>CM070783.1:16814282-17414282 GCA_036346955.1 Dipus sagitta
TAAATTATTTAAGAATTTTCTAGAATGGTGACAATTTTAAGTATTTATTCATTGATTATATTGGTGTGCTTTTATTCTGTTTCTCAAGCCACACACATGCCTGCTAGATAGAATAATTATTTTGTATTCTTACAAAACAGTGTTCTAAAACTTCTTTAGTTGAAGAAAAATTATCTTTGTAAGTGATGGTAAATATATTTGTGATCTCTTTTATGACTTTTGATATCTATTTCCTCACATATTTCTTGTTAATTCCGATGGCCACTTTGAGTGGAGAAGTTATAGTTGATAGCGTTTAAATTTTGTATCTTTTAAAACTAAATAGTTTATTTCATTATATTAGATTTTGCTTCATTGTGGCTGAAATAACTGACAAAAACAACAAAAAAGGAAGAAGGACTTATTGTGGCTTACAGTTCTAGAGGGATTCAATTTGTCATGGTGGCAAAAGCAGTTCATTTCGTGAGGGTGGGAGCTTGTGAGGGAGGTTATTCCCATTAAGTCAGATTAGAAAATAAGATCAAGACAGAAACCAGGGGCTGATACACCTTTAAGAACCATCACTAGTGGTTAAATTCCCCACGTAGACTTCACTTTGTGAAATTTCCAGAGCTTCCCAAAATAGTGTTGTGATCTGGGGAACAAGCAATCAAGTCAAGACTGGGGGGCATTTTAAATTTAAAGCACAATCTTTTGGACTTGATTGCTTCACAAATGTGCCCTTCCTATTTCTTAGCTGTTTTATATGACATTCTTGAAGACCTAATATCATTGTGTCACAACCATGGTTCTTTGTCCTCTGGTATGCTTTGGTCTTTTTTAGGATGTGTTCTCATTCTCCTGGGGCAGATATTGCTGGGGGTTTGAGCTGGTTACACAAAGGATGTGTAGTGATAAGACAGATTTCACTAGATGCCATCATTTATCACTGAATATTACCACTCCAGACTTCCTCTTATATTAACTTCTTAACACAGGGATAATTCTACCTAATAAAATCAGAATACAAATACGAATGAATTTATAAGGAAGATTTTAATTCTTATTCCAAGTTCAGAGAGGGTGAGAACAATGCCATGAACAGTTTCTCCAGCTCCATCCATTTTCCTGCAAATGACATAATTTCATTCATTTTTTAAAAATTTTTACACCTGAATAAAACTCCATTGTCAAATATGCTATATTTACCCATCCATATGTTGATGGATATCCAGGGTGGTTTCATGCCTTGGATGTTGTGAAGAGCATTGCAATAAAACATGGATATTCAAGTATCTCTGCAGCATGTTAAGTTAGATTTCCTCAGGTACAGTGAAGCTATGTGGTAGTGGTGTCTTCAGTTTTGGAGAGGAACTACCATATATAGATAGCCATGATTATTGCACTAGTTTACCTTCCCAACAGTACTGTGTAATCCTGAAGCTGATGGAGTTTCAGTTTATACATCAAATTTCTTGCCCTTCTATCTGTCTTCCTTCTCTTTCCCTTGTTTCTCTACTCTCACCGCTTCTCTTTCTCTTTCTTCCTGTACTATATAACTGATGTAGCAAGGCACAAATTTTTCAAACAAAAATGGGGTCCTCTGAAAAATAAGTTACCCCATCCCCAAATTTATGTTGTACTTGTTGTCTATCGCCAATTTCTTGTGCATTCGTCTAGAAATATTCTATGCTCACTCATGTATTCCCTCTCCATTTATAAAGAGATATCAATTTTCTTTTTACTGGGATGTACTATGTCATTGCAAATGTTGTCTGCTATTTACCAAAAAAGGCTTTGATCTTTTGCTGTTACAAACAATATACTGTAATGACAACCTTGTGAATAACCTGTTTACAAATATGAGAGTTTACTAGAGACTATTTCCTAGAAGTGGAATTATAGTTCAAAGAACATGTAGATTTGTATTTTTCTCTGTGCATATTTTACAAACTTAAAACTTTACCACTAATGCCACAAGGTTGCTATTTTCATACTCTCAAAATAACAGTGGTCATAGATTTGGATCTCTGCCATCAGGTAGAACTAACGACTTATAGGAATTTTGATTTTTTATAAATTTTAATAAATGAGATTGGATTTTAAGAAATAAATGGGAAAGCCATTTCTGTTTCTTTTTATGTAAACACTTTTCATATGCTTTGGCTATTTTGAAAGGATTGGTAGACCTGTCCATAATGACAACATGTATACCCCTCTTGCATGTGAAAGTCAAGTCCTGACAACCTACCCTAGATCCACTCTGTACCCTGAATGTGTGGCCACTCATGGAAGCAGCAAATCTGTTCATGCTACTGATCTGTGTGATGTCCATTAGCAGTTCCCTAGTAGCAACAATAAGCAAGAACATCCAGACACCATGAAATGGCATATGATGCCCTCCATCATAAAACCCCCATCATGAATCTGAATATTTTAAAAAAATAGAATAGTTTCTTGATTTTCAGAGAGAGAGAGAGAGAGAGAGAGAGAGAGAGAGAGAGAAATGGTGTGTCAGGGCCTCCAGTCACTTCAAATAAACTCCCGATGTCTGCCCCACTTTGTGCATCTGGCTTTATCTGGGTACTAGGGAATCAAACCTGAGTCATTGGGCCTTGCAGGCAAGCACCTTAACTCCTGAGCAATTTATCCAGTCCTCTTTTTAAAATTTATTTATTTGCAACTAGGGAAGGATAGAAAGAAGAGAGATGGATATATAGAGAGAGATTGGGCACAATAGGACCTCCAACCACTGCAAAGGAACTCCAGATGCATGTGCCACTTTGTGCATCTGGCTTTACATGAATACTAGGGAATCAAACCCAGGTCATTATGCTTTGCAGAGAATGCCTTAACCGCTGAACTATCTCTCCAGCCCATAAATCTGTATCTTAATCCCTTGCTTTAGTCACCCACTATCTTATACTTACCACATATGCAACACTGAATTGATTGATATTCACTTTCTGTACTGTATTATTTATGTCTTAACTCTAAAATACATGCCCTGCCCCATCTTTCTTCCAGCTACCACCTTCTGTCTTCTGATCCTTCCACAGTCACAGCCTTTTCAGATTCTATTTAGTCTCTCCCCTGTTATCATCAAGTCCTCATCTCCTCTGGAGAAGACACACTGCTTAAAGCATTGTAAGGTATCCTATGCACTCAAGCCATCTACTGTGGCTGTTGATATTCTATAATATGTAGCAGCCTTCACACTGGCCTAATACAAAACAGGTAATTTTTATACTGATTAAAGGAATTTACCTACCAAAGAAATTAAGATAAACCATCCCAAGGACAGAAAATTGGAAGAATGAATGGAAGAAATAATGTTCTTTTCCCCTTAACCACGCCCCATCCCCGCCCCCCACCAAACACATGAGTTCTATCTGGTTTGAGTGTCGTTTCAGGAAGACATATGAAGACTTTAGTGGAAACGAGGACACAATACACACAAGGTAAACATCAGCAATTTAAAAGTGACATCAATGACTTGTTACAGCATGTAAGAAACATCTTAAAACCTTCAAGAGTGAATAATTTTAAAGAAATGACAAAAATTCGTATCCAACATTAACTAATCTAATAAGTGTTGATTAGAAACTTATTACCATCCTCACTACAAAGTAACTGCTATTTTGAGCAATAATTTAAAAAAAAAATGTTTCCAGGATGGAGATGACTCAGCTGTTAAGAAACAGAAAAGTGCAAATGAGTGAGTGTACCCTGAAAGCCCTTGGCAGATGATGAGAGCTAGGGAGGTCTTAGTAGTTGCACAATTACATATGCCCTCCATATATTCGATGATTTGCATAATTGTTCCTGCCCCTCATACTTGGTATGCTCTGACAAGTCAGTAAACATGATATTGGAGATTTCTCTGGACCCTTTACTTGGTCTGAGAGCCCCCAGAGAATGAGACAAATTCTGGGCATCTGTAGGTTTCCTTGTCAGGAAATGGTTACCATCATGGTTACAGCAAGTCAAGGTACAATAATTCACGACCCAGCACTGAGCCTCTTCTTCAAGTCTTCTGCTGTCAGTGAACTCATGCAATAGTGGTTAGCTTGGTTACACTGGGCACAAAATCGCCTTCTCATTCCTAACCTAAGAAACCTCTCAAAACTGAGAAAAATGTTTTATGATCATTTGTTCCTAATGTGATCTATGTTTATGACCATGAGGCAGAAATACAATTAAACTATGTTTAAGGAAAATAATTCTGAAGGACAGGTTTGCTTGACTTCAGGACTATTTGGATCTCAGTAATCAGAGTTAAATAGTGAACCTGGGTAAACAGGATTCAGAGCTGTTCGGGTCCTCAGGCTGTGAGAACCAGGGGCCAGTGTGTTCAGCATACTCCCTCTCCTTCCTCTCTTATCTCTGTTGCTCTTGGCCTATTGGTTTTTATTCTTCCTTATGATACGCCAATGTCTTCACACAGAAGAAGACTGGCACAGCAGTTTCATAACCCCATTCAAGAACCCTCAGTTCCTCATAGCTTCAGCTGTCTACTCACCTCTTGGGCAAATCACTATGGCTGAAGGGAAAACTATCATGATTGCCCCAACCTGAACTGAATCCCCTCCTCCACCCAGTCACTGAACTTTGGTGCAGCAGCTGAGGTCAGGGTGTATGGAAACAGTCTATGGGAAACACAGGATGGGAGGCAGAGAAGTGGGCACGGCCAGCAACAGAAAACGGGAGGGGTTGAGGCAGAAGAAAAAGTCATCAGCCACTAGCACAGCACTGATTTCATGGGACATTATGTTCTGAGTTCTGAGTTCTTGATAAATGAACTTTGTGAACTTGCAAGTTGGGGACCGCCTATATCTGCATAATTGCACAAGGGGGAAAACAGACAATGGATATGGGAGAGAGTCCATCATGTCATTCATCATCTGTTTTCCCCTTGAAGAACAGGCGTGCCTTTCCTCTGGGTTTCTGCTTGTCCCTACTGAGGTTGCTTCCTTAGTTGATAGGCCAGAGCCACTGCCCTTTAGGTCAAAACCCCAAAGTCCATGTGACTGGCAGTAGTGTGAAGAGTACTAAGGGTAACACAATTTCTCCAGAGCTATAAGGTACAAATGAGGATATTCTTTACTTTTAATAGGCTATAAAATGTGTGGGTTGTTATCTCAGTCATAGTACATAATATCATGGTTTAAACTAACACTGATATATACACAGACATATATGCATGCTATATCTATTTTTATTCTATTCTAAAACACCTGCCCAAGGTTTACTTAAGAATATTCCGTATGATGATATTTTTTGTTTTAATTATTTTTATATTATATAGACATATTTTGTTGGGAAATTACTTTATAAAAACAGTGCGGTATAGTGTATATTTATTTTTAGGCCAATGCCAAAACCAGAGTAAATGAATGCATCTCAAAAGCCATTGTGTGTTTACATTGTGTGGACCATAGGACAGTTGGGAAATTGATTAGCTCTGAAGAAAGACCTTCAGAAAACAGCAGTGGGAAAAGTTTCTCAGGGATTTTTGGAGAAAGAAACACAAAAGTTTTTTTTTAAGTCATTTTATGCAATTATTTTACAACTGTTAAAACAAAACAAAAATAAGGAATCAGAACAAGGATAGTTTTATTAAACTTTTAATTGACAAGTCCCACAGAGACAGACAATATTCTATGATCATAAACTCCTCTTACCATATTTCACTTTATCCCTGCCAAGCCCCCATCCACCAAATACCTTCTTCCTGTTTTTTTTTAATGCAATATCCAAAACCAAATAGCCACAATTTCAATGCAGTTTATAATAGCTAAAGATTTCCTGAAAGTCCCTAAGAAAAAAAAATTTACAGAAAAAGGTAATCTTTTGTTGTTTATAAAATGAAAATGTCCTTCCCCTTTACTTTATTTTCCTTTGTGTCTCTCACTGTGGAAGAATGCTAAGATTTCATAACAACAGACAATCAGCCTGGTTTTGATTGAGTCACTTTATGCAAATATTTCATGATGTGAAAAAAAAAAGGAGAAAGAGAGAGAGAGAGAGAATTGGGAAAGAAAAGTACTCTTCTTATCCTTGGCATCTTCAAACGCTCACTGGAGCATCTGAGGTAACAGTGTGGTCAAGGGCTGCTGGCATGTCCTGGGATTTAGACATAACCATATATTGTCAGTGCCATGGAGCTAAAGAGTTTTGCTTGGGAACAGTTTTTTTTTTTTTTTTTTTTTTTTTTTACTTAGTGTGAAACAGGTCAGATTTCTTCAAGTAACTTTCAGCATTTACTGGAAGTGAGCTCAGGCTCCTAACTCAGAGGAAACAGGTTACAAACCTTGCCCTGTCTTCAACCTTTTAAAATGCTTCTGCGGGACACAGATGTTTTGTTATTTTCTTAGCTGATGGTGAGAACCCCACTGAGATGTGCATCTGCTTTGTTGCAGAGCTAAATATAGCCTCATTCTGACAGTTTACTTTGGCCCAAAGTCATTTCCGTTAGTCAGATACCTTTAACTGTCCAACTCATCTCATTGGCATGGACTGGCGCATTAAATGGAATTAAAAGATTCACAATTTCATGTGAATGAAATCTCATGGGAGATTTGACCTCTGGGAACTGCAAATGGACCGAGTCAGTGGTAATTCTTGGGGTTTCAATAATTGTCTAATGTCTGCACATAGCATCCCTTTTAAATGATATCTTTTAAAATTTACAATTTTCAAAATGGTATTTAGGTGAAACAATACCAAATATCTAAAGGAGTTAGTAACTCTCCATTCAAAATTGCATTTTTTTAAGCAGAGAAGCAGTCAGTGAGTGTAACTGCTAATAATGCAATGCTTGTTCTTACATTTAGAGTCTAGTGCTTATTCACGACTGAGTGAGATTGAACAAGTACAGTAAGGATAAAGGAACATTAATAAAGAGGCCAGAAATGTGTAGGTCAATTGCAGGCATGAAGTCAATATCATTTCTAACAGATCAGATTATTTCACCTCTGAGACTTCTTTCTCTATCTGTATATCTATCTGTACAGCTACCTAAACAAGCAACTACAAATCTAGAGAATTCACTTAATTGCATATATTACTTGATTCACAAAGTGTACTGAGGATTTTCCTTATCAAAATGCTCAATGGTACTTGAGTGGGCCATCTACCAAGAAATAATTTAGAGGCCAGCCTCCTTTTGCACTGTTGCAATGGCTTATTGGAGTCCTTGAGCTTTGGTTTCACAGTCAAGGAGAGTGAGAACATGGGAGACCTTATCAAACATTATAGCAGCTAGATCTGAGAGATCTTACAAGATGTTATAGGAGCTAGATGAGGAAATGATTCCTTTTTTCTTTTTCTTTTTTTTTTTTTTTTTTTGAGAAAGGGAGTCATATATCCCAGGGTGGCCTTTAGCACCCCACATAGCCAAAGCTGATCTTGGACTCCAGATCTTCCTGCCACCACCTGCCAATGGTAGTAGGAAATGATTTCTATCGTTTTGTTCACATCATTCTATTAAATAGAATTCTGTCCTTTTCATTGGTACAGAACTTCCTGTATTAGTCAAATTATTCATCACTGTGAAAAAAAAAAAACCTAAGAAAAACAAAGGGTAAGCTGGGCATGATGGCACATGCCTTACTCCCAGCACTCAGGAGGCAGAGGTCACTCTGAGACTTCATAATGAATTCCAGGTCAGCCTGGGCTAGAGCGAGAAGACCCTAACTCGGAACAATAACAAAAGAACAAAATTTTTAACTCACAATTTTAGTGGCTTGTCTATGGTTGGCTGCCTCCATTACTTTAGGCCTAACACAAAATAGAACGTTATAGCAGGTAGAATGTGAAGGAGGAGGTCTCATTCAGGCATTCAGGAAACATGGAAATAAAAGAAAGGTGCCAGAGTCAAGATATTCTTTACCAAAAACTGCCCATTGCAACTCATTTCCGCCAACCGGGTCCCACTGTCTACATGTTCCCCAGCCCCCATAGTCTACAGAAACTTGGAACACATCAATACATTGAACCATTGATGAGGTCAGGGCCCTCACGATCTCATCTCTAGAAAAGTTCTCACAGACACAGCTCAAAGCAACACTTTAGGAATCTCCTAAAGAAAGGTTTGTAATTCACTTTGGCAGTAGAATAAAACCACTGTATCTCCATTCACTTTGAACGCTAATGTATAAGAAGTCACAATCCCTAAATGTAATATCAACTTCACACACTTTTCCATTCCTTTTATGAGTACTTAAGAATTTTTATCAATGATGATGCTAAAACTTATAAAGACTAGGTAAAACCAATGAAAAGAGCACTGTAGAAGGTCAGGTACTATGAGAATAAACTTTTTTTTTTTTTTTTACCTCATACTTTATTTTAGGCAGTCTTGTCATGAACAACAAAAAATGTTAATATAGAATCAAGCAGTCAGCTCCCAGTAGAATTTTCCAACCCTTCTTTATATGACAACCCCATTGCTACAGGGAGATCTGGGTCATGTTCTTAGCCATAGTAATGCTGCTGTGTTTATCTCAACACTGAATGTTGTCTAGTGAGGAGGATGGGCGCTCAAGGTTCCTCAATTTTTATTTTATTTTTTTTTTCACTTTGGAGTTGTGTATTGGGTGTTTTTATGTTAGTGATGGTGATTCTTTTCTTTTGTTTTGTTTTTAAAAAAACAAAACAAACACTTGTGGATCAAAGACTCTTGTTTTATGGGGAGTTTTCCAGAATCTATAAACTATCCATGAAGAGAATTCTTCAAACACACAATAATTTCAACAAAATAAAACAAAGCTGTTGGAGTTTTGCCCTATGTTGTCAGGGACAAAGGCGTGCCTCTCAATTAGAAAACCCTTTTCTATAGCCTGGCCTCGTGACTTAAAAATTGCCTAGTGATTTAGATCAATACTTCTGTCAATTAGCCTGATCTCCAAACTCTAAAGAGGTGGTGAGAATTCTTAAACACATGGGGCTGGGGAGATAGCCCAGTTGATACAGTGCAGGTCACACAACCATGAGGACCTGAGTTCAGATCCTCAGATTCCATACAAATAGTATGGTAGTGAACACTTGTAATCCCAATGTTTGGGAGGCAGAGACAAGAGGATCTGTAGGGCTCACTGGCTAGTGAGTCTTGTTGAGCCAAATTGGTGAGTTCTAGATTCAGTAAGAAACCCTGTCTCAAAGAATAAGGTAGAGAGTAAGGAAAGAAGGCATATTGAAATCAGGCCTTACAGGGGCACATATACATATGCTCATGCACTCCCCCACACATGTGCATTCCAAATACATGCAAACAAGCTTACACACATGAATTCACACCACACACTTACACGTGCATAAAATAATTACATAACTAAGTAGAGCATACTAATGTTCTCATGCCAAGACAGAGACAGAAAAAGCTTCTAGGAAACATTTTAGTGACCAATACTTATTAAGCACTTACTTTTTGTCAAACAATGTTTTAAGATGTTTGTATATAGTAACACAACTAATCCTTTCCTTGAGGAAAAAAAAAAAAAAACTACTGATATACCTTTCTGCTACAGATAGAAAAACCAAGGAACAGCCAAGTAAAATATTTTTCTCAAAGAAATCTGAAGAAGTAGACTGAGTATTTAAATACCCATACATTGATTTTAGAATAAAATTCTTTTTAAAAATATTTTTATTTTATTTATTGATTTATTTGAAAACGGTGGGGGAGGGAAAGGGCCTCTAGCTACTGCAAACAAACTCCAGATGCATGCATCATTCTGGGTATTTTACTTTATGTGGGTACTGGGAAATCAAACCTGGGTCTTTAGGCTTAATCACAAGGGCTTTACCCACTGAACCATCTCTCCAACTCCGAGGATCAATTTTTTTTGTTCATTTTTATTTATTAATTTGAGGGTGACAGAGAGAGAGAGAGAGAGAGAGAGAGAGAGAGAGAATGGGCGTGCCAGGGCCTCCAGCCACTGCAAACGAACTCCAGACGTGTGCACCCCCTTGTGCGTCTGGCTAATGTGGGTCCTGGGCAATTAAGCTTTGAACCAGGGTCCTTAGGCTTCACAGGCAAGCGCTTAACCACTAAGCCATTTCTCCAGCCCGAGGATCAAATTTTTAACTGAAGCCCATATGCCTGCAGTAGTCGGAAATATCACCATCAGTCATTTGCAAACAAAAGAAATCAACATTAAGAAGGAGAAAGGAGAGCCGTGTCCTAGTAGCGCTCCCGTCAAGGTTATGACTTCCACCATCTCTGACATGAAGTGTTTGAAAGCCATCTTCCCATCTTTACAATAAGAAAAAGTTTAACTAAAAATGGTTGGCTTTTCTTGGAACCATAGCTGAAGGCTGTGGTTTCCATAAGTGTCCCTGGAAGAAGTCTAGATGTTGTTTGCCTGGTTGTGAAAGCAGGGGGGGCCCTTTACAAGAAGGGGCCTAGCGGGAGGCATGTAGGTCACTGGAGGCATGTGCTCAGATGGGCCTGTAGGATCCCAATCTTGCCTTCTTCTCTAGCTTTGCTTCCACGCTCATGAGACTAGGGTTTTGCTTCCCTTCATCTCACCCGGATGCACCCTCTTCATGATGTAGCCTAGAAGCCCAATCAATGGAGCCCCTTGATCGTACATTGAACCTCTAGGACTTGAGCTAAAATAAACATATTTTGTTGTTGTTGTTGTTTTTCTGTTTTAAGTTAATTACTTCAGGTATTTCATTATAGCGATTGAAAGCTGACAGACACACTGAAGTTGTAGAGAAAATTATGGCCTATAAATCCCATGAGATAGGTGACTCTGGAGAGGAACATCTGAGCTCTGTTTCCCTGCTAAGTAGCAGGACTGCAGCTAAGTACTGTAGCACTTTTGATAAGTTTGTGGTGACTGATTTGACACACTACAGGAGAGAGATTTTTGTGACAATCATCTGACAGCCTTCCCCTTACAGTTTCCTGGCCTTCAACTTCCAAACAATACACCAGGCTCTGTGGTGAGGTATTAAGAAAGACCCTCTCCTGGATCTTGTAAGGAAAAGACGAATAATGATTAACTATGCTTAAAGCTTTGCAGGGAACTGAACCTTTACAAAAGTCTTAGCTCGACAAAATGAGAGTCACATCACCCTCTGTCATCTCATTTAAGAGGTCAGGGTAGCTAATCAACACTCAAGAGTGCCAAACTTCACAAACATGGACCACTGAAAACTGACTTAATCACGTGAATAAAAATACCAACCCAACATGACTCCAGAAAAGTAGCAATGAACTAGAACTGAGCTGTAAGACACAAACTCCCCCTAAAGAACAGACTTAACAGGCTTAAGTCAATAAGCAAGGCAGAAAGAACACTAGAGAAATCTGAAGACTGGCATTTAAAGCTACAGTAAACACAAAACATGACTTCCCTTCTACCCAGATTAACACAGACTACACTAAAACCTATTTATCTCAGTTTCTATTTTCCAATACAAGAAGTCAGACTTTTATGAGAAGAAAAAGAAAACACTGAAAACATGCTAAAAGGCCATAAAAATAACAGTCTGAAGAGACACAGTAACTACCAGAACTAGATTCAGATATGGCACAGAGATTTTGAAATTATCAGACTAGGATTTAAAAATAACTATGATTAATATGCTAAGGGCTCTAATGGAAATAAAATAAAGGTGGACAGGCTGCAAGAACAAATGAGTAATGTAATCAGAGGGATGGAAACTCTAAGGAGAAAAAAAAGAGAAAATGCTCAAAATCTCAAACACTGTGACAGAAAGGAAGAATGCCTCTGGTGGGCTCACCCTCAGATGGGCAAGAAACAGTGAGATTGCACACAGGTCAATTAAAAAAAAAAGGAAAAAAAAAACAGAAAAAAAAAACTTTCCAGACTGAGTTACAGAAATAATGGGGGTGGTGCAAGAACAGAATGTCCAAAAGATGTGAACCAATTTCAAAATGTATAGTATGGACTTTTGAGTTGACTCTATAAAGAACTCAGTAAACTCACTTCTCAGACCTACCCTACCTCCACAGGAAGTGAATCTAGAGAAAACTATTTTTAAAAATACATTAAAAAATCTCTGGATTTTTTAACATCAGTCAGTATTTATTCATATTATATCTGGACTTTTTTTGGTTTATTTATTTATTTGAGAGCGACAGAGAGAAGGAGGCAGAGAGAGAGAGAGAGAGAGAGAGAGAGAGAGATGGGCGCGCCAGAGCTTCCAGCCTCTGTAAACGAACTCCAGATGCGTGCGCCCCCTTGTGCATCTGGCTAACGTGGGTCCTGGGGAATTGAGCCTCAAACCGGGGTACTTAGGCTTCACAGGCAAGCACCTAACCGCTAAATCATCTCCCCAGCCCTATATCTGGATTTTTTAAAAAAAGAAATACACCAAATACAGAAAACATTATTGAAAGGAAAGTCTGCTAGCCTTTGATAAGAACAAGAGTCTACCATTTGAGCCCAAGCCTCTTCTCTTTTGCCTTCCCTCTTTCAGTTTAATGGGTGCTTCATTCAAGGTGTCATGACCAAGCTGCTCTACATTTCCCCATCCGGATTTACTCTGGGTCCACAGGACATGCCCATAACCAACTGGTCCTCTCCTTCTCCAAGTTCAAGGGCATACAATTTTGATGAGTTTTAGGGTTTCTTGCTTCTGCCTACATCCACTCACAAGACCTCAGGCAGTGCAGGTGAAGATACAATCATTTCCACCCTCTGTATAGCTCCAATGTAGGGCAAGATTTTCATTATAGAAGGAAATCAAAAGGGCCAGATGCTACCACCCGGGGCACCCCGTGTAGACTGAACCGGGAGCAACACAACTCGTGTTTTTAAAAACGTTCATATGAGACAGAGCAAGAGAATGAGAGAGGAAGAGAGGGAGAGAACTGGCATGCCAGAGCCTCCAACCACTGCAATCAAACTCCAGACACGTGCACCACCTTGTGCGCATGTGCAGCTTTGCATGCTTGCGTCACCCGGTGCAGCTGGCTTATGTGGAACCTGGAGAGTTGAACATGGGTCCTTAGGCTTTGCAGACAAGTGCCTTAACCACTAAGCCATCTCTTGAGCCTGACACAACTCATTTCAAAAGTCATTCTGAAGCTCTTTCCAGAGGAACTGGCTTTATCTGAATATGAAGGAAGTTAGAAAGTTGAAGCACAAGGTAGTACTGAGACTACCATGAAAGTCCAAGTCACCCCAGTTCACCACATACAAGTGTGGAGAAAACCCTGGCTAAGAATGCTTTCCTTGGGCATGCCACAAACCTCAATGTCCAGCCTCAAAACCTACCCCTGGCCTAATATATTCACTCCAGATTTCTGAACAACTTTTGCCCAGGGGATTACTTTTTCTTGGTGAACTTGATACCAGCACAAGGGTGAAGGAAATCGACAGAGAGAACAATAAACTCCTACCAAATCAGATATCCAAAAACACAGAGGCTCCCAAGATCTCATCACTGAAGCAGATCTAAAATGAACCCAAGATGGCTCAGGAAGTTTGCGGAAGAGGGGGCGGAAAGAATGTCAGAGCCACATGTTGGGTCATGATATGCAGAGACATTTCTCTTACCCATAACTGAGGGCTAACCCCACAGTGAATTACCCATATACCCTAACAAGGAGCGGCCAGGAGGGGGAGGACAGAAAGGAGGCTAACAATGGTACCAACTTGACTGTATTCACTGAGTACAAACTAATTACAAACAATAATGATAAAGAATTCATGTGGTATTCTTGGAGACTAACAGGTAATATCAAATGAAGACAGTTGAACAGAAAGTCTAGGAGAAGAGAGATGGTAGCTAAAACCAAAAACTCACAGGGCAACTGCATGAAGCCATGACTCTGGTTTTCCAAGAGTGCTATCAAAGCCCTCACATTGTGAGAGTACAGAAAGCTCACTAACATGGCCTAAAAACGTCTCAAAATAAGAAAGAAAACACAAAAATATGACCCAAAGAATGGGAAGTTATGTCAGTACCCATACTTACTGTATTACCTAAAGTGTTTCACGATTCAACAAAATATTAAGAGACAACAAAGAAACAAAAGTGCATGAGCACACATAGTAATGGAGGCAGGGGGCAGAAACAGACTTAAGACCAGCGAGGAACCAGATAACAGATATATCAGACAAAAACTTCCAGACAATCAGTATTGGTAATGGCCCCTCCAAAATGCCTGTTGAACTTGAATTCTAAAAGTCACATGTTAACGATGTTTGCAGGTGGAATGCTTGGGACATAATTAGGATTAGGTGAAGACATGATGTGTGACCCTTATACTTGCAATAATGACTTTTTAAGGAGACAAAGAGAGACAATGTTAGCAAGCTTACTCTCCCACTGCCATGTGGTGCATGACCAATCAGGAAGATCATCAACAGGGTTGCCCTGGACATCCACAGCAGTAAACTGAATACATTTCTCCCTTTATAACTTATCCAGTTTCCATTGCTAACTTATAGCAACAGAAAATATGCTTATATAGGTAATACCAATAAAAGCAGAAATTTGTAAGAAAGAAACAAATGAAACTATTGGAGTTTCCAAGCAATAACCCAAATAAGAGCATTGATCAGAAAGTCTCAAAAGTAGAGTTAAAATAGCAGCAAAATTAATGAGCAAACTGGAAGAAAAATAAAACATGCATGCACTCTGAAGAGCAAAAGTAAAAACAAATGAAAAATGATCAGAATGTCAGAGAAATACGGACACTACAGCAACAAATATGTAATAATAATAATAGAGAAGAGGAAAGAAAAGAAAAATGTTCGAAGAGCCAGGCGTGGTGGTGCATGCCTTTAATCCTAGCATTCAGGAGGCAGAGGTAGGAGGATCACCATGAGTTCTAGGCCACCCTGAGACTACAGAGTAAATTCCAGCTCAGCCTGATCTAGCACTAGAGCAAGACCCTACCTCAAAAAAAAAATGTCGTGAACAAATGATAGCTTCTAATATATAACATACTTATAAAACTTAAGTCTGGATATCCAAGATATTCAGTGAGCTTCAAGTAGGGGTAGATTCAGAGACTGTGTCCAAACAAATGCTGAAATGCAAGGAGCAAGTACCCAAACAACAAGAAGGAGAAGATTCATCACACAAAGGAAGGCCTGTGAAGACTGACTTCCCTCCCATCAAAAATAATGGAGCAGAAAGGTACATGGGAACTCATTTTAATCAGTGGTGTGGACACTGGTAACATGCCTATGCTTTGGTAAATAACCCCTGCCTCATGCTTGTGCAAGCTACCTTAACTGAATTCAGTAGGGTAAAAAAAAAAAGAAAAACGTCATGAAAGTATCAGGGGGACTAGTTGGGAAGAAGAATAGATTCAGAGGGAGTAGGAGGAAGATAAGAAAAGGTAATTAGGTAAATGTGAGAAAAACTATGAAAAGATGAAAGATGTCTTATCATGGTTACCTAATGAATATCAAAGTAAACCTCATGTACCATTTTCATAAATGGTAAGTTTTATCTCCCATACGCTAGTTAAAATAATAAAAATGCTAAGTTCCGGTGTGTTGCTACAGAAAATGTGCACTCACCCATGCTGTCTTTATACCCTATGATGTTACACCCTTTAAAAACGAGGCATCTTTACTAGTGAATCCATGTTGGAATAAAAGATACCCATTTAAAAAAAAAGCAGTAAAAGAAAAAATTCTGTCAATAAAATAATCTTTTTATTTTAAGTGAAATACTGAAAGCGTACTCAAGTTTTTTCCTTATTCCTGGTAGTGATACACATGAAGGACATGATAACTTGATTTTTGAAGACTTGGAAATTGCTAGTCTATCCATACAGTGAAAAATGAGTTGACTTCCACATGTGGTCTACATATAAGCACATTGAAGACTGAGAAATAATGATCTCCACAGTAGTTAGCACAGAATTTAAGAATCTCTGGCAGAATATTAGTTTTCTTCAAGAGGCTAATGGGTCAGAGAAGAAAAGAGTGGTAAGCCATTTACAACTGTCTTAAAGAATCTGAACAGCACACGGTGCAACAAACAGAAAACTCATGCGTCGTCATATCCAGCATTCACTGCATAACCTCCTCCCTGAGGAGGTCAGTCTGATGTAGAAAAGAAAGGTGACTTTCTTCTAATTTTCAGAAAGAGGAAACCAAATGGGTTAAATACCCTCTGGAATCACCCTCTGGCTCAATTTGTGACCAACACCCCACTTCGATGGTATCAATTGCTGTATGAATGGGGTACACTGCTTCCCAAGCAGCAGCTTCATTAGTTGTCCATTTTAGGTTCTTTCCTGATCCAGTATGAAAAGCAACTAACAACAACTGTTTCTTTGAGATCCATGTATCTTGGAGAGTGAGTGGCAGAGTGGGTACAGAGAGCTCATTTTATCATAGTCTTGAGTTTATGACATTTTACCCTCCTTGGTCTGCATAAAACTGTTCTCTTGGCTGGTTAATTCTGAGTCATTCTTCATCCTTTTTAACCTTACTCAATTTGCCCTATAGCTTTCTTTATACCTTATTGTATAAGCCACCATCCTAACATAATATGTAGGAGTTTATTTGCATTTGTTATAAATTTTTTATTGCTGAGACATGCATTTTTAATTTAAATCTTATATAAGTGGTATTCTGCTTTATATATGTGACTAAGCTTTCTGCTTTTATATCTCATTGTTGCTTTTAATATCTGTTTTCTTGACTGTTTATGTACTATGTTATTGTCAATCTTACCTCAGATTCCATGGCATTTACCTACCACATCTTACTAACTACTATCTCAGTGTAGAACATCAGTATTATTTTTAACACATGCAAATATTGTTGCAATAAATATCGAAGAGTATGTTTATGAGTTTTCCTCGGAGTGTATTCCTTGGAGAAGAATTCCTGTTTCATAGGAAATAGATGAATTTAATTAGACTGAGTATTGCTGGATGGTCCTATTAAACAAACAAACAAAAAAACCCTCTCAAGAAGAGAATGTAATATATCTAGAATTATATGATAGAGTATGTGCATAGAAACTTTTATTTCCATTTCTCTTTTAATAAAATTGAGCGTCTCATAGAGCTTTTGTATTCTGTGAATTCTCTTTTCATATCTTTTGCCCATTTTCACTTAGAGGCCATGTCTTTGCTGTTATTTTCAAGTGTTTCTTATAGTTTACCTACAGCCACACTCTTAGGCATTGCAAACACTCTTTTGGTGTATATTATTCTACAATCACAAATAATAACTGATGTATTTAACATAAATCCTTAACTTTTGTTTTTGTTTTGTAGTGCGTGTCATTATGTGCGGTGTGCTGCATGTGTGGTATATACATATGTGTGGGGGGTGCCTTCGGTGTACACATATTATGTGTGTGTAGTATGTGTGGTGTGCTGCGTGTGAGTACACACATGTGCCCCTGTATGTGGAGGCAGAGAACTTTGACTGTCATTCACTATTGCTCTTTCTACATTGTTTCCTTGAGACAGTCTTTCACTGAACCCAGAGCTGGCGTTTTTAGCCAGACTGACCAGTGAGCCTCAGAGGTGCTCTTGTCTTGGTCACAGCTATGCCCTCCCCGCTCCCAGATGAAGGACACCTTTTCCTAATTTGCTTTTCTCTCACACTCCAAAGTGGAACTCACCCCATTTTTGTAAGATGAAAGTCTTTTTCCCACTTCCTGTTCCTCTGCCTGCAGGAAGTGCTGCTTGTCAGATACAAGGTCACATAGTTATTTCTTACAAGGAGAGAGGACTAGAGCGGGTAGGAGTGGGCTTGAACCATGAGGAACATGGTGGAGTATTCTCTGTGTAGAACTGCAATGCAATGGAGGGTAAGTGCAGTCACGCATTTTGTTTTTCCGATGATTTTAATAAGGCTTCCAGGGATGGGCCATATATATTATTATATATTATGACAGTCTACCCCTTCTCTCTTGCTAATTACAAGGTAAAATCTTGAACAAAAATACAAAAGAACTATCAGACACTTCTAAAGATAGACTTGCAAAAGTGAAGAAACTCTTCAGCCGCTTTGGGATTTAAGTAACAATTTGGGTCTGAGTTCCTTGGGGGTGAGTTGGAAATATTTTATTAATTTATTAATTTTCATAGACATAAATTACTGTTCTTTGTACATAATTATCCCAACCAACCCTGTTTCTTCTTCCCTTCCCTTGTCCTCATCCCCTTTACCTTCCTTCCCCACTGCTTCATTTCCCTCTTGTGGTTCATGTCTCTCTCTCTCTCTCTCTCTCTCTCTCACACACACACACAGACAGACATACACACACGTGCACATGTTTAATAGAGCAGAAAACAACTTTCTCCCCTTCCTTTACCCTTTCTTGTTTTCCCTTTCCTTAACCCTTAGACTCCTTCCTCACAGTTCCCCTTCTGACCCAGCATGATAATTTCCAGTTTCATCCATGTTCCTGGAAATGACAAAATTCAATTAGACTTTATGGGTGAATAAAAACTCCACCCTGTTGATATGTCACATTTTTCTTTATCAGTCCTCTGTTGGTGGGCCTCTAAGCTGGTTCTATATCTTGGCTATGTGAACAGTGCTGCATTAAGTATACATGTACAAATATCTCTGTGTTGTGTTGACTCAGAGACTTTAAGTGTACACATAAAAGCAGTATATCTGGATGATATGGCAGTTCAATTCTTAGGGGTTTTTTAATTCTTAAATATTTTTGTTAATTATGTACTTTACTGTATGTACAAATCATGTGCTGGTCCCATTCTCCTTGTGTTGTCTCCTATATCCCCTCTTCCCCACCCACAATGTACTGAGGGTCCTCCTCAGTGTGGTTTTGAGGTACCTGAACACTGATTTAGAAATTGGCTACACCGGCTTACATTCCCACCCACAATATATGACAAGAGGGTTGATTTTTATTTTCCCAATCTAGTGCTCTCTTTTATAAGGCTTCACATTACTGACTTATGAAACCTGGTGCTTAAGTTTAAAAAAAAAAAGGTAGCTTTGGGGTTCAGTGGGAATATTACATAGTCTTTGACTTGATCTCTGCTGAAGTTTGAAAGCATCCAGATACCTTCTAAGCAGTCCTATCCCTCAGGCCCGCCCGCCCTCCAGTTCTTGAGCAAAGCCCATTAGCTTTAAGTTGATCATGAGAGCTTCTTCCCTTCTCTGTCATGTGTTTGAAGAATAAAGTAAAGCGTAATTCCTTGAGTACTTGTTATCTTTATCACCAAATAGATGTGGTAGAAATGTAAAGAAGCATTCAGTTTGCCAGTGACTCTAGGAGATTCCATTGCAAACATGTTCACAACGAGACACAAACTTAGCAATCATGTTATCTCCTTCTGCCATTCAAATATGAACTCTGTGAAGAATGTCAATAGATTGATTCAATAGAACAATTAATTCACTGTCAACTAAATGGGGCACCTCCTCTGCCTAAGCAGCTTCCCTTGGAAGAGTGACTTGAGAAGTCAATCTCTCAGTACATTTGATCAATACCATCTTAGGCTCAGTGACAATCATTATCAATTATACAAGCATTAAACCAAATAGCTGTCTGTTGAGGTTGCTTGTCAACTGTGCCAAGACATCTACCCAGTATATCATCGACCCAGACCTTCTTGTCAAATTTTCTCCTTGTCCACAAGTAAAATCCAGTTTAATAGTCCAACACAGGCCAGCATCTTTATTTCTTCAGTATCTAGTATTTAGTATTTCTTTAGTACAAGCAAGCTCTCTGTGTCTTAAGAATGCTAGCCCTTTGCCAGTTTCACTTGGGAATCTTTAAGAGTGCTTTGCCAATGTTGGCTTATCTACTAAATGTGCTAGTGACAAAAAGTACTCAGTGAGTACAATTTGGGGACATATTTTGGGCATAAAATGGTGTTTTTTGGATAATAGCATGTGGTCAATTTTAATTCTCAAATTTAATTTAGTCTGAATATGCCAAACGTTTCCTAAAGCTCCCTTGTAAACGTCAAGGCTGTTGGTATTAAGTATATGATCTCACCAAAAGTTATCCCTTACCTCACGCTGGTATCTATTTGCATAATTTTCTCTATGCTGATTTTCTCTTGATTCATTGGGGCACGTATTACCATGACAAATTGGATAGGTGACAAATATATTCACCATGTCTATTTATGTTACTTAACAGGTGATCACTTAATGTGATAGTTATAGTGACATGTGATACTTTTCTGGCATATTACTGCCCAGAGTGGGCCCTCCACAGAGTGGTGTTAATATCGCTGATACACTTCACCCAGATTAACCCACTGTGGTACTTCTCTAATTCCCTGGAGCCCATTTTAGACCACCAGATTGAAGGACTCTTATGTGCATCTGTATCTCTGAAGCATCATTCTCTGTTCTAGATTTTTCTTCTGAGTATTGTTCATTAAGTCCCCTTAAATCACCAGGAAATGGCCCCTGGTTAAATTAATTATTGATTATCACTCAAATCTTCCTTCTCTCTCTATACCACAATTGTTAAGGTTCAGCAGAGGTCCAGTCCACCGAGGTGGTGAGATTATGAGTCTTGATAATCAATGGCTTTTCCTTCGTCCCTTCCAGTCAACTGGTTGGAAAAGCACAAACTGACAAGACTGTCTTTTTCACTGGGTAAGCTCCATCTTACACAAGTGGGGAGAAGGCAAAATCATTCCTTTGTAAAGCTGTATGTCCTTCAGTGATATTTAGGGGTACGTCTATGGTGTCATGTTCCTTCTTCTGGGACTCTGAGTACAATTTAAAAGACACCTGGTATTATAGGGTCAGTCAGAGAAAAGGCATATTATAGAAAAGAAAAACAATTGTATACATCCCTATACTTCTCTATCTTCTTTATGTCTCAACAATCTACTAACCTTTACTTCACACAGTACATTTTATCATATATTTTTCCAACCATGAGAAGTGTCATTCTAGTCTGTTATTACCTGTCAGTTAGTGTTTGAGTTGCTCATTCAATGACTTTGTAGACAGTAAAATTCCTTAGATCTTTTGATTAAATAACATAAATATATAAGCAAAGAATTCAAGTTGAAATGTTATTTTCTTCTCAAGGCTTCTATGGTGTTAGAATAAGTTGCTTCAGGTTACTAGATATGCAAAGACAAAAATCCAGACTGAATATCTAACCTGGCAGACACACCACTTGCAAATCCACCTGCTGCCTATAGATGGGCCTAGATCACCTCAGTTAGGCCTTCAGCTGTATTTAGTCTGATATTCCTGGTGGCAATTGACAAACAGGATGATGTTTAGTCACAGTTCCAGCGACAGTCAGACAAAAGGGGCGGGGGGACAGAGAGAGAGAGAGAGAGAGAGAGGTATTCATCTTTATTGTCCCCATGGTGCACTGTGTGTGTGTGTGTGTGTGTGTGTATGTGTGGCTCATTTCATGTACCCTAAAATCCACTATATATCTAGGGTTCAAGTTCCCCTAGAAGAAAGAAACTGTAATGGACATGAAAACGTTCTACTTTAATCTTCTTTGAGTCCTAAGATGTACTAGCACCAGGCCCAGGGCTCCTTCCACCTTTCTGTCATGTTTCCAAATCACCCATTTTGCTAGTCCCTTAAGCTCCTATCCCAAAGTGCTTGCTGTTGCCGCTGGGTGGCAGTAACAGACTGTTACCAGATGCTCAAGAACCAACATCTTCCCAAATCAGACACAGCTGATTCAATTCCGAGTCATCTACATCCGGGGATCTTTCAGCTTTGCTTCTAGGCTACACTGGGCTAAGACACTAGTACTCATGGGCACTAGAATTTCTGCACATTAGATCTGGAATGAAAGACAAATTTTCTATATGCTTTCAAGGTTTTTTTTTTTTATTATTGTTTAAATTAGCCACTTGACCAGGCTTCTAAAAAGATAAAGGTTTCCTATCCAGCATATTTTAATTAAAATCAGAGGTCCCCTTTCTCCATGATTTGGATAAAAGACTCATCATCTAGACATAACAGCCCTTGTGATAATAGATGTAAAGGGGCAACCAGCAACCAGGCTTAACACGCATTTGTAAATTCCCACTTTGAGTCATACTTCATTTGCATTTTTCATCACCATATCCTTCTAATTTAATTACACTGCCCATTAACAGTTAGTTTGCAGGTTTAGGCAAGAGTGTCTTGCACGCCTAATAAAGTTTCTCTCGCATCCACAGGTCACAGGCAAATGACCTCCCCGCCCCCACTGATGGCTGAGGAATGCGAGAGAAGAGTTTCCAACAGGCTCTCCAAACCCACAGGATCATAATTCTGTTTCTGTACTTTTCATGTTAGCATAGGCTCTAAAGAGATCTTGGACTCCTTTTTTTTTGCATAGCATATTCATGTATTTAAACCATCAACTCTAAGATTGAATGAGTGAATCCACCTTGGTCATCGTATGTGCCGAGAAGTTGGAGTTTTTGTTCATTTTTATTTATTTATTTGAGAGTGACGGGACAGAAAGAGGCAGATAGATAGATAGAGAGAGAGAGAATGGGCACACCAGGGCTTCCAGCCACTGCAAATGAACTCCAGATGCGTGCGCCCCCTTGTGCATCTGGCTAATGTGGGTCCTGGAGAATCGAGCCTCGAACCGGGGTCCTTAGGCTTCACAGGCAAGCGCTTAACCGCTAAGCCATCTCTCCAGCCCTGAAGTTGGAGTTTTAATAATCTCTTGTAACTGCTCATCAGCATTACAGCATCCTCTCCATGTATCTCATCTATTGCTTCATTTTCTCCTACAATCCTGTTTTTTCCCCATCATAATTCCCACTTTGGGGAAGCTGGGCAAAGAGATCCGTGACCATTTCCTTCACATCATGTTGTCTTCCCAACAACATCGTTGCCCAAGGAAACCACAGTTGGTCGCTAAATGAGCCTCCAGTTCGAACAAGAAAAGCTGTGTGAGAAGACATGGGTAGAAATTCCCCCAAAGTTATCCCCCAACAGAGACAAAGCCTCCAGACAAACCATTATCCTATAACCTAGGTCAAGTCAGCAGCACCCTCAGCATTTCAGTGGCCGAGAAGGGAGTTGAGCAACTTCCCCTTTTTTCAGGCCTGAACCTAGTCACTGTGCTTTTACACATCTTATCACAGTTCTGGAAAAGCAGTAAGCCAATTTAGGACTGAGTTACACCAACATGAACTCATACCTGATTCCCACAACACAATTTTCATTTCAAAAAGAATTGCACATAACACTGCAAATGGATCTACATAGTAGCTTAACTTTTTCTATTACTTCATTGAGTACACTGCAAGAGGGCAGTGAGCTGGGGCAGTAACTAGAGTGCCACCTGCAGCCAAAAAGTAGCTTAACTCTTTAACCACTCATCTGATTTGAACCCAGGTTCACCTGCTGGAGATCTGTGGCCTCCATTTGTTCTCATGGACACCGTGGCATTAGCTGCTCCCCTCTATGATCTTCACTTTAGCTACAGAAGATGGGAACAGCCAACATGCCTATGCTTGGCTGCCTTCCCCTATGTTTAAATTTCTTTTATTACCCTTTCATTTATCTCCCTGCCCCTGGTCTGCAAATGTTTTCTACCCGTCAGTGGACAGAATAATTTTGTGACTACAGCCTAGAAGTGAGAGGTCAGAAGCCAGCTGCACATAATGTATTTATTCCCTAGCCTTACCTCATCTCTCTCCTAAACACTGCCTTATCTGCTATTATCTAAATTGCATGGGAAGGTCATTTCAAACCGACCAACTGAGTCACAAACATCCATGTGTGTCATCATTCAATGGTTTTCCTCAGGTTGGATACCTTGAAAAGCGCTCACCAAACTTTGTAGATTTCCCTCCCATGATGTTTTACAGAAAGGCAAACGATGCAGGATTGGGGATGGTGGGGAAGAAAATCCCAACAAGCATTCAGGTTGGAAAGACAGTCCACCTGCAAACTCTCAAGCCCTTGTCTCTGTATACCAGATTGAACCTCCAGGATGAACTCACATATCTGTGCAAGGAATCATGGGAGCAATCCCCTTGAAAGCTCCCAGTGGTTCATTAAGTAGTCAAGACCGAGTTTTAAGCTGGGAAGGCCATTTTTAAAGCATCAGGGAAGAAACTGACCCTGAAGGTCACCAGGGGAGTTGGATATATTAAGTAACACACCATAAATACTACTGCTGTTATCTTGACAAAAGTTAAACCAGACATCCAGAGATTCCCTGAGATAAAGAGAGAGCGTTTCCAGTCCAGCCATAAACTAGCCTTCTGCGTACCACCTCACCAGAAATCTCCAAGCACTTTCCTAATTTAGCATGACTTGATTACTATTCTATTGATTTAAGTTTATATGTGTTTATGTTTTATATCTCTAGTTCTATTTTTAGCTCTTTCATGACTGAATCCATTGATTACATGTTAACTTAATAGTTATTGAATGAAAGAATAAATATGCTATAATCAATATAGGAAAAGCACTGGTACAGGAGGTAAGTTAGAACGGGCACTACTAATCCAGAGTAGCAACAGGATTCTATAATCACCATAGGAGAAATGTGTCGAGCCAGCTCCTGCTTCAGGAAGTCTAGTTTCTAATAATTTCTTCTTAAGCTTCACATCACTGAACTATGGTCGACCACCAAGAAGCCCAAATCACTGCACTGGTCAATTCTAAAATCCAGGCTCCATGAAACTCAATAAAATTATAATTACAAGTAATATGAAAGGAAAATGATTTTTTTGTTATGAGCAATTTAAATTCTGTGTAGAAAACCCCAAGGAAACCCTCTATGAGATATTCTGAAATACAATGCTTTATACTTTCTGTTATCTTTCTAAATGTAAGTGCTGGATATATAGGAAATTATTTTAGTCATTTGCTGTACTGGACATTGTTTTTTGTTTACATTTTGAATGTGTGTTATAATTTAAAAATTTGAAAAACAATTCTAAAAAAATCTATAAGAATGTCAAAACTATCATTAACAAAATAATTGTAAAAGTCAATAATGTTACTATGTGAAGCAATAACAAATCAAAAGACATACTTAAAGGAGATAAAATGAATCTTCATTTGTAATAAAATATTCTAGGGGTTAGGAGGACAAAGTTGGGAAGTCAGGGATGGATGATGCTCTACATAGCAAGAGAATGAATTGGAAATCTATTGTCCTCTAGATTCAGTAGAAATAAATCAGATATTATTCGGATAGGTGCAAGGCAAATCTAGCATGTTTGAACTTTGAACACTGAAAATAATATGAAATAATTTTTCTCCACTAAGATTTCTCATTTTCTGATAGCATAGTTAGACTCCCTCTCAAAAATATTGCTGACAAGAATGAAATCACATTTCTTCAAATTATCTGGAGTCATTGTGCAAATGGTTCTAATTTACCAAAAATGTCATTATTCTATACACAGATATGTTCACAAAGCAGGCATGTTGAAACTTACCATCTCTTCCCATCCTATGAACAGCATTCCTAGGAGATACATGAAACTATCTTCTTCATCTCTGTCTTTATTCTTTTTGAGCAAATATCAAACATTGGCTGGAATGCCTTACCTGAAGTTTAACCATGCTATTTCCATTTCAGTAGATGAGGTAGTAAAAACAAAAGCCATATAGAAATAATCTTGGGGGCACATGCCTTTAATCCCTGCACTTGAGAGGCAGAAGTAGGAGGATCACCGTGAGTTTGAGGCCAACCTGAGACTACTTAGTGAACTCCAAGTAAGCCTGGACTAGAGCAAAAACCTATCTCGAAAAACCAAGAAAAAAAATGGTAAGAATTGGTCTTGGTAAGAAAGAGTTTCTCTAAACTAAAGTTTTCTGTAGGTATTGAAATTTGATTTTGGGGGTAAATTTTAAGGCACCTCTACATGTGCTATGTTCCGTTCTCCTACTAGGCCTCCTGGCTCTTGAAAACAGATTCCATTGAATTCAGCTTTGGCAATCTTACCACTCCAATCACATATTCCAACCATCCTAAGCATCCAATACACGTGTGCTAACGTTCAATTTTAGTGTTACCATTGGGTTCTACATTTAATTATGGGAAACACATAGAACATGAAATAAACACAATGGGAAATTTTGAGGATTTTTTTTTCCTCTTCATGTCTTAAAAATGGTTAAGTAAGTAAGATTTATAATATGCTTGATTGCTGTCACTGTGGGGAGCAGAGGCAATCCTTGATTTTGTTTAGACTTTATACCTCATAAGTCATCATTATAAAGTAGAAAGCAAATAGTTCTTTAGCAGAACATAATGGAGGCAGTTCAAATGTGAATTTCACAATAATCATTGTCAAATAATCATTGGTATTCATGACACCATCGCACATTTGTCAAGCTTGTGAAGTTCCCAAAGTTCTTTCATACTTTAGTCCCCTAGCAACCCATCAAGACAGGTGGTCATAGCAAATGTTACCCTCCTTTTCCAGATCAGGGAGCATTTTTTGCAAGGCTACAGGATCTGTGCAAGTCACCTGGCAGAGGCAACAAGTGCAGGGTCTTGCCACCCTCTGGATGCACATCATACTCTATGACACTAGTACTGTCACACACAGATTTGGGCAGTCTCAGGAAAAAAAAATATCACCAAAGGATAGGCATTTTGTTTAAAAATGCAAAACAGTTTATTTTTAAATAATGAACCATAAATCAAAAGTCCAATTATACTTCTAAGGAGAAAACAAGTTTGAAATATAAGCTACATACTTTTTGACAACAATTTTTAGATTTTAACTCAAATGTGGCTTATTCATTTCTAACCTAGTCAAAGGAATGTTTACAATTAATATTTTAAACCCTTTGCTAATTCAAAATATAATGAGACTAAAATTTTGTAGGTATGTTTTTAATTGCCATTTGTTCAGTGCTAGACATTATGCTAAATATTCCACAAAGGTGGCTTAATCCTCACAATGAATGAACTTGTGCAAGGTAAATATTACCTGTCTATTTCAGACAAAAAAAAATCTGAGGCTCAAATAGTTTTAAAACATATTAACAGCCACTTAAGTTACAAATGTCAGACCTAATATTTGAACCTGTGTTATTCCAGATTGCCATCCAGGCATCCTCTTTGTAAGCAGAGAGGAGAACTGCAAGGAACTTTAGAACAGAGGTTTTAATTCCTATGTCAATAAGGGTTCTGTTACAGAAGCAGGGTCACTGGGATATATCCTAGTATGAGTTTATTAAAAGGATTCAATCTGATTCAACTGTGGGTCCAGTGAAAGTTCTCAAGTGAAACTTTAGATTGGGAAGGGGAGAATGGATGTTAGATGAGGATATTAGCTTCCTGTCACTGTGACAAAAGACCTGAGACAACAGAGGATGAAAGAAGCTTCATTTGGATTTGTGGTTTCAGAGGGTTCAGTCCCCCATTGGTTGCTTCGTTGCTCTGGGCTGTAGGTGAAAAAAGAACATCACGAAAGGAGCTTGTGATGGAAGAGGCTGCTCAGCTCATGGCAAACAAGATGCATAGAGAAAACAAGGAGCCAGGGATGAAAAAATACCATTCAAAGCACAGCCTTCATTGACCTATTTCCTACATCTTCCTGCTCCTGACAGTTTCATCATCTCCCAGTAATGTCAGCAGCTTGTGACCAGACCTTCAACCAATGAGTCTTTGGGGGACAAAACATAAGAGTAAGAATAAATTTCAAATGACAATTCTCAAGCCCAAACTGAAGTACAGTGTCAAACCTATACCAATTTTATTTGTAGCTGAAGATGGTAAAAGATCTCCGGCAAGAGCTGTGTTACTTGTTACATAAACATACACACACACCTGTCCCATGATTTTGGAAAGCAGAGAGAGGATCCATGACAACGTTGAACAATTGCAGACCCACCAGCTGCCTCCTACCAGCAAAATGATTCACCAAATCAATGGTGATTGGCCATGCCTGGATCTAAAAGATGGCCACTGCCTCACTTCTGCCCTCTTAATCTCCTGAAAGAATCCATCTGCTGCCCATTGCTAACTAGAAACCTACAGGAAATGTAACCTAAGGTAGGCTCAACAAGTTGAAGTGTCATAAGGCAGCCACAATTCTATGATTTTACACATAGCCAAAGTAAGTCTTGAGCGGGTTGTATGAAAACTCTAAGACCTTTCAGAGTTGAGAGTAAAGTAACTCTATTAATTTCCTTTGCTCTTTCTGTTCCCTATAAATAGGTCCTTTTATCTTGTGCAATGATATGATAGGCTGTGAAGGATTCTGAACTAAAGAGGTTCTTTATTGACTAATCATGTCTGCTGTGGTACAGTAGAGAAAGTTGTGCCACAAGTGGGTAGACATATCCTGTACTATTCTGCTTCTCCTAAAGAAAAAGTAATTTAAATGGATATGATAAATTTATCTTAAAGCTATATATATTTGAAGACTTAAACTTCAGAGAATGGAACTCTATAGAGTAGGCATCAAGGAAAGAATCTTATTTTCTCACTACATAATACTATTGGAAACAGAACATTAATATTCACTGGACATAAAGGATTGAATGGACTTTTAAAACATTCACATTCTTATTAAGAATCTGCTTATAAATGCATAGTAATTTGCATTTATAAACATTCTTCTTGATGCAGAAATTATGAACATAGAACAATAGATATTCTACAACTATTCATATAAGTGAATTAATTATGTTTTAATTAGCCTTGATCTGAAAATTGAGTTCATGTTGATAACTACCCAGAGCAATGTGGAATTGAAATGTTGTCTGATGCAGACACTGGCGCAATCTGAGAAACATACGTGGGGTGTCCTGATTTGTAGCCAACAGACAAACATTTACCTTTTTACACATATGTACTGTCTCTCTTCCTCCTTTCAATAACACCATGAATCAGCTATACTTCCTGTTTAACAGGTTCAGATTCATAAATGCAAAATTGCTGATGGCCGCACAGTAGGTCGGAGACAATGTAGTAATTCCAACTCCAGCTTATGGACTGTAAAGTATAAGTGTACTTTCATGCTCAGCCTAGCCAGGTGGGGGAGGACATGCTCTGGAAGCACACACAGGAATTCTGGTCTTTCTTTCTCTCCCAATCCTTCACTCACTACCATTTAGGAATAATTCATTAGAAAAGCCACCTAATACTTCTCTGATTTGAAAGGGTACCATTTATTAGTTAAATTTCATATATATATATATATATATATATATATATATATATATATACATGTATATATATGAATATATATATTTATATATTATATTGTATATATTATATTATATATATTTATATATTATGTTATATATATATATATATATATATATATATATATATATAATGAAATGTTCTATTTCTTCTTATAAAGCTTTTGGGATATTTTAAAAATAATTGATCATTTCATATGGTTATGAAATTTGTGGGCATATAATTGTTTATAATGTTCCTTGTTTATGTTTTTAATAACTGTGAGATCTGTAGTGATGCTACTTCTTCCATTTTTGGCAGTGTTGCATCCTCTCTATTTCTCCTTTAGTTTAATGACTAGAGGTTTATAAACTCTGACTTTTTTAAAGAGCCATGGCTTTTGGTTTCATTGATTTTTCTCTATTGATTTCTTATTTCCAATTTCAAGGGTTTCTGCTGTAGCATTTATTATTTATTTTTATATGCTTATCTTGGGTTCAGTTTTCTACTTCTCTAGGTTCCTATGGCAGAAGATTAGGTTATTGATTTTAGGTCTTTCTCATATATGTCTTACATTCTATAATTTTACAAAACCTGCTTTTGGTGTAACCTACTATTGGTAAATGATATTTTCATTTTCAATTAATTCTAAATATGTTTAAAGTTGAGATCTCTCTACTGACCCATGTTACTTAAAGATGCATAGAATCTCAATGTAGTCTGGAGATTTTCTGAGCTTTTTGTTATTCATTTCTATTTATATTCTCTTGTGGCTTGAGCATAGATTGTTTGATTTGTATTCTTTTAAATTGGTGAAGGTGTGTTTTATGGTCCAGAATATGTTCTGATCTATCTCAGTGATCTCAAGAAAAATGTGTTTTCTACTGTTGTTGAACAAAGTCATTTATACAAGTCAATTATACTTACTTGATTGATGACATAGTTCAGTTCAGCTCCCCCTTTACTGATTTTTCTATCTGCTCAATATGTTTATTTCATACACAATATTGAATTCACAAACTCTAATAATGGATTAATCTATGTTTTCCTTGCCATTATATAAATTTTTGTGTGACACATTTTGATGTTTTGTTGTTAGTCACATATACATTAAGAATCCATGTCTTCCTGGGAAATTGACAGCTTTTGTCGTTTTTTTTTCAGAGAGTCCTTTAATTAAATGAGTCCAATTTTTTTACTAGTTTTGTACTCAGTGAATACAGTCAAGTTGGTACCATTGTTAAACTCCTTCCTGACCACCCCCCCTTAGGGACCCTCCTTCTTTTGAAATATGAGTCCTGCTTTGTAGGGCTAGCCATCAGTTATGAGTAGGAGGCAATGTCTCTGCGTAAAGCAGAGCCAACAGATTACCCACAGAATAGGAGAAAATATTTGCTGAATATCCAACTGACAGAGGTCTAATCTCGAGAATCTACAAAGAACTCAAAAACCTAAACAATAAAAAGTCAAACAACCCACTCACAAAATGGGGCAAAGAACTGAATAGTCAGTTCTCAGAGGAAGAAATACAAATGGCAAACACACACTTAAGAAAATGTTCATCATCCCTAATTATCAAGGAAATGCAAATTAAAACAACTATGAGATTCCACCTTACCCCATTAAGGATAGCAAACATTAAAAAATCAAATGAAAATAAATGCTGGCAATGATGTGGAGCAATAAGAAACCTCATCCACTGTTGGTGGGAATGTAAGATGGTACAACCACTATGGAAAGCAATATGGAGACTCCTAAAAATGTTGATTATAGAGTTACCAACAGACCCAGTTATTCCCTTACTCGGCATATATCCTAAAAGCTCCATGCCTCAGCTCAGAGAGATTTGCTCAACCATCTTTATAACTGCTCAACTAGTAATAGCTAAGACCTGGAATCAACCCAGATATCCATCATTAGACAAATGGATAACTAAGATGTGGCATATCTACATGAAAAAATGATACAATGCAATTTGAAGAAAAAATGGTCAAACCCGGAACAGATAATTCCTGGTGAACTTACTCAGTCACAGAAAGGTAATCACCACATAGTCTCGCTCATCTACAGCTCCTAACCTGGATCTACCTGAGATGCTGACATACCTAGCAAGTATCTAGAGGACCGGACAATAGGGTGGGTGGGTAGGGAGGGAAGGGTAAAGGAGAGGGAAGGGGAGACAAAACTGGACCCAAATGGCAATGGTACCATAAAATTCTACATCCTAAATGACAGACCAAATGGTTGAACCTTCACCAGGCCCTTAGAGAGAACACCTGAATCACAAGGCCCTGGAGAGGGTACTATGAAGACTGACCTTAATCTACTTCTGTTTCAGTTTCTTTCTCTCTCTCTCTCTCTCTCTCCCTTTTCTCTCCCTTCTCTCTATCTCTTTTATATTACTTGTCTTTTTCTTCTTTCACTCCTTGGGGGCTGACCTGTAACTCCCAGTACCACCATGTAGCTATCATTCACAATGAGTTCTTAATCGGAGAGACCTACAAGGTTTCTCAAAAGAAGACAGAGTTGTCAGAGTGCTTGATGACCCACCAAAGGTTAGTGGTAAGACCCTACTGCTGAAGACACCATATGCTGTTAGCACACAACGTGGAGAGTCATGGCTGGAAGCTGGAAGAGAGTCAATCCCCAGACAGTTAACATGTCTAGTGCCAGAAAGTGCTACATGAGTGACTGGGGGAACATGACCAGTTTCTGTCCAGGCAACTCATGGTCTAAGCTACTCTGCAGCGAAAATCCTGACATGATGCTTTTGTCATTTTTTAATGCCTCTGTTTATTCTTAACTTTTTGCCCTTGCTCAGAAGTCTATTCTGTCTAAAATTTCTCTATTACGGTGCTTTGAACCAAATATATCCCATAAAGCTCATGCATTTTGAAATGGTTTCTAGCTGGTAGCAATTTAAGAGGTAGAGCCCTGCTGGTAGAGGTGTGTTGCTGGGACAAGTTTTGGGGTGTTATAGTCCAGCTTCCCTCTTGCCAGAGCTCAGTTCACTCTCTTGCTACTGTTTTCTACCTGCTGTGACAGATTGATGCCCAGCTTCAGCTCTACCGTCTTTTTCCTGCCTGATGGAACTTCCCTTGAGACAGAAAGCCAAGATACCACTTCTTCCCATCAGCTGCTACTTGTAGGGTTTGTTTTTTTGTCCCAACAATATGAAGGTAACCACAACATGTATACATTCTCATTTTCTTTTTCAGTAGTGGTCTGTATAATTTTAAGACTTTGCATCTTATTTAAGGTGGATATATATATATATATTTTTTTTTAATTTATCTAGCAACACTTAGGATTAAATGTAGGACATCACAGATGCTAGGTAAAAACTCTACAACAGAGCTATAGCTTCATCCCTCATTTTAAAAACATTTACAAAATATTTATTTATTTGCAAGTAGAGATAGAGAAAGGGGGGTTGAGACAGAGAATGAGAATGGGCACACCAGAGCTTCTTGCCACTTCAAACAAATTCCAAACACATGTGCCTTGTGCTTCTGGCTTTACGTGGGTACTGGACAGCCAAACCCAGGCTGTCAGACTTTGCAAGCAAGCTCATTAATGACTGATCTATCTCTCTAGCCCCTCATCTCTCTTTTCACTTTTTACTTTGAAATGGGTCTTACCAAGGTTGTGCATGAACTAACTTTGTGGCTTACACTTGCCTTAAACTTATGATCCTCCTGCTCCAGCCTCCCATGCACTGGGTTTCCAGTCTTGCCCCACCATGCCTGGTTTTAAAGTGGTTTTCTTATAGATAACATATGACTGGTTCTTGCTTTTTGTCATTCTGATAATCTGTTTTATACTGATGAGTAAAGGCCATTGATATTCAAATCAAACATTGAGCCCTTTGGCAGGACCTACCTTCTTCCTGAAAGGCCCACAAGGATGAACACAGGGGAAAGAAGAGGGGCATCCTAGAGATGTTCTCCAGGTCTTTTAGAAAACATTAAATGTTTTTTTTTTAAACCACATACATGCAAATCTACAAGAAGAGTGATCCTATAGACATTCAGGGAATGGGTACTGTTAAGAAATGAATGCCCTGTAAATGTTACCATGGCAAAACTGGAAGCATCTAGTGTTACCCAGCATGCCGCTGGCATTGCTATGAACAAACAAGTTAAGGACAAGATTCTTGCCAAGAGAATTAATGTGCATATTGAGCACAATAGGCACTCTAAGATCCGAAATAGCTTCTGGAAATGGGTAAAGAAAGCGGATCAGAAAAAGAAGCCAGAGCGAAAGACAACGGGGCTTAACAAAAGCACCAGCCTGCTCTACCCAAAGCAGCTCACTTTGCAAGAAGCAGTGTGAATGAGCTTGAACTCACTCCCAGTGCATTCATGGATTAATAGATCTGAAAAAGAAAAGACTTCTAGACTGTGAGGAAGGTGTTAGCTAATTTAAGTGCAGTTTTCTCCTCCCCAAATTTGGTAAATTTCTTGCTGAAAGAAGCAGTGTAGCTTTGTGTGCAACAAATTTATTCTGTTGATTAGAAAATTGTCTCTGCACATACTGGTTTCTCTGCCTAGGGAATTCTTTTTCCAGGTATTAACTAATTTTATGTCGTCGTTTTCTTTAGGCGTCCCTCCTCCCTGACCAAACTCTCCAGTACAGAGACGGCGAGAGCTTTCTGTTTCCTTAAATTATGCTATTTGTTGCCATAGAAACTGATCATGCAATGGAAAACATCAATTGTTTAAGTACATATTTTCTGCCCCCCCCATTAAAATAGGGTGCCCACTTATTCCGACTAGGGCTGAGAGCCATTGCCAGCAGCACGTGCCCAATGCATGTTTGGTACTCAGGGAGGGTCAGCACAGTGAGCGGACGCCGCCTTCTTCCAGGGCCTCCTCTTCCAAAGTGTACGCTGAGATAATGTTAGGTCACCTGCCTACTCTGTGAATTCTTATCCCAAGAAAATTAGACATGTTTGCTCACTCTTAGTTTGATACCTGACTGATGGGGGCGTACCAGATTCCGGATATAGCTATGGAAGCCTGCCCAAATCTCCTGTGCGGAATAGGACTTCCTCCTTGGCAGGCTGAAAGAGTACTGTAGAGTTAGTTATCTCTGAGTTTAGACCTAACATGACACATTAATGTCATTACCTCTAATCACTGCAACAGCTTCAGTATTATGAAGAGGCAGAACACCCACATCTAATATTACTACCGAAATATTCATGATGAAATGAAGATGAACATTCTAGAAGTAACTTAGAGTAGAATGCTCATGTTTCATGCACATTTATAATTATATGCACACACTACATACACACACAAAGACTTTTTTTTTTCAGTGCTGGGGATTGACATCTGGGCTGCCTAATGCTCTGAGTACTGTATCACTGAGGTGATTGAAATCAGGGCCTCGTGCTCTCGGTGCCCTGAGACTAAGTGACATTCTCAGTCCTATGCTTGATTCTTAAAATGTTAATTAGCTGAATGAAACATCAATAGATATATATTATGACAGAAGAAAATGTCTTTCATAATTAGTAATTTTGAAAGGTGTTAACTTTACATATAAATACAACTACTAGAACCTTTTAAGATATTGAATAAATAGAATAATATATTTATAGTAGTTAACTCGATAATACCATTTAGACTGTGCAGATGTACTTACCTTTATGGAAGAAATTATGGTCCAAATAGAAGGGAACAGTGTTTATTTAAAATGATAATGAAAATAACTGACTTAAAGACAAAGACAAATTGTTATTATAATTGCAATTATTTGATGTAAAAATGACCTTTAGCTATATTTTTACTTAATTCCACTTAGACTCTAAATATCATTAAAAATATCCTATTTCTGATTTTTCATATCTATGATAGTGGATTAAAAGACAAAGTTTCAAATTCAATTAGAAAACATCTACAGTAATTAATGTTGATCCACAGCAGTAAACATTCAAGGAGGATAAAGCCATTCCAAACCATCAGTTTTCATTAGTCAAATTTCAAAACAACAAATATTGCAGAAAGTATTTTTGTAAGATTTATCTATAACCCTGATTCTGGAAAGGAAAAGGGAAACTTAACAAAAGAAGTCATCAAAAGAACTAATAATACAGCTACAAAACCAGCCTCAAACTTTAAAGGCTTGATAGTTCAATAGAGTAATGACTGTGATCACTGTGCCTCTGTTTGCTTGCTGATGAGTGATTTTTGGATGCCACATATCCCACAACACAGTAAATTTCATTTAAGACATATTTGTGAAATAGAAAATGAGCTTTAAGCCACTGTCATGCAATTGACATTGACAGTGAGATAAATGTTGTGTAAGAACTAAATGATTAAAAAGTCAGGGGCTGGGGAAATGGCTCTGTGGTTAAAGGCATATGCTTACAAAGCCTGTCAGCCCATGTTCAACTCCCTAGAGCCCATGTAAAGCTGGATGCAAAGGGGTGCACACAGCTATTGCCCCTGCGTGCCCATGACAGTGAGAAGTGAAGCCGGAAGAATCCATTGCTCCTAAGCTATCTAGACCGAAGTTTGTTGCTTAGAAGTTCATCACTTGCAGTGGTGTGAGATCCTGACTCAAAGAATGCCCAGCACAGAGAACTCAAATACGCCCTCTGACCTCCACACATGCACACCCATACACATAAATTAATAAATGTTTTTTTTTTTTTTAAAAAGCATTCAGAAGTCACCAGTGTATGCTGCTTTGTGAACACTTACTGATTGTATATTCCTAGAGCAATGATGGCACAAAGAATACGGAAAACACCCACTGCCTTAGCAGGACGTGACGTATGAGATCTGGAAGCTGTTTTATCATGTATTTGTGTAAGTTGTATTTGTGAAATCCTGTTCAAAGGTTAGGAAAGGATCTTAAGTCAAATGGAAGCTTAACAGTGTGTCATAAAAAACTATAACGACCTAATGGGAACAAGTATATTGGCTTTTTCTTATAGAAGTTGCAATGACTTTCATGCACATTATTGAAGAGATACCCAAACAAATGTCTTGAAAATTCATGAATTTCTTACATTCTGTCAGCTGTAAAGGTCCTCCTATTATTCTATTCAATCAAAATGCTAAAATTAATATTCATTAAATGAAAGCTAAGCTGCAGATAAAAAAATCAAAGACAAATTTGTTATCTTGAAAACCAATTATAATACTTTCATTTCTGCATTTTTGGATATATAGTTTAAGGGCATTTTCCTTCAGTGATTATGTAAAACAGTAAATGGATGTGAAAATTTTAATAATAAATTGGTGAGGACAGTAATCTTAAGCCAAAAATCTGAAAATATTCCTAAAATACTTCTTCAAGTGTTACATAAAGTTTTAGTTCATAAGATTTCTTCAATAATTATGCTACATAATATAAATCAGACTCAGGATTTAAGGTGGAAGGTAAAGGATGAAAAACTTAACTTATTGACTGGAAACTCTGTTAGTTGTTTGACTCTATTAGAGTAAAGAAATGTGATCTTGGTAATTCACCAATTTCAACTGCAAACAAATGTTAAGGGATTCAAGTCCTAGGAGGGAATGGATGTTCATACAGATATGGAAGACTGGCTGAGTGCTCAGTGAGTTTAGAATCCATGATCTAGTGGATATCAAGTCTCAAGTCCTCCATCCAAGTTTAGCAAAGAGCTGAAAAACAACACTGAGAAGAATAAATTATAAAAATACAATTATAAAATATAATTATAAAAATTATTAAAAGTTAAAAGGAGAAGAAAGGCAGAAAAGCTCTCAAGCCCAGGAGAAAAGAAAAGAAACAAATCTGTCTAACAAGAAAGCCAGGCTCAGATCCATTTATATTAATTAGGCATTTAATCAGAATAAACATCTTTGCCAAGTCTCAAAGTATAAGTATTCTTCATAAGAGTCCTGATTGGTGGTTGGGCCCACTGACTCAGGAAGGGGCCACCCATGGGTGTTAACAGTGGAAAAGATCAAGAAGAAATGCCAGGAGGAGCAAGGAAGTTCCTGCTGCTTCCCATCTTGGCTGAGACTGGATCAAACTGAAGTTCTAGTTGTGTCAGAGCAAGCAGGAGGGTAACAATCATTTGAGCCTGTGCCTGACCTATTAAAAAGTTACCTTGGAGCTGAAGAGATGGCTTAGAGGATAAGGCTTGCTAGCAAACCCAAAGGACCCAGGATTGATTTTACAGGACCTATGTAAGCCAGATGCACAAAGTGGCACATGCATCTGGAGTTCGTTTGCAGTGGCTAGAGGTCCTGGTGTGCCCATTATCTCTCTTTCTTTCTCTATCTGCCTCTCTCTCTCTCTCTCTCTCTCTCTCTCTCAAAATAAATAAATAAATTTAAAAAATTTTAAAGTGACCTTGCTTCAAGGCTGGAGAGATGCTTAGTGGTTAAGGAGCTTGCCTGCAAAGCCTAAGGACTCAAGTTCGACTCCCCTATCCCATGTAAACCAGACACACATGGTGTTGCATGCATAAGGTTGCACACTTGCACAAAGTGACACGCGCATCTGGAGGTCTATTAATTCTCTCTCTCTCTCTCACTCTCTCTCCCTTGTTCTCTCTCTCATAAATAGTTTCCAATATAACCACAACTATCTACTTAGTTCATCAAACATTTGTAGAGCAAAGAGCTATCTTGCACTTGAACACACTGGGATTATATTTGGTTATTTGATTTTCATAATAAACTAATAATAATGATGATGATTAAAAATTTGCTTATGGTTCATATATCTTCAAGATCCTTCTCTAAAACCAATGTCAAATTCTGATTCTTAGTACTGGATCCATTTACCCTAACAATACACCACAGCTCCAGATGAATATCAGGCTTCCACACACACAGTGGATAGTACCAAGACCTCCCCATGTTTACACTCTAGTAAGAGACAGGAACGACACAAAGACATGCTGTCTGTGTAATGTGCTAATGAAGCAGGCTGCGGAATGGTGGTAAGAGAGTTATTATAGACAGGGTGCTGGGGAAGACCACAGAAATAAGTAGGAGAGAGTGTCCCTGGCAGGGTGTGCAGCAATGCAAAGGACTTAGAGCAAGAATATGACTGATATATACAAGAAAAGCAAGAAGGAATGTAATGTCAGAAGAGAGGGCAAAGGAGAAAGTGATAGCAGACAAAGTGGGAGGAAAAAAAAATAGTATATACTTTCAGACTTTTACAAAGTGTGGCAAGAAACTTTTGGAGGGATTTAACAGTGAGGTAAACCTAGTTGACTTACTTTCTTTAGCAAAATCACCCTGACTGTCATGTGAAGAGTAGATATAATGGGAGTGGAGCATACAAGATGCAGAGGGAACAGTAGGAGACTACTGGGATTGTCCCATGAAAAGATCATGACACTTAATTCTAGATAAGAGGAAGTGACAAGAAATAGTCAAACCAAATGCATATTTTGAGCATAATCTAACCATCAAACTTAAATAAGACCAATCCCTGGTATGTAACAAAAAGCAACTTCTCTCTCTTCCCTACCACCCATTTAAAACAGATGAAAACTTAGCATGACCAAGGTTTTCCATAATCTACCCTATCACTTGCCTTAGTGAGTTCTCCCACTTTACGGTCTTAACACAGACATGTAGGAAAGGACGGGTGATGGGTGGGTGACTATAAAGCCCTTTTTGTTTCCCCTAGACCTTTCTCTATTACTATGAGTTTAGGGATCTGAAGGCTGATTAAGAAGAAACATATGCACACAGTGGGGCAGTATCTTATGACTAGCTCTATTTGGGCCTAACTCTGATACGTTTGAATAAGGACAATTCCCTTAGGAACCTTCCATAGGATGTGTGGGGTTGGGTGAAAGTGACATCAGGGGGAAAGGGTGAGAGAAGGGAGACTTGTTGAGTGTGGCGATAGCATGATACGTGAGCAGGGACATAGCCCTTCTTTCTCTAGCCAGCCGGGCATGCGATTTTGCCGTGAGTCACTGTCCCTGAGCCATTTGCTTAATGCTTGTGGATAGTGCCTGGTACATGCTGTTTAAGCTTCTTTGCAATCCAGGGCATTTTATAGCCTCTTTTAGAATTAGCAGTCACTGCCAGCAAAAAGAACTTGTATTTTTCAGGAGTTCCCCCCACCCCCACCCCACAAGAACAACTGGGTGGACTCAAGACATGAGCATTTCAGCCATTTCTGTACTTGCCAAGACATCACACTTCACACCATCTGCTGCCTGATAAGCTCACTCCAACATCCCCAAGTGGTGGTGGACATCTTTGGCCTCAGCTAACATTTTCCATTGACATTGTGCCCAGGCAGTTATAAGGCTAATGTAGGATGAACAGCCTTCCAAGACTTAAAAAATCCACTCTAGTAAGATACTGTGGACCACGTTCCAAGGTTTCTTCTGCACTAACTTTAGCAGGGTCCTTCAGTAAGAACACCATTTTTTTTGTTTGTTTGTTTTTTTCAAGGTAGGGTCTTGTTCTAGCCCAGGCTAACCTGGAATTCACTATGTATTCTTAGGGTGGCCTTGGACTCACAGCAATCCTCCTACCTCTGCCTCCCAAGTGCTGGGATTAAAAGTGGGCACCACCATGCCTGGCATAGAAACACCATTTTTATATCTGAGACCATGGCAGCCAATGTTTACATTTATCACCTGCTAGATAGCGATGTCTAGTATCATGAATATTATTTCAGAGCACCCTACCTTATCCGGCTGGATGCAGGGAGTTCCTGCCACTTTTGCTGCCTATGTAGTCACAGGTGACCCATGTATGGCCCCATAGTGTGCAGTTCCTTCGTTTTCCTGTTGAGGACCATGAATCGCCTTACACCCAGTAGCATTCAGGTGGAGGACTCATTCATGTGCACTACTTTCTTTGGGCAGCTTAGTGCCCCCAACCCCAAACTAAGTTCCAATGGTGATGTTTCACTCAAATGCTAGAGACCATCACTTGAGTAGGATAGTAAATTATAGAAGTAGACCATGAAAAATCAGATTTCAATATAGCAGAAAAATGTCATGCTAAACAATGTAAATATTCCTAAGTGTGAGCTGCGACCACCCAAGGCTATCCAGGATCAGTTGACACATGATTGTTTTATTGACTGGGTAGATCTGCATATAAATTCCTTGATCATTATCAATATTTATCTTGTTCTCATGCTATTTGTAGTGAGATGAGGAACTTCAGAGTTGATCTGGCAAAAAATACATGATCACAAGTTGATCAAAGAAAAATGACCTCTATATGTCACTGTTACTATGACAAGTCTCTGTATATCTTTGTATGGGGGCAGGTATGCAGGAGGTGCCCATCACGGCAAGAGACTGTCCAGACAGCAGCCAAACCGTTACTCACATGGAGAAGACAGGACCAAGACAGGGACGTTGCAGAGAGTTCTGAGGACTATATGATGCCAGAAAGCAACACAATGTGGTCTCTGGGGCAAGGAGTTCCAAAGAGCAACTGGTATTTTGTCACCCTAGATCTGGTAGATGTTGGCTACAATGTTGTGAAGTGTCCAAAACATGTAGCTGTGGAGTGCCTACAGATTTGCTTTCTTCAACTACATTTTTTGTCATTTGAATGTGGCTCTGAGCTAACAATACCATTTATGTTCCTCTGAGGGAAAAAAAAATTACCAACATGAAATCAATATATGGAAGTCTTCATTGAATTATACAACACCAACACCAGAAGCAAGTTAGTGGGTTGCTGGAGGAAGATAATGACATGAAAATGTAGTATATGTACCTATATTATCAGTGGCTAAGAATTATTTTGATGGGTTCTTGCCTTAACAACGTAAACACTAAAGTTGGAATGATACAGAGAAGATGATCCCTGGGCAAGGATAACACACAAATTTTTGTAGCCTTCCATGTTTTCTAAATATTTTTTTTTTTCAAATCCAACCAGGATTGGCAAAAGGATTTATTCTCTCTCCCCTCTCCTAACCCCTCCTGTCTTCTGCTTTCCTCTCCTCTCCTCCCTGCTGAAAGCATATTGCTAAATATTCTTTCACTACAAAAGTAGCAACGAATTCTAAATTTGGGATTCTGCCTTATGATTAACTTGAATCTGTCAAGTTTATACATATATATATATATATATATATATATATATATATATTCTCATATATTCTCATAATAGTAACAAATTTCAAATAACTAAGTAAATAAGTTAATGATAAAATATATCATTATAAACAAAACCATAATTTATATCCCTCCCCAAGTGCTTTTATTTTGACTGTCAAAAAATTTGGTTAAAACACATATACAAAGAGAAACAACTGGCAGGAGATAAAATTTGCACCATATAAGGTATGAGAATTAATATCAATGCACCTAAAATATTATTCATAAATAGGAGATAAATATCCCAGTAGAAATATGGAAAATGTCTAAGCAATTAAAAGAAATAAATGTATGTGAGCAGCTATTTTACAAAATTCATGGCCTTTCAAAAGCCAGAACACATTACCCTTCTGAGAAATATTTTGTGCCTTCAAATAAAATGCAAGCTTTCGTATTGTCCACTCTGTATTTCCTTTGTAAGATTTATTTATAATTGGACAATTCTTGAGTGGTAAGGGAATTATTTGATTGTTGTAGATAGTATAAACTGTTATCTTTGTATCTAACATGAATATGATGTTAGCTACAATTTTCTTTCCAGTGTTCGTACCTACATGCCCAGCATCCAGAAATAGTAGGGGATTCATACAGTCTCACAGAAGGTATGACTACATAAGTTACTGATAATGCCTTTGAGGAAAGTATGGCTAAGTCTTGAGAAGTGAGAAGGAATATACGCTACTATTTCATGTCATGAGAAGTGTATATATACTTAAGGATCCTTCCAATGTACCAAGTCTCAAAGAAACTATAGGCGCTTATTTAGCTTTAACCATCAGAGATCAAATTTATCATACTTAACTTCATCCATAACTTTACTTGTTCATGGGACAAGGTTAATATCAGTCAATATAGTTTATATATAGTCAATATATGGTTTATACAGAGATTCTTCACCAATAGAGGTGATAACACTCAGCAACCAGTGGAATAGTTCCACTTAAAGTTATAAGAGAATTTATTAACAAAATATAGGTGTATTTAGATTGACTTCTCATAACTTGTTTCATTTTCAACTTATACAGAGAAATATTTTTAGAAGAGATGATTCAAGAGTAGCTATGTAACGGTGGTTCACAGAAGCATAATTCACCAAGAGTGAAAGCAGAAGGCAGACCAAGTGCCCGCTGTCACAAGGATGGCAGGCTGGGGCCATAGAAGCACAAGTTCAAGGCTACCGTGGGCTATGAGGGGAATTCAAGGCCCACCTGGGCAGTATAATGAGACCGTATCTCAAAATAAAAAGTAAAACAAATACTGGAAAGATGGCTTAGAGATTAAGGCATTTCCCTTCAAAGTTTAAGGATCCATGTTCTACTCTCCAGGTCCCACATAAGCCAGATACACAAGGTGACATATGTGTACAAGGCCGCACACGCACACAAGATGGTGCATCTGTCTGGAGTGTGATTGCAGTGGATGGTGGCCCTAGCATACCAATTCTCTCTCTCTCTCTTGCAAAGCCTGTGGTCTGAGTTATATTTACTTATCCATATAAAGTCAGATGCAGAGTGGCACATGCATCCAGAGTTCATCTGCAGCAGCAAGAGGCCTTTATTTCTCTCTCTTTCTCTCTCTCTCTCTCTCTCTCTCCTTCTATCTTTCTCAAATAAATAAATATTTTTATAAAAAGGAAAGTAAGCCTGGGCTGGAGAGATGGCTTAGTGGTTAAGCGCTTACCTATGAAACCTAAGGACCTGGTTCGAGGCTGAATTCCCCAGATCCATGTAAGTGAGACGCACAAGGTGGCACATGCATCTGGAGTTCACTTGCAGTGGCTGGAGGCCCTGGCGCACCCATTCTCTCCTCCCGCCTCTCTCTCTCTCTCTCTCCCTCTTTCTCTCTGTGTCTGTCTGTCGCTCTCAAATAAATAAATAAAAATAAACAAAAAAATTTTAAAAAGAAGAAAAGTAAACCTGATATCATGAACCCCCATAAAAGCAGAAACCAACTTTATATTATATTTTGAATGGGTCAGAAGCAATCCTGGTGACCTGTTCTGAGAAGACGTAGCTCCTCCATGTGAATTTATGATATTTGAGGTTTTCTCTGAATCAATCAGAAACTGAAAGAAGGATTAAGTTTACAACACATGCTAAGTAGCTTCTTGTGTGTGTGTGTGTGTGTGTGTGTGTGTGTTTCTGGTTACACTTGGCATCTACTATGATTGGCTTTTGCTAATATCTCTGGTTTTGAGTTTTTGTTACATGGCCATCTTCATAAAACATTAGAGCGGTAGTTAAAACTGAACACTTCTGACCACATTAAAAGAGAAGACATAATAGTTGGAAAGAAGAAGGTACTCTGTAGAGAGGAGGTTTGTGTGGGGATTATGATCATGGTATGTTGTCTGTATGCATGGAGGTTGTCAAAATGCTTTATATATTAATATTAAAATGAAGATTTTAGTGCTGGGGAGATGGCTTAGCTGTTAAGGTGCTTGCCTGTGAAGCCTCAGGGCTGAGATTAGACTCCCTAGAACCCACATAAACCAGATGCACATGGTGGTGCATGCATCTGGAGTTCATTTGCAGAGGCCAGAGGCCCTAATCCACCCATTTCTCTCTCTCTCTCTCTCTGAACAAATATATAAGTAAATAAAATATAAAAATTTTATTAATATATAAAGTCAAGGTTTTATGCATTGCATTTAAATAAAGTACAGGTACAACTCATTTAAAAATATTAAAAATGTTACTGTCACACAAATAGAAATCAGAGGCTCCAGGATTTATGTAACATAGGTAAGACTGTTCCAGTCAAATGAAATGACAACTCACTACAAACCCAATTTTAAAACATCTTGACAGGGGCTAGAGAGATGGCTTAGCGGTTAAGCGCTTGCCTATGAAGTCTAAGGACCCCAGTTCTAGGCTCAATTACCCAGGACCCACATAAACCAGATGGAGCATGCATCTGGAGTTCGTTTGCAGTGGCTGGAGGCCCTGGCATGCCTATTCTCTCTCTCTCTCTAAACAAATAAATAAAAATAAAATATTTAAAAATATAAGAAGAAGGAATGGAAGGGAGGAAGGAAGGAAAACGAAAGGAAGGAAAGGGGAAGAGGGAAAGGGGGAGGGAATAGGAGAAGAGGGGGGAAAGAAGAAGTGCGGGAAAGGGAGAGAGAAAGGGAGAGAGAGAGCAAGAAAGCTCATATTAAGTGTGGGTTTGATTATTTGGTGTGTTAATGTAGTCTAGAATATTTTATAATCATGGCCATATTGGTGAAAGAAAAAGAAAGTCTCACACACAGATCCACCTCATGGCTCACACTTTCCAGTTGTCTGGGCCATCTGTTCAATCAATGGGCTATCTGAATAAAGGTTCCAAGTATCTTCAAGGAAGTAGCTCTATAAAAGTCTATAGATGTTCAATTCCCTTTAATAATGTGGCGGTGTATTTGCGTAGAACTTATGTACATGACCTTGTGTGCTTTAAATCACGTCAGGATTAATGCAATACCTAACAGAATGTAAAAGCTACGTAAGTTGTTTAGGGAATGATGACAAGAAAAAAAAAAAAAGTGCAAGTTCATTACAGACGGAATTTTTTCTGAATATTTTCTATCTGTTGTTTATTGAATCCATGGAGGCAGAACCCACAGACACGGAAGGCTAACTGTACTACTTTCATAAAAACTATTTGTCCTCTCTCTTTATAAAGACTTCTGCTTTCCTTCTAGCAAAATACCAAGGTTGACTAAAAATAATACTGTCCACCAGTTTTAGATTAAGACCATCAAAAGCAACTTTGCAGAGAATTACTGTAAATGTGTGTATAATGATTGTTCCAGTGTACCAGTAAATTACCATGGACAGAATTTGAAATATTACAGCTAAATGAAAAAAAAAATAAGCTGCTTTTAAAAGCAACAGTCCCAACTTCCAAAAAGAAAATTAAAAAACATACAGCAAATTAAGGAAATTATGTGGGTGATTTACAAGTAAATTTTCAAATCTCCAAGGCTTGCGTTGATCAAATAATTCTATTTCTTTCCCATGTTCCTAAAGCATGTATGGACCCAGCCAGAATAGTTTTCAAAGTTCATGCGTTTCCTGAGTCCTGGCAGTTCTCGAGTGAGAAGGCACAATGAGGGTCCTTCCTTCCGGCCCCGGTGGCAAAGAATGTTGAACAGAGCTTAATGACATCCATAAAAGTCTCTCTTCAGACAAAATGTACTACTTATGAATGACGTCTACGGCTGCCTGATGTTTGTTTCAGGTGGTGACTTCGTAAATGAAAATGACTAATACACGAGCCCAAAATAAGTTTATCTCTTCCATCCCTATTACCCACAAGCTCCTTCCCACACATGCTTGTTTTTAAGTGAATGGAAATAAAAGCAGAGCAATCAAGACAGCCAAATTCCATTGTGTAGATAGTGGCCATTTTCAGCTTGAGATGACATCCTCACCACCACCCTGCCATTACACTCATGCCCCTGTCCTGTTAACTATATTCAGAATTCTTCTTCGACTTCTGCTTCCAAGGAGCTCAGAAGTATATTTGGTGGTCTCTCATGCCCAGCACTTTCTTGCTAGAGGTTATTGAATAGAGATTATCCAAGATAACACTACAACAAAAGGCATCTCCATGCATTCAAGTGTTTGAACAGAAAGAACAAAGAAATATGACATAGGACATAGAATGGCCTAACAGGTTATCTAGGTCATTCTTCCTTTTTGTTTTATTTTATTTATTTATTTGACAGCAAGAGAGAGAAAGAAACAGACATAAAGAGAGTGAGAATGGGTGCATCAGGGCCTCCTGCCACTGCAATAAATAAATAAATAAATAAACAAACAAACAAACAAATAAAAACTCCAGACACATGTGCCACTTTGTGCATCTGGCTTTATGTGGGTACTGGGGAATCAAACACTGACCATGAAGCTTTCAGGCTTGGCAGACAAGAAAGCACCTTTAACTGCTAAGCCATCTCTCCAACCCTAGGCCACTCTTTCTGTATTAGAAGGATCACAGCTCAGCCTCACACCTAAAGTGCTCACCACCCCTCTTAGCCTTCTGTCATTTCCACTCAGCCATCGAATAAGCTACTGACCAGCACAGCATCAGGAAGATACAATTCCCAAGATACTTGGTTATTGAGGTTTACATTAACTCAGGCAGTCAGGAGCCAGGCAAACAAACTTGAGGGAAAGACTGGAATTTTCCTTCCTTTCATGTCACTGCTATTTTCCTTCCAGGAGATCACAGTGGAACATGGAGGATTTAAAGAGTGCAAGGAGTAAATGGATAATCAAGACCCAGATAACTCTCAAAAGTTGGATACTACATAGACCATATCTCTTCCGGTTTGCTCAAATGTGGTAAACCAGAGACCCCTCAGCAACTTTGTAAAGAGTGCTTTTTACTAAATAATAGCAAGTAGAAAGGAAAGAGAAAATCAAATCAAATGAAGGCCTCTGGCTTACCTCTTATAAGAGGCTTTCTTATTAGATAGAGAAAAATCCATTTTTTCAATTTTTAAACACTTTTTGTTGTAACCAAAGTTCAATCCCAAGGACTCTTATAAGCATATAACAAATAACAGCATAAGAAACATCTTGCACAGTAACTCACAAGTTCAGCTCTACAATGTCCTCGTAAACTGGCAGGACATCTGTGAAGCTGATCACATGTGTTTTTCTCCTTGCTTCAATGGTCAAGAAGTCCATGGCCAAACTTGTGGCCTTTCTTCAGCAACAATATAGAGCCTATGGCATACATTTTATATTAACTCACCCTAGTATCAAATTACTGTTTTTCCTTTCCACATTCCTTTATTTATAACTTCAAATCATTTTTGGAATGAAATATAGTATCAATCGTTCACATAATCCACAAACAAGATTTGCGTTTGGCTATTTTTCTTGAATAAATATGAAATGTTTTTGGAGATAGTCTGAGATGAAAGGCCAGGAAGAAAGATATTCTATGTAAATCCTGAAAATGCCATTAATGAACCTCAACCAAATGATACTACTTGCTTTGTCTCTACATGTAGGTGATATCAATAAGACTTTAAATGAGATGCATGATATTATGTAGAAATAAATAGGATTATTCCCCACTGAATATAACTTGAAATAACAAAGTATGCCCCCTCCTGTAAGGACAAACTTAATTTCCAGGTGATGGCTCTTTAAAATGAACAGCAAGCCCAGCCTTTGAGGCCAGGGGAATGTGCTGGGAATTATTGCCAAACTTGTAATGTGCAAGTTGTTAATCTATTTACCTGAAAATACACATTTGATTGGCCTGTACATTTTGGCTATTGTAAGTAATAAGTCATAAACATGGCTATACTAACATCTTTTCATGTCCCTGTTTTCAAATGGAATTATTGGAGCCTATGATGCTATTTTCCACAGCAGTTACATCATTTTACATTCCCACTAAGAGTGCACAGGCATTCCCATTTCTCCATATCCTCTCCAATACTTGATTTTTTTTCTGGATTTTTTTTTCTGCTTTGTCATGTTTTGATGATAGTCATCGTAACACGTGTGAAATTGTGTCTTTTTAAGATTCCATTAGTTTGTAAAATAAAATTTCCAGAAAGCTCTTCTGTTTTTCAGAATACTTTTAAGAGGTCAAAGGAGTATTCAATAAAAGATGAGCAGATTTACAAGTATTTTCAGAGACAACACTTCTCATGCAATCTGACTCGAACTCTGTTATATCATGAAAACAAGATCTATCCTCTTCATAAGCCCTTGCTGCCTTGCCCAGGATCTCAGGTCATTAAGATTCATTATATAATAGAATGATATAAATTATAAAGCCTGGCTGGTTGTAAGCCACTGTGGTAGTGTGATTCAGATGTCCTCCATAAATTTAGGTGTTCTGAATGCTAGATTCCAAGCTGATAGAGAGTTAGGAATTAATGCCTCCTGGAGGCAGTGGATTGTTTGGGGCAGACTTTGGGGTATTTTATCCAGTTTTCCCATTCCAATGTTTGGCACACTCTCCTGTTGCTATTGTCCACCTTATGTTCGTCAGGGGATGATGTCCACCCTCTGATCATGCTATCATTTTCCCCTGCCATCATGGGGCTTCCCCTGGAGTTGGTAAGCCAAAATTAATCCTTTTTTCCCAAAAGTTGCTCTTGCTCATGTTATTTCTGCCAGCAATGTGAACCTGACTACAACAATAAAGTTGGTAACAAGGAGGAGGATTGCTGCTAGACACTTGACTATGTGGCTTTGACCTTTTGGAGCTGATTTTCAAGAGGAATGTGGAAGGATTTGAAACCTTGGCCTAAGAGATTTCTTGTAGTGCTATAAGCACAGCTTGATGGACTACTCTGGTCAGAGTTGAAAGACCTGAATGCAGTAAGAACTATAGACTGTGAGGTTTGGCTTACGATGGTGAGAAAGAGCTTTGCCTGGACTGGGCTAGAAGCAGTTTGTGTGAGAGGCTTGCTGTTATGCCTGTGTCCTGAGAAGTTGTGCAGGGTTGCATTGCATAGAAATGGGCTGATGTGAGCAGAGGGATATGGCCCAGAAATGGAACTTCTGGACCGAAACTTCTGCCTGTTCAGCTACAATTATATGAGAGATTACAGCCATTGGGGTTGGGCCAGCTGACCTGTACTGGGGCAACAGGAAGAATGTAGACTCTTTTGAAGGGGCCTAAGTGCTCAAAGAGTGTCCTGTTCTTCGAAGCCTACTTTATGCCCCCCTGGATTAATTTGGCACCGGACCTGGTATTGTGGGGTGTAAAAAATGTAGGAAAGAGAGGATCATTGAGTTTGCAACATGGTCTTGTGTTGTGGAAATGGCCATGGGCAGTGTAAGCAGGTTTGCTGGATGCCTGCATGGAGACCTGATGCAGCCATGAGGATGAACCCTGGCTTGCAGTGGAGACCCAGTGGAGATGCTGGGACCACAAGATGGCTGCCAAGGAAAGCTGCAGGCCCCAGGTGAAATTTTCCAGGACTGTGAGTAGCCTAGCTGGACGGGTGGAATTGTAACTCCAGACATATTTTGCTAGTTAGGATTATCAGACCTGGAGGCTTTTCACTGCATAGAGTTGTTGGACTTGTATCTACAGTGTTTAATGTTTGCCCTAATTGTTTTAAATCTTGTATTGGTTAAATATTTCTTTGCTACGCCTAATGCCATCTTTTGCAGTGAGTGTTTATTGTGTGCCAATATGAATTTGGGAGGGAGTGTTTTTCTTTTTTTTTTTTTTTTTGGTATTATGGCTCAGTTAAAAAGGCCTTGGACTATGGGGATGTTTGAACATCATTGGGAATGATGAAAATAGGAGGATTTTTAAAGTTGGACTGAATGCATTGCATTTTATATCATGGATAGTTATCAGTTTATGGGGACCAGGGGCGGAATGTAGTGGTTTGATTCAGATGTCCCCCATAAACTTAGGTGTTATGAATGCTAGATCCCCAGCTGATGGACATTTGGGAATTAATGCCTCCTGGAGGCAGTGTACTATTGGGGGTGGGCTTATGGGTATTATAGCCAGTGTCCCCTTGCCAGTGTTTGGCACAATCTCCTGTTGCTATTGTCCACCTTATGTTGGTCAGGGGGTGATGTCCACCCTCTGGTCCTGCTGTCATTTTCCCCTGCCATCATGGAGCTTCCCCTTGAGTCTGTAAGCCAAAATAAATCATTTTTTTTTGTTCTTCCCAAAAGCTGTTCTTGGTTGGGCGATTTCTGCCAGCAATGTGAACCTGACTGCAACAGTTGCCATCACTCCTGAATTTCTTCTCAAACAATAGGTGGCAGCAAGTAAGACTCTAAATGTCCTTGTCTATTTAGAGAAGGCAGAAGTTCCAACTCACCCTTTACACTCTTTTGCCTCTCAGCAGTCTGCAGTTGATAAAAACTTAAAACACATTTAGCCCTGAGCAACACCCCCTTCATTTTTTAAACATGTGTGCGTCTCAAGAGAATGAATCCATATGTTTCTGATTCATTTACAATTAATTCATCAAAATGTTATTTTGATGTCCAAGAAGCTTTATTAAAGCTCTCTCATGAGTCTTTTTTCTTAGAAACAGGAAATCATGCCTTGCCAAAAGCCAAACTCAAAACACACTAAAGGGTTTTGAACTGAGTTTGAAACATTGGAACTTCAACATCTGAGCAATTGCCAAGCTTGGACAAGAACATCGCTTCATCTCTCCATGCAAGCCAAGCACTGATTTACTAGGCGACCAGCCTCTCTCTCGCTCTTGAGATGCCCCGCATGACATGAGGCTTTCTTGTCTGAGCACCACAGGCTTCCAGGTGAACTGCAAAGCTACGTGAGGATGAAAAGGATGAGTAACAGGTTCCTTTTTCTTGTTTGTTTTTATGTTTTGTTTTGTTTCTCAAGGTAGGGTCCATTCTAGCCTAGTCTGATTTGACATTCACTCTGTAGCCCCTGCTGGCCTCAAACTCACAGTGATCCTCCTACCTCTGCCTCCAATCTTAAGTAGTGGGATTAAAAGTATGTGCCACCACTCCCATCCAGATTCTTTTTTTTTTTTTTTTAATTTACAGTGGCAAGACAGTGAGCTTATAAAAATACCTACAGGCATTCCATCCACAGGTAACCCCTGAATAATCTTTCAGCCCATCTTCCTTGTCTTTTCTTTGCTATTTCAAACAAGAAGGTTTTGCATCAGTTGATTCTCAACTCCAGAATCTAAGTTTACTTGTTTGTTTGTTTTTTCCCACATGTCCTCTCTAATACCAACCTTCTCATTCACAGAGGTAATGTCACCTAGCCATCAGTGCTGTGAGCATCAATGCCTCAGCCATTTCCAGCACTCTGTTCCTCTTCCACCTGATCTCTTTCAAGTTTATATCGCTAGTCAATCCTCCTCAGATGCTCCAATCTAGCCAAACAGGTCACCTGTCTCCAATGCTTACCTTGCTATTTCACATCTTCAGGTCTTACTGCACATCAATCCCATCTTATTTGCCTTTCTACATTTCACTTCCACCTGCCTTCCAAATCATGCTTCTGCTATTACACCATGGGTCCATCATCCACCTCAACACTTGACTACCTAGAGAAATTATTTCAGTGTCTGTGGTCATTATTCACATTATGCTCTGAACTCCTCATTTACTGTGATCTTATTTCTACCAAAAAGTAAATTAAGGGCTGGAGAGACGGCTCAGCAGTTAAGTGTGTTTATCACTTAAGAATAAGGACCTACATACCCTGAGACTACATAGTGAATTCCAGGTCAGCCTGGAATAGAGCAAGACCCTACCTCAAAAAAACCAAACAAATAAAAAAAAAAAGAATAAGGGCCTATTGGACCAGAGACCACCAAGTTTAACTCCCCAGAACTTATATAAAAAGCCAGGGGTAATCACACACATCTGTAACCCAAGTGGATGGGGGCAGAGGCCAGCAAATAACATTCACTGATGGACTGAAGGTCCACGTACAGGGAGAGACCCTGTCTCAAGCAATATGCAAATGAACCATAAGAGGACACCTGTTGTTCTACTCTGACCTTCACACACATGTTCAGTGGCTATGGGCATCTGTACACACATGTACATACACTACATCGCACACATATGCAAAAATAAAAATAAAAATGAACACTTAAAAAGTGAATTCATCTACATTAAGTCATCCTTCAAAGTACTGAGTTGCAGGAGCTGGAGTACCAGCTCAGCTGGCAGTGGGCATGCCACACAGGCAAAGGGCCTTGTGTTCAGTCCTCAGAACTTCGAAATGACACACATACGTATGTATAAACATGTGTATAAGACATATTATATATATATCATTGATTCCCATAACTAGCTTCAAATAGTTGGCATGCTATGGAGAAAAATAACTGGTGAATATTTTTTAAGATTAGAAAAATCAATTGTGTTTGAGGATCCCCCATGTATTAAGAGATGTTGAAAGACCCTACCTCAAAAAATAAAAATAAAAAAAGAAAACATCATGGAAGCTTTTGGGGGGGTGGTGCTTTATTGTAAACGGAGTTATCCCAAAGACACAAGAGGAAGACATGAAAGAGATGGGAGAGTTTTTCCTTCCTGTCTCAACCTGGAAGATGAAGCAAAGTCTACCTGCTACTGGGGAGCAGACAGCGAAATTTTCTGAGAATTTTTCATGCCAGAAAGATGATTGCTCCCCTTGAAATTGTCAAAAACATTGAAATCATTTTACCAGCCTCAGAGGAAAGAGATAAGAGTACCTTTTACCCTCAGTATGTATCCAGTTATAAGAAAAAAATCAACCCCCCCCCCCATGAGAGTCCCTCCTGCTGCTGACTACAGAAAAAGAAGCTTGAGAGTGTGTCATCAGAAGAGCTTTCTTTGCTGAACAACGAAGTGTAAAATACCACTAAGAAAATCCAAGCCATGCATTCCAGAAAAACATTTCCAACCACCAGGAAGCAGCACATTTTATTATGACCAATTGACTCCAGTTTGCAACCGGTTCATGAGTAGCAAGGTCTAGTTTAGGTAGGGGAGAGCAAGACATCGAAAAAAAAAAAAAACCTGCTATCAAATTCTTAAAGAGGCTGTATATATTCACTTTTTCACGTACTAATTGTGAAATTTTTGGTTCCTAGAATTAGGTATTTGATATTTAGATACAACATAAAAATAATTTGGTTGATCCCATGTTAATATTTCCAAACTTGCAATGTTTTAATTGAGTAATAGGTTGAAAGTTTTAAAGTCTTATAAAGCTAATATAAAAAGTTTTGGGTGATGTTTAGAGAAAGTCTAATTTATTGGTTATAAAATCTTCTCAAACATTTGAGAGTACTTGTTAGAGAACTAAGGTATGTGATAAATTTAGTTTAAAATATTTTTAAAACTTTAACTAGGCTTGGCACCCACTACTATTGAAACGCTTCCTTAAAAGTAGTTTCTAGAAGCTGGAGAAATGTCTAAGCAATTACAGGCACTTGGTCTGCAAGCAAGTAGACACAAGTTTGATCCCTAGCACCCACATAAACCAGACTCAAACTGGCACATGTATCTGTGTTCCCAAGGAACCTATGACAATAGAAGGCAGAGCCAGGAGAATTCTGAAGCTCAAAAGCCAGTTAGGCTAGCCTAGCCTTACCAGCAGAAAACAGCAAGAGACACTGTCTCAAAGAAGGAGAAAGCAGAGGACCAACACCCCAAGGTTGTCCTCCGACCTCCACATGCACTCCATGGCATGGCACATGCACACCCACGTACACAATAAATACATAAATAAACAAACAAACAAATAAACTACTTTCTAAAGTTTATTAATATAGTGAAGAGTGTCACACCCAAACTCATTCTCTCTCTCTCTCTCTCTCTCTCTCTGTCTGTCTGTCTTTCATAAATAAAATACTTTTCTAAAGCATGACATCATTAAGATGGTTCAAAAAGAAGCCCGAGACTGGTTCCTCCTTCCTTCTACAGAGACACTGGCCGGACAATAGAAACTAAATTCCATTTGGGAGACTCATGCACTACACACATATGCAGCCCGCTGCACTAATACTAGTGGGAAATTTCATGGCACTCCCTCATGATAGTCCCTAATCCTGCCAGAGGACAGCGGCATTGGAAGCTCCCAGCTCCTAGCTTCTTAGCTTCTTCCTCAAGGGGGAAAAGGAATTCCAATCCCTCTCAGAGAGACCGCCCTCAGTACTAACAGGAAAGAGCTTCGGGTGGTGCAAGTCACCAACAAAGGCAATAGCTGAGATTAGCTCACCCACGATTTCCATAGTTTCTTTCCCCAGCACAGCATAAAACAGGGGACCAGTACAAGGTCACTGCTTCTTGTTGGTGGGAAGATTTGAAGCCTAGCTTTTTAGCAGGGATAGACAAGCCTCCTACTTCTATCAGGCCTATCTTGAAAGGCTGATGTAATCTAGTACACTCTACATGCCTGAAGGTCATTAAGAATTAAAGAAATCATGAGGGCTGGGAGATGTCTCCAAGATTAGAGGTGCTTGCTTGAGAAACCTGCAGCCTGGGTTCTGTTCTCCAAGTACCCATGCACAGCCAAATGGCACATGTGTCTGGAGTTTGTTTTCGGTGATAAGAGGCTCCTGTGTGCCCATACTCCTCACACTCTATCTATCTATCTATCTATCTACTATCTATCTATCTGTCACCTGTCCAAACTATCAATATATCATCTGTCTTTCTCTCTCCTTGCAAACTGCCTTTCTCCTTGCAAATAAGTAAATAAATATATTTTTAAAAGAGTTAAAGAAATATTAAAGGACATATAATACACCAAATAGAAGCTGAGAGAAGATGATGACATTATTCTAATATTTCAGTTTTATCAAGGCACTTCAAGGGACTTATTTCTGTGTAATGCAGCTTATAGAACAGATGAGACCCAATATGTTCTAGAAGCCTGTGAGTTACTACAGCCAAAGAGAGATGGACAATCTCCAGAAATGCCAAATAACTTGCTTTACCCCAGTCTGACACCAAAGGAAATAGAGAATCATGAACTCCCACAAGAAGGACCGAGCAAACCTTTCACATCAGGTACTTACTTGGACAAGTCCAGAGAATATGCATTCACAGAAAAGGTGTGAGAGGCCACAGCTCTCAAGCCAGGCTGACTGGTGAATGTACTTCCTCAAATGAAGCAAGTGAGTAAAGACTATTAGAGAAAACTGCACTTTGAATAGTATAGATTCCAACACAAAGTTTCAAGGTATGTGAAGATAAATGGAAAAAAAAACTCAAAGGAACAAATTAAACCTCCAAACTCAACCTTAAAGAAACAGATATATATGAGCTATTTGTCACAAGACATCAAATGATCCACCTTACAGTTGCTTAGAAAATTCAGGAAAATAATTCATGAAGAACATGAGAATATACAAAAGTGTTCTGAAATTAAGAAAAAAAAGCAATTTTTTTTCAGCCAAAGAAGACAATGCCTGACATGAACAACTCATAAGGGAGCACCACGGCAGACCTTGTCAAGTAGGAAAAAAAAAAAAAGAATCAGGGAATTTAGAAAGACAACATTTCAAATGCATTCGTTCAAGGACTAAAAATATAAAAATGCAGAGAGCAAAGGAAGCATAAAGGATTTACAGGGCACCATGACATGGCTCCGTGTGTATATTACGGTGGTCTTAGAAGAATGGAGAAAGGGGCAGGTGGATGGTGCACATGAAGAAATAATGGTCACAATTATTTTTTTCAAATCTGAGGAAGGAATTGAACACCTACATTCAAGAAATCCAGCAGACTACAACAAGTCTAATGCAGGAATCCATGAGAACACACAGTTTAGTCAAATTGCCAAACTCTAAACAGAGAATGCACAAACAGCAAGAGGAAAGCTCCCTTCCTGCTCAAGAAAGACTGACCCAGAAATATCAGCATATTCCTTCTGATCCTAAGTCAAATGTATTATCTAGCACATCACTGGACCCGTGCTTGGCCTATTTCCAAATAGAAACTCTGTAGGCACGCTGGGCTGAGGTGAGAAATTCAGGGCACTGAGCAGGAGTGGTGTGTTGTGCTGTGATCCAAGCACAAGTGAGGCTGAAGCATGAGGATCGCTGTGAACTCAAGGCAAGTCTGGGCTACACAGTGAGTTCTCCGACAGTCTGACTCTGTCTCAAAAAGAAATTTCTGGGGAAAAAAAGAAAGAAAGAAAATGTCAACCAAGAATACTATTCCCAGTAATACTAGCCATCAAAAATAAGGGGGAATAAAACTTTTCTGCACAAGAAGAAGCCAAAGAAAATCATCAGGAATGGACTCACCTTTCATGAAATTATAAAGGGTGTCTTTCAAGCTGAGACAAGTGGATGTTATTCAGAAGGTCAAAAGCAATCAAAGTATATTAAAAGGGGGCTGGAGAGATGACCTAGCAGTTAAGGCTCTTTCCTGGGAAGCCTAAGGACCCATGTTCAACTTTCCAGGTCCCATGTTAGCCAGACACACAAAGGTGAGGTAAGCACAAGGTCACAAATGCCCACTAGGTGGCAGAAGTGTCTGGAGTTCAGTTACAGTGGCTGAGGCCCTGGCATGCCAATTCTCTCTCTCTTGCTCTCATTCTGTCACATAAAAAGCAGGCCAATCTGCTGGGATTGACCCCTCCCAAAAAAATCTATATTTAAAAAAGAATATAAAGTATATAAAAGTTGGGCTGGGATAGTAGCAGTTAAGTAGCAAAGCCTGTTGGCCACAAATCTATTCTTAGGCTACCCACACAAGCCAGAAGCAAAAAGTGGCATGACTGGTATTGGTTTTCAGTGACAAGAGGTCCTGCCCCCTACATACACACATGCAAATAAACAATTACAAATGTGTATTACCTAACATCAGTGAACCTACACACATACACACACACATACATACATATATGTGTGTGTGTGTGTGTGTGTGTGTGTGTGTGTGTGTGTGTGTGTGTGTGTATAAAACTAAAAAGGAAAATATTAATAGTATATTTCAAAACTCCACTTTGAATAATAGAAATGACATTCAGACAGATGATCACAAACAGAACCTTAAACACCAAAGACCATGCAAAAGCGAACCTGATAGTCATATGCAGACACTCCACACAAACTCTTCTGAAGCATGCCTACGGCAGATCACATTAGTCCACCAAAGAAGTCCTGAAAAATTTAAGATTAAAATCATACCAGGGATCTTTTCTACACACAATGGAATGGAATGAGAAATCAATAGCAGAGGAAAAAATAGAAAAGCGTCAAGCATGTGGAAACTAAACAACACACTCCTGAGCCACAAACAGGTCAGAGAAGATATCCAAAGGAAATTAGAAAACATCTTGAGACAAATGAAAATTAAAACATCACATACTAAGCTCTCAGGGCGCAGTGAAAGCCATCGGGCAAGGACGTTTATAGTGATAAATGCCTACATTAAAATGAAGAAAATTTTCAAATAAACAGCCTGACTTTCACCTAAAGGAACTAGGAAAAGAAGAACAAGCTAAGACCCAAGATAAAGGAATAAAGGAAGGAAAACTACAATGTAAACAAATGAAATAGAGAACGGAAAACAATATAACAAACCACCAAGACAAATTTGAAAAATCCTTAGTGACAGTAATTAGGACTCTAATGACAATGAAAAGCAAAAATTTGAATAAACAAAATCATAAAGAGAGAGGGATGCTATAAATGATGTATCAGGTATAAAGGGCTATATGAAACTTCTGAATATTTACATACTAACAAATCATATAACCTAGAATAAATGGATAAACACCTAAGAAAGCAAGACAGGATCATGATGATGATTTCACAGATAATGTAGAGAACTAGTATTTTTCAAACTTCCTAATAAGGGATGTGGCTTGCCCTGTGAAGTCTACAAAACATGGAAGAAGCTGTCACACTCATCTTTCCTAAACTCTCCCCAAAACTTGAAAGGAAGGAAGCACTTCCAGATTCACTTTATGAGAATAGATACCAAGGCCCAGACAAAGCCATTATAATAAGAAAACTCTAGATGAATATCCCCGATGAAAAGAAAAAGGAATAGAAAACTAAATTCACCAATAGAGTCAAAGGATTATCGGGTTTGGAAGACGGCACAGTGAGTGGAGGGTTGGTGTGCGAACATGAAGACCAGAGTTCAGATCCACAGCACTCATGTAAAAGCTGGGTGAAGCAGCAGGCACCCCATAATCCTAGTGCTAGGGAGGTGAGGCGGGAGGATTCCCATAGCTCACTGGCTAGCTAGTCTAGCTGAATGGGTGAGTTCTAGGTCCAGTGAGAGATTCTATCTGAAAAAAAAAAAAAAACAAGACGGAGAGAGAACTTGAGGAACATACCCAATGCCACCCTCTGGTTTTCCACCCACATGTGCACACATGTGCATGTGTACCTGTATGCACACATATACCTAAACACATAAGAACACACACAGGCATGTAACACACACACACACACCTAGATTACATATTTACTTCAAAACATATCACAGGTCTGGGGAGACGGCTCAGAGATTAAGGGCACTTACTTCTCCGCACGTCACTCCTCATCTACTGTACATTGTACATCCTTCTTGTCCTGCCTGCAAGTAGACTTTTTGTTAGGGTTCTTTAGATAACCATATATCACTTTATACACGCACTTGGCAGGTGTTATCCTTGGCCATCATTTTGTCACATACAAGCAATTACCTTCTAAATGGGCAGCTCTAAATTCACTGCTTACCTGAATGCCAGACCTTTCACTTCCTATTGTTTTCCCTACTGCCTCTTGTGCTCCTTAAGAAAGCCTTAAACTCAGAGACCCCAACCCAACTAATATCCCAAATACTTGCTGCTATTTCTACCTAAGTAATGCTGCACATGTGTTGTATCAGTCAGGGTTCCCTAGAGGAATAGAACCAATAGAATGAGTGTGTATTTAAAAGGGGAGAGATTGGGAGCTGGAGAGATGGCTTAGCAGTTAAGGTAGTTGCAGACGAAGCCAAAGGACCCAGGTTCAGTTCCTCTGTACCTATGTAAAGCTGGATGCACAAGGTGGCACATGCATCTGGAGTTCATATCTCTCTCTCTCTTTCTCTTAAATAAATTTAAGGGATTTATTGAATTCGCTCACAAGATATGTGTTGGGAAGTCCAACAATAGCTAACCACCCCACTATCCAAAGTTTTATTTTGTTTGCTTTTTGTTGAGATTGGTAACGTTTACCTCTAGTCTATAAAACAAACTAAACCTCTTTATAACATCTAGATGACATCCCCTTTCTCCAAACCAACTTCTTCTCTTTATCCCCTTCTCATTCTCCCTTTCTTCTTCTTGACACTTACTTGTCCATCCCATAATGCATCATAAACTCTCATCCAGCTTTGATTTTGCACATGATACTTCCTCTGCTCAGGAATGCTCATCTTGTCCTTTTCAAAAAGGACAGTATGCTGAAGTGTTCAAGCACACAGGCTCTCAGCCAGACCATGGAAACGCCAAGCAAGCTCTACTGATTACTAGCTGGTAACCCTGGACAAGCTTTAAAGAACTGATTACTGCTGATGTCTCTCACATAAAAGGAGGACAACAGCAGTGCTTTAATTGTCTATGTATAATGCTTAGAACAGTGCCCGGGATACAGTTACCAGATTATTACGCTGGACCAGTTTATAATGAGCATATTGTATTAGTAGGCATGTTACTTAACCGTTCTGTTTAAAGTCAAGTGTTACTGTACTTTGTCCTGTGAAGTTTATCCTGGCAGATCTGGCTAGATTAGCACCTTCTAACCTCCCATGGGACTTGCTTCTACCTACGGTATCTGTCAAAGTGCAGTCAATGTCATCCATTATGTCATTCATATCCTTCACTAATCTGGTGACGTCTTGAGGGCAGGAACCATGTCTCACTTATAAATTGGATTTCTGCCTTCATCACAGTGCACAGAAAAGAATATTCACTACCTGTCTGTCCCCAGGTGGGTCTGCATTCTCAGGGATGCAATGGCACGTCTGTTTCCCCATTCCAAAGTTCTGCCAATGGTTATGGCACTTCCTGGGATGAGGCTGTCACTCAACTCAAGGAAACACATCAGAGTTCTCAGCACAGGTGATGCAACAGAGATAATCTTGAAATCATTTCAACCTATGCTGATCCTAATGCTTTATAAGGTAGGATTTAGTTTGTGACACAGACTCAGTTGTCTTAAAATAATTGGGGAATGGATGCATAGTCAGACGAAGAGGTGAGTTGTTTGACTAACAACCCCAGGAACAATAGACCTCAGTATGACACGTGACAGCATGTGATGTGCTTGGAACCTTGAGCAATGCAATGCCCATATGACACTTCACAGCTACTGTATCAGACCCTTCCTGTGGGAGCCTAAGTGTTTGTTTTCACAGCTCCTCTGGGTGCTGCTGGCTGGTGCTTGCTACAGTCCAAACCTCTGCAGTGGGTGTCAGTATCAGGCACTTTCGGATCAGCACCCTAACCTGTTTCACATTCTTGGATTTAAAAAAAATACATATTTTTTAAATTTATTTGAGAGAAAGGGAGAGAGTGCACAAGAGAGAATGGGCATGCCACGGTCTCTATATATGTGACCACATGAGCATCTGGCTTATGTGGGTCCTGGGGAATCAAACGTGGGTCCTCAGGCTTTGCAGGCAAACGCCTCAACCACTATGCCATCACTCCAGTCCCACACTTTCTTATTTTTATGAGTTTCTCCTGTGATATCAACAGCAGCTTAGTGCCTCCATCACTACACCTAGTTTCTTAGAAGTGGTGTTGCTGTGGCCTGGATGTAAAATGACCTCCCCCTGGGCTTGTTGAAACACTTGTTTCCCAGCTGATGGCAGTGTTTGGGAATGCTGTGGATCCTTTAAGAGGCAGATTCTTGCTGCAGGAAGTGGGTTACCCAGCACAGGCCTTGAGGGTTTACAGCCCAGCTCCATTTCCTGCTTGTCCTCTGCTTCCTGTTACTGCAGTGTGATCAGCCTGCTCATGCTGTCATGTTTTCCTCATCGCGATGGCGCTCGAGACCTTGAAACTATAATCCACAATGAACCTTTTCCTTCCTTAAATTGCTTCTGACTTGATATTTGTTCACAGTAATGAGAAAGTAACTCATACAGATACCTTTCAAGGATATTTTGATTCTTTTTAAAATATTTTATTTTACTGATTGATTGGAAAGAGAGAAAAAGAGGCAGATAGAGAGACAGAGAGAATATGGGCATGCCAGGGCCTCTCACCACTGCAAACGAACTCCAGACATATGTGTTACCTTGTGCATCTGGCATATATGGGTACTGGTGAATCAAACCTGCGTCCTTAGGCTTCACAGGCAAGTGCCTTAATCACTAAGCCATCTCTCCAGCACTGTTTTGATTCTTATAGATGAAGTATTTTATGTGGCCAAGTGCACCTATGACTGGAAATGGTGCCATGTTTCCCTTCTGGAGTCTGAGAGATTCGTATCTACTATTGCCACTAGGAGGAAAGAAAGAGGGAAGGGAGAGAGGACAAAAAGAGGGAATGAGCAAAGAAGAAAGGAGGAAAAAGAAGGACTATTCACATGAGAAGAAACTGAGATTCAGAGAAGTAAAAATTATACAACCAAATAAAGAGCTTGAGAAAACAGATTGAAACAAAGATCTAATTCCAAAGCTCAGATTCATGCCACACCACTCTGTCTTATGGAAGTGAACAATGCCTGCCGAAGCTTCAGGGCCACTTGCTTTACAAAGAGTTCTCACATAAGTAGTGTAAAAAGATTTATGTTCATTTCGTGTTTGTATACTTATATATATATAGAGAGAGATCTCAAATCCTCATGGCAATATTATGAATTAGATATCACTATCTTTATTATTAAATAAGAAGTCTATAGAAAGTCAGTGACTCACCTAAATTTATACCTGGAAGGTACAAGGCTAGGCTAGGAGTTTTCTGAATCTGACCTCTCTGTATACTGAATGCTTCCCACCCGTCTTACATCGTTTGGCCTGCTACTACCTGATATCAGTCAACTCAAGCTACTGTAATGAAATACCATAGATTGGGTGGCTTAAATAATGGCTATTTGTTGCTCACAATTCTAGAAGTTGAGACATCAGAGGCCAAGAAGCTAGAAAATTCTTTTCTTGGTGAGGTCTCTCCTCCTGATCTGCATGCAGGGCTCATGGCCTTTCCTCAGTGTTTGCATGAGGAAAGTCAGAGAATTAGATCTCTTCATATGAAACCACCAACCCTACCATGGAGATTACGTCATCCTGGTGATCCCATACACATCTAATCAACACCTCCCAAGACCCAACTTCCTAACACCATTGCATTGTGGGTTGGAGCTGTAATTGATGAACGTGGGGAGGCCAAGCCTTCAATCCATAGCACTTGTTTTCTTCTACCAGTGGTCAGATCTTGGTCAAGTACACTGACCCTTTCTAGTCTCCAGCTTTCCTTAGACGCCATGCTGTTCTAGAAGGACAGTAGTGATGACAGTCAGCACCAACCTCCCTGTTCACATCCCTCACTTTGCCCCTTTGACTACTCCCAGTGTGCTGGTAATTACTGTACTCTTCTCTTTGAATTTCCACAAGCCTTGTATCTTATTAGCATTCATATCCAGTAGGTTCTTACAGTATCACATCGAGGAATGAACTTATATCCAAGAGAAATCAATGCCTTTATTTTCACAAATGAGAAAACTGAATCTGAAAGAGACAGAATGATTTACTTAACTGCCTCTTTTATTTATACCCTAGCAGGTAGCAGGTACTAACAAAAGACACCATTTTGTTCTGTCTTTCTTGTCTACCGAGTCCAAAAACTACAAGCTTCTGAAGACTTCTGAAGGCAAAGCATTTTTGCTCTTGTCTTCTTCAATAGGAAGGCAACTTTAGGAGCAGGCACTTTTGTGACTGTTGTAGCCTCGGAGCTTATCCTATCCACAGAGGTCCAGCAGTGCAAAATTGGTTCATGTGTGGTACTTACATGGAAATGCATCCCCCACTTAAATATAGACTTTGAGGACCCGATAAATACTGGATTAAATAAAGTATATCTTGGAAAGCAGCAGAGGCAAATATTCATAATCTTGATCTTTTTACTACCTTTGATCAATATCTAATTTAACTTATGAAGAACTTTAGAATGTTCCTTCTACATTTTGTTCGGTTAAATTTGCATATTTTCCTTTAAATCTCACGAATTTCACTTTGATCACCTGACGCAGATGTTGTTGAAATTTTAAATTCCGTATCATCATCTACTAGTTTTGTTTGCATTTATACATATCTCCTGGGTCTAATGTAAAAGACTTGATACCTTTCACATTACTCCTTTGGACATAATAGCTTGATATAAAATGCCATCACATAAGGCTATCTTTTCAATAATGTTTCCAGAATAAGTGAGTAAACATGGGAAGAAATGATATGTAAGTCCTAATTTAAATTCTATCCCCACCAGATGAAGTTGAGTACATCTGCAAACATAAAGTCATATGACAGTGATAAGTCTCATTAAATTGCTTTGTGATCTGTGCATAATATCTCCGGTAGGATTGCAGTGAAGATTTTCCTTACTTTAATAAACCTAAGTGGTAAGCTTTTCTAATGCCTTAATAACTCTCAGTGACAATCAATAACAAGATGGGGGTAAAAAAAAATCACAGATACACACATACACACACACACACAGACACTTAACTCCCAACAGATATATATATACTTGATCCTTTTGCTTCTGAATAACCATACTATGATAATGGCACATCTCACACTCTAGAGGTCAGTAACACCCCCTTTTCAAAACTAAAATAAAACAGACAAATACTTAAGGAAGAGGAAGAATGTTCAAAGAGACAAGGAGAGGTAACTTGTAAGCAGGGAAATGTATATTAAACTTCAATGTTGTATTGAAACTTATCATTGCCCAAAGGGTGATTAATTTCTTTTAAGTTTGGGGGTGTTTATGACATGCATAAGTCATAATACTGAGAAAAAGGCCATGCGTTTCAGTATGGTCTAAATAAAGACTATAAGAACTGTGGGAGGCAGATTGAGAAACTAAGAGGGCACCAAACCAGGAAAATGTGATGCTGGACTCATGGGGCACGCTAGTACCCATCCTGTCTCTCAAAAAACTTGGCCGACTCAAGTTGTTTTGAGAAAGCATTCCTTAGATATATTTGTCTTTTGTTATTAATTACCCCACATGGGTACTGTCAGGCCATCAGCAATATCCAAAACTTTAACTTGGAAGGCACCGAGAAGGAAGTTGAATGTCACTCAGTTTCGAAAACGAAGGTGGTTTCCTTGGTCTTGCAAACCAGAACAAGTCTGCATGGAGTGTACTAACATCAGATAAAGGATTTCCAGAGTCAAGGTGATACAAAACACATGAGCAGAGGCTTCTGACTTCTTTTAAGGGGATTCTATTGGAAGGACAGTTTCACTGTCAGAGAATTCTAGAATTGAAAGCACAATTGTCTTACATCCTGCCTTAGTATCATCTTAGGGCAAAAAACATTTCTGTACAAATAAGCAGATAGTGTGTCTGAGGATGAGAGTAAAAGATGCTTAACAAAGGGAAATGAAATATACTAAATGTTGTAATTTAAGTGAAGGGAAGCTATTAGGAAGGCGCTCACAAGGTCACAGCCAGCCTGGGACAGAAAGAAGGCAAATGTACCAGTGTCTGTCATTTTGACATCACTTGACTAATTTGCTCCAGGTTTCCCTGAGGTTTCTTTTAGGGTATTTTTAACCACACAAGCATTTATTTTGGTCCCAAGATAAAAGCTTTTTTCTAATTTTTACGCAATGGTGCATATTTCTAAGGTAACAATGTTTCCATTGTCAAAACTGCCATCAAAGGGGCTTGGGGTGGGAATGCTATCTTCCCCGTGTATTTGATGGGGTATCAGCTTCACCAGAGCTCTGGTTTGGAATTTAACTTAATGTCTACTGCACAGTTGCTAGCTGAAAGAGGGAAAATAATGCTTCTCATATGATTTCATCTTCTCTGATATCATGAAGGAGGGAAGTATTTTAGACACCAATGTCCTAGGACATTTTATTCTCCAACCTGGTACCCAGAACTCGTGCATACTGGATTAGACACAAGGGAAGAGGCAGATGTCCAAAGGATAAGTGAATCCAGATGTCTTCTCTGCTTTTTATTAATACTGTTCTCCAGCTGTTGTACCCTTGCACTGGAAGAGCCTGAGACTGCACAAAAGATGAATTAGAAGTTTGTGGACATGTTCTAGAACACTAATTATGTTCTGTACAAAGATGAAGATAATTATCCAAATCTAGAGCCATAAATGTCAATGTATTGACAGTTTTCAGAAGGAAGCGATGGGTGAATTTTGTCCTCTCATTAGAAAATGAGATAACAGTCTCATTGACTACACAAGCCATTGAGCAATACTCAATTGTCCTCAATCAAGACTGTGCCCAAGAAAATACCAAAAGAGAGATAGAGTGAAAGCATGTATTCTTCAAGCCTCTCTCACACACAAATAAAGTAGACCACAAGAATGAACAAAGTTTAACAATAGCAAAACAAATTAACAGTGGTGCCAGCCTTCACTTTGCTGGAAGCTACATGGAGCTCAATGATGACAAGCAAGATGTTCACTCTCAGGCTGAAAAATGTTTTCCTAGAACAGCTGCAGGGCATGGCTCCATGGTCTGCACATCTGGTTTGATGTACCTAGACTCCTTGGAGCCATGGCTGGGGTAATCGTGTGATTCGCTTAACCCTTTAGCTTTAGGAAAACTAAACAGAAATCCCATTTCTTTAGAATGTGGTTGTTGGCAAGTTTAGGGAAAGATACACCCACCCAGTCTCTGTGTAAAGATAAAAGAATTCAAAGGATTAAATTTGACACTTTAGCCCAGAGTTACTTTCTGACAATTGTTTACTGCCATTCGGGTTACCATACTGGTTGTATATGTAATGCTTTTCATTTAAAGATTTCAAAGTCCTCACTGACGTCGTGTGATAGCACAAACTAATACTGTACATGTTTTAAGAACAGGAAAAATGAGACACTAGAATCCCACAGTAAGTCAAAAGAAAGGCAGTAATGAAATTCCATCTGAACATCAAAACTTATATTCATTTTACACCATTTATTTTCTGGGGAGGGTGCAGGTCAGATCCATGCTTATCTTTGGAGACATATAAAGTAGTCAGTACAAGTTACAGTTACAAATTTTAGTTACATTTCTTATTTATGTGGCCATATACTTGACAAGAAGCAACTTAAATGAGGAAGGATTTATCTGAACTAACAGTCTGAGGGGAGAAAGTCCATCATGGGACAGAAGGCATGGTGGCAGAGTGTGAGGTCACACTGTGTCTCTATTCAGGAAGCAAGAGAGGAGAATGTTGGTACTCAGCTTGCTTTCTCCTATTTGTTTAGTCTGGGACTCCAGACCATGGGCTGGTGACACTCACATTTGGGGGTGAATCTTCTCTCTTCAGATAAACCTCTCTGGAAATGTTCTCATAGGTACCTGCAGAGGTGTGACCAGTGGTTCTAAATGCAGTCAATTGAACAAGGAAGATTTACCATCACAGCAATATTCCCTGTAATAATGTTTCTTGATCTGGAACAATGGGTATTTAATATCATCAGTGAGCCTTAGGTGTTTAATCTTTAAACCAATGGAAGTTAATACTTTGAGGTATATACAAGGATATCATTATATTATGCATGGAAGTATGTCTAGTGCCAGGAGGTGATCCAAAAATGGTATTCTTCTGTTTTATTTTAGCACATGTCTTCACAAGAAGTTCTGTAGGTGAAAGTATTTTTAAGAGTCTTGATGTCTGACCCAAGTAATCTGAAAATGTCCAGAGAACTCCTTTCACTTGTGTTTCCTTCTTTTACATACTGTCCCCTCCATTCTCTTGTCCATTCTCTACCCAGCCAGTATACATTGAAGTACTTGTTATGGGATGAACACTAGAGATCCAAAAGCAACAAATCAGCACCACACAGTTTGTTAACTGTCTAGTGAAGAGAAACAGACTTGGGTATAAATAATTACAATTCCAACGTGTGGGTGATACAATGATTTACAAAACCAGTGTGTGGCACAGTTCCTTTTATTTCCCAAGGTATTTGGCCCATACCAACTATTGAGGAAGAATGTTTTCTGAAGTCAGGTATTGAGGTGCATGGCAATTAGCACACATTGACCTTGATCTGCCATGGGAATGTCAGTATCATCCTTTAGCAAAGGTTGCAGAGAGAATTAAGTGAATCATTCCAAAGCACTTAACACAACTGCTGATGCATATAAGTCACCGACAAGGGTTCACATTGTGGTGATTATCAGGACAATGTCTTAATCAGACATCACTATTATGTTATCATTAAAATATATTATGATTTGGATCTTAAATATCCTTCAAAGGCAATGTACTAAATCCCAGCCCATTTCACTGTTAGGAAGTGCGAAAACCTTTTAGAGCCTAGTGGGAGGAAGTTAGGTCACTGGGTGAGCAGTTTCTTCCACCACACACTCCCACAGTAATAGACTGTTTTGCTTCAGGCCCAAAGGCAATGGGGGTCAAGCAACCATAGACTGAAACCCTGAATCCTCTGAGTTCATTTTCTCAGGTTATATCTTTACAGTGATAGGAAGCTCACCAACACAGTGTAGAACAACAATATGTCCTGACAGCTCTAAAAGTGGAGCAGAATCACTGGGAATGAAGTTGCATACCATATATACACTCAAAAGTCACTGTGGATGAAAATTCAGTTCCATGTATACAATCAAGTCACTGGGGACAAAAATTCAGTTCTGTATATATGATCAAAAGGAGTCTCAGGGGCTGGAGAGATGGCGTAGTGTTTAAGGAACTCACCTGCAAAGCCTACCCATGTGAGCCAGATACACAAGGTGGTTCATGTATCTGGAGTTCGTGTGCAGCAGCTAGAGGTCTTGGTGGGCTCATATTCTCTCTCTCTCTCTCACTCTTTCTCTCTCTCTCTCTCTTTCTCCCTCTTTCCTCTCTCCCTCCTTCTCACTCTCAAATAAATAAATAAAAATAATTTTTTTAAATGGAGTCTCAGCTCACTCAGCAATGTTTGATGCATTCAGCCTTCACCCAGGTCACAGAGTGTATAAGTCTGAACTTTAATTCTTTACAAGGGGAAATTACGCAAGTGGTCACTTCACGCACATCTCTAGAGGTTCCTCACAAAGACCTTCCTCCTTAAATTCTTTTAAGGGCTTCTGTGATTCCTTTAATAGGAAACTTGGCTTGATGATGATGCATGCCATGGAGAAGCTATTCATTTTTCTAGGCAGTTGCCCTCAACTAGGTTAGTTTTCTTCCTCTGCCACAGTGGACATCTGCAATGCCCAGAGAGACATTTGATTGTTAAAACAAGGTAAGAGGAGGTCGAGAGAAGAGGAGAGGAGACGATACAGTGAAACTGGCAAAGGAAAGACAGCCTATTAACCCTACAATGGACAAGACAGGATCATAATTAGGCTGATGATCCTGCCTATGCATAGAATAGGGGTGGGTCTACAAACATCAGCGGTACCAAAGTTAAGAAACTTTGCCCTACAGGAACACTGACTTTCTTAATGAGACACATCTATTCATTATCCTGAAATAATTTCACACAGTGATGCACAGGATTGAGCATTGCCTTCCTGAAGTGAGAACACGTGCAAGTATATGAGCGAGAGAAGGTATAATGAACAAGCACTTATTCCATGGGGAAGCAGGAGAAAGGACTCTAAGAGAAGGGAGAATCTTATTTCGTACTCACACAAGGGCAGTCTCAATGATCTTCATTGCCCCAAATATTACTAATGGTGTGAAAGGTACATATATAATATACCCTACTAATTCATTTCAGGTTTTTTTGTTTTGTTTTGTTTTTCGAGGTAGTGTCTTATTGTAGTTCAGGCCTGGAATTCACTACGTAGTCTCAGGGTGGCCTTGAACGCACAGCGATCCTCCTACCTCTGCCTCCCGAGGGCTGGGATTAAAGGAGTGCACCACCACACCTGACTAATTTTAGTTTTAAATTCACAAAGTAGTTTGTCATATCATGGAGATCAAATTGAAGATTCGGAACTTTAGAGCTTCCACTTAACAAATTTTCAGCATCTATAATATGTCAGATATAGGTCTTGAGATATTGCAATTAAAAAATTAAAGAAAATAAAAAAATTAAAAACTGCTTTTGTGGTATTACCATTTAGTCAAATTGTGAGTGAAATCTCTATTTATCACCATATCTATAGACATTTAGATCAAGAATTATTTGTGATACTGTTTTTCACCCTACTTGTTTTATTTAAAAGCTAAGTTAATTTTAAGTGAGTTTCTACCCACCTTAGATATTAATCTATTACCTAGGCAACAAAACAGAATAGACTGCAATAAGAAACCAGTCTTTAGCAGGTAATTGGCTAAGAAAAAAAATATTAGGTATGTAAGGAACTGGTGTGAGTAAGAATTCTAAGCCTGAGTAAGTTCTAGTGCAGGTGAGAAACAGAAATGGAGATCTAAACCATGTCTTAAGAGGAAGACTTAAAAATCAGAACAACAGATAACTTTTGAGATAGCTTGCTGTGATTATATTGGTGGTAAAAGGCATTATTTGCACGTTTAGTTTTGGTCTGTATTACAGTTGAAATCACAAGGCTAGTTCCTCTGAATTCTCACTGATTAGTCCCAGTGGCAGCAATGGCTCACTCCACCTATAGTTCTGGTCTCAGAAGCCTAATGGCCGCTTAGACTTATCCCATTCCTATCCCTTGAAAGCTTTGACAAAAAGTAAGTAGATAAGCCGGGCGTGGTGGCGCACGCCTTTAATCCCAGCACTTGGGAGGCAGAGGTAGGAGGATTGCCATGAGTTCAAGGCCACCCTGAGACTCCATAGTGAATTCCAGGTCAGCCTGGGCTACAGTGAGACCCTACCTCGAAAAACCAAAAAAAAAAAAAAAAAGTAAGTAGATAAACATTACCCAGTTCTCAGCTCTCCTGAAAAGATGTGTCTACACTTGCAGCAATGTCTCCTAGAGATTTGGCTCACTTATCTCTTTCCCAATTTTTCTTGTAAGTTTTTATTCGTTCAAATGCTGCTTGGCATCTGTTGCTTTCATGACTCCTAGATCAACATTCTCTGCAAGAAAGGGTTGTGTTTAAATCATCTTTCCATAGCAGTATCAAGAGATCTGGCATCCACAATGTGAGGTAAGCAAAGTTAGTTGATCCCTAATTTCTTAGTGAAAAGAACAGAAACAGAGACTCTGGCAGCATAGTGAATCTTTGCTTTATGCAGAAATCTGGGGAAAGCACCCCTCGACTTACACCTCAACTTCTAGAATCTGGTAAACACTGATGGGAGTTAAGTTTCTTCTAAAAGCTAAAAGGCTTACTATATTCACGAACACACAGCAAAAAGGATTCACACTGGAATCTGATGAGAAGTCCCTAGTCTCTGGAGCACATGGATCTCCTGATTCTCTTTCCTGGCTTTGTACACAGCTGTGGCAAAGCAGAAGCTTCAGAAGTGCCCAGAACACCCGGGGTTAAGCGCTTGCGTTCCCAGTGGTGGTGAACCTTTGGCTGAAACCCAAGATGAACTGAGAAAGCTGTACATTTGCATTCATATTTATATAGGGTCATTGTTGTTTTGTATTTTGCTTCCATAATTATTATGCTTGCTTAAATAAGCAAAATGGCAAGGTTCATGCCAAAGTCTGTCTCTAAGTTATAACAACAACAATAAATAAAATAAAATGACATGAGAAGAAGCCCTAAACCTTCTACATTACAACAAGCCACATGGAATAATCCATGAATTCCAAGGTTTATAGCCAGAACAGTAGGATAGCTTCATGCTTATGACTGAAAATAGCTCCTGGAGGGCATCAAATAAGCCACACATTACTGATTTCTATACCACTCCCAAGCCTTCCCACAATACAGAAGGTTCATGGGAGATCATCAAGTTCAACCCTTGATTTTGTCAAGTAAAGAAAAAGTATACTATTGTGCTTTAATAGCTTAAGGTAAGGAACCCACAGGCCTAAGTCAAATTGAGGTCTTGTGTCTTTTATTAAGATCTAATAATGGCTCAGGAGGTCAAGTCCAATATTAATTTTTATTTTTATTTTGGGAAGTCTAGCAGTTGACTTAAACTGAAGAAACTCATGAGGTCAAAGATAGATTTTCATGAGCAGAATACATAGAAGAAAATTCTGGGCTGAGTAGATTGGGTCTTAAGATGAGTATGAATAAGTATGAGATCCAAAAACACTTGGATCCGGGCATGGTGGTTCATGCCTTTAATCCCAGCACTTGGAAGGCAGAGGTAGGAAGATAACTACGATTTTGAGGCCAGCCTGGGACTCCCTAGAGGGTTCCAGGTCAGCCTGGGCTAGAGAAAGACCCTACCTCCAAAAAAAAAAAAAAAAAAAAAAAAAAAGCTTGGAGAAATGATTCTAAAAATTTGGACAGAGTGGAGCTGAATGCTTTGTTTTTCATTTTTTGTAGCTTAGGGGGTGTTTATTTGGGTAATATCTCAGTATATAATTGATCATGAAATAAACCCAGCAGAGTATCAACCACCATTTTCTAACAGAGTAGACTAGTTGAGAAACATTGTGCATGTGTGTACTTATGGGTCAGCATAAAAGATGTTTCTTTAAGAAATAAAGTTTTACGGTTGGGGAGATTTCTTAGGGGTTAAGAGTATTTGCCACTTAAGCATGAGGGTCTCTTGGCTGCCAAGTTTGACTCCCCGTAACTCCCATAAGAAGCTGGGCATAGCCGGGTGTGGGGGTGCACGCCTTTAATCCCAACATTCAGGAGGCAGAGGTAGAAGAAGGATCACTGTGAGTTCAAGGCTGCCTTGAGACTACATAGGGAATCCCAGGTCAGCATGAGCTAGAGTGAGATCTTACCTCAAAAATAAATTAAAAACTGGGCATTTCTTCCCAACTCTTTAACACCAGTCCATGGGCAGGGCTCTCTCTTGGGCTCACTGAACAACAGCATCTCAGGGTTAAGTGAGAGGTCCCATCTCAAGGAAGTATGTGGGGGCCTGATAAGAGAAGAACACCCCTCATTCTCCTCTGGGTTCTGTACACACATGCATGGGGCATGCACACCTGTACATGCATGTGCATACATCACATATCACACAAACTATACCACAACATGCACACACAAAAAAAATCATTTTAAAACCCAATAACCTACCTAGCATATGCATATGTTCTGCATTATAATAGGTGGAAGAGCTTTTCTCCATTTCTTTTTAATCTTTTTTTGTGGGGGGCTATGTGAATATTATCATTACCTGGCTTAAACTCCCCAGCATTTCTTCCCTCCCAAGTAATCACCGAGTTCATCAATCAGGCTTCCTGTTCTGCAGGGCTGGATAGCTGCTATGGGTAAAGAAGTGTTGCATTTGACATCACTGATGATCTTAAGCTTTCCTTAGCCCAAGCTTCTTAATATACCAACTAGGAATGCTTCCTACAATATGCTGCAAACAAGTAATGGCATATACGAGTATATAACATAGTTCTTGATAGAAAAATTAGAGCAATATAAATGTTTTCCTTTCTTGCAGTTTTTGTTCAGGGAAAGATACCTTCTATTTCCAGTTTCCCACTGAAGAGACAAGGTCACCTCTCACTTGCTGTCCAGACTTGGGACGTTGTGACATTGCAGAGTGCTTTTCTCTCATTAAATTAATGAAGGATTACACTCACCCCCTCTCCATGGTCAGCACAGCTTGCTTATGGAAAAATCAGAAAACATCTAAGAGCATTATCAGAGAATCGGCTCCATTACAAGAGCAATTTTCGCCAGCTGTTAAGAGCACAGGCAGCTATAAATCACTCAGCCCACTTGCATTTATACTGCTTTTAAAAGGTGATGGTGGGATTGGAGAGGCAGGAGGGATACCTACCCAGTGAGAAATGGTACCCTAGGACAGAAGATAATGTGTTTCCCAAATCACTCCCGAGTTTGGTTGGTGGCAGTCTCTCTGGGCCCGAAGAGTTTCCATCAATTCCCTTGTCTCGCAGAGCGACTCTCAGAATTAGAGCACTTATCTCTTAGAATGAGTACCTAATCACTAGCTCCACTTTATTTTTCTTGGAAAGTGGAAGGAAAACTTTACTTGGGATTGCTTAGCTTAGTTGTTTTGTAATGCAAAACATAAAACCAAACCACATACTCGGTGTTACTGATGGGCCTCTTGGCTTGAACGTCTCAATGACATTTGTTGTATCCCTGAGCAATCTGAGATAAGCGAAGCCAGCAGCTGCGGAGACCCCAGCTGTAATGAAGCCTGATGTCCTTGCCTCATCTGAAAGAAAGCCCACGGGGCTGGATCCAAGCATCCAAATAGAGAGAGAATATTTTCCACTATCAAGGACACATAATCAAAGCTATGCTGAACCCAGTTCCTCTGTGGAATTCTTACATGGTCATTTCTTTCTTGGAGGTAAACCGAGGTCATTCAAAGAATGCCATGGGGAATTTACTGAGAACACTGCATTTTCAGTAGTTATTTTACTCTACAAGTAAATGCACAAGGTCTGTCAGGAGAAGGTCTGACAGAGTAGTCTTGGTATGAATCAGGGGTCAGTGTTATGACACGGCCACAGTGAGTATCCAAATCAGTAATATATCCATACAGGAAGGTTTGTATCATTTTCTGGGATCTGTGGAAATCATTAGAGAGATTAAAAATTAAATTCATGTTTATGTTTAGGTTACCTAGAAGAAGCAGTGGTTTGGGAAAGTAGAATCCAAAATCAAATCTAGCATTCCCAGCTTGCCTTCCTCACTTTCTAAAACAATGACTGATCTTTCATATTTTCACATGAAAGCTGTTTTCCAATTCTCAATATAGATTTCTGTTTCCTAGTCCCATACCTTTCTCCCTCTCTCTCCTCCATTCACCTTCCATATATCTATCTAGCTCTATCTCTGCTTTTCTTACCACTTTTACCAAATTCATTGACTATAAAATGACATAAATTATCTATATGGTTCTTCTATTTCTCTAACCACCCTATTTGCTCCTTAGCTTCATTCTTATTTTTTTAATATTTTATTTATTAATTTGAGAGAGAGAGAGAGTGAGAATGGGCATGCAAGGGCCTCTAGCCACTGCAAATGAACTCCAGATGTATGTGCCACCTTGTGCATCTGGCTTATGTGGGTACTGGTGAATCAAACCTGGGTCCTTAGGCTTCACAGGCAAAGGCCTTAACTGCTAAGCCATCTCTCCAGCCCTGGGTTCTTATTTTAATATAACACTTTACTTCACTCTTCATAAACAAATACCAAGTCTTCTCAAACTTTTTAACGTGTGCCTGTGTCTAGAATATTACCTTCTTTCTTTGTTTACAAAGACTAGAATTCCAACCATCAAAACTCTATTGAAAAGCTTTGACTAGAAAAGGTCAGTTCTTTATCATGTGACAAAGAGGCAAGCTATTCATATATATGTGTGTGTGTGTGTGTGTGTGTGTGTGTGTGTATTTCTTAGAAGAACTAAGCAAGGTGGCTCATGCCTGTAGTCACAGTATGCATGAAGTAGAGGCAGGAGGATCAGGAGTACAATCTTAGATACATAGCAAGTTAAAGGCCAGACTAGACTCCATGAAATCCTGCCTCAAAAAAAAAAGCCACATAAATGTATGTCTGGAAAAGGTCCTTAAAGAAGTATATCAAATAAGCAAAGCCAAATCTGAGCAATTTCTGATGGTGGAAGAAGACATATTAGAGGTTACACTTAAGCAGAATTTTAAATATATCCAGAAAACTACTGGTAATGTTTGTGAAATTAGCTAATATGACTTGTAAAAAAAATCAAATTGAATAATGGAAAAAAAAATCTGATAGACTTATAATAACAAAAAACACCCTACAGCAGAAATTCTCAGTGATCTCAGTCCAACATGAGTAGTTCACTGAGAAAGTAGTATGGCTAGGTGACCCTGAAGTTAAGAGGATCTTATTTCATTCAAAAAGGAAGGATATTAACACTATAATTCTTTTTGATACATAATTTAAACATAACTGTTAAATATTTACACATAACTATTACTAAAATATACATGATATTTTTAGTCTTCAAATCACTTAAGGAACAAAGAAGAAACAAAGAAAATGTATGTGACTGAGGAGAGGGAGATCAGGAGAAAAAATTAAACTTACAAACAGGATATGAATGAAATAATATGCACCCAAAATAACCAAACAGATCAGAAAATATAACAAGTATGAATAAATATACAGCATGTATTAAAAATGCATCACAAAGCCAGGTGTGGTGGCTCATGCCTTTAATCCCAGCACTTGGGAGGCAGAGGTAGGAAAATTGCTATGAGTTCAAGGCCATTCTTTAATCCCAGCACTTGGGAGGCAGAAGTAAGAAGACTGCTGTGAGTTGGAGGGCAACTTGACACTACATAGTGAATTCCAGGTCAGCCTGGGCTAGAGCAATACTCTACCTCAAAAAAGTATACCAGAGTATGACTATTATTGTTATTTAAAAGATTATGTCTGGGCTGAAAAGATGGCTTAGCTGTTAAATTGCTTGCTTGCGAAGCCTAAGAACTCATGTTCGAATCTCCAGGTCGCATGTAGCCAGATACTCATTGACTCAAGCAAGCCATGTTGCACATGTGCCACAAGGTGGTGCACGTGTCTGGAGTTCATTTGCAGCAGCTGATGGTCCTGGCATGCTCGCTCGCTCTCTCTCTCTCCCTCCCTCCCTCTCTCCCTCTCTCCCTCTCTCCCTCCCTCTTTCTTCCTTCCTCCCTCTTTCTCCCTTTCTCTCTCTCTCTCTCTCTCTCCCTTTCTCTCTCTCTCTCTCTAAATAAAAAAAAAAACATGTCTATCAAAGTGCAACTATCATTTTCACAGGAAACAGAATGACTCTGAGGGTTAAAAATAAAATCTATAGGGGCTTGAGAGATAGATCAATGGTCAAGAGCACTTCGTCATCAAGGGTCAGAGGGAGCATGAGACCACCAGAATCCAATTTTCTAGCACCCAATTTAACAGCTGGTCATGGCCAAGCATGTCTATAAACTCAGACAAAGAATCACTTGGATTCATGAAAAAAAAGAGAGAGAAAAACAACGAGTTTCAAAATTAGTAAGAGAATCTACCTCAAGGAAGCAGGTAATTTAGCAATGAAGAGGGATACCTGACATTCTCCTGTGGCCTCCACATACATACAAGATGCTTCATCTGCACACAAACGAGCATACGTCATACCACACACACTATATACAGCCTTAAAATAAAAGAGAAGCAAAATAAAATCCTAAGAAAATGTCAGGAAAATAAACTCTAGGAAAAATGTCAGGAAAATGAACTAATAAAAAAATTAGAAGTAATTATATTACTACCAGCTCAATAAAATAATATGTTAAAAAACACTGCTGGAAAACCATGTGTAAAGAAACAATATGGCAAACAAATATAAAACCATCTTTAGACTCTTCTGTTTAGAAAAAAATTCAGAATAAAGTGATAAAGTGAAAATTTTCCATATATCAGACTGGCAAAGATATAAAGTTCTTGAGGATATCTGATGTTTGCCAATAGGGAAACAGGCCCACTCAAACATTATTTTGGCCACCACTAACTGAAACACAATTTTAAGAGAGCAATTTGGCAATAGCATCATTTTTTTTCATGCATACACTTTAAACCATCCATTTTATTTCTAAGGATTCGTCCTACAGATAAAACTCTCTAATGTTACAAGCATATATTTGCAAGGATAATCTTTGCTACAGTTTTCTAAGGGCAAAAAAATAGGAAATAATACATCTATATGTTCATCAACACTGGACATATGAGATGAATTTTTTATTTTTCCTACTATAAGATCTTTTAAATTGTTTTAAAGACTGGATTATGTCTATTTGTACTGATACAGAAAAACACCTATGATGTATCCAGAGTAAAAACAACTGTTTGTAAAATTACAATCATATTGTGAGTGTTTTGGCAAATATAATGGTGAACCATACATGATAGCAATCATACTGTGTCTCCAACAACTAAGGGAACATACCTGATGTACTTTTCTAATCACTAAATTTACAAGTGGTTCAGTGTAAACCAATCAGGTGTTTTCCTGCAGCCTCTGATCTTCCTTCTCCTTTTCTTAAAGGAAAAAAGAAGGTAGAGCTGGGTGTGGCTTCTTCCTTAACTCTATTGCCAAATGCTGGGAAGAATGAGAACACTGGAATATCCAGTTTATTGCTATCATCAGTGTTTATTTTTATCAACAACTTCCATAATTATAGACAATAATTCTCTCCTGCTCGCTTTCCCCTTCACAGCTCTACTCTCCATATCTGCTGCCCTCTCAGGCTCTCCTTCATTTTGATGTCATCATCTTTTTCTCCTATATTGATGGTTTTGTGTAGGTAATGCCAGGCACTGTGAGGGCATGAAAATCCAGGTCATTTTATATGTATGGAAGAGTGTGTTGTAAGGAGTCTTCCCCTTCCTTTGGCTCTTACATTCTTTTCATCTCTCCCACAATGGACCCTGAGCCTTGGGAGGTGTGACAGAGATGTTTCAGTACTGAACACTCCTCTGTCACTTCTTCTCAGCACTATTGTGCCTTTTCCGTCATCCCAGAGGTCACCACCATCTGAAAAGAGAAGCTTCTCTAACCAAAAATGAGATTGGTATTAATATATCAGTATGAACATTAATGCTTACCAGGCACTTTGGAGAGCATAATATATGCATGTAGCCATACACCAACAGGCATTACACCTCTAGGGCTCATGACTCCCCCGTCATGGGTTTTCAGTATCAGGCATGTATTCCCTCCCATGGAGTGGGCCTCCAACTCAGTTAGAGAGCAGTTGGTTTCTTCCATAACAGACATGCCATTATTACACCCATTGGCTCATTTGGACTGGCTGGCCAAACTTGTGACTTGCAGGGTCCACTGTTGTTTATCTCTACTAATGACTTCTCTCTCTCCCATGGAGCTGCATGCAGCATAGCATTTTCCAGCTTTCTGTCGGCTGGTTTATGAGGAGGAGGTTTTCAGTTCAGCTCCAGCAGGAATTCTTAGTGACCTTTCAGCCCAAGTATGTGGAGTCTTCAGCAATAGTCTCTTACCATACATGCCTGGGGGGAAACCAAGAGCCTTGGCAATGTCCTATAATGTTCTGGGAGGCATAAGGGACCTTCCTGGACAACAACTCACTGGAAGGTATCCCATTCTTGGCACTGAAAATTTTCTAGTAACAAACTATGGCTTCTAGGTTTGCTATTGTCCAAAAAAGATGGGTTTCCATATCACTTACTCATACCCTCTTTGATTTTGATTAACCCTCTCCCTACCCTTCCTTTACTCAATCTCTTCCCCTGGCCCCACTGAGGCCTTTCCATCCCTAGTAATCTGTTCTTCTACTTACAAATATACAATGTCACCCCTTAAGTCCTCCCCTCTCCTCCTTCCCATATAGCCCCTTCTAGCTTACTGGTCACTGCTACCAAGTTTTATTCCAACTCACATACAGGTCCAAACATTTGTAGCTAGGATCCACATATGAGAGAGAACATGCGGCACTTTGCTTTCTGGGTCTGTTTTACCTACGTATAATCCTTTCCAGGTCCTTCCATTTCCCTACAAATTTCATTTTTATTTGCCACTGAAAAGAAGTCTACTGTATAAATGTACTACATCTTCATTATCCACACATGAGTTGAGGGACATCTGGACTAGTTCCATTTCCTAGCTACTATGAATAGAGCAGCAATGAACATGAATATGCAAGTAACTCTAAGGTAGCACAACGAGTTCATAGGATATATGCCTGGGAGTGGTATAGCTGGATCATATGGTGAATCTATTTTCAGCTGTCTCAGAAACCTCCACACTGATTTCCACAATGGCTGTACCATATTACATTCCCACCAACAGTGTAGAATGGTTCCTCTTTTTCTGCATCCCCACCAGCATTTATTGTCCTTTGTTTTCTTGATAATAGCCATTCTGATAGGAATGAGATGGAATCTCAAAGTAGCTTTAATTTGCATTTCCCTTATAGCTAAGGATGTAGAATATTTTTTTAGATGTCTATATGCCATCTATATTTCTTCCCTTTGCGAACTCTTTGTTTCGTTGCATAGCCCATTTTTTAATTGGGTTGTTTGATTTCTTATTTAGTTTTTTGAGTTTTTTGTATATGCTAGATATTAATTCTCTGTCAAATATATAGCTGGCGAAGATTTTCTCCCATTCTGTAGGTTCTTTCTTTCCTCTATTCACAGTGTCCTTTGCTGTACAAAGGTTTTATAATTTCATGAGGTCCCAGTGGCTGATTAGTGTTTCTTTTTTCCCTGAGCAACTGGGTTTATATTCAGAAAGTTGTTGCCTATGCCAGTATGTTAAAGGGTTTCCCCCACTTTTTCCTCTAGCAGTTTCAGAGTTGATGTATGATATTAAGGCCTTTGATCCATTTGGACTTAATTCTTGTGCGTGGAGAAAGATAAAGATCTATTTTCATCCTTCTACATATAGATATCCAGTTTTCCCAGCAGCATTTGTTGAAGATGCTGTCTTTTCTCCAGTGAATATTTTTGGCATTTTTGTTGAAGATCAGGTGGCTATAGCTGCCTGGACTTACATCTGGACCCTCTATTCTGTTCCATTGATCTACATGTCTATTTTTGTTCCAGTACCATGCTGTTTTTGTTACTATGGCTCTCTAATACACGTTAAAGTCAGGTATGGTGATACAACCAGCCTTATGTTTGTTGCTCAAAATTGTTTTAGAAATTCAAAGTATTTGTGCATCCAAATGAATTTTAGGATTATTTTTCTATTTCCATGCAGAATGCCATTGGAATTTTAATGACAGAGTAAAGGAAAAACCAAAAGAACTACAAAACAAGAAGAATGGCAGGAATAAATACACCTCTTTCAATAATAATTCTTCATATCAACGGCTTCAATGCCCGAACCAAAAGACACAGGTTTGAAGATTGGGTTAAAAAGCAGGATCCTTCTATTTATGCCTCCAAGAAACTCACCTTCCACGAAAGATAGACACTATCTTGGTGTGAAAGAATGTAAAATTGTATCTCAAGCAAATGGGCCTAGAGAACAAGCAGGTTGTCACTGTCCTTATATCTGACAGGGTAGACTTCAAACCAACTTTAGTTAGGAAAGATAAAGAAGTTCACTTTATATTAATTAAAGGAACACTCCAACAGGAGGACATTACAATTCTATACATATATGCCCCTAACTTGGAGGCCCCTCATTTCAACAAACAAACACTATTAAAATTAAGGTCACAGGGCTGGAGGGATGGCTTAGTGGTTAAGGAGTTTGCCTATGAAGCCTAAGGATACAGGTTCAATTCTCCAGATCCCACATAAGCCAGATGCCCATGATGGTGCATGCATCTGGAGTTAATTTGCAGTGATCAGAGGCCCTGGTGCGCCCATCTCTCTCTCTCTAAGTAAAGTCTTCTCTCACTCTAAGTAAATAAAAATAAAATTAAGGTCACAGATAACATCACAGTTGTATTGGGTGACTTCAATACCCATCAATTTATGATACTCATCAATTTTCAGGTCATCCTTGCAAAAAATAAAATAAAATAAACAGAGCATCTGTATTAAATGAGGTCACAGAATAAATGGACCTAACAGATATCTACAGAGCATTTCATCCAAATGCTGCAGAATATACATGCTTTTCAGCAATACATGGAACATTCTCTAAAATAGACCATATATTAAGACACAACACTACTGATACTGCCACAAGATGTTTCTCTTTACCACAAATACCTATACAACCTGAAGGTCAATTGTCTAATGTTGTATTTGTACTTTCTTTGGTTCAGATATCCCTAAGTAGTGTCTGCCTCATCCGCCAAGGCTGCAGGTTCTGTTAGTGTTTGGTCACATGCTCAGCATTTCCCTCCAAATCATAACACTTTGCCAGAGTGCCAGGAATTAAAGGGGGCTCCAGATTCAGTCATAGTAGATACCTGGAAGTCCTATCCCATTCTGGAGTCCAAGCTTTTCTGTGAAGCCCTAATCATGGATCAAGAAGAAACGTCACAAGCTGCCTCTTCCCAGAAAGCAATCCCAAGGCTCCTGGTGTCAGTATCCAGGAGATATGACAATCTGAAGTCATCAGGGATGTTGCTGGGGGAGGGAAGGACATTTTCTTCAGTGGTTTAGCCTGTGGTAAGTTGGCCATGATCCTGTAAGTCACCCTAATTAAACTCATTTGGTTTAGTTGAGAAGAGAGGGAGGTGGAGGTGGTAAGTGGTAGTAGCAGATGGGTAAGGGAAGTCAGCGGGTCATGAAGATGATCGAAGTGCATCGCACACATATATAAAAATGTCATGACAAAACCTAACATGACATATAATTAATATATGCTAATAAAACATCCTAAAACTGTTTCCAAAGAATTATGTTGTCTTTAATTCTAGACATACAAGAGACACCACATAAATTATGTGTACATGAACACACACCTCTATCATAAACTGAGCAAATTACTGTTGATTTATTACTATGATAATATCACCTTGCCTTAATTATCAGTTTTATATGTTGACACATGGTAGGATAATATTCATAAGACAATTTTTTTGCTGTCTTCAAATATTATCACCTACTTTGTTTAATCCGTGTGTGGAACTTTAGAAACTGCTGGCTAAACTTAAGAAAATACTCTTTAACTTGGTATTTCACTGAATTTTTAAATAACTTAGCAAATAATTGCCATATTACACTACTGAATTGGTCTAACCAAGGTATGCATGTGTTGCACTTGTTCATTAGTAAAGTTTTACTACTGTCTTTATATAGGTCATGAATATGGCTATTTAGTTTTATTACTATTTGCATATGGTACCATCTACTCCAGAGTTACTTGACAATTATAACTACAGATTAGGAAATTAATGCACCGTTGCATTTTGCTACTGTTCCAGTCACTTTATGATTCCCTTTTAAGTCACTTTGAAATTCTTCAATTTCCATGGTAAACACTGTTCATGGAACAAATTTACCTCATTGCCCATACCCTTTATTTAATTATTTACATCAATCTGACTGAACCTTCTCAGCTAATTTCTGACTCTCTCAGATACAATTGTTTTCAGCTGTGAATAACTCCATTAAAGCTTCTTTTCCTTCCCTTCCTCCCCTGCCATTGTTAGGGGTCAATGGGTTACAAGTTGTGCTACAACTCCTCAGGAAAAGTGCTAGGAGTGAGTCCCATTCCTCCTTGCCTCATCCTCAGATGTTGAGGGAGTCTTCCGGACACTTATATCTTGGTTGCAAAACAATGCTTTCCCACAACTAGGTCATAGAGATGAGGCGCAGAGAAGATCCATCTATGGGCTCACAATCAAGAAAGCAGAAGAGGCATTTTTCACCCCTGTGACCACCTCCAACAGTGACAGAGGCACTGTGACAAAGTGAGAAAGGACACCGAGGTTTTGTCAGCAAGGACAAAATGGTGATGATAATGAGTTCACACCAAACATGTAGACCATGTTGGTTTCCTAAGGGACATGTCTAGAGTTTCAGTGACAGGCCGGGTGCTGCAGTTTTCTGATGCAGGGTATGATCAGCCCCAAGAAGCTGTTTTCTATTCTTAGCTTGATGAGGCATTTTAAAATCAGGAATGAATGATGAATGTTATCAAAACCCCTGTGGCATCTACTGAAAAATATTATAACGTGTTTGTTTCTTCAATTAATATGTTAATTTGGAGTAATAGATTTCTACTGTTGAATCATTTCTTACAATCCTGGAATTAAACCATGCTTGGAATGTGTTTATTCTATTAATCCATCCCTCAGTTTAATTTTAAAATAACATACTCATATTCTTTTGTTGATGTGCATAAATGAAACTTATTGTTTGCTTTATATTATGCTTGTCAGTGATTTTCATGAAGACTCTGTAGCCACACAGGAAGAGTTAAGAGCCATCCCTTACTTTTCTACTTGAAGAGTGTAAATAGAATTACTTTTTTTTTGAAGAATGAGTAGGATTCTTCATTTCAATAATTGAAGCCTGGTTGCTTAATTTACTCAAAAGATTTCAAACACATTTTCTGCTTTCCCTTGACTTGTGGTGTCTTCAGAGTTTGTTTGTTTGTTTGTTTTTTTTTTTTTTTTAAGTAAGCCTCACAGACTGGCCTTTTTAATTTTTTTTTTTTTTAGAGTAAGAGAGAGAATTGGTGCATCAGAGCCTCCAGCCACTGTAATAGAATTCCAGATGCCTGTGTCACCTTGTGCACGTGTGACCTTGCACATGCATCTCCTTGTGTGTCTGGCTTATGTGGGATCTGGCATGTCAAACATGAGTCCTTAGGTTTTACAGACAAGCACCTTAACAGGTAACCCATCTCTCCAGCCCTCTGACCCTGTTTTAACTGATTAATTAATTTATATATTTGAGAGAGAGAGATAAAGAGGCAGAAAGCAAAAGACAGACAGAGAGAGAGAGAGAGAATAAGGGTGTCCCAGGGCTTCTAAGCCACAGCAAACTCCAGAAACATGTGCCCCTTGGGCATCTGGCATTATGTGGGTACTAGGGGATCGAACCTTGGTCATTTGGCTTTTCCAGCATGGACCTCAATAGCCTAGTCAGCTCTCCAGCCCATTTGAAAAATTTCTTTCTTTCTTTATTTATTTATTTATTCATTTATTTATGACAGAAAAAGAGGGAGAGAGAGAGAGACAGAATGGGCCTGACTCTTACTGAAATAGTGGACATTGGTTAAGCTTGTTGAGCAATTTGCTTTATGTTGTCTTTTTTCTAATATAACCATTTTTTAAGCACTAGACTGACTCTACCTGCGGGTTACTTCGTCAGTTTTGATTATATGTTTATTCCTCCCCAAATACTTGGTCTTTGTTTCATTGATTTCCTCTTTCTGTTGTGTTAATTAAATATATTTTTAAATATCCATGTGACTAATAGCAGACTGTCATATTTTCCTTTGCCATTGTTTTGTTGTTCCCAGTAGTGGGTGTTTGTTACATGTTACTACCTTGCAGTCAGCTGCCCTCTAGGTTTGAGGCAAGCCACTGCTTTGCGAGGCTCTGTGGAAGCCTCCGCAGCCTCCTAACTCAGGACTGACTCAGTCAAAGGCTCTGTAACCTAGACTTAACCAAGCTTATGTTCCAGTCCAATCTTGAATAGTGACAGATGCTTCATTAATCGCGCTACTCACCTGGAAAAGTAGCTAAAGAAGAAATGGTTGATTATGCTTGCAGTTCCAGGAGGGGCTACCCATTACGGTGTGGAGACATGGCAACAGGAGCAAGATGTGACTACTCAACTGCATCTCTCCTAAGGACCTAAAGACGAGAGAACAAGAAACAGGAGCAGGCTGGGCTATAAATCCTCAAGCCCCACCTTCCTCCCTGTGACGCACTTCCTTCAACAGGGCTCTTCTACCTCCTGAAATTTCCGCAGCTTTCTCAAACAGCGCCATCAACTGAAAGCCAAGTGCTAAAACACATGTAGGTATGGAGGGTATTTTGCGTTCAAACAGCTAAAAACGTCGTACCAAATTACAGGGACACTTGATAAACTTTCACCCTTGACAGAACAATGATGTGGAGATCCGGAAGTGGGGCATAAGGAGCCCAAGAACAATGAGGCACCTGAGCAAGACCATGGCCATATTTCTTCATACCTGCCGTGAACTTTCCTGGCATCTTGCTACATTTATCAGCATAAAGTCAATTCCACAACGCTCTCATTTTTCTTCCCCAATAAATTTCTTAGCTATTTAAAAGGTCTTAGTAAGTTCTGTTGCTTGCAAACATGAAGTACTTTGGGGGGGGGGTTAATTTATACTGCTCTGCTATAGAGCTAGAAAGTATTGTCTATAAAAATTCTGTTATATGGAAATATATGGAGTTTTTTTCCCCTTTGGTCTAAAACAGTTAAATTTTATTAACAGCACATTTTTGCTTATTTTCAGTTTATGAGACACAAGAGTTTATACTTCAAGCTTATTTCTTACATAATTCAAGCCTTCTGTTTATGTTTGTCTTCTTTGGCTTGTTAATTTCTGAGATAAGTGGATTTAAGTCTTACAGTGCTGTTATAAATCTTGCCGGGCCCTGACCATTTCATTAGTGCACTTCCAAATGTTAGCATCTGTAGGCATTTCTCCTGAGCCAGTTTCTCCAGAGAAGAATCGCACAGCTGCTTGCCAAGAGAGATATGAGGCTGGTTGCCAGCATGCTGGCTGAAGAATATCAAAAGAGGGCCAAGAACACTCCCACCGAAGATATATTTTCCCTGAATCCCCTAATTTTTATACAATGTGTAGCCTCTGGCCTAAAACAGTTCTGACCTCTCCCAAGGACTTGTCTCCTGTCTTCCACAGGGCTAGGGAAGACAAGTGTGCAGTTGAATGGGGTGGGATATGCAATGTTCACTAATCATGGTACAAACTTTTAGTCTGTTGATGTTAATCGTCCCACTTGCTTCTTCCCGCCTAGGTAACCTGGAGCTTTTTTGCAGGGCTCTGTGATTCAAATCACTTTGCTGCTTCTTTGCCTTGGCACTTTGGGTTTCAGCTTCTCTGATGTGCTAGACAGGAAACACACCCTCAACTCGTTGCCTTTGTCCCAAATTTGTTGATGTCTCTGATACATAGTCTCCCTCTCAGCTTTATTTTTGGATACAAAGATGTACATATATGCTTTTTAACTATTTTAAAAAATTTATTTATTTTGAGAGGGAGGGAGGGAGGATGAGCACAACAGGGCCTCCTGCAGCTGCAACAAACTCCAGAGGCTGGTGTCATGTGGTGTATCTGGCTTTACACGGGTACTGGGGAACTGTATCCGAGCTGGCTGGTTTCACAAGTGCTTTAACCACCAAGGTATCTCCCTGGCCTGCATATATGTTTTTAGCAGCAGACAGATGTGTTTCTTTGGTTTCTTTCTCTCTTGTTTTCTACTGTAGTAAGATAAGTACACTGATTTGTCTTTTCTAGTTTCTAGTTTATGCAGATTTTTTTTTTTTCTTAACAGCCAGGCAGGGCTGGGTTCAGTGTGAGAAAGAGATGAGTACACAGGACATAAAGTATAAGGAGAAAATGTTCTCAAATACCAGCTCCAACCCACCTTGCTAAGCCTGCAACTGAGCACACGTTCTTACCCCAACTGTGCATGACCCTGTGATTAAGACTCTCCTTCAATTTTGCACATCAAGCATGCATCTTTCTTACCAAACTACCTTCTGTAGACATTTCCTTGTCTTCCCTGCACACACAGGATAAAACTCACACAGCCCATAGCATCGCTGGCCCCAGAAGCCAAAGACTGGAATTTAGGATAACTATGGTAGCTGCAAGCTAATGCAGTAGGTCTCAAAAGTCTGTCTGCAAACTATCTTCAAATTCTTTGTTTACCCCTAAGGGTGTTTTCATGCAATGAGACTCCAAGGAGCCAGGACAATGCTCAGCACCCCTCAGAGAATGACGGAATCCGCTCTCTACTACATATGATATACAGCGTCCAACTTAAAAAGTTTTAGATTTGTGAAAACATGACAATTATGGTTTGGATACGAAATCCACCCCACCCCCCATGAATGGCTCATATGTTTGAACACTTGGCCCTAAGCTGGAGGTGCTGTGTGCAAAGACGGTGGAACCTTTAGGAGGTGTCACCTTGCGGGAGGAAGTAGGTTATGGGGGAGAAATCCTTGATGTTTTAGCCTGGCCTCACTTTCTATATATCCTCTGCTTCCTAACTGGGGACTGTGAGCAGCAGCCTCTGGCTCCTGCTGCAATGCCTTCCCCACCTGAACTATAAGCTTAAATTAACCCTTTCTTTCCTGATGTGGCTTCTTCTCAGATATGTGGTGACAACGGGGAAAGTAATGCAATGAGAGAACAACTAATAACAAAATTGCAACTATCCCAAGTGTCCTAAGTGAGTTAACAAACAAGGACTTTAGATAACAATGACAAAGATGATTGAGATGCTATAAGAAAATATGGGCTTAATGGGCCAAAAAGATAGATAATTTTAGGAGAAATATGAAGTTTTATATATTGGGTTGTATATTTGATGCATGGATATAATTATTCATATATGAGTTATACTTGATACTCATTCAATTTAAATGAAACTATAAATAAGAAGCAAACAGAAATCCTGAAACAAATAAACTGGAACAACTGAAATGAGCTGCTTGCTGTATAGTTAGAACAGACTATAGGAAAATAGACCAATAAATTTGAAAAACAGATCAACAGAAAGTTGACAAGTTTAAGCACAGTAATAAAAATAAGTAGAATGAATGAACAGCAATTAATTATGAAAGAAACAGTCATATGTCCTTTAATAACGTGGATAGTTGTAGTCTCATAAGAAAGGGGAAAGATGTGGAAAGGACTTTAAAGACTGTCAGAAACTTTTCAAATATTGTTCAGGAACAGCATACTACAGATCCAGGAAGCTAAAGCAGGATAAACTTAAGGATAATAACACTTAAGCACATCATAGCCAATCTGAAAGATGAAGGGAGAGGGGAAGGAGGAAAAGGGAAGGAAAATTTGTCTAAAGAAGTCAAGAAAGGGGAGGAGCCAAACGCAGGAAATAACAACTGCAGGGAAAGCTGACTTCTCTGGCCTCCAGAGGCTCAGGTGGTAAAGATTTGATTCCCAGAAGCACTCTTGGGAGAGTGCCTTAGCATCCTTAGGCAGCGGTTCTAGAAGTAGCTCCTTGAGTCAATGGGGGCGTGCATTTGAAGGGAACCGTGCACCCTGGCATCCTCTTCTTTCTTCATTGCACGCTAGATGATGTGGTGAAAAGTTTTGCTTCACCCCAAGTTCCTAGCATGATACACCACCTCGCCACATACCCAAAGCAAAGGTGGCGGTTGGTCTCCTGAATTGGTTATCTTGAGTATTTCATTATGGTGAGGGAGAGCTCACACACAGGTAATGAGGACGAGAAGGCGGGGCCTGCATGATGCCACTGGTGACTGTTGAAAGAGGAAGAGCGTTCCAGAAGGCTCACCCTGACTTGCCGCATGCCATTTCCTGCCAGCAGGAAGGCTTTCACCACCAGCCAAGTAGTGCCGGTGTCATGTTGTTAGAGCTCCAATACTATGAGTCAAAATAAACCTCTCTTTATTATAACTCAGTCTGCGGTGTTCGGTTGTAGCCACAGACAATGAACGGATACATGTTCGCTGCTGGAAATAACGTCGACACTTCCGGAAAAGAATTCATTAAACACTGAAGATTCACACTGGACAGAATTTCACATAACTCGAATTCGACCTGGGAGAGTAACAAAAGGAGCATTCAAGAAAAGTCCCGGTGACGGTCAAGGACTGTCCACGATGATCAACAATTCAATCACTATGGCCCTCACAACAGGGGTTAGCCTTTCTCCCTACATGACCCTGTCATTTAATCGGTGCCCATGTGTTCCAAGGTCAATGTTCTCTCTCTTGAACCAACTGCATTTCATTATGAAGGATTTCAAATTCAACAAGAGTTGTTCCATTGGGCAGATGAAAGAGCAGCTTCACAGCTTTAGTGAAGAAAATCCAAACAACTGGACACTATTGCTATGGGGAATTAAACTATTTTCACAAAGACCTGCATAAGCCAGTGCACTCCAAGAGCTGGCAACAAGCAAGTCAAAATGAAGGATGACAAAGCAACCCAGGCCACTCTTACATTTGGAACTTGTAAAAGAAAAAAAGGCAAAATTCTTTCAGAAAGAAGTTATTTCAAATTTATCAGCATCTCATTTATCTCTTGGGAAACAAATTCATTGCTCTAAAAAATGTCTATTAGGTTTTCCTATGATATTTTTGGTATAGAAACACAAAAGACATTTTTTTTTAATATCAGTGATCTCAATTCTTAAGGCTCAGTGGCATGTGTTCATCAACTACATTCAATATTTAAAATACAGGTTGTGGAATAACCAGCTATCATATCACTGGACTAGAATATGTGTATCTACAAGGGTCCTGACTCACTAGAATACTGAAAACTTTATAAAAAAAAGACCACTTAGAAGGTATATTCAGTGGGGTTGTGAGAAGAAGCAAGACCAATATGAGGTATAAAGATCCACACAGATTAAGTAAAGATATTTTTAAGAAAATGGATTATGGGTTGGAATGCCTGCATTCAGCAATCTGGATTCCCAGGAGTATTGAGGTCCACTTATAGTCTGATAACAGAAACCTGAGAATCAGGAGAGCAACTGCTCTGAGTTTTAATTTAAAAACTAGGACGGTCAAGAAAGGAAGCGCTAATGTTTCGGCCTGAGTCTAGAAGGAGAAAAGGGCTGAAGTCCCGGCTCAAGCTGTCAGGCTGACAAAGTTCCTTCTTGCTCAGGCTTTCCTCCCTGTCTCTAACTAAAGAGGTGAGATGGACCCACATTTAGATCAGTTTCCCAATCCAAATAGTAAGCTTATGCAGAAACATTGTCACACCACGGATAATGAATAATGTTTAAACAAATGTCTGGGCACCCTGTGGACCAGTTAAATTGACACCTCAAAGCATTGACTGAGCTGAAGAAATTCACAACAGCTGGAATTTGAAATAATGTCTTTTTCTTGGGCTGAGAACTGTCAAGGGACATTACAACATTAGGTCTGGATGAGGGATCAGTGGAATATCCCAGAATTTTGGGATTGCCTTTGGAAAAAAAAAAAAGCAAAGGAAATAATAGCCCTTAGAGATCAGCTTTCCCCATTATAGATCCAAAGGCAAAGGCAGATATTGAACATCAATGAACAAAGAAATGCAATATTAGCTTTAACTAGAAGAATGAACAATAAAAATTATAAAATCTTGGTTTAACAATATAGGCACACATACCTGTTAGAATCAGCTTGGCAGCTTACACGATCTGTGAGCTCCCTCGATAAAGCTGTCACAAAACAAAATGCACGTGGTGAGGGTCCATCACATCTATCAAAATGCAAGTGGTGAGGTCCCACTGTGTCTATCAAAATCAGAACTTATGAGTTCTGATGCCAGGATTGAGTTCATTTTTATGTTACTTCAGGTGAGTCTCTTCCCCTAATTTAATGATGATTTTTTAAAATTTTATTTGTTTGAAAGTGAGAAAAAAAAGGCAGATAGAGAGAGAGAATGGGCATTCCAGGACCTCTGGAAATAAACTCCAGACACATGTGCCATCTTGTGCATCTGGCTTATGTGGGTACTGGGGAGTAGAACCTGGGTCCTTAAGCTTCACAGGAAAGCACCTTAATGGCTAAGCCATAACTCCAGCCCATGAGAATGTTTTGAAGGGTGTTTGTTCTTAGCCCATGAGAATGTTTTGAAGGGTGTTTGTTCTTGCCTTTCACCTAGCTATGTGGCTATTAAATTCCTCTTTCCAAAATAAACTACAAGAATTTTTTTTTTCAGGGATAATATGCAGTTAAGTGGTATGGCACTTGCCTATTCTGAGGAAGACCCTAGGTTCAATCCCTAGTGCCTCCAATTGTTTTTCAAAGATGAAAGGTTTACAGGATGCTAAGAGTTTATATGAATTGTATTGTGACCAGGACTACGTGGACTATTGATGAGTTACCCTGTCTGTATAAGCAGACTTGGCTGTCTCAGCCTGATTCTCATGATAGTTGATAAACCACATCCATGTACTTTCTCCTTTATAACAGTGCTCCTAGTGTAGAAAGAATGTTCCTCAACTAGGAAACTGGGGTCACAAACCACGTTTCATGCTCAGAAAAGAATGTTCTCAGTCCTATTATTACATCTGTAGAGTGTTCAAGTCTATAAGTCACACCTTCTGATAGTTCTTTCCTAGATCCTTTTTTCTTTAATGAATCTTTCTGAATATAGTGGTTTGAATATAAAATACCCATCATAGCCTAAAAGTGTTTATGATTAAGCCTCCTATTCAGTCCCTAGCTGGTGGAGCCTTTGGGAGACAGAGCCTTGCTGAAGGAGGTGTGTCATTGGGGTGGACCATGAAATGTTTTCAGTCCAGCACACTGGGTATTCAAAGTTAGCTCTCAGAGTACTTCCTTATAGCTTCTGTGACAAGATGTGATATCCCATGCTTTCCCCACCATGATGAAACATCCTCAAAACACTCAGCACTCAGGAGGACTCAGGGGCAGAGGTGGAGGATTGCTGTGAGCTTGAAGTCAGCCTGAGACTACATAATGAAGCCCAGGTCAGCCTGGGCTGGAGTGAGAACCTCCTACCTCGAAAAATAACAAGAAAAAAAACTTACAAGCCAAAATAAACCCTTCCCTTTCATAAGCTGCTTCTGGTTGGGTGTTTTGTTCCAGCAACAAAGGATGTGTGTGTGTGTGTGTGTGTGTGTGTGTGTGTGTGTGTGTGTGTATAAGCAACTTGCCCATTGCCTAAGGACTCACAGGGATGGGGGCCCAGGACCATGTTATTGACTACTGAAAAGACTGCAGCCTGTTGATGCTCTAGTACCTCATCCCATTCAGTCAGAAGGCTGAGGAGAAGCTGTATCACAGGGATAGACTTTAGGATCTGGAAATCACTTTTCAACACCTCAATGCTAATTAGATTTTTTTTAATTAATTTATTTATTTATTTGAGAGAGAGAGAAAGAGGTAGATAGAGAGAAAGAGGGAATGGGCATTCCAGGGCCTCTAGCCACTGCAAATGAACTCCAGATGCATGCATCGCCTTGTGCATCCGGCTTACGTGGGCCCTGGGGAACTGACCAGGGTCTTTAGGCTTCGCAGGCAAACGCCTTAACCACTAATCCATTCCCCCAGCCCTGTTAGATTTGTTTTAGTGATTTGTCACTAAAGTATGACAGCCAGGAAATTTCCGAGTGTAGCTGGTTTCCGAATGGGTTCCATGAATTACAGCAAGGAGTCAAGGCATGGGAAACTCCGGCTCCTGGGCTCTGGAATCAGTACCGCCCTCCAAGTAAAGCGGTCAAGGAGATTCCAGCCGTGGGCACAGACAGCAGCAGGCCCTTGCTGCATGCATCGTGAGGAACACGAAGTTGGCAAAACAAGTCATGGAGGAATTAGCTCAGGTCAGCACTTCAGAGCAAACATGGAGACGCTGGCATGAAACCAGGATCCTTTGAAAGGCGTGGTCATTCACTGTTCTCCCCACAGCGACATATGAACGCTGTTCTGGAGATCATCACCTTCTACGGTGCGAGCAGGTGTGCTGCAAATGCAGGTTTGTACTATCTTGCAAACAGTGAATGACATAAAAGTCAGGAGTCTGGGCTGGAGAGATGGCTTAGCGGTTGAGCGCTTGCCTGTGAAGCCTAAGGACCGCGGTTCGAGGCTCCATTCTCCAGGACCCACATAAGCCAGACGCACAAGGGGGCGCACGCATCTGGAGTTCATTTGCAGTGGTTGGAGGCCCGGGCGTGCCCATTCTCTCTCTCTACCTGCCTCTTTCTCTCTCTGTCTGTCGCTCTCAAATAAATATTTTTTTTAAAAAATGAACAAAAAATTTTAAAAAAGAAAGATGATTTATTACTTCATCATATTTTTTAAAAAATGAGGTATCTGGTGGTGCACCCTCATTCTTTAACCCTCTAACCTTGAACAAATTACTCGATCTGTCTGTGCTTCATAGTTTGTTCATTTGAAAGATAATTGAAGTTCTAAAAGTCTCATTTACATATCACATGCTATGTGCCAGTAGGTCATTCCGATATTTTATGTGGATCAATTCATGTTATATTCATAATGACTTTGTAATGTCGATCCCGTCATTATTATAAGTTGCAAAGTCAGAATTCAAATGCAAGCTCTTGTCTCCTCATTGCTATCCTACACTGGGCATCTAAATGCTCATTCTGTTTAGATTTTTCTTTCTTTTGTTTTAATATTTTTTTATTTATTTATTTATTTATTTTTGAGAGAGAAAGAGGGAGAGAGAGACAGAATGGGTGTGTCAGGGCCTCCAGACACTGCAAATGAACTCCAGACACATGCGCCCCCTGTTGCATCTGGCTTAAGTGGGTCCTGGAGAGTCAAACAGGGATCCTTTGGCTTTGCAGGCAAACACCGTAATAACCACTAAACCATGTCTCCAGGCTCCTGTCTAAATTTTCAATTATTAAATTAAAAATGTATTTTTGACTCTTATGATTAAACAATCCAGCTGAGTTCCTCTTGACAGACGAGTCTCAGGGTTGTCTCTTCTGGACCCCACTCCCACCTCACTATATCCACGAAGGAGTAAAGTTGCTATGAGAGATTTACTTTCAAGGGTGATCATTAGCCTGTCTTTTCTAAGTCAGGGACCTTATTGGAAATTGATAAATAAGTCTGTTTTAGGAGGAAGTCACACAGTTGTTTTTTTTATGCTGAACAAAATATTCTGGAGTGCTCTTTACCAGAGAAGGAAGGAACTGAATGAAGAGAGTATCTTAGTGTCTGCTCATCATTTTGTTGATCCGCTGCCTAATGATGCATTAAACAACGAAAGACAAAACCAGAAGAGCCCACAGACCTCCTGCTCACAGTGCAGTAAGCGCTTTCAAGACTGTAAGTGTGTTGTTCATAAAACTACCAATTTTGTATTGATATTGAATGTTAGAAACATTCCATAATCTTTGGCTTGAGGTGTTTCTAAGAATAATTTGATGAGAAATTTGGGAAATGAATCAAAAACTACAAAAACCTTTTGAGTTAAAAAATTCTTTTTAATAACAAGAATATATAATTCAATGAGTATGCAATATTGGCTTAGAGTACATGATAAATGGAATATTGCTTAACTATAAAATTAATATTGAAGGGACTTCATTTACAAAGACATCATAAGTAAAATTACTGGAATTACTGAATGAATTAATGAATTGTGTGTATATGTTATAACACACACACACACACACACACACACACACACATATATATATATATATATATATATATATATATATATTATTGGCAATGCAGATGTATATAATATAAATGTATATATAGGGCTGGAGAAACGGCTTATCAGTTAAGTGCTTGCCTGTGAAGCCTAAGGACTCTGGTTCAAGGCTTGATTCCCTAGGCCCCATGTTAGCCAAATGCACAAGGGGGTGCACACGTCTGGAGTTTGTTTGTTTGCAGTGGCTGGAGGCCCTGGCGTGCCCATTCTCTCTCTCTCTCTCTCTCTCTCTCTCTCTGTATCTCTCAAATAAATAAATAAAAATAAACAAAAAATTAAAAAAACTTATACTTTAGCCAGGTGTGGTGGCGCACGCCTTTAATCCCAGCACTCGGGAGGCCGAGGTGGGAGGATCACTGGGAGTTCGAGGCCACTCTGAGATTACATAGTGAATCTCAGGTCAGCCTAGACTAGTGAGACACTACCTCAAAAAAAAAAAAAAAAGCCTTATACTTTTACAAATGTAATTAAATATTCATACTTATATGTATGCAAAAATAAAAACATAAATATACCTCGTTATACTGGCACTTCTTTTATACTGGCATGCATATTTATATTCATATTTATATTTGTACTAAGAGAAATGCACTTTATACATCTATGTGTATCAATATATTTATATGTATACTATCATTATCAAGCATGCTTGTTAACACGGACTGTATTTTCCAAAGGCTTCAAAGTAAGTGGAATGACACTGAACCACATGAGTATGCATAACTAATACACATTAATAAAAAATAAAATTTAGGGTTGGTGTTTGACATCACACAAGCAAGAAAACATAAAGTAAATTGCATTGCTTTTTTAATTAGTAGATGTATCTGATAGAAAAAAATCAGTAACCAATAAAAATAACTTGAATTTTTAAGAAAAACAATTAACCGGTATAATCCTAGTCAAACATCAGCCTCCAGTTTAAGATGACCAGTTTTGTGTTTCTTTCTCCCTTCAACATTTGGGGGCTGCTAAGAACAGCACTAAGCCCAGCTCTCCCAACAGGACCTCAAGCACTGAGCCACCTTCTATTGTTCAGACTCACCAATGTTCTGCCGAAAGCGAGCTTGCCACCAATACTAATGTGTTCATACCTGCTCATGCCTCCTACCATTCTTAACTGAATGTAAGTCTCCAAATAAACGGCTCCTTGTGAAATCATAATTGATGTGGACTAAGCCACAGCCTGCAGCATTGTAAACGACGTCAAATCCAAGTTGAGGCGCTTATGCTCAAGCCTGCAGGTCTGTGCATGGCTTCTGCACTCATCTGCAAGCAGCTGGGGCAGGGAGGTGTGTCTTTTGGGGTGGAGGGAGAGGATCTGCTTTAGGGAAAGAAGGGGAGTGTATAGCATCCCTGCTAAGATGACATTTATGCTCAATAGATTTTACTGTGCAATGGTGCATCATCCCTACTGACAGACCCAGAAAATAGATGTTTTCAGTAATTATTGGCAATTACTCCTTCAAAGAGTTATTTCAAATTTTTTTAAATTTTTTTTGGTTCATTTTTATTTATTTATTTGAAAGCGACAGACAGAGAGAGAAAGAGGCAGAGAGAGAGAGACAGAGAGAGAGAGAGAGAGAGAGAGAGAGAGAATGGGTCCACCAGGGCCTCCAGCCACCGCAAACGAACTCCAGACGCTTGCACCCCCTTGTGCATCTGGCTAATGTGGGTCCTGGGGGATTGAGCCTCGAACTGGGGTCCTTAGGCTTCACAGGCAAGCGCTTAACCACTAAGCCATCTCTACAGCCCTCAAAAAAAATTTTAAACTGGGGCTGGAGAGATGGCCTAGCAGTTATGTCACTTGCCTGAGAAGCCTGAGGACCTAGGTTCGATTCCTCAGTACCCACATAAGCCAGATGCACAAGGTGGCACATGTGTCTGGAGTTCATTTGTGGTGGCTGGAGGCCCTGGCATATACATTCATTCTCTCTCTCTCTCTCTCTCTTTCTTCTTCTCTCTTTCTCTCTCAAATAAATGAATAACAAAATATTTAATTTGAAGAACTGAACTTGAGACCCCAGTATGCAACCACAGGCAACAAGAAATGGAAAATACAGTCACTGTGGAGTGTGTGTGTGTGTGTGTGTGTGTGTGTGTGTGTGTGTGTCTGCATGCACACTCAATCTGACTTGTCCCAAAGAAGAGCAATACAAGCGATGGGATGTGGCTGGGCATTTGTCCTCAGGAAGTGACAGGAGTGAAAGCCTCTCTGTCTCTGCTGGAGGAGTGAAGAAGGAATAACAGCCAGTGAAGCAGGCCAGACGGTAGATATTAAACCCAAAACACATGTCACCCCCAAAATAGCCCTGGCCAGACAAATGGTGGACAGAAGAACCTGCTGAGAAAGAAATTGCTGAGAAAGTTTTCATTCTCCTCTACCATCTGATGATTTCTGCCACGATTGTAGAAACCACAACAAAGGGAGACGGGCTTACTCAATGGTGGAAGAGAGCCTGTGCAAGGGAAAAATCAAAAATGCCTCCCTTTGGATGAACGATGTTCTACCGAGTGTGTGATGACCTCAATCAACCATCCTTCCACAGAACAAATGAATGACCCCATCACCCTGCAGTACAGCTCAAGATTTTCATAGGAGAATGACACCCCTAGGACGATTCAGTAGAGAAAACAGTCGCTTCTGTCTACAGTCCCATAGCAATAAACCAATGTTCACTACCTCAGTGACAGGCAAACCTAAATCAGCCTGGTCTCTAAAAGCCACTACCCGTGGGGGACAGATTCCACTGTGCAGAGCTCTCTCTGCTCATTCCTTTCCCAGGGTGCTATCTCTCTTCTCTCCCGATTCCTCATGCAGACTTGTTGATAAGACGTACTCTTCATAATAAAAAACTTGTGTTCTAGTTTCTCTTTACTATGACAAACACCTGAGTTGTTCTTTTTTTTTTAAAAAAAAAAAAAAGGAACCTTTGTAAGTCAAAAGAAGGATTTATTTTGTCTCAGGGTTCAGAGATTTCAGTTCATGGTTGGTTGTAAACCATAGGGAAGGAGAACATTGTGGAAAGCAAAATTGCTCACTTCATGGTAGTCAGGAAAACAGGAAGGAGCCGGGGGTAAGATTATGTCCCCAAATACATGTCAACACATCTTCCCCAGTGATTCACTTTGCTCAACTATGATCTACCTCCCAAAACAACAGTCCCAGTAGGAACTAACCCTTCAATGCATATGCCTATGAGGGAAGCTTTCTTCTTCAAATCCTACAGACACTGTGGGCTCAGGCCCATTACAGAAACATTCTTAAGGAGGCAGTTACTGATCATTCTCAACAGTATCTCTGATGGAGGAGGAAGGAGAGGCACATGTCATGCTTTTATATTTTATTTCTTTATTTTTTTTTTTGAGAGACAGAGAGAGAGAGAAGCACAGAGAAAGAGAGAATGGGCATGCCAGGGCCTCCAGCCACTGCAAACAAACTCCAGTTGCATGTGCCCCCTGTGCATCTGGCTTACGTGGGTCCTGGGGAATTGAACCTGGGTCCTTAGGCTTCGCAGGGCCAGCACCTTAACGGCTAAGCCATTTCCCCAGCCCCACATGTTATGTTTATACTGGGGGTCTAAGCTTCATATTAAGACATGCATCCTTAACTCAAAACACATGAAAACTCATCTCCAAAGCAAGAGAGGTTAATGAAATACAAAATTCCCTGATTGCTTTAAAGTTTTAACCTATTATTTTAACTGGGATATTCTGTAAGGAAAAATCCCTCCATCAAATTGAATTTCCACCTGGGAGAGGGTAGAATCCTGCCATCTGGAGGCAAACTTTCACCTATACGTCAGCATCGTCACACAGATGAGAAATAAGCACATCACAGGAAGTAACACAGAACAAGATGTTCACTTAGGATTCTTCAAAGCATAGATTATACTACGTAAGCCACGAATACTATTTTAAAACCATGCTGTCCTCATTAGAGAATCGAGCAAAAGAAGTTTAGAGTTTTTCCTTTTTTTTTTCATCAATTCACTGTTATAGTGGCTATATTAAAAAGTACACTTTGGACTTCAATGATATTTTAGTACATTTCAAGATATTTTGTTTCTAACAGAGATATGAAATTCAATAGCTTATGTCTAAATTAGAAGCCTTGTTTGCAAAATATTACTTATTTATTTATGTGAAAGCAAAGAGAGGGAGGGAGAGAGAGAATGAGAGAAAGAGGGGGTGGACCCACCAGGAACTTTTGCCACTGCAAACAAATTCCAGATGCATGTGCCACCTTGTACATCTGGCTTTACATAAATACTGGGGAATTGAACCTGGATCTTCAGGTTGTGCAAGCAAGCACCTTTCACTTCTGAGCCATCTCCCCAGCCCGTATTTGCATTTTTTTTGTGGACACTTATATACAGAAGGAGGGTGGCATTCTCAACAGTGATTCCAATTGTTTAGTCATCGTTTTCTAGTGGCATACTTACTCATCTGCCCCATAACTTTAAAACTCATACATAAAGCAGTTCTTAAAATATGGACTTTTCCTTGGAACTGGAAAGCAGGTAAGAGAGATTGCATTGCAATGATCAGAGCATAAGCGGTGTGGTTCTCTAGCCCCCACGTAAACAATGGGGCCAGACCATGCAAGCCTAAAACCCCAGTCCTGTCTTCCTTTAAGTTGTCATCGCAGGCATTTCCTCACAGCAGCACAAACTTGATGAACATGCATACTTTCCAAAATTAGGATTTTGAGGTATTCCATTAAATAAGTGAAGATGAGAGAAGAGCCTAATAAAATGTGGGAAAATGGCATCCCTTCTTTTTTTTTTATGCAACCCTTGTACTCACTTGGTAATTTCTTTACAACAATTTTATTTAAGTGGAATTCTAACAATAGCCTGTAGCATTGGCGATGTTAAGTGCAAAATTGTAAAAGTTAATCTCAACACCTAATAAGTCACCCACTTTTTAATATGTTTTGAAATAAAATATAATATATTATAACAAGTTATATACTATTATCCCCTTGCCCCAACTCCCATTACTCTGGGGGCCCTGCTTAGTGTTGTTGTGGTGATCACTGTGGGGTCATGAAGGCCTTAGTCAATTACTATAGGGTAGCGGGGATAGTGCCTCAAAAAAAGAAAAGAAAAAAAAATTGACTGCACAATGGGTGAATATAAGATGTGATATTTTAAAAAACATCTTAGGCAAAGTTGTAGGCCCCCCAAATATGTATCAAATAGATAATTTTATCAATTGAAATATATATATATATATATATATATATATATATATATATATATATATAATGTAGCATAACATTCTTATGTATTGCTATCTTCTTGTACCATCTAAATTATTTTACTTTTGCAGACTTTCTTCTAGATCTGTACTAATTTATATAATACACCCATACATATGTTCAAACAGCAAAGGTGTTTTAAGTAAATTCATGCATTGTTAAGTATCTATATAATGCATGTACACATATCTGTCCATTGAAGGCATCTGTATGCACAATTCCTATTTCTTATGAGAAACATGAACATTATCCATGTGTATATTTAGTATCTGACACATGACTACTTAGTGATTATTTCTCTTGTTCTGGTTACTACACTGACTCCTCATCTTGTCTTAATCACTAAAATTTTATTAACTTTAGCTTCTTTCCTCAGAGGGAAACATGTGAATAGGAACATCATCCTACCTGCTCCTCTGGAAAGTAAGGAATCCATTAGAGAATCACTGGAGAGACATGATCTCTCTACAGTACAAGATGCTATGACCAGTACATCTGTATCAGCCTGGTCCCATGCCTGTCCCAGGGATATGGGTCCTTCCCATGTGACATTGTACCTCCCCAGGTGAGATGACTTCTTCCCAGGTGAGACATGACCTCCAAGGTGAGATGTTTCTATCAGGCCTATAGATCTCTTGTGCCACATCTCAGGATCCAGGTGGAAACTCAAACTCCTCTAGAGATATTTGTAAAGATGTTTTCTCCTCTCTACTATCTATAGGCTTTATATGTTCTCTGTTATTTTGTGTTTGTCAGGGAGGAACTTGAAGAAAAGGGTGAAATTCTCATCTCTCATGGAGAATAAAATCAAAATACAAAGTCTGAAGCTAAAAAGTAAAAAATCAAGAATTTATGATTTAAATTATAGTAGTCAACGCACACACACACACCAGAAGGAGAAGGGCTGGAGAGATGGCTTAGTGGTTAAGGTGCTTGCCTGCGAAGCCTAAGGACCCATGTTCAACTCTCCAGATCACACATAAGCCAGACACACAAAGGTGAGGCAAGCACAAGGTCACACATGCCCACTAGGTGGCACAAATGTCTGAGGTTTGATTTCAGTGGCTGACTCCCTGATGCGCCAATTTTCTCTCCCTCCCTCTCTCTGTCTCTCTCAAACAAAAATAAGAAAGGAAAAGAGGCAAGCAGCATCCGAGCAGGAGTACGAGATGGAGAGAGATAGGACATAGGAAACAACTGCTGTTATACTAACTCTTGACTCTAATACGTGTACATATATAACTTTTACAATAATGAGATTATTTTACTAAAGTTTGAATTGGAGAAAGGTTTGTAAAACGCTGTTTCCATAGCTGAATTACACTCGACATACTGAGTCAACACTTTCTTCATCGTCTGGTTTGTATAGGCAATCAGGCTGCTTCACGGTTAACATACTTCAGTCCAGTGACTGCCTCCTGTTGGCTCTCAGCAGTGACAGCTCTGACCTTCTCGGGCATGGCCTATGATTTCCTCATCTGACCCTAGTATGCATCGCTCATAAAACATTACCTGAGGATGGAATACCAGCCAAGCTGCAGAATCTCATTGTTCGTGGAATTAAACGTTATCCAGATACAATGTGTACTTTCTCATATGTAGATGCTAAAACTTATAAATATGAATGGTGATTACTAGTTAAGGACAATCTATTGTTTTATAAGGAAGCAGAAAAGAAGAGTTTGAATAAAGAAAGGATGACATGGAAATTGTAATTACTCTGATTTAACCAAAACATGAATGGAAAGGTTCACGCTATATCCCATATGAGTGTATACATATCACGTGTTCATCCAAAAAAATATATATATCACTGGTCCAATAATTGCCTGGTTTATATCTCTACATTTAAATTCCACTGAAAACTCCAAATTTATATGACATGTGCTCTGAGACTCCACTGGGAAGCTGGTGAAGCTGAGCTCACACGTCCTGAGCCTTTCCTCACCCAGGATGGTGGAGGTGGTGAAGCTCATTCCTCCTCAGCCTTTCCTCGCTCAGGGTGGTGGAGGTGGTGGAGCTCACACCTCCTGAGCCTTTCCTCGCTCAGGGTGGTGGAGGTGGTGGAGCTCACACCTCCTGAGCCTTTCCTCGCTCAGGGTGGTGGAGGTAGTGGAGCTCACACCTCCTGAGCCTTTCCTCGCTGAGGATGGTGGAGGTGGTGGGTGGCTCTTCCACAACATGCCCAGCTCATGCACAAACTACAAGTCTGAGATACAGCTTCATTCTCTGTGCCTTACTTCTTGCACAAAATTCAGTACATTTCCTGCAGATCTTGCCTTCAAAATACCTCTCAAAAGTGCCCAGTCTTCTCCATCACCCCTCCCATCAGAATCAGAAAGAAAGAAGAAGAATGCTCTCCTTAGCCTCCCTCTTGCACACTTTGTTGTTTGATGAGGTCATCCTCTTGATTTCATTCTCGAATAGATTCACACTGTGCTTAGGTACAGAAGGGCTTGGTTAGCTAAAAACCATGTCGTTCATATTGTACTGGCCTTTACACAGTCACTCTGTTCTACATTCTTGCCTCGTTGCAAATGCTCAGTTGTGCTCACCATTCCCTATATCAAAAGCTTTGCATGAGCAATGGCTGCTGCCTAAACGCTCATCTATACTTGCAGTGATGGACCTCCTCTTACAGATGCCTTGGATCTGAGTTTAAATGTATTAATGTTAACTAATACTGCAGATTTTACCTCCATGTCATGTACAGGAACATTTGTTGGGTGACTCTTTCCCTTTTTGAAGGATATTCTGGGAAATCAGGGCCTCTGTCTACTGTCTTTTATCTCAGGGCTGTCTCATCATAGGAGTCCAAGTACTGTGTGTAGACATTGTCCACACATGGTTCATTCATTAAGAAGATCAAAGTAATATAGGCTGTAAGGAACAAGCCCATGGACAATCTTTGCGGCTCTTTTTGGCAAGAAAAGTCTCTTGAAAATAGTTCTTCTCACCCAGTCTTCCAAACTCCATGAGTCAGGGGCACAGCAGGATTCTTGATGACTTATACAAACTCAGCTCAAGAGTGCCAGACCTTCTTCTTCCCTTGGCTCTTCGGGCAAATAATATGAGCATTTTCTTATTAAAAAGGAAAAGAGCATCTAAGGTATTTTATTATGAGTATTTGTTCAGTGAAGTTTACACAGCTTGTGGAGAATTATTCAGCAGGAAATTAAATCTCTGTAATTCTGAATTTTCACTTTGCCTTCAGTTGGCACAACTTTCTGGCAGAGCACTCTCCCTTTTAGAACATTCATAATACCACATCCGCCACCAAAATGTGCTCTCAAAGCCAACTTACAAAGCAGGTTAGCCAAGGAGCGTCTCTGGAGGTCTGAGATAGGTGGTGGCATATCAGCCATGAACATACCACAGCGGTAGGTAGATATGGCCAGAAATTAATACCCAAGCTTTCTTCAGTAATTTGAAGCTTATTTGAATCAAATATGATATTAACATAGAAAATTATCTACGTGAATATTTTATCTTACTTGAAACTTGCCCCATTATTATGAAACAGATTGCAATTTTGTGGGTGAGGTAAGATGATCAACTCAGAGAAAGAGAGAGGCTCAAATGACTTGGCTATGGTCACACAACTAGTATCCTCAAGGACGAACTCAAAATTAGAGATTTTGATAAATATGTTTATTGTCTCATGTAGATTATCTTCAGCAACAATCTACTTAGCACTTAATTTAAGGCAGAAATTTGACTTCACCAAGAAATCTAAAGCTGCAATGCATACAAGACTTGCATAGTAAGCATCATTTATATATTTAGAAAGAAAAAAAATAACACTAGGCCAAATCAAGATGAGTGAATTTTAAAATGAATATTATTTTCATGAGGATTTGATTTGTAAAACGTATTTATTTAGAGTCAATAACATGTGCAGCTCAGATCAGAATAACAAGGAAAATATCATCTCTCAAATATATCTGTGGAAACTCATTTCTGTTTCTTCTAGTAAAATTTTAACTTAAACCCTTGTATTGGTTTGCTTTCTGTTACTATAATAGAATATCTGAGGCTGGATAATATACAACAAAAGTAGGTTCATTTATCTCACCATTCTGGAGCTTTAAGAATTTAGGCATTGGCATTTTCTTGGTTCTGATGGGGGTCTTATGACGGAAGGCATAATGGTGGCAGTACATGTAGCAGAGATCACATGTTAAGACAGAAAGCCAGAGACCAGGACAAGGCTAGTACTATGGCTTGATTACAACCCCTCCCATAGAAACCAAATCCATACATGGGATAACAATTAACTCATTGCAAAGGAAATGCCCTAATGACCTAACCACCCTCCAGTAGGTCCTACCCTTACAGGTCCCACCTTTTACTGGTGCCACGCTGGGGTCAGGCTTCTAACACATACGCTCTTTGAGGATGCATGCAAACCATAACAGCCCTCATTGTCTTTAAGTTTGAATATTAACATGTAATACCTACAGTCATTTTCCAATCTCACATCTCCCAATAGGCCAGGGATCCTCACCATCACAGCTAAAGTAATTCTGCTAAAGTACAGCTCTGGCAATGACTTTGACAAATTTAAGAATTTCGCTGGTTTCTTACACAAAAAGACGGAACTCAAGTAGTCTCCAAGGAACTTTACAATAGGTTAACAAGGTCTCTCTCTTTATAGATCTCTCTCTCTCTCTCTCTCTCCCATCCCATGTGCCTCACTCCCATTCTATATACTCAGCCTATCACCATGCTTCAAACCTGTGTGAACAGCCTGTCTTTCATCTCAGTAGTGTCATTATCTTTACTCCTCAAGACTCAGGTCAGGTAATTCATGAAACGTTCCTTACTCTCAGGAAGCCAAGAGAGCAATTCAACAGTAATCTAGTCCAAATTAATCTTATGGATGAGAAGAAAAGGCACTTCATCAAGTCAAGTGTTTGCCTAACTTTGCAACAAGTTCACAAAAATAGTTCCTTGTTTCTTGTCCAATTCCACTTTCTTCTTGCATGTAGGAGACTATAAATGAAAGAATAAAGTGAAGGTAGAAACTATCACCACATCTCATCATTGCACCTTCCCAGTTGACCTCTCCTCATCTATTTGGAACTTTCTAGACCACCAAAAGTATAACTGATGGCCTGAGAAGTGGATTACAACACAAATGGGTTCAGGTGTATATGGCCTTCCTTCCTCAGAGTAACAATCTTAACCTCAAAAAAAAAACAATTGGGAATTATTTCCATTGCCTGTCACAGTGGCCAGCATTGCCCAGGACCAATAAATGTTGCTTTATTTACCCATTTCCTACCAGAGGTAGCCTAAGATATGGTGGTTGTCTAGGTTGGACCCATTGTTAAACTACCAATGTAATTTTATTTCAGCCACCTGAAGAAACACAGAGCTTTGGTATAAATTCCCCCAGTGAGGGTAATATCACTATGTTTATATAATACACACATGTGTTCACTTTAAGACTGGGGTGGGTAGCATTGCCACCAAAGTCATAGCTTTTGGATATTGACCCCCCGCAGCTGGAAAATGAGGTCCAATTGGGCAAATAGAAGGAAGCAAACAAATCTACAACTATAACTGTCAACACGCACACCCAGAAATGGGGAGAAAGATCAAAGGCAGATTATAGCTACCCACGAGAGACACCGAGAAGATTCACATTGGGACAGCAAGATCAAGGCACCCAGAAGACCTTTTCAGGACTTCCAACCATATCTGGAAGGAAATCAAAGGCTGAATCCTTGGCTATTGCATTTCAAAATAAATAAAGACTCCTCTACTTCCTTCACAAAAGATCAGCCAAGCTAAATTTATGCTCTAGAATATTACCCTGGGAGCTGTCCCTGGAAGGAATAATTTTAACCCTAATACTTCTCTTTGTTTTGAATCCAAGTCTTCTGACATTGCCCACACAGCCATTAGCAGACAAATTAGAAAATCATCCGATCAAAAAATATTTACTGAGCAAAATGATGCAAGGTGCTATAGTAGGGGAAGTGCCAGTCCCCAGGAATAATTCAGACCCTATCTTCAATTAGTATTTACTTACTCTATTACTAGGTCCATATTTAAGGCTAGTCAACATCTTCTTTTGGAGGTCACCCTACAAATGCCAGAAACCTTCCTGTGAGGATAAAACACTGAGTTGACACCCCCCTTTCCAGGGGAGAAGAATGATTCACAGCTGAGAGCACTGGAGTTGGAACAGGTTAAAAAATATATGACAGAAGAGAGGAAAGGAAAAGGAAATAAGATATAAGACTTCCCATTCCAGGGCATGTAGATATTTTATGCTATGCAATTTAATTACAAATAGGTTTTCTTTTATCTACTTGTAACTTCTATGAACTGGTTTTGGCTTTCTGTAAGTCTGTGTTAAAGATGATGAGCCCATTTCTGGACATCAAGGACACAGGGAGGTGGCACACATTGTGTGCATTTTCTAAGCCATCTAGAGGGGTAGAATATAGCATTTGGAGCTAGAGTCTGGGCTTTGCCACTTGCAAGCTCCATGGTGAAGTGCAAACCATTGTACTTCTGTGCCACTCAGTTTCTTATGTATTAAACCAAAGACAATATAGTTATTATTGTTGGATTAGGTATTGTTGCCAAAAATGTACCCTCTGGCTAAATGAAGTAGAAAGAATTTACCAGGTATTAACTACTTATGAAATCCTAGACTGGTTGGGAGAACCAGCTTTAACCTAATTTCTAGAACTCTTCACTGTTCCCAGCATCACCCTGGCTCTACCACAATGGTAGGAGAAGTGTCATCATCAACACAAGAAGGCTACAGATTAGGGAGTTGCCACATGAAAACGCCCCCTGACTCTACAAACATCCAGAACAAAATGATCCTTTCTCTCCTCTTTCTCCTTCAGCTAATTGTGAAGGAAAGTCTTCTAGGAACACCTCTAATTGCTAGAGTCAAAATCCCATGATGCTATACCCACTGCGAGGGAATCTGAGACCTTGAGATTCTGGACTTCTTCCTTACATCTTGTCTGTGAGGGCACTGCAGAAGATGCCACCTGGGTGGGGACAGGAACACCCACTGCTCTAGCTGCTGAGAGATCAGTGGTGGCTGACATCAGAAAGGGGCCATCTGTCCCTGGAATTGGCCATCAGATGAACACTCACTTAGGGTGAGGCCCACTCCTGGGTCAGAACTGCTTCCTGGTAGAATATCTCAGAAGGCCTATCCCAGCTCCAGAAGTCCTGATGGCATTGATTCAATCCTGTTTTCTGACTGCCTCACGATTCAATGCTTTTGTCTGCCTAATCTTGTGACTTTCATTCCTTACTCAGCTATTGGTCTCACTGCTTCTTTCCAACATAGACATCCTGCATACAGTGATTTGCCCTGGAACTGGTTAATGAGTCTGACTCAAGACAGCTATATGACATAGAGGAGAAATAGAGGATGAGACAGTTGATTCTCAATACTCACCACTCACTATACAAGTACTGGCTGGTACAGATTGTACATAAATAGCCTTAGCATCTACCACTATGCCTAATACAGTGTGAACCAAATTATATTTACTTAATAATTGAGAATTGCTGTTTTCCCTTGCAGAAATCAATTCATTCTATTCTTATAAGTCTATGAATTGGATGCCACCATTACCCACCTCATAAATGAGGAGAATCAGACAGACACACAGAAGTTGTTTCCTATATTAGGCTTTAATCAGCCAAGCTGTGTTTTAAGCAGAGCTAATTAAGTCTCATTGTAAGACTTACATTCTTACCAACTTTTGTCTTAATATTAAATTGTCAAATCACGACCACCACCACTACCACCCACAACATCTTTTGGCATTTAAAAACTGTGATGAGCCAGGCATGGTGGCGCACGCCTGTAATCCCAGCACTCCGGAGGCAGAGGTAGGAGGATTGCCGTGAGTTCGAGGCCACCCTGAGACTCTGTAGTGAATTCCAGGTCAGCCTGGGCTAGAGTGAGACCCGACCTTGAAAAACCAAAAAACAAAAAAAAAAAAAATTGTGATGAGATGAGGAAAAGAATATTAAGGGAATTTTATTGAGACCTGTAGTAAGCTGAATAGTTGACCACTAAAGTGCCCCTATCCTAATCATAAGAACCTGTGAGTGGATTACCTTACAGGGGCAAAGGAGCTTTGCAGATGTGATTAAATTAAGGATATTGAGATGAGAAGTTTAACTTGGATGGTCCAGATGAGCCATCAGGGTTATCACAAGTGTTCTCAAAACAGAAAGAAGGAGGGTTTGGGGAGCTAACTTAGTCAGTAAAGTGTTTGTCTTATAAACATGAAGACCTGAGTGTGATCCCAAGAATACAAGTTTAATAAAAAAAAAGAAAACAGGCATATTCGTATGAAGCAGAGATGAATAGATTTGTGAGGCTCACTGGGCAGTGGATCTAGTCTACTTGGAAGAGACTCTGTCTCAGAAAAAGAGAGGTGGACAATGCCAATGAGAGAAACAATACCCAAGGTCATCCTCTGGCCTACACACACACACACACACACACACACACACACACACACGTGCACATGACCCACCACTCACACATGCACCTGAACCCACACAGACATAAACATGCACACATTTAAAAAAAAAAGAGGGAGATGCTATGCAAAGAGGAGAAAGAGAGGAAAGAAGGCAATGTAAGGGCAAGATCAGAGATTGTAGCAACACCCTTACTGGAAGCTATAAAAGGCAAAAATGAAGAGGGAAAAGAGGAGGAAGAAAAAGAGAATGAGGAAAAGAAAGAAAATGTGAAGGGATGGATTGTCCACTGGAGTCAACCAAGAGATTCAGTCTTATTGCCATCTTGATTTTAACCCTGTAAGACTCTTTCTTGAGTAAATACCTTTTGTCTTAGGGAAGTAAGTTTGTGGTAATTTGCTTCAATAGCCACCAGAAATGGCCGAGCCATACAAAAGTCACAGTATTTGCAGCAGCAAGTAGAAACACATACTGGAAAAGTAGGAAGTAGACCATCCCAGCCATCCCAGGCCAACAGGAAGAGTCCAGTAAGCTCTGAACATATGACCTTGTATTTGGACTCCCTACCACCACCTAAATGGGACATTTTCAAGGGAGGGAATGAGACTCATAGACATAATGAATATATGCTCTGTTGCCACCATTGATACAAAAAGTTTCTCTTTCCAAAATATAATTTCTATGAGCTAGAAATTGCATATAGGGAGAGTGAATGAGCTAACTTTACATCACAAGATGCATATTAATATTTCAGAATCACAAATTCTGTGTTCTAAATAACAGATGGCATGGTGTGTAAAGCAGGAAGAACAAGAGTTGAACGTCCCATGGTTCTGAATAAGGGAAAGATATGACCAGGTCTAAATGCTAATGACATTCTCATAGTGTAAGAAGGTAGAAAGAAAGGTGTAGGGGCCCCATTCACATGCCACTGGTACCATTCTGTGGAGATTATATTATATATTTTTTTCTCCTAAGCTGGGTGTGGTGGTGTATGCCTTTAGTCCCAGCACTTGGGAGGCTGAGGTAGGAGAATTGCTATGAGTTTGAGCCCAGCCTGAGCTGCAGAATAAGTTCCACTTTAGTCTGGGCTAAAGTAAGACCTTGCCCCCCCCACACACACACACTCATACACACACACACACACTCATACACACACACACACACACACACACACTCAAAAGAAATGTCTTCTAAACTTTGACATCCACCTAAGCCTTCTTCACCCTGGTGCCAGTCTTCATGAGCACACTGTGAGACAAAGGAGACATTCAGAAAGGATCCTAGTACACATCTCCTTTCTTCACTATCTGCTTATACCTGAAAAAAAGAGTTAGCGATAGTTATGGTAAGAGTCAGGAAGAAGAGGAAATGGTAGATTTCTGAGCAATTTGAAGACACCATCTCAAGAAAATAACGAAGAAAGGGAAACTACAAATGGAAGAGTCTAGAGCAGCATTTCTCAATCTTCCAGTGAGGAAAAAGACAATTCACCTAAGCTTTCTCATCTGTCCTGATCCAATACACTTACAAAATGCAATCAGACTCAGTGACTTATTTAAAAGAAATTGAAAGACAAGTCATATAAAATATAAGTAAGTTTTTTTGGTGTGTTGGACTCAAAGAACCCAAAATTACTCTTTCAAGTGCTATGATAATTTTTGAAAACTTACTCTTTTGTCCTGACTTTGTCACCATTTAAAAAAAAAATTCACTCTAGAATGGGAGCTGGTTCACAGAGCAGCTGTGAGTAGTGTCATAGATTGTGTATTTTGTTAAAGTTGCCTAGGCTCAACACAGACACCACCATTCTCTCATGTTAATTCTACCTCAACTTCAGAGCTCGTTAGGCAGACAGAGGAGGATCCCTGGGGCTTGCTGGCTAGCTTGTCTGACTGAATGGATGAGTTCTAGGTTTAGCACAAGACTCTGTCTCAAAAATACGGTGGAGGGCTGAGGAGATGACTTGGCAGTGAAGAGTATGCCCTGCACAATCATGAGGAGCCACAGTGGCCTGAGATCACCACATTTGATTCCCAGAACCCACATAAATAGCTGGACATGGCCATACACATCTGTAACCCCATTCTTGCAGGAAGCGGAGGCTAGAGAACCACTGGGGCTTGCAAAACTGCCAAAGCTTTGGAATCAGTGAAAAGACTGTCTCAGGCAAACAAGTGGATGAGCAATTGAGGGGAACACACAATGTTTTCATGTGGTCTCCACGCATGTACATGGGTGCTGCATCTGTAAACACACCTATTTGTACTATACACACACACACAGCACATCACATAAAACACACACACACACACCAAATGACTAAAGTAGAGAGCAACTAAGAAAGATAGCTGACATTGATTCTGGCTTCCACAGACATGCATACATGCACCACAAACATACACAGAGAAATAAATAAATATAATATAAAATTGCTGGAGAGATTGCTTAGCAGTTAAGGTGATTTCCTGAAAAGCCAAAGGACCCCGGATCTATTCCCCAGTACCCATGCAAAGCCAGAGGCACAAGGTGGTGCATTTGTCTGGAGTTCATGTGCAGTGGATAGAGGCCCTGGCACACCCATTCTCTCTCTCTCTGTCTCTCTCTCTCTCTCTCTCTCTCTCTCTCTCTCTCTCTCTCACACACACACACACACACACACACAAATAAATAAAATATTTTTTAATTACAGAAGGTAAAAGTAATAACAATTTAACTGGAGACCAGCGGATCAACTTGGGGAAAAATAGGTGGAAATGAAATGCTCAAAGACCTCTGCACCAATAACATTTGAGTCTCCAAATTTTAACAAAATACATGGTAAGAAATATTTACCTGAATGTCAGGTGCAGATTTGCTTGTAAGATTACTCCCAGAAGCCCTAACCAAGTACTGAACCCTTGATTCAGAATGTTTGCTAATTTGTTCACAAAGGAGTGATGATTTTTGTTAAGTAATTCACCTAATCTTTAGTCACAGAATATTTTAAAACTTGTGAATTCATTTAATGAAAAAAACATTTGCAACCTCAAATCATTTTCTAACAAAACAACACATTCTTGATCCCATTTTTACATAAGTTTGTAGGCTAAGTTCATTTCATTAGGGTTAATGAGTGCTAAAGCCTATTTTTTTATATATCTCATCTTCTTTGGATTAAAGGAGCTTGCACTATTTTCAAAGGAAACATTTTTGGGTCTGGTAGTCTTTACCACAGAAAAGTGCTTAGTAGGAAACATGTGGGATCTGCATTAGGGGAAGAGATGCAATGAGCAGCTTCAAGGAAGATCACACTGGCTCTAGAATGGCCGGAAGTCATTTGGGATTCATTTAGTTCTGGCTTTGTAGGAAAACTGATCAGATGAAACTAGAAATAAGCTATGAGCACCCAGCATCTGCAGTGCGGCTGGTGCTCATGATTCAGTTGGATAGAAGGATGAATCACAGGATAGTCTCTCTCCACCTTGCTGGGATTCCTTGATAGTTAAAAGACTATCTCCATGTTCACATTCAAACTCTGAATTCACTTATTTCTGTTGGAAAGTACATGACTGGTTTTGTTTAATCATCCCTGCCTTATGTCAAAATAAAATTATTACATATGAATCATGTCTTTATAACCAAAATTCTTGATTTTTCTAGGAAAGGATGAAAAATGAGGGTAATGAAAACATCTATTTTTGGAATGACAAGTATATGTCAATTATTTTATAATCATTGTCTTTTTTATTCATTAGAATTCTGCAAAGGTGGTATTAGAATTGTCATTTTACAAACAAGGAAATGGAAAGCTAAGAACAGTGTATACAACAAGATGAAAATCACACTGCCAAGAAGGGACATGAATCCAGCTCTCCCTTCCCCCAAAGTGTTGCCAGGTATGCTACCCAGTGAGCCCTCTTGGCCAAGGTGAGTTTCACAAGAATGACCTTGTCTCAGTGGCTCTAATACATGCTGAGACTTTGGAGTCTACTGGTTATATGCCTTATCCAGAAATATACTACTGGAATACTCAAGAGCTTAGGTACAATCAAGAAGGGAGGCTTGCCAGGGAAATCAATACAGTGGATCAAGTAACATCAGTACAAGAGTTTAGATAAGATCGATTTAAGGCACCTGTTAAGCATATCTACAGTCAGCTACCTAATCTGATCCCACCGTGACACTCTTCTGGCATCTCAACTAATTGACATAATCTCAGTATATAGCAAGTTATCTATGTCAGTTAGGTGTAGTTTCTGGACTTACCCATATGAGTTTTCTATCTCATAGCTTCCTACAAATCCTCTTCTATGGGTTAGTGGTACTGTCACCCACCATAGAGCCCCGCAAGAGATCATCTAATACTTCAAATAGATAGATAGATAGATAGATAGATAGATAGATAGATAGATAGATAGATAGATAGGGATAGATAGATAGATAGATAGATAGATAGATAGATAGATAGATAGATAGATAGATCTTTAGCCCACATATAGTTCTACTTACTACCAAATTTCAATTTCTTGTTTCCCCCTACAAAACTCAAAAAGTTTACCAAATTGTATTTGGTAAGTCATTTTTTATGTTTATTATTATTACTACTATTAACAACATATTTTGTATGGACACATCATGTGTTGGTACCCTCTTTTCATTCACTCCTGCCCCCATTCCATTGGGGATACTCCTCAGTGGCATTGCAGGTATTCCCCATGGGGCTGTGTTTTGTGCATTGTGAGAGTTATTAAGTCATTTTTAAGTTGCTTACTGGGGCTAGAGAGATTGCTCAGTGGTTAAGACATTTGTTTGCAAAGCCTAATGATGCAGATTTGATTCCCCAGTGCCCATGTAAGTCCAGATGCACAAAGTGGCCCATGAATCTGGAGTTCATTTACAGCAGCTGGAGACCCTGGCATCTTATCTCTCTCTCTCTCCTTACAAACAAAGAAACAAATATATAATAAAGCAAATCAAAGTTTCTGAGTAGAATTAAGTAAGTATACATAGTTGATACAGCTTCAACCAGAAGCAAATATTTGCTGCAATAGGTATCCTTTTGCAGTAATGATTTTCCATGGTGATCCTAGGAACAGTGGTATGGGTACCCCCCCCCAACACACACACACACGCACACACTCCATTGCCAACTTGTCCTGCCTTAGTGATGTAGGGATAAGGTGGCACCAGATAACACATGGTAACATTTCCTATCATCATTCTCTCTTTTATCTTCCAATGGAAGGCCCAGAAAAGGTCCATCTTCTAGTTAAAATTTTCTCATTTAAGAAGTTTTAGGTTCTTAGTAGTGTTTTCCAGCGAGTTTGGTAAACAACATGTTATGCTGGCTTTGTTACGAGACATGACCACGTCAACTGAAGTCTTGTGAAAATCCACATCAAGTCTGTGTTTTAGTTAATGGTAATATAAAGTGGGTTTGGGGTTGGCCATGGGAATGGCTCACACTTGTAATCCCAAGCACTTCGGAGGATGAGGTAGGAGGAGGATTGCTGTTAGTTCAAAGCCAACCTAGCTACACAATGAGTTCCAGGCCGTCCTGGGCTGCAGATTTGGACCCTGGTTCAAATAGGAAATAGTAACGTACAAGTATTAATAGATTATTTTATATATTTAAAACATGTTTATTTATTTATTTGAGAGGGAGGAAGAAAGAGAGAAAGAGAGAGAGAATTGGTGCACTAGGGCCTCCATCCACAGGAACTCTAGACACATGTGCCTTTATGTGCCCTATGGGAGTACTGGGGAATCAAACCTGGGTCCTTAGGCTTTGCAGGCAAGAAACTTAATTATTTTTAACAAATCTACTATAGTTATAAAATATGTCAAAACTATAGTAAGCTATGTGAAGAACATACTGTAATTCTATATTTGTAACATTTGCATAACAATAATTACTCCATAATTAAAAGGCACTTTCTCTTCATGGTTTTACTTTGTACTTTCAGTTACTTATGGTCAGCCAGTGTCTGCAAATATTAAATGGAAGATGTCAGAAACAACAATTATAGTATGAGACGAGTATAAGAAGATATATAAGAAGACAGACATGGTTATATACTTCATTTTATGATGGGAATATGCATACCACAAATAACTATTTAAATATTTTTATTAATAAGATAGCAAACAATAATTTGAGCCCTGACATATTTTTCACTGCAAATTTCAATGAAAATAATAACAAAAATTCTACAATTGTTAAATATTCCAATAATTTATTATCAATACAGGCAATGGAGCAGTTGTACATTTTATAGAAAATGGTCAATATAACTGAATATTGTTAAGATATACTTTACTTTTTAGCCCATTCTGAGTTAGTTTTTGCATATAACATAAGTTGAGTTCATTATTTTTGTATGTAGATATTGCTTTCCCAACATGATCTGTTGAAGATGAAATACTTTCCCTATTGTGCATCCTTTTAAAATATTTTATTTATTTGTTTATTTATTTATTATTTGTAAACAGACAGGAGCTCTTGACAATGCAAACGAACTCCAGATGCATGTGCCACTTTGTGTATTGCCTTTATGTGAGTACTAAGCAATTGAACCCGGGTTGTCAGGCTTTGCAAGCAAACACCTTTAATCAGTGAGCCATCTCCCTAGGACCCTACTGTGTATTCTTGATTCCCCTGTGACTGATTGGTTAAATATACATGTGTGAATTTACTTATGAGTTTGTTATTCTGTCTGATTGGTCTGCGTATCTATTTTTATGACAGTATCAAACTGTCTTAATTGCTATAGTACTCTAGTGTATTTCCAAATAAAGAAGTTTTCTTTGCCTCCCATAGCATTCTTCTTTCTCAAAATTTATTTGTCTGTTCAGGGTATCTCATGGCTCCATATGAAATTTTAATTGTCTATTTAAAATTAAGCCATTGTTTACTCTTATTTTAAATTGTACTTTCTTTTGAAATGAGCATCTTGCCATGTTTCTTAGGCTACCCTTGGACTTGCAAACATTCTGCCTTAGCCTCCCTGGAATGTAGGGTCATAGGACCATTGAGATTTTAATAGGCCTTACACTGAATTTGGTGGACACTATGGGTAGTTTGGACATTTTGACAATATTAACCTTTCCTGTCTTTGAAAATGTCTTTCTATTTACTCTGTCTTTTCTTTCTTTTAGTGATCTTTTTATAGTTTTGAGCATATATACCATTCACTTTCAAGTTTATTACAAATTATTTGTTTTCTTTTTAATGGTATCGTAAATGACATTAAAAAGCTTCCTTTTAGGATTACTTATATTTTTTATTAATTAGTTTTGTGCTTAGCAAATACAGTAAATTTGGTACCATTGTTAGGCTCATCCATGTCCTACCCACTCCCCCTGGCCTCTCCTTGTTGAGGTATATTTTGTGTGTTGATTTTATATCTTTCATCTTTATTTTTAGATTGAGTATGTCATCTCAGTTCCTGTATGGATCCTTTGAGTTTTCTATATTTATGATTGCATCATTTGCAAATATATAATTTTACTTTTTCCTTTCATTTTTTGGATGCCTTTATTTCTTTTTCTTGTCTGATTGCTTTGGCTTGAATTAAGAGATTGAATCAGTGATCAAAAACCTCACAACAAAGAACAGCCCAGGAACAGATGTCTTTGCTGGTAAATTCTACCAAGCATTTAAAGAAGAATTAGTACTAATCCTTCTTAAACTCTTTTAAAACATCAAAGAAGCAAAAGTATTTCCAGACTTATTTTCCAAGGCCAATATTCCCTTGATACCAAAGCCAAAAAAAAAAAAAAAATCTATTAGGAAAAAAAAAAAAAAACTTTAGACTGATATCTTTTAGAACCATAGCTGAAAAAAAAAAAAAAAAAAAAAACCTCAACACACACAGAATTTACTTAACAGAATTCAAAAGCACATTTGAAAGAGTATAGATCGTGACCAAATCAAGTGTATCCTGGGGATGCAAAAATGGTTCAGCATACTCAAGTAAGTTAATGTGATACTACACATCACTGCTCATTTACAGAATGAAGGGTAGACAGATACATAGATAGAAGAATAATTAATGAGCTTTATGATTTCCCTTCAACTACCTCTAAATTTAGGTAAGAAGTCAATGATAAATTTGTTTCATATTGGTTTCCATTTGTGAGAAATCTAGGCATCATGAATGTAGACATGTTCCATCCTTTATTTAAAAAAATTTTGAACACATGACACCCACATTTGCTGTAATGGGCTACCATAAGTAAAGACGGTTGGGTACACTGGGTTTGGAGAAGGTAGATGCAGGGATTATTGATGGAATCTGTGACTTTAGTAAACAAACAAAATGGCAGAGTATATTTCTGCCTATTCGCAGCAAGAGAGTTCTATTGATTTGTTACCTACTCTCCAACAGCATTATGAGAAAGAGAAGTGCTCAGCCCTTTTCCATGCACTCTACAAGACCTTTTCAGAAGTTTTCAAACCTTGTTAGTTTTCTTTGAGAAGCCCACAAATATATTAAGTCACGTCTCATGAAAGAGTTTTTGAAGTTCACTTTTGAAAGTAATATTCAATTCAGCAGATTAGCTCCAAGGGGATGGCACTATTTGATGTTTTTAGTTCGTCATCCCCCAATTCTCTCTCTCTCTCTCTCTCTCTCTCTCTCTCTCTCCCAAAGAACTACATAATACATTAAACCTGTCCAGGCCCAATGGATAGCACTTTACCTCTTGCAAAAACCAGAACCCAAACAACTGGTTCATTAGTAAAAATGGCAACTTAATAATGAAAGCTAGTGCTAGTGCCCCAAGAATGTGACTAAAGCCAATTTTATTCAAAATTGTATAATAGGAGAAAGACAATTTGATATGATCATGGCTAATGTTTTCAGACATGATTCAACCCATGTTTCTTCAGTTCTCCACCTTCATCATCACACAGAACTTTCATGTCCATAACCAGTTCATTGTGTTATGTTTAATTTTTTTATGTCTACCTAGTAGTATTAGAGAGTTTAAAGTAAAAATGTATAAACAAGTATTATTATAGTAAAATTAGACAGAGTCAATGTTACCTCTGCTCAGCCCGTGTCTGCCACACCCCTCAGAGCCACTTAGAAAGGTCTAGAGAAAACCTTCTCAACTATTTTATCTTTTAGCCCCCACTATTTATTTCATGACATTTTTGGATCTAATCAGTAGAGTCTTACTTATTCCTAATGATTATAATAGGCTTCTCTTATGGAAAAATGTGGCGTTTTTAAGGAAGAATGTAGAGCTTTAAGAAACAATAATCCCTCTTTGCAATGAAGGAGGTCTGATGTTGAATTCTAAGTTTTTGTCGAATTCTAACATTCTAAAGGATTAACCTTCTGATATAGGGGTCAAAAACCTTTTCTATAAAGGAGCAGAGATAAATAATTTAAGCCTTAGAAGCCATATGGTCTAAGCTAGGACTACTTTGCCCTGCCACTCTGACTGGATGAAAGCCAGACACGATGTGTGAATGAATGTGCATGACTGTGTTCCAGTCATCTTTATTTATGGACTCTGAATTTAAATTTCATGTCACTTGTATGTGTTACAAAATGTCCTTCTCTTTTGTTTGTTTCTTTTAGTCATTTAAGAAGTATACCTCAGACTTTGTCTTACCAAAACAGGAGGTGAATAGGATTTGACACAACCACCAATACAGGCTGACCTGTACATATGCTAGTGTTCAAAACTTAGTACATTAACAATGGCTGACTTACTTTGCCAAGTGTACTCTGTCCTTGTAATTTTTGGTATAAGATTTTTAAAAATTAGAAAAGAATGAAATGACCTAAAAAAATAAGTAAGAAAGAACAGGAGAGAAGGAAGGGGAAAGGAAGAGAAAATTGGAGAGAGGAGGAACAGGAGAGGTGAAGAGAAGGGATAAGAGGAAAGGAAAGAAGGGAAGAAAAGAAGAAAAAGAAGAAGGGAAGGAAGAAGGAGGCGGGAAGAGAAAGGGCTCAGGAAAAGAGAGACAAAATGTACCCTGGGATCAAGAAGGGTGCTTAAATTTCTACTCCATCAAGAAACTAAATGTCAGGCTGGAGATATGGCTAAGTAGTTAAAGGCAATTACTGGCAAAGCCTGATGGCCTCAGGTTGGGTGCCCCAGTACCCATATAAGCCAGATGCACAAAGTTGTACATGTGTCTGGAGTTCCTTTGCAGTGTCAGGAGGGTCTGGCATGACCATACTCACTCACTCTCTCTCTCTCTCTCTCTTTTATCATAAACAATAAGTAAATAAATAAAATATTTTTGAAAAATTGGCTGGAGAGATGGTGTTGCAGTCAAGTTCACATTGCTGGTAGAAATCACCCAACCAAGAGCAGCTTCTGGGGGAAAAAAAAAAAAGAGATTTATTTTGGCTTACAGGCTCGAGAGGGGAAGCTCCATGATGGCAGGGAAAATGATGGCATGAGCAGAGAGTGGACATCACCCCCAACCAACCTAAGGTGGACAGCAGGAACAGGAGAGTGTGCCAAACACTGGCTAGGGGAAACTAGCTATGATACCCATAAGCCTGCCCCCAACAATACACTGCCTCCAGGGGGTGTTAATTCCCAAATCTCCATCAGCTGGGAACCTAGCATTCAGAACACCTAAGTTTATGGGGGACACCTGAATCAAACCACCACATTCTGCCCCTTGCCCCCATAAACTCATATCCATACATGATGTAAAATACAAGGCATTCAGTCCAACTTTAAAAGTTCCCATAGTTTTTTATCAATCCCAGTGATGTTCAAACATCCCCATAGTTCAAGATCTTTGAACTGAACCATAATACCAAAAATTACCCTCAAAAAAACCCATAATGGCACAGAGTAAACATTCACACTGGGCATAGCAAAGAAATATTCAACCAATACAAGATTTAAAACAACCAGGGAAAACATCAAACTCTGTAGCTCCAAGTCCAACAACTCTAGTCAGAGACAAATCTCCAAGTCTGATAATCCTAAGCAGCAACAAGTCTCTGGAGTTACAATTCTGCCCCTCCAGCTAGGCTACTCACAGTTCTGGAAAACTTCATCTGGGGCCAGCAACTTTCCTTAGCAGCCATCTCGTGGTCCTGGCATCTCCACTGGGTCTCCACTGCAATCCATGGTTCATACTCATGGACCCCTGAGGTCTCCATGCAGGCATCCAGCAAACTTGCTTCACACTGCCCATGGCCATTTCCAAAACACAAGACTGTGTTGCAAACTCAATGACCCTCTTTCCAGCATTTTTTATACTCCACAATACCAGGTAGGGTGCCAATTTGTTAATCCAGGGGAGGAATAAAGCAGACTTTGAAGAACAGGACTCCTTGAGCACTCAGGCCCTTCAAAAGAGTCTGTGTTCTTCATGTTGCCTCAATGCAGGTCAGCTAGCCCAATCTCAAAGGTTGTAATCTCTCAATTGCAGCTGAATTGGCAACAGTTCACTCAAAGATTTTCTTTCTGTGCCATATCCCTCTGCTCATACCAGTTCATTTCTATGCAAAGCAACCCTGCACAACTTCTCAGGACATGGGCATAACAGCAAGCTTCCCACACAAACTGCTAGCCCAGTCCAGGCAAAGCTCTTTCTCACCCTCATAAGCCAAACCTCATAGTCCATAGTTCTTACTGTATTCAGGCCTTTCACTTCTGACCAGAATAGTCCATCAAGCTGTACTTACAGCACTGAAAGGCATCTCTTAGGCCAAAGTTTCAAATCCTTTCACATTCCTCTTGAAAATCAGCTCCAAAAGGCCAAAACCACACAGTCAGGTGTCTAGCAGCAATCCCACTCCTCAGTATCACTTTACTGTTGCAGTCAGGTTCTCATTGATGGTAGAAATCACCCAACCAAGAACAGCTTCTGAGAAAAAGAGATTTATTTTGGCTTTCAGGCTCAAGGGGGAAGCTCCACGATGGCAGGGAAAATGATGGCATGAGCAGAGGGTGGACATCACCCCCTGGCCCACATAAGATGTACAATTGCAACAGGAGAGTGTGACAAACACTGGCAAGGGAAATCTGGCTATAATACCCATAAGCCCACCTTCAGCAATACACTCCCTCCAGGAGGCATTAATTCCCAAACCTTCATCAGCTTGGAACCTAGCACTCAGAACACCTAAGTTTATGGGGGACACTTGAATCAAACCACCACAGATGGTTTCACAGTTAAGGCACTTGCCCGCAAAGCCAAATGACCCATGTTTGATTCCCCAGTGCCTACATAAAGCCAGGTTCACAAGGTGGCACATGCATGTGGAGTTCATTTACAGTGGCTAGAAGCCCTGGTGCACCTTCTCATTCTCTGTCTCTTTCTCAAATACATAAATAAAATTAAATAATGTTAAAATATATTAACAAAAAAAACAAAAGTCATTTCATCATAAACTTGTCTTAGCTTGGCTCACTAGTTATGCTTTTTTATAGTTACATATGATTCTTGTATTCCTTCTGCTACAGCCTTTCCATTCACTGTTCTAGGAACCCTCCATGTTACATATTTGGCCCACCTGAGGCTCTGTCACTGAGAACTACTATCACCCAGCAAAGTCAAGTGACTTGAAGTGATTTGGTAGGACACAACATCTTGTTTGGGAAGTCAGATCTGCTGACTTCTAGCTAAGCCTCAGGTAAGAAAATGAATCTTTAGACAGGTTTCTCGTGGTGAAAGTGGGTTGGTTAATAATTGTCAATACATGTCACCTGTCCACGCTAGAGCGGGCCTTCTGAGTTTTAGCTCTACTACTTCCTCATTTATAAATTTGTAGTGAATTGTGAATGCGTGAATTATATATTTAAAAGAATAAGATAAACATTATTGCCATCTTAAAGGTACACATGAAAGTATAATGTTCTAGGACTGATGAACCATGGGGTAAAGTTTTTCAATGTAAAAATAAGGACCTGAGTTTGGATTCCTAACACCCACATGAAATCCAGGCATGGCAGTGTGTGCTCACAATCTCAGTACTGGGGAAGTAGAGACAGGAGGATCCTTAGGGCTTGCTGGCTAGCGAACCAAACAGTATCAGTGAGCTCCTGGTTCAGTGAGAGTCTCTGTCTCAGAAAATAAGATGGAAAGTGATTGAGGAAGACACCTGACATTGACCTCTGGCCTCCACATGTACAATGTACCGTACCACCAACACCTGTGCATCCACTTATACATGAGCAGACATACACACACACACGCAAAAAAAATTACTACTCTAAAACAAGTCAAAAGTCATAGAATTATTGTATGCACTAAGAATAGTGAGTATTTCCCAGGTTATCTGCTACTAAGCTAGCTGATCAGCATGCGAAACTCCTGTTTCTTGAAGAATTACAGTTACTCGTGGTGTTTCCAGAGTAAATTACTTGAAGACATATTGGTGGGGCATTTTTGACAACACATGCAGAGGAGAGAGGGAATACCAATTTCTGCCAGGTGCTTTGGATTTTTATCAAAATTGGCAAGTAATTCTTATTTGAACAGACAGAAGAAATAACATCAAGTAAACTTGTGGTTTTCAAAAGAGAGAATAAGAGCAAAGACAATCTTGTTCCTATTCCTGGAAGCTTAATAACTAATTTGGCTCTTGGTGACTATTAGAAAAAAAAGTGCTTGTTAAACACAAGGTAGCTCACATCTGTGAGTCATAGGAAGTTCTGTAGTACAGGGAAATTATATCATGTAATTTTATGATCTACTGGACAGTAATTTTATTGAATAAAGACACAGATGTATGCTTTGCCACATAGAGAAAAGTTTTCAAGTGTTCCTATCATAACTTTGGTCAGTTTTTAGATTTTAGTTTTGGCTTGTTTCTCCTTTGCTTCTATGGCAAATTTAACTTTTATAGAATAAAAAAATAAACTCTGTGGAAAAGCCACTTTACTTCACTCCTCTAAATGTGTAGTCCCTTCCCAGATCCCAACAAACCTTGCCAGTGGAGCAAATCAATTAAGGATAGTGATATTTTCACAACTTGGAAAACATCCTGGGTATAGGTACTATAGTTCAAACAAATGGAGGAAGAAAGCAACATCTTTACTATAGTCATAAAACCAAGTAAAACACTGACTTTAAAAGCATCTATTATCTACTGGTCCTACTTCTTTAGAATAGAGAATCTACTCCTCAGAGAACATGGATGTATTTTCTCAGCATTGTTTCATAACTTCAAAGTGAATAAAACCATGAATAATTAAACATATATGACCAACATTTCCAGTCTTACCCATGACATGCAAAAAGCATGTCCCTACAACAAGATGGGAAAAGGTGAACAAGCTGAAATAATGACTTTTCTTGGATATATTCATGGCAAACTTCTACTGCAAATGTAGAAGATATAGGCAACTTCTGACAAGGACAGCTAACATCAGCTTATCCTGAGCAGAAGCCTTCAAGTGCCGTAAGCTGGCAGGGACACTCAGCTGACAAGAGGGAGGAAGAATTCCTGGAGGCTGAGTGGGGACTGATATGAAGAAGAGAAACTCCTGGCAGGGGGCGGGGAGCTCATAATCTTACAGGGTGCCACAATTTCCTAGCCTGTATTTCCAGGAAACAGACAGGTTCTTACTGGGAATATTCAAGAAAAATGGCTTGAGCCAGAGTTAGGCAAGAATAAACATTGTGAAATAGACATAGGACCTTGTCTGTATCAAGCCTACATTCCAGAAGAAAAAGACTTACCAAAGCTTTATTCTCTGTGGAAGGGCATATCTCTGAGTCAAGCTCTCTCTGGCTTCCCTCCCTGTGTACTCTAAAGAGAGGAAGAAACTGATGACTATATGTGATGATTACAGCCCAAGATGACATACTTGCATTCACCAAAGATTATCCTTAGCACAGAAGGAATAATAATATGGATGTCAATTAATCTGCTTTTATTTAATTTCGTTGACTTTTATGCCTCTTTCTCTCTCTCTCTCTCTCTCTCTCTCTCTCTGTGTGTGTGTGTGTGTGTGTGTGTGTGTGTGTGCTTTCCACTAAGTTTTATTGGGGCTGCATGAACATCTGTAGGAGTTTATTTACAAGAGTACTACAGAAAATGTCTCCCACTCCCTTAGCAATCATTAACTGCCAATAAATAACTCCTCAGAGAGGAGTGGTGGCCTCATGGCCCCATCCATCATCCATGAAAGAATGCCAATTAACCTTTTTGATCAAAAACCACCAGTGTCCTTGGCTGGAGAACTGATAATAATGTGACTGTGGCAGCATGATGTGGGTCACTCATGTACTTAGCAGTATGAACTTCTATTTACCAAGCTTTGTCTAGTGACAAAGCCCAACTTCCAGCATGAGAAACCAACAACATGCCTGGTGACATTCCTAGCAAAGATTAGCCAGCTACCTGATGGAGCAGTTTAGGGTGAGTAGGACCCTGAAAGTAAACTAAAAGTGGCTAAAAGTAGGAAATGTCCTTGAACCTGAAAGGGGGAATCCATGTTTTTCCTTACATGTTGTCCTCCTTCTCTGGAAATCTGACATAAAGATATGAACAAAATTACAAGGTACCTGGAATTATGGCATGGGGTCTGGATTTTCTTTATTCCTTCTTCCCTAAAGCAGTTCCCCTTCTCTAGAAATCTGACAAGAAGATGTGAATAACAACACTGCAAGACACCTAGATACCTGGCGTGGGGACTGGACTGACTAGCTCGTCTCCCATCAAGTAAAAACCTCCACTCAGTAAATACCCCAATCAGAATCACCCGTCAGATTACCCTTGTTGGAACCCTTCTGCTCTATAGGAGCTCTGCCTTCTTTCCTTTTCTTAATAGCTGCAAAAAAAAAAAAAATTCTAAACCTCACCCTCTATGGGCTGTCGATTTCAGTCTTCAGATTCACAAGACAAGAAGCTGGATGCCACTGACTCAGTGGAAGTTTTGCATGATCATGAGTGTCTGCCACCCTAACTCCCAAGTTAAAAGCCCAACCAAGAGTTGTGTATGGCTCCATCACTCTCAAAGACATTCCAAATTCCCATATAACTGATAGCCAGCTACCAGCTTGACAGTATTGCACCATTGCCTTCAAAAGGAACATCGTAAGCAGATAAGAACAGCAAAAACATTGAAGAGATATTTGTTCTAGATATGGATTTGCCTTCCTGACTATATTGCTTCAACAAAACCACCATCCATGAGTTCAGAAAATGCCTTACTCACCATCATGATTTTCTTGATAACATCACTCTAAGCAGTACATTGATTTTATAGCATGTAAATGTGACTGAACACGTACGGAGCTCACCGGTCTTGTAGCATCTCCATCATTAGGAGAAGCTGACAGGATGGTGGAATGGCCTCTGGAGACTTAATTAGTATAAAACATGGATAGAAATACCTTGTAGAACTGTGTGTTTAAGCTGATGTATTGTCTTAATCTGTGTTTACTACATAGTGCTAGTTCTCCTGTTGCAAAAAAAAATCATGATCTAGGGAGCAAGGGGTAGAAATGAGAGCTGCTCCTCAAACTATCACCCCAAAATATCTATGAAAGAGTAAAGTATGTGCATTTTTCCCAGGATTTGTGTGTTATGCATGACTAGGTTTTCTTAATAATGAAAATGCACTTCCAGTAGAAGACACAACAATAGTTCTATGATACAGAAAATCACAACTGCCACCAAGACACTTTGGGTTCTTTATTCTATGGAGTAAACATGCAAAGGAGGAATAGTTGAGTAAGAAAGCTATGAATACCAGCTACATGACCCATTGAAAAATGAATTTGGTAATAATTAGCTATTTCTTTTTCTGATAAAAATAAATTGCATATGCAGTTACATGCCTCTTAAAAGTCAGGGATCTATTCTGAGAAGTATACTGGGAGGTGAGATTTACTCGTTATGTGAATGTCATAGACTGTGATGACATAAGTCTAGTGAAGATAAGTCAGTCACTCAACATCTTTGCTGCCATCCAGAGATAGAGTAAAACGAGATGGGTAAGGCACTTACTGACATAATGCAGCATGATATTTGATAGTAAATGTGTTGGGGTTTAAAACAATGATTAGAAGTGTAGGAAACTAAATACATAAGCAATAATATAGTCATCATTACCAAGTATCACCATTAAATTTTTCACATGCTACAACTAGCAGTGTATAAGCTTGTGGCCCCATCAGACTAAGGTAGAACTGAAAAAGGGAGGATGACAATGCAGTCACAAGGCAACAGGAATTTTTTCAGTTCTACCCTAGTCTTATGGGGCCACAGTCATATATGCAGTTTATCATTTATGATAACATTCATTGCTTGACTGATTCAACCAATGTTTATTTTCATTTTCCCCATTTCCCCACTATTTAACATGAGACACGTGAATAGTAGACAGTATACAACCCAGAATCAATACCCTGAGATACAAAAAATGAAGTGGGGACTGAAGAGATAGCTTAGAAGTTAAGGTGCTTGCCTGTGAAGCCTAAGGACCCATGTTCAACTCTCCAGGTCCCATGTAAGCCAGAAGGTGATGCAGGTGCACAAGGCGTCACCTGCACAATAGATGGTGCATGCATCTGGAGTTTGAGTACAGTGGCTGAGGTCCTAGTGCATCAGTTCTCGTCTCTCTTCTCTCTCTCTCTCTCTCTCTCTCTCTCTCTCTCACACACACACACACACACACACATATACACACACACATGTTCCTACTCCTGCTTTCTCACATATTAAAAAGATCAGTCTGTTGGGCTTGCCTAAAAAAAATAAATAAATAAAGTGGAATTCTGATAAGGAATAGATACTAAAATCAAAAAAGAAATTTTGTATCCACTTTGGGGGAAGAAGTTGTTATGGTCTTAGTTCTACAAAGGAAATTCATGCCATTGTTTGGCAAAAGCATGATTTTTATCTATCTTCGTATAATGCTAAAGATAAAATCCAGGGTTTCTTTTGTGGGGTAAAAGCAGTCTCTACCAAGCTACATACCTAGTCCTTGTTATCTTTATAAAGTTCTAATCAAACAACTAATCAACTGTGTTATCATTGTGCTATGTCCATTTACCCAAACAGGAATTACCCTCCCCAGAATCCTCTCTTTACATGGCTCTGGATACAGTTGGCCAATATTTGCATGAGATTTGGACAGTAGAAGTAGAGTCATACTCAACTGAAGGCTATGATAGTCTATGAAACTGTGATTGTGCTACCACGGTTCATATATTGTCACCTAGCCACTAGTCACCTGACTGGTGTGAAGCAGTGCATGGCCCTCCTGAAATGAAAGCATGTGCACCACTGTGGAAAGAATGGCCATGACCCCAGCAGGTCACACATAGGAAGAGCTTGATATGACAACACACAGACATGAATCTTAATGTGTTCTGCTGGATTCATCCTTTCTGATTCCAGTCTTCCATGTTATTGTATGTCACATGAAACCATTTTTTTTTTTTTCCTGGAGAGACATGGACACATCTCTTCACACCAGAGAGAGCACAGACAACAGACTAAAGCATGGTTGCACCCAAATCAATTTTGGTAAACAAATGAGTATATTGGAGTTACATACACAGCAGGGTGAGGGCTTGCTTACAGGTACATGGGTGACTCAAAGACAGCTTCATCATTGAAAGCCCACCCTGACATAGGTGACGACTCCCAAAAGTTGAATCTCTGCAGCTCACTCTATGGCTATGAGGCAGATAGTCTCCTTCCAAGCAGTTGTTTACCCTTCATAGAATCTTAGGAAGGAGTCTTGTAATCTGTTAAATTTCAGCTTTCCCAGACATATTGTCTTCCTGTCTCCTAATCCTTAATGAGCTTCTGTATGTCCATTTTCCTCCTTTTATCCAAACCTAGAAATAAAACCTTAATCGTGTTTTGTCTTAACACAGCTCTTATTTAAGTGACATGGCATGTTGGGATCTTCTAGCCAAGAGAGGAAAGGAAAACTAGGACTAGTTTTGGGTGAAACCAGGACACATGTACTAGGAAGAAAGGACTGTCCCCATCCAGGAAAAGATCATCAGTCCAAATCAACCAAACACGACTCTTATCTGGAATGAACATCTAGTGGGCTCCATGAAGGGAATGGTCCAGGATTAGGCAACAAGATCGCTGGTCATCTGGCAGAAGCATCAGATGGTTTAATGACAGAGGAAGGAGGCCCATCTGGTCTAGATATGGAGAGCCCTCAAAACCCATTTATGCCTATTGGTTGCAAAACTTCAGTAACAGCTACATCTTTTTACCTTTGACACTGGACCCTAGTAATAGTCACATTGTTAAATGAAAAATGAGCAAATGATCTCAATAGGCAGACCAAGGACAGATAATGTTAAAGGTTGTTACCAACAAATACTTGGCATTTGAGTAGGATAACTTAAAATGTGACTCTTCAATGAAAGTAGTAACATAGAAGATGGCATTTTCTATCTCTCTACATGTGTACATATACACATATATGGCACACATATTTATGTGTATGGATATATAGAACTTTACAATGTAAAATTTCTATACATGAAATTTTTCATATATATGATATATATCAGTTAAACTTCTTCCAGTTCTCAAAAATCTTTGATCAACTATTACATATACACTAGTACTTATAATGGAGAGAAAGAGTGGGTGAAGAGAAGAGAGAAAGAGACTTGGTCATAGGTACTTTATGCTGCAAGAGACCATATGGACAACTATTAGTTCAGTACTTTTCTAAGACAGACAAAAGAATATTTTACATCTCAAACAAAAATTAACACTGGAGAAAAGTGATCAAATGAGAAATGAAAATATACAGGGAGTGAGGACAATGAATATGAGGAGAATTAGGAGCTAGGGTAGAACCATTTTTGTTCCTTTTGGGGTAGTCATCAGGAATCAGCTTCTGAGAGGCTCACCTTCATGTGTGGGCCTGACCCTGACTGGTTTCTAGCCTAACTGGAAAGAGAATATATTAGCAGCAGTCACTGAAACTCAACTCTCATGAAATGTCACCTAAAATGTTCAGGGACATGTTTTTCAGATTTGTGATTCTACCTTCCTCCCAGCCTCCTGATGTGCATGCAAACAGCTTTCCATAAGCTGCAACTCCCATCCCACTGGACCCACTTAGGTGTTCTGCTTTAGTTCTCTGATTCCACCTTACTAGTCTTGACACTCTTAAAATCCCCGAAGGGCTGGTCGTACTCATGCATTCAATTGCTGGCATCAGGCCTGTACCTCAATACTGATACAAGTTGCTGGACTGAGCGCTCTCAGATACAGATGATGCTATGTAGCATTAGCGTGCCCACTCAGCACTGCATTTCCCAACTGCCCATATGGTACCAGCATCACAGGTAGCCCGTTTCTCTTTTCACTGATCTCATTATACACTGCTGGCAGGCATTCCATCTGATCCTGGCATGAAGAAGCACTTTGACTAGATATACTCCAGGAAGGTTATTATAGAATGAATGCCAAGACAACTGCTAAATCTGGTTCTCTATAACAATCTATGTAATCAAAGTTATTTTAATTCATATTTTAAGTAAGATGCATATCTTAACAATTTGAAGAAAAACTGGGGTTTTCATCGTGCCCTCAAATTCATATGGTACCAGGGTTTCACATATACATACTTTCACATATACATACATTCCTAAACACCTTCATTTTTTTATGTATTAGTAGTTCTTCTCAAACATACCAGTGACTTCGTTCATGATTCATGTGCTTTCTGTGCCACAAAAGTTACATCTATTTGCCATTGCATCAGAGAGCCTAACGCATGTGAAAAAGCAAGAGAAAATAAACAAAATGCATACAGCTTGACAAGAAGTAAAAGTGTATTTATTTGCAGATGACAGAGCTGTATATGCTCAAATGCATGCATGATGTTTTTATTAAGATGACAAATTAATAGAGAATAAGCTTAATAATTTTATAATTCTATTTTATTTCACATACTGGTCACAGAAAATTAGAAATTAGACTTTCAAAACTCATTTTACAAGCATAATTAATAACATTAAAATATAAAAACCTAATGAATACATTTGATAAAATATTTATAACTCATTACAGTGAAAGCAGAAAAATTTGCTGAGAGGAATTTAAAAGATAAAAATTGAAGATATAATCATAGAATGAAAAATTAATACTATTATAGGTCAATATATATTTTCACAATTTGATCATTCAACAAAATCCCAACAAAAATCCTGGAAGCATTTATTGGATAGAGTTTGACAGGACAATTCCATACAGTATGTAAATATGCATATTTCCTAGAAAAGCTGAACTCATCATGTTAGTAAAGAACTAAGTGGGATTGTTTAGTATAAATAACCTATAGCAGTCTAGAGTAACTAAAATGAATTCAAAGAATTCGAACATTTACTATAGAGAATTTACTGTAAAATCTAAATTTATATTCTATCATGTTATGGATGACTTAAAATTCTCAACCCGTACTGACAGTCAGATCTCCTGCCTGGATAGTTTTATGTCATGCTGTAATTCAATTCTTTACTCATTGAGAAAGTAGAAATAGAGATAGGTAGTGTATTAGTTATTTTCTTTTTTTTTTTTTCCATTGAACAAATACCCAACCAAAAACAACTTGAGGAAGCAACTTGTTTATTTTGGCTTATAGTTTAGAGGGGAAAATTTATGGTGGGGAAGACATAAACTGGTCACACTGGAAAATAAGAAGCAAAGAGTGAGAGAGTGCCGGGCATGGTGGCTCATGCCTTTAATCCCAGCACTTGGGAGGCAGAGGTGGAAGGATGGCCATGAGTTCAAGGCCACTCTGAGACTACATAGTGAATTTCAGGTCAGCCTGGGCCAGAGATCCTACCTCAAAAGAAGAAGAAGGAAGAGGAGGAGGAGGTGAAAAAGAAGAAGAAGGAAGAGGAAGAGAAGAAGGAGAAGAAGAAGAAGGGGAAGAAGAAGAAGATTGAGAGAGAGAGCTCAGCAACTGCGGCTGGGTTATGAAACCTCAAGACCCACCCACAATGACCTCCTAAAGTTACTACTCATCTTCCCAAATAGCCCCACCAGCTGGAGAACAAGTGTTCAAATATTTGACCCTATGGGAGACATTTCACATCCAAACCACAGTGGGTAGGTAGTGATATATGGTGTCTCAGAGGACATGCCTTTCACAAACCAGCCTCCCTTCAAGGGTATTTTAGAAACTTCAGCCTCAATCTCAGCAGCAAGTGAAATATAAAAGGTTGTTTTGCTCCTGTTACACTGGATAGTTTCCATAGCAGAATCCAAGCTTTCTCTTCTCCCCACCATGTGCATTCAATGCATCTGACTAGATTTCTGTCTCATGGTCATGACCCAGCTCTTGAGATGCCTGCTGTTCCAGGAGACCTATCCTCATTTCCAGCTCTGTTGAATATTGCTTGGGATGTCCTGCTGCACCTCTCTTCCCAGCTCCTTTCTATGAAAGTTTCTCACCTGCTTCCAGAAATTCTAGTTGCTCCCTAACACTCTTCCAATGCTTCTGAGTTCCTGGAAAGCCATGCCACCATCCACTCAACTAAAATATTACCAACACCACACATGTCTTATAGTCATGAAGCCCATGTTAGATTATGTCACCTTATAAACCAGAATTAAAGTGTACGGTTGTCATGACTCTTTGTTGATATTCTATCAGTCAAGGGTGGATAACTTGGGAGTCAGTTCTATCCAGGTATAGCTTCTAAACAACTCTACATACTCTCTGAACAATCAATTCTTGATGTTCCTTTCACTGATCAGTATCCAACTGATAGAATGGCTTGTGGTTGAACTTATCTCTGTATAGACTGCACTGTTTACCTTTCCTTTCTCTGATCTCAGATATTTAAGTGTGTTAGTCAGCATTCCTTCATCATAATTAAATGCCTAAGATACTAACTTATACAGAGAAATGTTTATTGTGGCTCATGGTTTTAGAAATTCCACTTGATCATCAGGTGGTCCCTTTGCTTTGGGCCTTGTGGTGAGGTGGCACATAAAGATAGGAGCGTGTAGTATTGCAAAACCAATTTACATTGTGACGAGAAAAGAAAGGAAGTGGAAAAGCTGGGCCCCACAGTCACATTCAAGGCTTCTCTTCCAGTGACTTGAAGACATCTCTGCAGACCTCATCTCTCAAAGGTTCTGCTACGTTCTAATAGGACTACCCTGAGGATCAAGCCTTTAACCACTGGGTCACTTAAGAACATTTAATATCCAAACAGTAGCATGGACCAACCAGCCATGAGAGTCTTGCAAGTCTAGTGCACTAGGAAAAAAAAATCTGACTATCAAGTAGTCATTTGCTTTCACAGTAGTTAAAAAAGGAAAACAATTATAGAGGAATCTGGATAATAAAATATACTGAATATAGTGGTTCTAGAATTTTAGGAAATACAAAATCAAGTTTTAGTATTCAAAGTCTTTCTGGGGAGCTAACCCATATTCTCACCCTTTAAGTGGCCATACAGTTATGGATATTTTTTCTTTTTTAGCAACTTTTTAAAATATTTTTTTAATTTTTTCATTTGTTTTTATTTATTTATTGGAGAGCGACAGACAGAGAGAGAAAGAGGCAGAGAGAGAGAGAGAGAGAATAGGAGGCCAGGGCCTCCAGCCACTGCAAATGAACTCCAGATGCTTGCACCCCCTTGTGCATCTGGCTAATGTGGGTCCGGGGGAGTCAAGCCTCGAACCAGGGTCCTTAGGCTTCACAGGCAAGCACTTAACCAGTAAGCCATTTCTCCAGCCCTAAATATTTTTTTTTATTTGAGACACAGAGAGAGGGAGAGAGAAAGAGAGAGAGAGAGAGAGAATGGTAGGGCCAGGGCCTCTAGCCCACTGCAAATGAACTCCAGATACAGGTGCCTACCTTGTGCATCTGGTTTACATGGGACCTGGAGACTCAAACCTGGGTCCTTAGGCTTTACAGGCAAGCATCTTAACTGCTAAGCCATCTCTCCAGCCCCTGGTAATTTCTTTTATGAGAGAGAAAGAATTGGTGGGCCAGGGCCTCCATCCATTGCAATTGAACTCCAGATGTATGTGCCACCTTATGTACCTGTGTGACCTTATACACTTGCATCACCTTGTGTGCTTGGCTTGTGTGGGACCTGAAGAGCCAAACCTGGACCCTTAGGCTTCACAAGCAAGCGCCTTAACCTCTAAGCCATTTCTCCAGCCCTACAGGTATGTTCTTACCCTACTATTCAGAAATTCATTCTGGTGAGAGAGAAAAAAAAATTACAGTCTGAGCATAGAGTCATATGAGTATGCTGGATATGGTCCTTTCCTGTCCACAGTATGTTGCTATGACTGAAACTACTGCCTGGAGGTGAAGGACTTCAGTGGAGATTAGGAACAGAGCTGCTAATGTTCAGTATTTTCCTTGAGTCATTCTTTTGGTATGACATTGCAGGACAATTTGTTACAGAGACACATACTATAATCTAGGGACTACTAATCCTCAACAAAATAATAGGCATCTTATAAAAAAAATTTTCCTATTCTCCAAAAGTCTCTTTCACCAACAAGTTAAAACAATATATCTAAAAAATTAACATTTTGATACTTGCAATGTTCAGTCCCATATTAATATAATGAGACTAAAGAAGGAGGCAAAATGGATGGAAAAACTTTAAGAATTTCCATAATCTCTCTGTTTTCCAAATGTTGTGATTCAGCTGTACAAGTATTACAATTACAAACTCTTTAATCAAAAAGGCCAGATGGGACTTGGGCAGTGGCTCAGTGGGTAAGATGCTTGCTGCACAAGCTTGAGTACCTGAGTTCAGACTCCCAGCTCCCATGTAAAGAAGACAGCGTATAGGAGGCATCTACGATCACAGCATGCCTCTGATAAGGAGGTAGGTGGAGACAAGGAAAACTCCAGAAACTCGCTAGCCTGATAGCCTGGTGAACAGAGTGGAACAATGAAAGAACATGTTTCAAACGTGCAAAGGAAAGGACCGACATCTGTAAGGTTTCATCTGACCTCCAAATGGCATGATACATATACACCCATACTCACACACATACATATGCAACACACACATGTCAAAAAAAAAAAAAAGAAAGAAAGAAAAGGCCCTACTGTTATTAACCATGGACCAACCAATAATTTTGTTCACATAGATTTATTCTAAAGACAACCCAGACTCATGGCTCAATACCGAATCTTCAAAGTGGGCAGATTATAAGGGAGAGCTGAGAATTCTTGAACTCATCCCTATCTCATGTTAATCTTGGCTAAGGTCAACCAGATGACCCCATCACTGAGTTCAAATGCTAGCTTTTACTAACCCACGCATTTGAGGAGATGGGCACCCTCCCAGGGCCAACACATGTAAAGTGTTTGATCCTGGAACTGAAGCTCACACAGCTACAGCTCACAGAACAAAAATGTTCCCTGGCATGGTGGTGAGGGGAAAAAAAAAAAAAAAAAAACAACCACTTCCAGGCATCAGATATTGGTTGGACTGGATTTTTTTTTTGTTCTAAGAATTCTGGCTACTTAAGAATCTCAGAAAGATAGCAACAGTATTCATATCTGAAAGGCTCACAGCATAAAAGCAAACTGCTGTTTCACCGCATTTTAACATAGCACCAGCTGGCTGGTTTCAATCACGTTGTTGCAAATTGTGGCATTTCTCATTAGGAAAATGGGTGTGATAACATTACCTATAGTTGGCTCAAGTATAGTGAAACTTATATGTTACTGCTACTGCACTTAACATTTAATATAAGCCCTGTCCTCTTTTAAGTCAGTCATTAGAGTGATTCTGTTAATTTTGGTGGTTGTAGAGCAGTTGTTTGACTCCTCACTGCAAGAATCCCAGCTTCCCACTGTTTTTTTGCTGACCTGTCTTCCTAAAGGTCTTTCCACAGTACCCAGAACACCTGTAGTTTCCCTCCTTTCTTCACAGTTAACTTGTAGGATTTTATATTACCAGAGAGACAAACCTCTGAATGTGTTTTTGAGAGTATTCCAGACAGTTTAAATATGAGTGGCACTGCACCATGCACTCGGATCCCAGATAAAGGAACAGGTATGAGTGCCACCATTCCCCTCCCTCTGCTTCCTGACTGGGGATCCAGTGTGACTACCTGGCTCGTGCTCCTGCCTCCATGCCTTCCTTATCATGATTAACTGTATCCTAAAACTACAAGGCAAATAAACTCTTCCCCTCTTAAGTTTCTTCTTGTTAGGTATTATGACACAGCAATGAGAAAAGTAACTAATATACTGTGGTAGTTTGAATGGATGCCCCCCAGTATATTCAGGATTTTATTACAGATTATAATTTAGATCGGCAGCCTCCTGGCTGAAGGTGGTGTCACTGTGGGTGGATCCTAGGGTCCAGCCCTCCGGCATGGGGGTCCATTCTAAAGATATACAAAGAGTGCCTCTCTCTCTCTCTCCTTAGACCTGTAAAAGCAGGTAAGCTTCTTTTGCCATTATGGAACTTCCACTGATTAAAAAAATACCTTCCTCCTACAACTGCCTGGTTTGGAGGTTCATTTTAGTTATGTGAAGTTTTCTACTACATACACCATCACTACAGTGTCCAGTTTATTTAACTGGGTTCTCATCTTATCCCCATTGCTATTGCCTGGTTTCATACCTGTCCATTCAAACCATTCCCCATTGAGGATCATGATTCTTTATCCTATTAAACACCATGCAATGTTGAGAACTCAAGTTCTCCCTCATCCTCAGTTCTAGCCTGTTACATAAGATACTTAAGTCCAGCAATGTATGGACTAATACCTTCCTCCATGGCCATTTGCCACTCAGTAAATTTCAAAGAGGAGAAAGGATTCTTACAGATTCTCATCACTGACCCCAAGCCAAGAAGGATCACGTTTCTTCAAAATATTAAACTTCATTGATACTAGGTTTTCTCCTGCTTATCAAGAGTCTAAACACTAAATTTACTAGTACCAAGGTGACAAAGAACTTGATTTGGCACTGGGGAGAATAATGGCATAGAAGTGAATTAATTAATACCCATAGAAACCATTGTGATGGTTTGAATGGGAAATGCCCCTTACAGACTCATATGTTTGTGATTAAACCTCATACTCTATCCCAAGTTGATGGAGCCTTTGGAGGGTGGAGCCTTGCTGGAGGTGTCATTGAGAGAAGACCTTGAGGTTTGTTACTTCAGCCCACTGGGTGTGCAGAACTAAATCATTCTTCTGTTCTCACCTTGCTGCTGATGTACGGAGGTGTGAGCCAGTGGCTTGCTCTGCCATGCTTTCTTCATCATGATGAAACTTCTTCTCAAAGCTGTAAGCCTGAAATAAATCCTTTCCTCCTATAAGCTGCTTTTGGTTGGGTGTTTTGCCTCAGCATTGGAAGACAGCTACTACATCCATCAAGGAAGAAAATTCCACAAAGGAAAGCTTACCCTTACAGGGAAGGGTAACACTCGGAGTATGTGTGAGGTAGATCACAAGGGTTTCCAAGCCTGTTGATTCAGAGGAAGAGGAGGTGCAGCAAAGAGACACTGACATGTTTCCATCCAAAGTGCATGCTACATGGATCTCCAGAGGAAGGAATAGCCAGAAAACAATAAGGTGGGTTTCTCTTGGGGTTATAAGCAAGGGTATGTGTACCTTGAAGCTGATGAAAATCAATCTCATGACCCACCCCTTTTTCAAGCATTGCCCTGATCTCCAATATGTACAAATAGAGATGGTAGCAAGAAGGGTCTGTCCCCAGAGGATGCTGGAAACTTTAATGTTGTGGTGGTGGCCCTTGACTTTCGGTTCACCTTTATGTTCTCTCCATGTCTACCATCAGACTGTATCTGATGAGCTTCAGTGGCCAGACCCTACATTTAGGTCCTTAAGGAGGTACTGGAAGTGTCATTTAACACTTTCTGTGTTCCCTAGGAGCTTCTGATGTGCAGGTGGGTGCTGTACTGACCCTCCTGAAGCTCTGAAAGCAGTGTGGTGTTGTGTGTAGTGGGGGGAGTGGTTATAAACTGAAATTGGACTAGTGTGGACCAGCTCTTATGATGGGGTTGTAGGAAAACGGCTGAGGTGCTCCAAGGGTTTGTCTCTAAGCAAGACACTGTGGAGGAAGTTGCTGAGGTTGTTCTTCCATGAGTTGTAAAGCTTAAATAAGCTTCTCTAAAGAACCAATTATAAGATATGAATTCTGATCAGTCATGCTAGAGGAAATACCAAATTATCATCTTATCTATCTGTAGGAGAATATATATTACAAAACTATTTCTAATACTATATGGTACTCACAGATAAGACTACAGAGACATATACATGAGAATAAAATGATTCTATAGCCCTTAGGGGAATTTACAAATTTAAACCAAGGTCACTTTAGAATTCCTGTAATTTTACTTTGTTAAGTGTCAAATCTTTCCACTTCAAATTAAGAGAAGAGAGAAATGGGAAAATACAAGGATTTAGGGGTAGGAGTCCTGTTAGCCCTATAGACTATAGGGTCTGCAGATAATCTTTTGACACTATTGAAAGTCTATTTTTACAGTTGCTAAACTAATGTACAATTATCTCACATAAAGCAGATCATCACAGTATAGCTGTTATCACTCTTGTGTGTAGTTTGTGTGACAAACATTGAACAAAATCATCTTTTTTCATTTTTTTAGCACTCAGAATGCAGTTACAAGGCTAACCATGTCTGAAAGAGAGGCATAGATACAGATTTTTTAAACCTGTCATGCTTTCCTGTCTCCCAACCAACTATGTTAGTAAGTCTTGTTAGTAAAGATGAAGGAATAGTTAATATTACATAAGGCACTAAAAGTCCTCACTTCCTACACAAGTGGAAAATAAAAATAATAAGTTCATTGTGTTATTTTCTTGCAATGAAAAGGTAGTAAAAAAAAAAAAGTAGAGCTAGTATTTCCTACTGTCCTTTGTTCAGTCTATTAAATTATGCATTCACTTTTATATAAGCATACATGGAGGTACCACAATACATTCAATGCTTCAGTTATCTTTTGACTAGTTTCCTAACTTGATGTATGTTTTTTCTATCGATCAAATATGAGTAAGACCATCAACCATACCAATTTTACTGAAGTATTATGAACTAGATAAATTATGAGGGTTTATAAGTGTAGAATTTGGTAGGCATGTTAAGAAACAACATGGACATTCAGTGTTGTTGGGAGGCTGTGGTTTGCCTACAATGCTAGAGTGGAAAAAAAGGTCCTTCAGCTGAACTTAGAAATGACTGCTAAGGGCAGGGTGGCCCAGTGTTTAGAAGTAGTTTTAGAGGGCTGGAGAGATGGCTTAGCGGTTAAGCGCTTGCCTGTGAAGCCTAAGAACCCCGGTTCGAGGCTCGATTCCCCAGGACCCACGTTAGCCAGATGCACAAGGGGGCGCACGCATCTGGAGTTCGTTTGCAGTGGCTGGAAGCCCTGGCGCACCCATTCTCTCTGTGTGTCTCTCTCTGCCTCTTTCTCGCTCTGTCTGTCGCTCTCAAATACATAAATAAAAGTAAAAAATATTTTTTTTAAAAAAAGAAGTAGTTTTAGAGATCATAGATATTTGGGTTTTAATTCTAGCTTTGTTAATCATTCACTGTGCAATTTTGAACAAGCTACGGAATATCTCTAACTTGACATTTCTTTATCTATAATCTTATATAAAAACAGATAGCTTTACATTCCATTGTACACACTAGGTAAAATAAGATAAAAATAATAAGAAGGGTGATGATGATGATGGTTGTGATGGTGGCACTTGTAATGTTGATGAATACAGAGGAAGCACGTGCATATAGATGTAGACAGAAGAAAAAAGGAAATGAACATCCTCCAACTACCAAAGAAATACTAGTCCTCAAGAGTGAAATATTCATATTTAGTACCATGGACAGAACCACATATGATTTTTACACCTTTCTCCAAAAACCTTGGGCACTCTAATCTACTAAATGAGGTCATATGAAGAAACTAGCTAACATGTTTGTTTTTATTGATTTTATTGACATTTTTTATTTGTGGTTATAAAATATGTGCTACTACTCCTGGGTTTCTTCCATATACGCTTGGTGATACACTTATATGCACACTTTTATTCCACAAACATTTTGAAGGCAAATTCCATAAGCCAGGCACAGAGCTGGGGTGCCTTATTATACAAGGCTGTTTTTGCCTCCTTGAGAGCTTGCGGTCCAACTGGAACGCTACAGAAATCTCAGCAGGGTGAAGCAAGCCTGCCATCCCAGCACTTGGAAGGCTGAAGCAGGAGGATGACTGTTGTTTCAAAGTCAGCCTGGACTGAAGAGTGAGTTTGAGGCATGAAGTGAGAAGGAAAGACAGAAAAAAAAAATGTCTGAACTCATCACAGACATGTTTTTAAAGGTCTGGGTTTTTCTTATTGACAAGAGAAACCATTGTATCAATGACAAGAAGACTGAGATTATCAAAAGTACACTGGGGATCATGCTAATGGGTACTTCTAATTTTCAACTTCAAATAGTTTGCAGAGTACAACTGGCAACCTGCCACACCATCCTAATCAAGGCCCTTCAGATGTTCCCCACCGACTCTGATGAAAGGCACCTTCCAGCCTGGTTTTCAAGGCCCGTCACTGTCCTGTTGTGCTAAAACTTTAAGTTGTAATTTATAGTTGCACTTTCTCAGACTTCATAACCAATTTTCTGTATTATGCAATGCCACAAAATGTTTGAATTTATGTCTATTTTTAGAGTATTTATGAGCTGCTAAGACAATAATGAAAGAATAAGCCTCAAACTTTGGCTTATTATGGGAACTAGTTGAGAAAAATGCACCACTTTTTAAGGTACTGAGTGATATTTAAGTAGGAAAGCTTGGCATAATTTTAAAACTATTTCCATACAACGACTCACCTATCCAGTCATATCTCCCCCTAGTTCCTGACACACATTCTACAATCCAACTGGTTGTCTCTGAAACTCAATCTGTGCTTATTTATTTTGCCTTTGATTGTAATATTCATAACTAATAAAAGAGCTTCCCATTCCATTTTTCTCTTGTCTGTGTTATTCTTGTTTAAATGTCTTCTTTCCTCTGTGAAGTCTTATCCGATTTCCTTTGGTGGTATTACTCTCATTTTCCTAAACTATTAAATATATCACCCTAATTTAGATATCATATAAGGCATATCTTAGCTCTGCTTATTATAAGCATGGGTGACTTTTCTGTCTTTGAAGAACAGTATCAGGATTGTAGAGCAGACTGAAATGCTTTATGGTAAGGACAGCAGAAAGTGTGGTCACCAAATAAATTTCTTCAGTCTTTTATCCTTTCTTACTCAATATTTGCATAATAGATTATATATATATATATTGTCTCAAATGCAAGACATTTCATGGCAAAGGGTAAGCTTTGTTCATTTTTATACTCTCTACAGCTCTAAGCTCTTTTTGGACTATGACGAGATCATAGTTAATCAGTAAACGACTGTGTAAGTGATAGCTTTATCACTAGACAAACAGCTATAAAGGACATTGTGATTTACAGTCTCGCTTCCTCAGACCTTGCAAGTAAGTTTCTATATTATGCAATGTCACCAAATGTTTGAATTTATGCCTATTTTTAGAATATATATGAGTTGCTCAGACAATAATGTAAGCCCCAGAGTTGGAATTAGTTGAGAATAATGAGCCTCTTTTTTAAAGACATAGAGTGCTCTATAAATAGGAACATTTGGTATACATTTAAAGACTACTTGCATATCATGTTTCACACTGAATATTAACTACTTGGTAATGATGACTATAAATAGATTTATGCACTAAATTTGTTCTACACAACATCATGTAGGCATCTTTCTACTGATATTAATCATGTCACATACAACCTTAGTCTAATGAAAAAATATGGAACCCTGAGTCAGCAGAATTGGTTTGAATAACGAATCTATATCTTATATCCACAGCCATACCACCCTGAATGTGCCTGATCTCTTCTGATTCTATAAATTGCTTCTTCCTTATATGAAGTTTTTAAATTCTCAGGGCATTGATTTCTCAAAATAGCAGTGGTAATCACACTGTCTTATAGAGTAATAAGAATTGGGATAATGGGTATGGACAATACTTTGTAAATAGAAGAATTCTGGTTTACTATGAGGGTTGGATATATTGTTTTTATTAAGCTATTAAAAGAAGTAACACAAATAATCATGTGTCAATAGTAGGAAATATATCACCCTAAGTTAGATATAACATAAGGCATATCTTAGCTCTGCTTATTATAAGCATGGATGACTTTTCTGGCTTTAAAGGACAGTATCAGGATTGTAGAGCAGACTAAAATGCTTTATGGTAAGGAGAGAAGAAAGCAGGGTCACCAAATAAATTTATACCTCAAAGGGCTTCTACTATAAGCATAAAATTTCACCAATCCTATAGTCAAAGCTCTTTTCCAATTTCTGTAAGACATTCTTATGTAATCAGCAAATTAGCTGTGATATATTTACTTATTTGTTTTTATAGATATTTATTTAAAGTGAACATGGGTACCCTTAAGAGTGCTCAATTCATGAGATTATAATAAGAGATAGTTCTTACTCTAAAGAGACATGTAAGGGTAAAAGAGATGGCTCAACAACTGAAGGTGCTTGCTTGCAGAGCCTGCTAGTCTGGGTTCAATTCTCCAGTACCCAGGTGAATCCAGACGCACAATGTGGCACATGCAACTCATTTGCAGTGGCAAGAGGTCCTGGTGTGTCCATGCTCACTTGCCCCCCCACCCCCCCCCTCTCACACACACACATACACAAATAAATATTCTTTTTAAATAAGAGACACATAAATATGCAATGCAATATATGTCTTAAAGCAGATTCCCATGGAGTGTTGTCTGCACCACCTCTAATGGGTAAATTGGAAAAATTTCCAAACAGGATAGACTAGAATTTACATATAAAAAACTAAATAAATAAGTACGTTGTAGGCAAAAGAGCAAACAGATAGATGGAAGGGAACTCCAAGCCAAGGATATTATGGGACATAAAGTCCCAATGCTTGAGAAAGGGAAGTCCTTGCTATCTGCTTTAACATCAGGAGTGGGGAAAAAAAAAAAAAAACTCCCAGGTGGTGATTATGGCCTGGATAGCTGTGGTCCTCTTTCATCTTTCACTGGATTTGGCATCCAGTTCTTAAGGATCCCTACCATTCATAGGAGGTAGAATGACTCAGTATGACAGAATTGGTGCTGACACCTCTACTTAGCTTTAATAGCAAGCTAATTACCAAAACTACTTATTAAGGGACTATACTACACATAAAATTTACATATACAAAAGGGTGTCAAAGAGAGTACTTTCCCATAATGTTAACTTTGGCTGATATCCCAAATTAAAATTAAAAGTAATGGATGAAGAATATCCAATATTCTAAAGACCGTGTGAGTGGTGGTCCTCCAGCTTAGAAAATGTTGGGCCATCTGGGAGGCACAAAGAAACAGGGATGCCTGATGATTGGGGAGAAATGGCTGGAGTGTAAGCATTACTTTTTAAAGAGTATCTCAAATGCTGTATTTTCCCCTCTTAGACCCTTTATGCAAGTAAATAGCTTCAGAAATCTTAAATATGCCCTTTAGGTTCGGGGGACATATTCAGGCCTTGGACCTGACTTAAACTCTCATCCCAAAAGGCAAGAGGCTAGAAGTTTCTTGGGCAGTCTGACATGACAGATGAGATATGGATGGTTTATGTTATAAATAATGAAACATAAACTACATTGCAAAGCCTATATCAAAACAGAAAATGATTGGCTGGAGGATAACATAGAGGTTAAGGCATTTGCATGCAAAGCCTAAGGACCCAGGTACAATTGCCTAGTACCCATGTAAGCCAGATACACAAGGTGGCACATGTATCTGTAGTTCATTTACAGTGACTAGATACCCTGGAGCATCCATTCTCTCTGTCTTTTTTTTTTTTCTGTGTGTGTGTCTCAAATAAATAAATAAAATATTTTAAAAAAAATAGAAAATTATTCCTCTTTATTTCCTATGTAGAACAAGGACTTCAAATCCCACCTCTGGTTACTGACAAAAGATTAAAATACCTTGCACTTTGAAAATTTCTAGAGTGAAAGTTGAGAAGAGAGATTGGTTCTGGAGAAAGAATCCAGGTGTGAATCAACTTGAAAGAGATTCTGTGCCAAAGGTGGTTTTGGAAGACTAAGGGGCACCTGTGGAAGTTGTGTAGAACAGACAGAAATGGTACCTTAGCAGCCAACCATGGAAACATGACCTCATCAGATGCCAGCAGAGAGGAGATCTCCTGAGCCACAGTCCTCTGAGAAACACTAAGCAAGAGATTAATGACCTGGATCTTTCTCTATAACATTGGTAAGGCACCAATACCATGTAAACGTGGTAGTAGCAAGAAAGAGCTCCACCCTACCCTGTGTTTCTATGCCCAGACTCTGCCACATAGGAGCAGACAGCATGGTGAAAGATAGGTAAAGAAGTAGTCCAGGACAGAATTGAAGAACTTTCCCATAACCTTCTTTCCTTATCGTGATTTTCCTAACCTGAAGTTATCCAAAGCTGAGTACCTTGGGGGTGGGGGAGAAATCTCAGGTTGACATAAGAAACTAATGTTTGAAAGTTGTAATGGATTGGACTGTTTAATGCCTGAAAAATAAGGCATCCAATCCAGTGATCAGAAAACCTTTGGTTATCTTCTTTAGACTTACCTAGAGGAAAGAAGGAGTGGATAGAACAACTTTAAAAGATCAATGAAGAGTTTAAAAAAATTATGTTCCTGGGGCTGGAGAGATGGCTAAGTGGTTAAGATGCTTGTCTGCAAAGCCAAAGGGCCTAGGATCTATTCTCCAGGACCCATGTAGGCCAGATGCACAAGGTGGCACATGCATCTAGAGTTCATTTGCGGTGGTTGAAGGCCCTGGCGCACTCATTGTCTCTCTATCTTCCTCTCTTTCTCTCTCAAATAAATAAAATAAAATAAATTTAAAAAATATTATTTTCCTCCTACTCATACCCTCCTGAGGCCATGGTGTTCAATAAACCATTTACACATAAAGTATGACATGTAGTTGTCATCAAACCCCATGGCTGTACATCCTTGCTCTGATTTTGTTGACCATGAAACCATTTCTTACAGAGACCATGTATGTTGTTCATGGGTACCACATGAAACAGTGAAAACCCACACTACTGCTACCTCTGGGCGTAGGATTCACCATCTAAGCTATGCTGCTTCTCACTGTTTCCATCACTGCTGGGAAGGTCCTTAATATGTTTTACTTGAAGCCCAAATCCCAGAAAAGCATATGACAAAGGAATGGCACGGACCTGGAATAGCTAAGAGAAAGAAATAGAAGACTGTTTTGACCAGGAACACCATCGCAAATTCCTTCTATTTATTTATTTTTAAGATGTGTTGTGTTGGCTTACAAGTGTTCATTGAGTTTCTCTCGTGAGTCAGACAGCGTGTTGGACAACGAGGTCACCAACATGAAGATGGTGTGCACCATCATGAGGATACTTTATGCTCTAGAGACAACCCACCAATCTCAGCTGTCTGCTATGTCCTCTACTGTGCGTCTGCAAGCACTGCTCGAGAAGCAGGCCTGGGCTCTGACTAGAAGGTCATAGAGGACTTTGTGCAGGAAGCGACTTCTAAACTGAGATCATAAGGATGGGCTCAAATGCAAAGAGGAGGTAGAGGTGACTCTCCGCAGAAAGAAGGGCACCACAGATGGGGCGGGGGGGGGGGGTCTGACAGCTTGGAAGAATGGACAGACATGGAGAAGCGCCCATGGCAGAGGAATAGAGGAAGTGGTAAGAGGGGGAAAAAAAAAACAGCAAATGCAGGCAAGATGGTAGATGCCACACTGAGAGGACTTCCTAGAAATGGAGTTCAAAGAGAAGAGGACAGCAAAGGACATATGAGTTTACACAAATCCCTGAAACAGTATAAACAATTCAACTTCTGAAAAACTTCTCCCTATGAACCTCATCCAAGCCACAGCTCTGATCAGAAAAAATGGAGGAAATGGCAGGAATGTGATGTCCCAAAGTTTATCAGCTGGTTTCACAAATATGGTCCTCTCCTTGCCTGTACCTCCTCCTGATTCAGTGGATGCAGGAATTAGGCATCCAAACAGACCAGACCCATCACAGCAAAACCCACAGACTCTGCTCAGTGAAGTTAAAAAAGAAAAAGAAAATATATTGTAGTTAGAATTAAAGGTCCTTTTCCAATTTAAATCACAGAAGCCATTTATTTTATTTGGTTGCTTATAATACAAATGTATCATTGGCTGTTGCACATTGTGCAATGCTTTGCTTTGTTTGGTGGAGAAATAGAAACATGCTGAAGGCAGACACAAGTGAAGACTCCCCATTTATCACCAATCTAAAGGCCAAGGATCACTCTCTGACACTCCTACCCTCCTTGCTTCACGACCTTCTTTAGATTGCTTTTCTTGAGAACTGGGGGGAAAAGAAATAGACTGGGGGATAGTATTTAAATAACGACTAAACTGTCATCAGTGGGCTTCTACTCAGGTATACGATGCTGGGTATCTGGCATGTTTTATCACATATAATTTCCTCAGTAATCCTAGGAGAAAGATATCATCATTTACAGACCAGGATCTCAGGCTCAGGAAGATTTACAAGAAGTCTTCCTGAATCCAGGCATTCTATGTTCCACATTACTCCAGTGCAGTGGGAACTCACCTTCAGTTTCTTCACTGTTTTAACGAGGCTACTCTTGGATAGGGTGGAATAGAATAAAATAAGGTGGCTACTCTTCACATCTTCTAAAGAATTAATTTGAATAAGGTCTATTACATTAAAAAAATGCAATACTGGACTCTTGGGCTTTATCCAGAGCCTTAGTTTTTGACTGAGGAGCAAATAAAAAGCTTTCTTTTAGACCACAAATCTATTTTTTCATTAAAATCAGATATTCCCTCAAGGAATGTTAAACATTGGGCAGGAAACCAAAATATACTGCCAAAATTTCTTTCTTCATTCTGTAGTGTGCAGCTATTTCCAGTTTTCTCTGAAAGCAAGTTTTCTAGGCTGACAATGACTCAGCAAATTTGCATAATAATGCATTCTTGAAACTTCAGTTTTTTTCAATAGGAAAAAAATGAAACATCAAGTCCGTGTCTCTGTGAAAGATGTCAATTTTAAGGGGAGATGCACGCACAGAGGCATTAATGATGACACACACCACAGGCCACACAACACTTGCATTTTGTACAACCTTGTGTTCTATTTTAAGAGACTGTCTCTATGCATATTCCAAACCCAGATATGTTTTGCAAGATGTGTGACAATTTGCAAGTAAAATGTAGATAAACTGAAAGCAATTGGTTTATGGTTATAATTTGTGATTGTAATTTCTAACTAGCATGGTGAGGCTGACTTGTTAATGTCAAAGATATAAATTGAAATATGATATACATCAAATAATCTGAGAAGCTCTGTTATGATTTGAGTATGGCTTGCCTCCTAATGGTACATTTTCTAGAATTGTGGTCCTTAATGTGACAGTATTGAAAGGTGGTGGGAGGTTTACAAAATGGTGCCCAACAGGAGGTAATCTGCTGACAGAGGCTTCATGCTTAGAAGGGATTAACAGGAGTTGCCTGGTCTCCTGGGTCTGGCTTAGTTAACATAAGAATGGTTAACATAAGAATTAGTTAACATAATTGTTAAAAGGAAAGATCACAATACATGTCTCTTCCACACATGACATTCATCACGCCTGTATATTCATTTGCCCTGTGATATTATCTGGACTGATGTATGAGGTCCCCACCAGAAGTAGCTGTCCAAGTTTGAACTTCCCAACCTCCTAATCTGTGATCAAAATGCTTTGTTTCTTATAAAGAACCCACTCTTGGGTCTTTTGTTATAGCAACACAAAGTGGACTGAGCAAACAAAACCATTCTTTCACTTGCCCACTTTCACATTCCCACTAACATGCTTGGAAATAGAGGGAGATCTATGATTACATAAAATGAGAAAAACAGACTAAATAAAAACAGAGAGGTGGAGAGTGGGCCAATCTCATATGGTTAATTACTCATAGTCTGTCATTGCAGTTTTATTGAGATATAACTGAAAAATAAAATTTTATGTAAATTCAAGATTTCAAGTATAATATTTTAAGATACATATGTACCATATTTATTTTCACAAATTAAGCTAATTAATATATACATATGCTTAAGATACACTCTCTTAGCCAGTTTCTGCCATAGTACTTTAGTCTCATGTTGCATGTTAGGTCTGCAGAATTGCCTTATAATTGCAGTTTGTGCCCTTTGGCCAACAGATGTTTGCTGTATATGTTAGGGAGTTGACATGCCCATTTCATTACAGGAGCAGAAGGTCTTCATCACAAATGTACTAAAAAAGAAAATAACACTTTGCTTCTGAGACAGAGTTCTGCTTGAATTTTACTAATTATAGACCCCCTTCTCCTCCATAACTGAGGTCAATCTATATTCAGGCAAAGTACAGACAAAATTTAGGCTGCAGATTCCAGTAATGAATTACATAATCACTTACAGAATACTTGCCAAAAACCCCAACAACAAAGAGACCAGCTTTGACATTCTTCATCAGGATGGGTCTCCTAGAAGAGGAAACTACAGTTTTGTTTTTCTTAAACTAATCTCACTGTGAAAAATGAGAAGTAGCATTTCTTTTATCAAACACTTACTTCCAAAACACAGAGGACATGTAGAACAACTTTATTTTTAATGATATTGAAGAAAGGATTAATTTTCTAAGCAACTGGGGACAAGAAGTAAAATTAGGAGATTAAGAAACTTTTATTTGGAAATTTGAAAAAAAGTCAAGAATACTTTATTTTTAAAACTGTAATCAGGACAATTGGAAATTAATTAATTCAGAAATTATATTTGTGAATTTAAATGAAGACTTGAAATATTCTTTCAGAAACTATGCGGTAGATGTTCAAAGGCACATGTGATTGTCTGGGGTTAAAGAGATGGCTTAACAGGTAAAATGCTTGCCCTGTAATCATGAGAACCTGTGTTCACATCTGCAGCACACACATAAAAATGCTGGGCTTGATGGTACATGACTATAATCTCAATATAGGGGAAGTGGAATCAAGAAAGTCCCTGGGATAGTCGAGTGTGGTGGCGCATGCCTTTAGTCCCAGCGCCCGGGAAGCAGAGGTAAGAGGATCGCCATAAGTTCGAGGCCACCCTGAGAATACAGAGTGAATTCCAGGTCAGCCCTGGGCTAGAGTGAGACCTTACCTCAAAAAAAAAAAAAAAAAAGAAAAGAAAAGAAAAAGAAAAAGAAAAAGAAAAAGAAAGTCCCTGGGGTTCAGTGGCTATCTAGCCAAACCACTGAGCTCTGAGTTTAGCAAGCAAACCTTTCTCACAGAATAAGGTGAAAGGTTATAGAGAAGGACACTGGACATTGAGTTCTTGCCCCACACATGCACCCACCCACACACACGCCCACACACATAGGAACATATATACCCATATGCGCACATCACACCCATACACATGCAAAAATTTCGATTTATGCACCATTCAAGAAAGAATAGTCCTTTATTCCCATCATCAGCTGTGATAGCCATCATAAATGTTGATACACAATGAAACTGCCAAAAGATTTATTCCAACAAGAAGAGACCTTAGATGCTCTGACCTTGCAATGAGAAAATATAGGTCAAATAAAGAGAAATTGCTTTTCTTGAAGCCTTTAGAGATCCAAATTGCAGGGAAAGCCACCACCTAAGCTTCTAGACAGACAGGCACATCCAGAGAAGCACATCCAGAGGGGCACACTTAAGAGCTTGCTTGCCTTCAGCAGAAGCTTCTAGAGCCATAAGCTAGTATGTGCCCTGAAATGGTAGCAGGGGTGGCTTCCAAGTGCAATTGCCTTAAACCGCAAGTTCTGATGAGTTGCTGGAATCTAGGTGTGACCTTGTGAGAGAGTGAGAAAGAAAAGCCGTGCCCATATTGCAAGCAATCTACCATAGAAGCATTTTTCCTAAATGGCTTATCTTGTGAAAAGCTTGGCTACCTCTCTCATTTCTCTTTCCTCCTTGCTATGATAGAAATGAAAAATGAAGATTGCATTCCTCACGGAGAAAGTGGAGTTTTGACACAGTAGAATTCCTATTCCCAGCATATTCCTAATTTTCCCTGGGCCAAGGTGGGCTACTTGCTGAATGTAGTAAGGGGGTGACACAGCCATTCATAATAAGAGAAGAAGGCTGGCATTACAAATGTAGTAAAGAAACACTTTGTCCTGGAGACACATTCCTGCTTGACCGATTCTAATCGTTTAGCTTCCTTTCTAGAGACGCAGTTCTGCCGGATGAGATGTGTGCAGAAACCTGCTGGTGTTTCCTCTTCTACTTTTCAGTCTCTAATTTTTTTTTTCCTTCTGTATCAGTATGAACCCAAACTAGGAAATGAAAGCTTCCAGCTGGAAGACATGTACACCAAACACAAGCAGGAAAGCCCAGAGCTAAACGTGATGGGACAGGGTGTGGGGCTGCTGATGAAACCAAGTCCTCCCTCCAGCTTGACACTAGATGTCCTATGATGTGGTCCCGCTGACTCAGGCAGGTCATTGTTTGACAGATTTTTCTCTTATCACTGAAAGGTTTTCTAAATGATTTGCTAAGCCTGCTGAAAGTCAGAAGGCAAGAAGCAGGAGAACACACCTTAAGCCTCAGAAAAGACTTTCTGAGCAACGTAAGACAACCTGAGTGAACTGGGAAGACAAGCAAACATCAGAAAGAAAACAGTTATGTCTAAAGAAAATAAAATTAAGAAAAAAAATATAGCCAATCCTGCTGGTTCAAGAGTCTAATCACAGTTACTCAAAGGTTTAAGTAAAGATGATCAAGGCCAGCCTAGAAAATTTAACAAATCTCATCAAAAAATTTTAAAACTTAGTTTTAAAAAGGGCTGCGGATATAACTCAATGGTGGAACACCTTCCCAAGCGTTCACAAGGACCTAAGCTCAATCCTCAGTTCTGTCAATAAATATAGATAAATGCTCATATAAAGCATTTTAAAAGGGAACTTACTTTAAAAATATGAACTCAGTGCTGGAGAGATGGCTTAGCAGTTAAGCACTTGCCGGTGAAGCCTAAGGACCCCAGTTCAAGGCTTGATTCCCCAGGACCCATGTTAGCCAGATGCACAAGGGGGCACACACATCTGGAGTTCATTTGCAGCAGCTAAAGGCCTGGCACACCCATTTTCTCTCTCTCTCTCTCTCTCTCTCTCTCTCTCTCTCTCTCTCTCCCTCTTTCTGTGTGTCTGTCATTCTCAAATAAATAAGTAAAAATAAACAAAAAAATTTTTTTTAAAGTGAACTCATAGTAAAAATGTAAATGGCATAGATAAATGTATTGACTCATCTTATTTACTGTTCAATTCTTGGTGCTGGTCCTTCCTAGTAAAATAATGTATGTGTAGTATATATGATGCTATATACACTATATACATATTTTAGATTACAAATGAAGAAAAATAGTAAAATGTTTATTTTTATTTAAAATTTATCCAATTTAAAAATTTGAAAATCAGCCCAAATAAACTAAACAAATAGCTCCATAAGGCAATGAGTATTATGGAAGCAGTACTTTTTTAGAGATCTGGACTAGGATTAGAACTAGGCCCAGTTACTTTGAGGAAGCCACTCACTTCTCCATGTCTCAATTTATATATGTATGCAGAGAAACAGAAAATGCCACTCTGATAGGGATGGTGGAAATCAAATAAGACAATAGGTGTGACAGTGTTTTCATACCATAATCCTCCCTTATCAGCAGAGGTTATGATCCACAACCTCCAAGAGATGTCTGAAACAATCGGTCATAGGAAGCCTGCACGTAGTTTGTTAATTAGGCACAGTAAGAGATGGCCACCATCAAGTAACAGTAAAAGAGAACAATTTAGACAAACTGCTACAAAAATTATGTGAATTGCTCACGCACCCCCACTTTGCAACTGGGCAGGTAGCATACACAGCATGGGCCAGCTGGAGACAGAGAGGAGTCATTTTCCAAGAAAGAGCAAGTTGGTACAAGGTTTAATTGTGCTACTCACAATAACAATTTGAAGTGTTCCAATCGTTTATTTCTGGAAACTTTTACCACTATTGTCAGATCATGGTTTGCTAAAGGTAATGGGGTCCATGGAACCCCAAAACAAAAGCAAGATGGTATAGACTATTATGTTCTAATATCTTATTAACACATTTTTGTTGTTCATGTTTTCAGAAGTTTATCACTAACCAAGCAAGTAGAGTTGTAAGCCGATGCTCATTTTAATCAAGAAATATTATCTTGGGCTGGAGAGATGGCTTAGTGGTTAAGGTGCTTGCCTACGAAGTCTAAGGACCCAGGTTCGTTTCTCCAGGTCCCATGTTAGCCAGATGCACATTGTAGCGCATGCATCTGGAGTTCATTTGCAGTGGCTAGAGGACCTGGCACACCCATTCTTTCTCTCTTTCTCTCTCTTCCTCCCTCTCTCGTCCTCCCTCTGTATCTAATAAATAAATAAAGCAATAAACAATTTAAAAAAGAAATATTATCTCAATCTTTCTTTAAAGAAGTTACAAATGATTTTTAATAGTTTTGTAGCAAGTTAGTCCCTCAGAAAGTTAAATAATTATTACAATAAATCTCATCCTTATTCTATGCATCAAAGTGAGAGCTATATGAAAAAAATGAACTATACATTGTTAATATTGTAATCTCACACATTACTTGGTACAGTGTCTGGAACTCAGCCAGGACTTACTAACTGAACATGAGTAAGCAAAATAAGCCAGTTATCAAAAGATAAATATCGCATGATGCCACCTCCATGATATATCTAAAGAAGAGAAATTCATAGAACCCAAGAGCACAGTGGTAGTTACCACAGGAGAGAGAGAAGCGGGGAGTTACTTATTTTCACTGGATATCTAGAGATCTTTCACACAACAATGTACCTATATTCAACAACACTGTATTATTATCTACTTAAAATTTTGATTAATAAATAGGGCTGGAAATACTGCACAGTTGATAGAGTGCCTGTCTAAAATACACAAAGCCCGCAAATGCCCAGCACTGTATAAACCTGGGATAGTGGCACAAGTCTACATTGCCAGCACTCAGAAGATGGAGGCAGGAGGATCAGAAGCTTAAGGTCATCCTCAGCTACATACAGAGATCAAAGTCAGGCCTGGAATGTAGGAGACCCTGTCTCAAAATAAAACCTTATTTTGTTAAGAGGATTGGTCTTGCTTAAAAAGGTATGCCTATTCTTACCACAATATAACACAATTCTTAAAAGATTAAAACAATGAACCATTCCAACTTGCTGTTCTTAATTAATTCATGTATTATCAGCTACCTTTAAGTCACTCCTACCCTATCCACTTTCACAATTAATTCAACTTTTATCATTTGTGGTACTTGTGGTTCTGATTTCCCTTAAGACCAATCAGTAATAGAATTAGGCACTCAAAAACTTCTCATTAAAAAAAAAAATCTCCAAAAGAATATTGGGTTAGAAATTTGTATCAGCTTAAAAAGATTTTATCCTTGGGGCTCGAAAGTTCACTTAGCAGTTAAGGTGCTTGCCTGCAAAGCCTGAGGACCCAGGTTCAATTCCCCAATGCCTACATAAGCCAGATTCACAAGGTGGCACATGCATCTGGAGTTGGTTTGCAGTGGCTGGAGGCCCTGGCACGCCCATTCTCTCTGTCTCTCTGTCTGTCTGTCTGTCTCTCTCTCTCCAATAACTAAGTCAAATATTTTGAAAAAGAACTTGTCCTTTAGCATAAAACTGCACTTACATGACAGCTTTATAAATAATGAAGTCCAATGCCTTCCTTTAAGCTCCAAAGCAGGCTTTGGGAAGGATTTTCTGGCTTAGCATGTTGAGTTCATCAAAGAGCACACTGGAGGTCTGCTTTAAAACCCAATGCTGACCTTCCTGTGGAAGCACACACCTACCGGACTTAACAGCACTGGCCATGGAAAAGCCAGAGTTGGTAAATGAGAAGCACGGCTTCTGAATACTGTCTTCTGGTTACAATATATCCACTATGCTCATGAACTCACAGAAAATAGGATTTTCTGCAGAAGATTGAACATCCAGTACCTCATCGTACATGGGAAGGTGTTCATGAGATCCCACACCCCCCAGAGTAAACAGTGGAGGAAGTCATGTCCTTTAGGGGACAGCCACTAAAGGATTGCCCGTTCTCCAGGAAATAACCTCACACCCATGACCATACAAGCATGATTCATTTCAATCAATGGGTCAAAAAAATGAAATAAAATAATCAAGGGATGAAGTGGGTTGGAAATCTAATGGGATAAATGGGTTTTAGTGGGTGAGAAAAGAGGAAGAGATAAGGTAAGAAGAGGAATCAAAATAAATTGCATATAGGTATGAAATTGTGAAAAATTTTTAAATGGAGAAAAATCTGGCTTCCTTCCAAGTAACCAGTGGTTACTTAGCCAGAGCTGGTTAAGTGCTTTTTGCCAGCTTCTCATTTATTTCCATACAGCTCAACTTTACTTTCTGTTATTCACAAATCTTTCTCCTTCCTTTAAAAGTCCAATGGCTTCAATACACATGTTTATTTTAGTAAAACAGCCCTTGAGATGAAAGTCTTTATGGATCCTACTGATGCTAATAAGGATACAGATATTTTCAAAGCCAAAATTTTAGGTGTGTTGGGGGTAGTTGTGCAACTATGAGCTTGGAATTTTGTGTTCCCATAAACCAGAACTCAAAATTGCATTTAGATGTTATCACGTGTGTGCTAGTCAGCTTTCCATCACTATGTGAAAATACCTGAGACAAACAGTTTACAGGGAGGAAATATTTATTTTGGCCCATGCTTTCTCAGTGAGCTGTGTTGTTTTGGGGCCTGTGGTGAGATAAGAGTATCCCTGCACGAAATAAGTGGCAGAACCTTATGGTGGCTAGAAAATGAGGGGGTGGGGTGGAGAAAGGGAGAAAGATTGAGACAGAGGCTAGTCTTATAATATCCAGTTGAAGGGTAGACAAAAAATGGCCTAACTTGTGTTCACCAGCTTACCTCCCAAAAATTCTATCATTTTCGAGGAGTTGTACAGACTGGTGGATAAGGCTTGAGCATATGGATCTGTGAAGAACATTTAAGAGCCACACGATACAGTGTGTTAAAGGAAAGGGCTTGGTGTGAGGGTTAAAGTCCACGGTCAACTTGACTAGCTGTAGCAACACCTAGGAAATGTTGAGGCACACTTGTGAATGTGTGTGAGGCATTTTCACCAAGACCGCACCTGAACGTGCAGGTGGCACTATAGATGGGCTGAGGGCCCAGGGACAATCAAGAGGAGTTCTAACGTTCCCCTTTCGCAGCTCCCTTGGCCTTGTTTTATGTGGGCTATGATAAATTAATCTGATTGTCAACTTGATTGGCTCTAGAATTACTGAGGAGAAAAATCTCTGGGCACGTCTGTGAGGGAGTTTCTAGATTAGGTTAACTGAGTTGAGAGGTCCTTCCCAAAATGTAATGGTACCATTCCATGGCCTTGGGACCGGGACTGAATATAAAGGAGAACTTGAGAGGAACACCAGCATCCCTTCTTTCAGCTTCTTCGCTGTGGATTGAATGCAGCCAGCTATGTCCTACTCCTATTACCGTGCTTTCCCCACCATGTTGGACTGTGTCTCTTTGAACTGTAAGATAAACGTTTCCCCTGTTAATATTTATCAGTCACTTTGTCACAGCAAGGGAAAAAGTAATGGGTAGGGAAATTGGGTGCCAAGAAATGGAGCCACTGGTGTAATAAATTTGACCATGTGGTTTTTAGACTTTTGTAACTGATTTGTAGAAGGAATGTGTCTAAAGAGTTTGAAACTTTCAGCATGAAATGCTTTAAGCAGAGTTTAATGAACAGAGTAGAGCTAGAACAAGAGAGGAGTTATGTGTTCTGCACGTGGCAGAGCTGAAGGAAATGCGAAACCTAAGCCCTATGGAGCCAAGTGATTTTATCATGAGCCTTAGATATGATACATGGAGCTCTAAAATTTGATGTTTTCCATGCTGGGTTTTGGCCTTACTTTGTTCTAATATTTCCTTTCTATAATCCCATAGGAATTATAATGTTTACTGTATGCTGTTATATGTTAGCAGTGTGTAATATTTTTGTCCTTTTTTTAGATGTAGGGTCTGGCTCTAGCCCAGACTGACCTGAAATTCACTATGTAGTCTGCCTGGTCTCAAACTCACAGCTATCCTCCTACCTCTGCCTCCCAAGTACTGGTATTAAAGGTGTGTGCCACAACACCTGGCTGTAACTTAGTTTTTGATATTAAGGGGACTTATAGTTAAGAAATTACCTAAGTCTCAGAGGAGACTTTATACTTGCAATCATAAATCTATATGCATCAAACACAGGTGTGCCACAGTTTATAAAACAAAACCTACTTGACAACAAAACAAAAATAAACATCAATAGCATCAAAGTTGGGGACTTCAATACTCCACTATTATCAATAGATAGATCATCCAAGCATAAAATCAACAGGTAAATAATAGAACACCACAACACCATAGATTAACTAGCTATATGAACATCTACAGAATTTCCACCCCAGTTCTACAGAATGTACATTCTTCTCAGCAGCCTGTGGAACCTTCTCCAAAACAGAACATATTTTAAGCAGTAAAGCATACCTCCATAAATTCAGGAAAATTGATGTAACTCTGCATCACACCAGATCACAATGCTTTAAAGCTAGAAATTAACAATAAAGAGACACCTCAGGAATTAATTCCACCATCTCTGGGAGACTGAACAACACACTTTTAAACAGTGAGTGGGCTGTGGAAGACCTCAAAAAAGAAAGTACACAATTTCTAGAATTGAATGATAATGAAAACACAACTTACCAAAACTTTTGGACACAAAGAAGGCAAGCATAAGGAGAAAATTCATAGTCCTAATTGCTTTTATAAAAAGAAGGTAGAGAGCTCTCAAATTAATAATTGAACCATCCACCTAAAGGAACTGGAAAAAACAAACAGAATCTAACCCTAAAAGCTCCAAAATGGAAAGAAATAATCAAGATCAGAGCAGAAATTAATGGACTGGAAACTAAGAAAATAATTAAGAAAATTGATGAAACAAGCTGATTTCTTGAAAAAATAAAAAGGATTGATAAACCCCTGACCAATTTTATTAAACAAAAAGAGAGAAGTCTCAAATTAACAAAATCAGAGAAGAAAATGTTGAGGTCACACAAACATAAGTGAAATTGAAAGAATCATCAAAACATACTTCCAAGACCTCTACTTAACAAAATTGGATAATCTGGAAGAAATGGATGAATTCCTAGAAACATACCACCTACCAAAACTAAACTCAGAGCAGATTAATCTCCTAAACAAACCTATCACATTCCTTGAGATTGAAAAGATAATCAAAAATCTCCTCAAAAAAGAAAATCCAAGAGCAGATGGCTTCTCAGCCAAATTCTATCAAACTTTTGTTGCTAAAGTTTTAAAACCAATGTTTCTTAAAATCTTTCACATAATCAAAGATCAGGAAATGCTCCCCAACTCCTTTTATGAAGCTAACATCACCCTAAGACCAAAACCAGACAAAGACACAAGAAGAAAAGAAAACTATAGGCCTATATCCCTGATGAACTTAGATGCAAAGATCCTGAACAAAATTCTCGCAAACCAAATTCAACAACACACCAAAAGCATTATCCACCTTGATCAAGCAAGATTCATCCCAGAGATGCAGGAATGGTTTAAAATACAGAAATCAGTCAATATAATGTACCACATAAATGAACCTAATCACAATAATCACATGATCATTTCAGTAGATACAGAGAAGGCAAACAAAATACAACATATCTTCATGATCACAACACTAGAGAGAATAGGCGTGGAGGTTTTTTTTTTTATCTCAACACAATAAAAGTGATATGTAAAGCATCTAAAGCCCAAATAATACTTAATGGGGACTGACCCAAGGAGTTCCCATTGAGATTGGAAACTTTTCAACAATGTTGGAACTATTAAGAACTATGGGGAAGTTAGACAATGGATTTTGCACTATGAGATGGCCATGAATGAGCTTATGAGAGGAAGGGGTGGAAGATGATGTATTATAAAGTATTATATTTGAATATCCAGTTGATAAGAGGTACACTTATGATGGTTAATCTGAGTTGTCGACTTGATTAGCTCTGGAATCACCAGTTTAGAAGACTGGCCACACAATTGAAATCCATAATTGAAATCCAAAGGGAGTTTGTAGAAAAGCCATGTAAACTGTCTTTCCTTTCAATGACCTTTCAATGGGCATGTCTGCGATAAATTTTCTAGATTAGATTAATTAAGGTGGAAAGGTCCCACCTTCATGTGGGAAGAACCATTCCATGGACTTGGGACCATGACTGAATAAAAAGGCAAAAGCAAACTGAGCCCCAGCATTCATAGCCTTCTACTTCCTGAGGATGGACCAGCCTCCTCCTGTCTTGCTCCCATGCTTTCCCCTCCATGACAGATGGCATCTCCTTGCTTTGTAAACAACTGGAATAAACTCTTCTTCCCATAAGTGCCAAGTGTTTTTTCACAGCAGTGATAAAAGTAACTAATACATACATGAACTAAGCTGTTACCATGCCTTCCCCATGATGGCAAACTGAGCCTTCTGAAACTATGAGCCAAAATAAATCTTTCCTCCTTAAATTGTCCATATCAACTACTTTCATCAAAGTGACGGAAAAGTAACTACTACATGTGGTTACATGAATTCTCAATAATAACCTGGATGCAATAATGTTACAACATAGATGCCATGGCTCTAGAGTTTTATTCTGGGAGATGGACAGGAAGGAAATGTTTATTGATGTAAGTCAATCTTTTTATAAGCTGTGGCATGGAAAAGCCAAAGATTGTCTGTGTTAGAAGTTGTGCCAGTTCATTGTATATTGAAACTTCATTTTTCACTGGTACAAAAAGGGGGCAGATTCAACAATAATAAAATGTTTTTGAAGTTATATTCCTCACATACTTAGGATTAAAAATAAAGATCATAATATTTCTAACTGATTCATTCATTCAAGTAGCATAAGGCTCACTGTGTTAGAAATAAGTAACAGGAAATATGTGTAAAATACCATTCCTTAAGGACTTAACTACTTTTCTTTTAAGGAAACAGGAGAGTCATTCATTTTTTTAAAGACACATGGCACATGATTTCCAAAGTAACTAAATCTATAGTCACGTTATCTCATTAAAAACAAGAATTGACTATAAAATAAATCACAAAGTGTTTTGAATGTGGTAAATCTATTCTAATGAATAGATATTACATGTGATATAAATGAAGGCAATTCAAGTTGAAAAACTGCTATAGGTTACCTTAAGATCAATGAATAATGTCAATTAAGCACTGAGTCAAACTGAATTCACATAAAGTCTAAGATTCCTTTCCATGTAAGCTAGATGTTTTCTAGGAAGGAGTGCTTGGTCATCTTCCTGCTCCCCACTGGAACCTTTGATGTGTCCTAGCAATAAAGGTCTGCAAGTTCCCAGGATGCTCTTTGCCACCCCTCCCCCAAGAACTTGACTGGCTTGTGCCTTTCCTCTCCTGATATTTCACTGTGTGTTTATCCTTCCTGGAGCAGCAGTTTCCTTAGCAACAGGCGTGACCTTTCGGAGTCTCAAACTATGACAGCAGCTATGGGCATGCATTCCCGCAGGCCTCTGCGCCATATCCCCTCTGCCTTCCGCGTGAATGCTAAAAGGTCAAAAAGTAGGGTACATGCTGTTTCTCCCTTCAAAAAAAAAAAAAAAAAAAGCAGACGGCTAAAACAGGTTGGAAAGAACACATTTTAACTGGAATATCTCACTTAAAGTGTTACTCTAAAGTTTATGCAAAAAAAAAGAACTATTTTCACCAAAGTCAAGGAAGGGCAGGTGGAAGCAAAGCTTACCACGAATGTGGCAGGGAAGTCTGGCTCATGAGAGAAAACAGTAGCAAGTCTGGATGAGCTGGTGAGAAAGTGACACAGACTGTTCTCCCCTTGCACAGAGACCACAGAGGGAGGGCCATTCGGGCTCTTGTCAAGTAGTGAAAGGCTGGGTACAAGTGCTAACCCTACACTTGAGAGTTCTGTGCCTTCGGCTACGCAAATTTTTATTTAAGATGTAATTTGGAGATATTTTTAACCTGTAATCAAGTAAGTAGTCATTTACTGAATTTATTAACATTAAAATCACTTTATTCACTGAGCCATAATGCTAGCCCCAAAACAGATTTTTAAGAATAGACTTAATTTTAAGTTTATGCTAATGTGCCATTGCTTTCAATGTGGCATATGTCCCCTAGACATTCAGAGGTTATAACTTCAAATTGTATGAAGTAGGAATAGCTACACCCAGCAACAGAACAGAATAGAGCCCAAAAGTAAACCCACACTTATAATCAATTGATATTTGACAAATATGCCCAAAGTACACAATCATTTTAAAGAGTCTCTTCAATAAAGAGTAGTGTAAAAACGCCAGATATCCACGTGAAGAAGATGAAATAAAAGGGCTAGAGAGATGGGTCAGCAGTTAAGGTACTTTCCTGCAAAGACTAAGCATACATACATACATATACATACACATACGCGTATACATAGACATAGGCATATACATATACATACACAAACACACACACACACACACACACATATATATATATATGTATGTATGTATATATAGGCCTCTTTCTCTCTCTCAAATTAATAAACACTTTTTAAAAGAAAGGAAATAAAGTAGGACCCTATTCCACAGCATATATAACTAAATTTAAATGAATTAGAACTTAACTATAACAACCAAAACTTAAACACAAGAGCAAAACTGTAAAATTTTAAAAAAAATAGAAAAATAGGGAGAAAACAATATAGCATTGGAATAGACAATGGCTTCTTTCAAGGTGACCTCAAGTTTCAGTTAACAAAAACAATAAACAAATGGGTTAGCATCAAGTATGTCAAAGGAAACAGCAGAGAAAAGGCTACCTAGAGAGCATGAGAAGGGATCACCCTGAAAAATACATAAGATACTCAAACAGCTCAATGGCAAAAAAATTAAATTTTTAAATATGCAAAGTATTTCAATAAAGTTTTTAAATTTTTTTATGTTTATTTGCAAGCAATGAGACAGAGAGAGAATTGGTGCACTAGGGCCTCCATTTGTTGTAAATGAACTCCAGATGCATGTGCCACCTTGTTCATCTGGTTTAGGTGGAAACCGGAGAATCAAGCCTGGGTCCTTAGACTTCACAGACAAGCACCTTAACCACTGAACCATCTTTCCAGTCCAATAAACAATTTTATTTTAGTTTTTCAAAGTAGGGTTTCACTGTTGCCCAGGCTGACCTGGAACTCACAGCAATCCTCCTACCTTCCATAAACAATTTTTAAAAGAAGACACATAAATATGTGGAATTTTGTCAAAATAGCTATTGTCAAAAAGGTGGAAGATACTCAGCATTAGTGTGGATGTGAAGAAAAGGGAACCCTTGTGCACAGTGGTGGGGAGATGAATTAATACAGCCATAATGGAAGACAATATGGAGGATCCACAAAAAAAAAAAAAAATTAAGACTAAAACTAGAGACACATGATTCAACAAACCCACATCTGAGTATATATCCAAACCATGTTACATGAGGATGTGGGAGAGATGACTGCCCTTCTGTGTTTACTGCAGCATGATGCACAACACTAAAGTTATGAGTCATATTAAATGTTGGATAAATAGATAATGTGGAACATCTACACAATAAATATTGGTCTGATTTAACAAGAGAGAAATTGGGCTAGAAATATGGCTCAGTAGTTAATCACTGCTTAAGCATGAGGACCCCTCAGACTAGAGTTTGTCAAGTTCCATGCGGCAAAGCCCACATAAAGAGCTGGGTTTGACAGCACACACATCTAAACCTCAGTTCACAAGATGAGGAGAATCTCTGGGACTTGAGGCTCTGGGTTGAGAGAGAGATAGAGACTCTATCTCAAAGAAATATGCTATGAGTGAAGAAAGGACTCCCAGCATTCTACTCTGGTTTCCTCCACACATGTACATGTATGGGGGGGGGACACATCTGCACACATAGGTGCACACAACACACATGACACACAACACAGCACACTACAAACACAAGAGAGAGAAATTATGTCATTTGGGCTAATATGAGAAACTGGAAAGAAATGTTACGTGAAACATGCCAAGCACTTGTCAGTAATGCAAATGCTGTGCTGAAATCACTCACATGTGGAATCCCAAACAGTTAAATACACAGAAACAGAGAATTGCTGTTATCAGAGGCTTAGCAGTACAGAACGGCAAAGGGTACAGGAGAAATAAGTAATATATATTTGAAGTGGCAAATCTCTTAATTGACTTGATTCAGTCATTTATATATAAGCACCATGGCATTACTTTGCATCCCATTAACATAATTTTTAAATATTCAACAAAATTATACATAATCAAAGGAAAAACTAAAGTTCACATGTGAAAATTGTTGAGTTGGGAACACTATTGGCCAACCTGGCAAGGTTTCTGGGATGACAAGGCTTAGTTTATCTGCGCAGTAGTTGTTCTGGCCTGTGGTGGTTTGAATGTATGGCTCCATAGACTTGGTTATTTTTTATAACTATTTTTATTTACTTATTTGAAAGAGATAACAAGAGAGAAAGAGGCAAACAGAGAGAAAATGGGAACACTAGGGCCTCTAGCCATTGCAATCAAACTCCAGATGCATGTGCTACCTTGTGTATCTGGCTTACATGGGTCCTGGGGACTTGAACCTGGGTCCTTAGGCCTTGCAGTCCAGTGCCTTAAGTACTAAGCCATCTCTCCAGCCCTCGGGCAATTTTTTTTTTTTTTTTGATTTTTCAAAGTATGGTCTCACTCTAGTTCAGGCTGACCTGGAATTCACTGTGTAGTCTCAGGGTGGCCTCAAACACATGGCAATCCTCCTACCTCTGTCCCCTGAGTGCTGGGATGAAAGGCGTGTGCCCCCATGCCTGGCTTCCTTGGGCATTTTTTATTAAGAATAAGCTTGCAACTTGAGTCTCCAGCAGACTGTTGGAGGAGATGTCACTGGGGGTGGGTCTTATAGTCTTATACTTACAGGTATGTAAAGAGCCAGCCTGAGCTCTGGCTGACTGTGCTGTATACTTCTGGCAGCAGTTTCACTCTGCTGCGGATGCTGAAGTGAGCCAGCTTATTTCACCATTGGTGATGTTTCTCTGGATTCTGTATGCCTGAAATCTTCTTCTCCCATAAGCTGCTTCTGGTCAGGTGTTAGTCCAGCACTGAGAAAGTAACTGCAATATGGTCCCTAGTGGATATTCTCACAGATTGCAACAACAAAAGTAACATCATGCTCTGTTTGAGTAGATGGATGGCAGCTTGGGAGCCTCTGAATTCATTCTTAAATCCCAATGCACATAAAAATATCTTAGTAACATAATCCAACTTCTCAATACATGTGTTATTTCTGTCACTGTCAACTGAAACATCTGCCTGATTCTTTTATCAAGAACCACGTATTTATCTGACCTCCTTTCAAGTACCTGTTCTTATTTCTCCATCTCTACTTATACCTGGACTCTCTCTCATTTACACTATAATCTAGATACTGTGGCCATGGGACCTATTCAATATTGATTAGCATTTGCAGACACCATAGTAGACTCAAATCATTCACCTAAACCAATGAATCAACAGAGCACTGCTTGCTAAATATTACAAATTAGGATTGTAGTTATGCAAAAAAAAACAAAAAACAAAAAAAAAAACAAAAAAAACAGAAGTCTAGCAGTCAGCTTCACATTTCTGGGATGAGCCTCTAAACCAAGCAGGTTATGGTAAGAATGGCATTTATTTGAAGTTCACAGACACAGGGGAAGTTTTATAATGGCAGAAGTTGGCACTCTTTCACATATCTATGCAGAGAGAAATACCACCACCAGTGCCACACAGCAAGCACACTCCAGGAAACCCAGGCAGAGCTCAAACTCTCTGCTTTCCTTAGGCTAGAAATCAGATCCACCCTCAAACACACCATAGGGCTGGGCCCTAGGATCCACTCACAGTGACACCTCCTTCAACAAGGTGGCTGGAGATCTAATTACAAGCTTTAATGAACTCCTAAATCTATTGGGGGGGCATCCATTCAAACTATCACATTCTACCTTTGTCCCCCAATAGATTCATAATCATCTCACATTGTAAATTGTATGCAGTCTAACTTGAAAGGTCACCATAATCTTTACCACCTTAAGACATTTCCAAAATCCCAAGTCTTATCTGAGATTTAACATTGCCCCTCAACTGTGAGTCCTTTAAAATAAAAACAAGTTATATACTTTCAACATATAAATGCACAGTAAACATTTCAACTGCTATAAAGCATAACAAGGAGAGACTGGACAAGTACAAACTAAATAACCATCAAGCAAACATCAAACATCTGCAGTTCAAGTCTGATATCATAACCAGTGACTGACAGTCTCTGGATTTCCCAATTCTGCTCCTCCAACTGGACTGAATAGCCAGAGAAAACTTCCATCCCAAGCCTACAGTGCTCCATGGTAGCTTTTACACATTCCTGGTATATCCAAAACATCTTTGGGTCTCCATTCAAACCATGATCCATCTTCCAATGGCTCCACTGACCTATCAGGGTTACCAGGCCCTGCCTATTTGCCACATCTCAGCAGTGGCTCCTAGAACCATGCACTTCACGAGGCACTTTCTTATGCTTCTGAAACCAACATCAGGTGTGCAGGACATGGCCATATTGCTAATTCAGGGACAAAACAAATAGTGACCTTGAAGGACAGGTTCCTTCCTTTCAGTGAACTCATTTCAAAAGGGCTTGCATTTTTACTATTCAGTCTTTCCCCAGGCATTATTACCATTATTTCAGTGCAAAACAGTGAGACCATCTTCCTTCCAAATGCTAATATATTTGACAATAGCAGCTTAGCAATCAGTCTCAGTGCCCATAAATTTAAATTTGCTTGGGTTTTTCCAACTTTAAATCTTAAATTTCTGTTCAGTATCTTTAGCCAAGCACATCAGTCCATTACAAATGTAACCTTGATCAAACTATCTGTGCATGGGCAGTAGAATGTAGCCAGCCCTTATGCCAGTAGCCCAGTTTCAAAAAAATGTCTTCTGAAGTCTTTCCTTTCCCTTAGAAAATTCATAAGACAAGCCTCCAAATACAATTCCCTGTGCACTTAGCATTTTCAAACTCCCACAAGAATAGTCCATAAACTTTTGCTTACCACTATGGAAGGCATCTTCAGTTGCAAGTACCAAGTCCATGCTCATTCCTCCAAAACAAAAGTTCCATAAAAGCCAAAATCTATATGGTCAGATTCATCATTCAGCAACATGCCCTACTCCTAGTACCAATTCTGTCATGTTCAGCTTCACGTTGCTCGCATGACCTTCAAAACCAGGCACACATTATGAGAGAAATGGCATTTATTTGAAGCTGACAGATCCAGGGGGAAGTTCTATAAATGACAGAAGAAGCTGGCCCCCTTTCACAGGAACACACAGACAGAACTACCATGACCAACACCACAAAGCAGGGACACTCCAGGAACACCAGGCAGAACTCCAGCATTCTTCACTCCTGAGGCGGAAAATCAAATCTGCCCTCAAACACACCTTAGGCCTGGACCCTAGGATCCAGCCACAGTGCCACCTTCTCCTGCAAGGCAGCTGGAGATTGAATTACAAGCTTTAATAAACTCCTGAATCTACTAGGAGAAATCCACTCAAACTACCACTAGTCCAAAGAATAGAATATATGCAACATAGTATTTTACTTCCTGTATACCAAGAGATTCTCATACACTAGTTCTTGGGGTAGGACCCAAAAATTGGAAAAATTTAAAATAATTCTAAATCATCTTGGTCTGGGATATATTCTAAATATATACAATTTTAATTTCAGCAAGAAAAATAGAAGCTACAGTAATTAAAAGTAAAAACTATTGTAACAGGAGCACATTACATGAGTAAAGGGGAGAACTTAAGCTACTCTGAGAACACTATGTAACTCTTATGTAAGGGGAGCTCATTACAGGAGTAAAGGGGAAGGGCTTGAGCTATTCTAAGAACACTATGTAACACTCATGTAAGGGGAGCTTATTACAGGAGTAAAGGGGAGAGTTTAGGGTCCTCTAAGAACACTATGGAATACTAATGTAATAGGAGCTCATTATAGGAGTGTAGGGTAAGGGCTTGCACTACTCTGGGAACCAAAAGAAACTTCTCTGAAGAGACAACATTCAGTGAAGACCTCAAGAATGACCAGGAAGAGAGCTTGGAAGAAAGTGAAGAGAGTTTTGGATCAAAAGACTGTGTGTAGAGCCCTGAAGAAAACACTAAGAACATGTAAGTTCTGAAAATTGACTGAGTGATGTGGAGATGGAGCACAGGGGAAGGTGCCTGGTCATCACACAAAAGTAGGCAGGCCCTCGCTGGAGCAGGTGGACTTTTGGGAGTTGTGCTCTAACCTAAAGGTAAGCAAGCCAGTGAAGGGCATTTGGAGAGGAGAACTGATGCTTTACAACCTATTCCTCAGCAATGTGAAACACTTCTATCTTGGTTTATGCCTTCTTTTCTACATACCATGTCCTGCTTGGAGCTGTTTACTGCTTGCTCATTGCACTCATATTTCATTTCTTCTTTTGACAAATAGCCTCTGAGTGCCCTTTCCACACAAATCTTTGTTCTCTATAGGTGGGAAAGAATGGTAGAAAGGTGAAAACAAGGCCTCACTTGCAGCATATATACCAAAGGCAGGGTTGGGGTGCAAATGGGGGAAATAAACAACCACTTACCAAAGGATAATGATTTCAAAGTGAGACAGTGCTATTAAAAAAGAAAAAATGCGGGGCTGGAGAGGTGGCTTAGTGGATAAGCGCTTACCTGTGAAGACTAAGGACCCTGGTTCGGGGCTCGATTCCCCAGGACACATGTAAGCCAGATGCACAAGGTGGCGCATGTAACTGGAGTTCGTTTTGCAGTGGCTGGAGGCCCTGGTGTGCCTATTCTCTCTCTGTCTATCTCCCTCTTTCTCTCTCTGTCTATCTGTCATTCTCAAATGAATAAATAAAAATAAACAAAAAAATTTTACAAAAGAAAAGAAAAAATGTTGAATGCTACAGTAGCTCATGCTTATAATTCCAGCTCTCAAGAGGTTTAGACAGATGAATTGATGTGAGTTTGAGTTAAACCTGGGTTGCATATTGAGTTCCTAGAAAGCCTAGGCTATAGTATGAGACCCTGTCTCAAAAGAAAAAAAAATTACAAATAAAGGGGGGGAGGGAGGGAAGGAGAATGTAAAGAAGGAAAGAAAAAAGAGAAAGAAAGAAGGACAAAGGAAGGAATAACGAAAGAATGGCCCTGTGAAAGAAGTGCCTACAGTCAATAAAACAATGCACTTGAAGAATATTAAGGGTAGGATCATGGAATATGTTATTCTTAAAAGAAGTCTTGACAGAAAAAAAGTGGTCTACTTGAGGATATAAAAGCATAGTACGGTAGCTAGCTATGCAGTGGATGTTTGCATACTAAGAATAGTGGAGAGCCGGGTATGGAGGCACACATCTGTAATCCTAGCACTGGGAGGCATAGGTAGAAGAATTGCCATGAGTCTACATAGTGACTACAGAGACTACATAGTGAATTACAGGTCATTCTGGGCTAGAGTGAGACCCTACCCTGAAAAAAAAAAAAAAAGAATAATGGAACATGCCTGCTGATTTAAATAAAAACTTCAGTCCTGAAGGATGGTGTGCAGAAATGGATCCTGGGAGGAGGATTCTGGTGCCAGACATTGACTGGAGAAAGACACAAGCATCTGTTAGATGTCTCATAATTTTCAGAAACTGCTAAGTCTGTATGTTCTAACTACTGAGTCTGAAAAGAGATGAAACCTCTTTTACCTAACCTAAGGCCCCATGTCCAAACAGTTATCCTCAACTATCTCATTTGGAGGTATGGGCAGAACTCTTGTCACGGGTTCTTGTGAAAATCATGCAAATTTAAGAAGCAGTCTAAATGTATTCAAAGTTGAGTTGCTGTACAATGTGCAGTCAAGCTTAGCAATTCTGATTTTAACAAGTTAAGGTTGGCTTTCAATAGATTCACATAGTATTGTATATTTGACTAGTGCACTATATTTGATAAGATCTTTGCTAATGGAAACTATACTCTTGTGGTGGTTTGAGTCATACGACACCCCCCGTAAACTCATGTGTTTTGAAGTTTTGATAGGTGAGTCCTTGACGGAAGAGGACTTCTAATGGTAGATGGTATAATGGTTAGTATTTGGCACTCAAATCCAGCCATGTTTGTTTGTTTTTTTTTCCTCAAACAAAAAGATAGAATATCTTTGAAGACCATCTATACAGTTAGCATATTCCAACACTAACCTTGATTGTATGATTGGTAATCTTAAAAGGGGTAAAGGTGGTCAACAGCCATCTTGGTCCAATTTTATCAATATTTTTTATGACTCTGTTAAAAAATTTTTAAAGGTCTAAGTGGAGTCAGGGGAAGAGGATGAAGGAAAGAAAGAGTGGAGGAGGGTTAACTAAAATTAAAGATGTTATGAAAAGCCATATGGAAATGCACTTCTGTGTTAGTTAATTAAATATATAATTTTAAAAAGAGAGCTGTAGAGATGGCTTATCATTAAAGACACTGGCTTGCAAAGCCTAAGAACTCATGTTTGAATCACCAGGTCCCACATAGCCAGATGTAGTGACGCAAGCACGCAATGTCACAAAGGGGACGGATGCATCTGGAGTTTGTTTGCAGCAGCTGAAGGCCCTGACAAGCCTGTTCTCTCTCTCTTCCCTTTGTCTCTCAGAATAAATAAAATTTTTTTTAATGAGAGAAATTGAGGGCTGGAAAGATTGCTCAGTAGTTAAGGTGCTTGCCTCCAAAGCCTGATGACCCTCAGTTTGATTCCCCAACACCCATGTAAGCCAGATGCACAAAGTGGCGCAGTAGCTAAAAGCCCTGGTGCACCCATACTCTCTCTCTCTCTCTCTCTCTCCCTCTGTATTTCTCTGATTGCAAAAAAATAAATTAAAATTTGTACAAAGAGATAATTTGTGCAGAAGTACCCAGCAGGAGTGGATACTGCTATACTAGAAGCCGCTGGTTGTTGTAAGAAAATCCCAGCCCCTGGGGCAGGATACCTCCCAGTGAGTCATGGCTCAAGGGAGCCCCAGAAACCCTCAAAACAATACAGGTTCTCCCTAATGCTTTTGGTTGTCACCAGAGCTTGATAGGAATACCCTGTTGTTGAAGACACCACATGCTTCAATTGTAGGACACTGAAAAACCAAGCTGGAACTGAACTGGAAGTCTCCTCCTTGGTGTCTAGCTGTCACTGTTCTGGAAAGTGCTGAGCAGGAAGATGGGAGAGGAAAGTTCATCAACAGTCTTGATCAGCAGTGGATCCTGTGAGCTACGCAATTGGCCAGCAAGGCCAGATGTGCCCACTGGTGCAATGGAGGCCGAACTGTTATGGGTAACCAGCCAATCTCTGATGGTTGAAGACCACTCCATGGAAGGAAATTCATGCCAAGTATTGAAAACCCAGGCAAAGCCTATGGCTGGGAAGGACACAGGCCCTAGTAAGAAACTACTACTGTTGTAAATGGTTATATTGTGTCCATCAAGCACTGTGGACACTGAGCCATCTCCCCATCCCTGGAGTTTCTCACTATATGAAAACTTGAACAAATATGAGCATGTGTTACTTTTAGAATATATTCAACAGTCTGAAAACGAACCTCATAAACATTATTAGCAAATACATCCCATGCATGTTTTCCAAATCTCTCCTCAACCCTAAGTAAATATAAAACTCTTTTTCTTTTTTTTTTTTTTCTTTTTTTTTTTTGGTTTTTTGAGGTAGGGTTTCACTCTAGCCTAGGCTGACCTGGAATTCACTATGGAGTCTCAGGGTGGCCTCGAACTCACGGCGGTCCTCCTACCTCTGCCTCCCGAGTGCTGGGATTAAAGGCGTGCGCCACCACGCCCGGCTTAAAACTCTTTTTCTGTCTTCATTTACCTGTATATTCTAGACTTTTCACACTAATGGAATCAGATAATGTGTGGTCCTTTGTTACTGGCCTCTTTTTCCTAGCAAGAGTTTGTCAAGGTTCAGCTGTGTCATTGAAACAAGCATCAGAACTTATGTGAACCCAGACAAATTATTTATCCATTTATCAATTAACAGGCACATACATTACTCCTGCTTTGTACAATTATGAGTAACTCATGAACATTATGTACTAGTTTTATGGACATATATTTAGATTTTTGAATCATATAAAAGTATTGTGGGTATATATCCAGGAGTGGAATTGCTGAATCACTTGAAAACTATGTTTAGAGGAATTGTCAAACTGCTTTCAGAGCAGCTGTACCAATTTACATTCCTACTTACAGTTGCGTGAAGATCTCAATTTCAGCACATTTTGCCAGTATGCTATTTTCTGCCTTTTTTATTTTCATCATCTTTTGGGATGTAAAATTGTACCTTAGCATGATTTGATTTGCATTTCCCTAATAAATAAGGCATCTAAGTATCATTTTAGTGGCAATATGTATATATTCTTTGAAGAAACATTTATTCAAATTACTTGCCCATTTTTATTTTTTTTTAAAAAATACTATTCATTTATTTGAGGCGGGGGAGAGGCAGAGAGAGAGAACGGGCATGCCAGGCCCTCCAGCCACTGCAGAGGAACTTCAGACACATGTGCCCCCTTGTGTATCTGGCTTACATGGGTCCTGGGGAATCAAAAGGGGGTCCTTAGTCTTTGCAGGCAAACAACTTAACCACTAAGCCATTTCCCCAGCCCACTTGCACATTTTTAATTGGGAGACTTGATGGGTTTTGTTGAACTAGAAGAGTTGTTTACATGTGCTAGATATAAACTACTCATCAGATGCCAGATTTGTCAGCATTGTCTTCCATGGCATTCATTACTTTGGTACTGCTCGGTGGTGTATGGAAGCTTAAATGTTTGAGTTTGGGGGTTGAGGAATTGACTCAGCAGGTAAAGGTGCTTCCATGCAAAGCCTACCAGCCCAGGTTCAATTCCCACACTACCCCCTAAAACTACATGTACAAAGTGGTGGATGCATGCGTCTGGAGCTCATTTGCAGATGCAAGAGGCTCTGGCACACCCATTTGTGCATATGTGTGCTCTCTTCCCTCTCTCTCTAATAAAAGATAATAAAATTTAAAAAAACATTTAGTTTGATAATATCAACTTTACCAGCATATTTTTGTCACTTAAATTTATGGTGTCATATCTATGAAACTAATTTCTAACCCAAGGTTAGAAATTTTTAACCTACATTTTCTTTCAGGGCTTTTATAACTTTATTTCTACATTTAAGACTGGTACATTTGGAGTAGTATTTATCTATGGTATAAAGAGGGAGATTGGCTTGGAAAGATCACTTATCCATAAAGGCATTTGCCTGTAAAGTCTAAGAACCCCGGTTCAACCCCCAGTACCCACGTAAGCCATATGCACAAGGTGGCGCATGAGTCTGGAATTTGCAGTAGTGCACCCGTTCTCTCTCTCTCTCTCTCTCTCTCTCTCTGTCTCTCTCTCTCTCCCTCCCTCCCTCTTTCTCTCATAAATAAATAAATATTTAAAATAGGAGATCAAATTCATTCCCTTGCATGTGGAGTTGCAAGTTTCCCCATGCTATCAAAGCCTATTCTATGCCCACTAGTTCTAAGCACCTCTCTCAACAGTAAAGTCGCTGTAAACTACAATGCTTGCTTCAGAACTCACCTCGATTCTGTAGACTTGCATAATTATCCTTGAGCCACAAGCACCCTGTCCAATGGTCTAGCTTTCTGCATTGTTTTACAGTAGACAAATGTGAATTTGCCAACTTTGTTTTGCAACTTGCTGCATTTCCAAGATTGCTCTGACTGAGGTTTCTAAGTCCTTTGAAGTTCCTTATGAATTTTGGGTCAGTTTGTCAGGTGTTTTTTGTTTGTTTGTTTTTTTCTGGAGGAGAGGGAAACTAACAAAAACTAGGATTTTGATAGATATGTGTTGAATCTGTAGATGAGTTTTGCAAGGATGGTCATCTCAGCAGTACTGAGTCTACAAAGCCATGAGCACAAATGCTTGTCCATGTAGTTAGAAGGTCCTTCATTGCTATTTTAAAAATAGTTTTATTTATTTATTAGAGAAAGAAAGAGAGAGAAGAGAGAGAGAAAATGGGTATGCCAGGGCTTCTAGCCACTGCAAAGGAACTCCAGATGCATGTGCCACCTTGTGCATCTGGCTTTATGTGGGTCCTGGGGAATTGAACCCGGGTCCTTTGGCTATGCAGGCAAGTGCCTTAACCACTAAGCCATCTCCCCTGTCCTCCATTATTTTTGACTGAGCTTATTCCTTTCAGTGTACAAATCTTGACCTTTTTTTCTTTATAAAATTTTGTTTTCCTTAGTTTTCTTCTTTTGGATTCTACTATACATTAGATTTTTAATAGTTTTGTTTCTTGCTAGTGTATGAAATCACACTGATTTTCTTATAATGGTAACGTATTCCTTACTACATTGCCAGTGTTCCTTATGGATATTGATGAAAATACCCTCAAAAGAATAGGAACAAGCCAAATGTACTAGCAGATAAAATTATTACACATCAATTCGGATTTATTCCAAGAATGGAGGCGTTGTGTAACATCTGAAGATTCAGTCAATGTAACATAACAAATTAATTGAATAAAGGAAAAAAAGTCCTCACGTGGCCATCTCAATAGATGCAGAAAAATCATCTACTGAAATCTAATACTCTTTCATGATAAAAGCACTCAAAAAAGCTAGAAGTAGAAGGGACCTTCTTCAATCTGATAACAAGCATCACAAAGAACTTGCAAACTGTGATCGTTGTTAACTGCAGAAGATGAGATGGAATTCAGGCCAGGGAAATTAGGGAGTATGAAGACATGATAAGCATTCAAAGTATCATGTAAGAAACACAGCTGGCCATCTCTATTTGCAGATAAGCTTGCATATAAATATGTAGGAAATATAGCTAGCTATCTCTATTTTCAGATGACATTGCATGTAAGTGTAATGTAAAAAATATAGCTAACCATCTCTACTTGTAGATAAACATTGCATATGATTTTGTATATAAATAATAATAAGGCATCTGCTCTTAGGACAGTAAACAACTTTAGCAATGTAGTAAGGAATACGTTACCATTATAAGAAAATCAGTTTGATTTCATACACTAGCAAGAAACAAAACTATTAAAAATCTAATGTATAGTAGAATCCAAAAGAAGAAAACTAAGGAAAACAAAATTTTATAAAGAAAAAAAAGGTCAAGATTTGTACACTGAAAGGAATAAGCTCAGTCAAAAATAATGGAGGGCAGGGGAGATGGCTTAGTGGCAAGCAAAGGCACTGGAAATGACCTATATTGTTTGGAGGACTTTAAGAGCCTCCCTGACCAATATCTCAATGGAAAGTATGTCACCCTCAGTACTGGGATTTTCCTATAACAGCCCAAGACTTCTGGGTATAGCATTTTCTTTGTTTTAAATATTATCAATTATCACTTCTTGACCTTTTGGCTAAGATCACATGTAAATATTACCAATTACAAACTGACAGTTTTCTTGTTATAGGTTCATTTAGCATTTTCATTTATTCTTGAGTCCATTGCAGTAATTGGATCCACCTAGAAATTTTTCCTGTTTAAATATTATCATACAAAGAATTAGAAAAAAAGAATTTGAGTTTATTTAGATGTTTTTCAAACAAACATACTAGTTGTTCCCCTTCCCACCTTTCTTCCCCTTCTTTCTTAGCCTCTTCTGTCCTCCCCCGCCATTGTCTCCTTTCAGCTTTCATAGTGCATGTTTCCTTTTATTCTCCACCAACCCTTCTCATCCCCTCCTGTTCTCACTCCTGGTCTCTTACCTTGATTCAAGGTCTGTATTCACTCTCATACTCCCTTATTTACTTATTTATTTATATTTATTTTAGAGAGAGTGAGAGTGAGAGAGAGAGAGAGATGCAGAGAGAGAGGGAGGGAGAGAATGGGCACACCTAGGCCTCCGACTGCTGCAAACAAACTCCAGACACATGTGCCACCTTGTGCATCAGACTTACATGGGTCCTGGGAAGTCAAACCTGGGTCCTTTGGCTTTGCAGGTAAGTACCTTAACCACTAAGGTTAAGCCATCTCTCCAGCCCAAGGGTTTGTTTTGTTTTCAGTCTTTCTGTGTAACACAGACTGGTTTTGAACTCATTATGCTGTGCAGGCTTGCCTCAAACTCACTGCTATTCTGCATCAGCCTCCTATGATTATAAGTGAAGTACTACCATCCCTAAATGCTATCATCAAATTTTCTATTTCCCTTCAATTGTTTTCATCTTTTTGCTCCACAAATCTTGGTGATTTAAAAAAAAATGTGTTTCTTTATAATCATTGTGCTTATCTAATGATGGTCACATTCATATTAGAAAATGTTCTTGTGTCTCCCATATCACTCTTGCCTTAAAGCATATTTTGATTAATATTAGTATATTCATTCCTGTCCATCTAGGCCTTAATTTGTTTTCTTTCATATATATTAGGTATATTTTTTCTAATGCAGCACTTTCATTCCCTTGTCAAGTCTTTTATTGTACACTTCTCAAAACTTTTTTCTTTGTGCTTCCTTTGGGGGTTACTATTTATAACATAACTATCTAGCCAGAACATTTCCCACTAAAGTTGAGTAATATGCCAAGGCTTTATTTCCCTTACTGTTCCATTCTCTTTCCCTTCTCCTGTGTTCCCTCTCTCTCTCTCTTTCTCTCTCTCTCTCTCATTTTACTAATGATGTCTTTAGGTTTATTTTTCATAGAAGAAATATTTTATAATGATTGCTTTATGCAGTTGTCCTTTAAAATGATATATAAATCATTAAAAATACATCTTAGCATCTGTCAAAATGCCTGTCATTTACCCTGATGACTGCTCCTCACTTATTCATGTGGGTTTCAGCCATTGTCTGCTGTGTTTTATTTCAGTATGAAGGATGTATTATAGTTCCTCACATGGGGTAGATCTACCAGCAGCAAGCTCCCTACTTTTATGTTTATACAAACTTAATCTCCCTTCATTTTTAAGGAATAATTTATCTGAATAGAGCCTTCTTTTTAGCTGAGAACATTATTATATGAACATATTCCGTATTTGGCATATTCCCATCAGGTTATACTCTTATCTCCCCCACCCCCTTTCCACTGATGACATCCTCAATGGGGTTATCAGTAATCACTGTGGGATCATGAATGCACCACCCAGTCTCCGTGGGTGTGTGGGGACAATGCCCTGAATGCTCCTTCTCTCTGTGGCTCTTTTATTCTTTCATCCCCCTGGTTACAAGATCCTTGATTAACAACATTTTTTAATTTTAATATATGTAACATGTTATCCCACATCTGGTCCTTGTGGTTTCTGATGGGAAGTCAGTTGTGAATCTCTCTAAGGATATCTGGTACATACTACGTCCTTGTTTATCTTACCACACTTGATATTTTCTTTTTGTTTTCACTGATTTGACTGATGTATGTCAATGTAAGGATAACATTAAATTTTTCTGAATTTGAGTTTATTGAGATCCTTGAATACATAGGTATTTTCTCATGATTTGAGAAATTTGAGGTCACTATTTCTTCAATGCTTTTCTACCCTTTCTTTCTCTCTTATCCTATGGAGACACCCATTGTGTGTATGTTTATGGATCTCTGAGATGGTTCCTTTCCATCGTTCTTTGTTTCTTTCTGTCCCTCAGGCAGAATAATCTCAGTTGACCTTTATCCATGTCAACTGCTTCTTCCTTTTGTGAGATCAGATCTTCCTTTTCTCCTCTGGCATATTTCTCTTTTACTATCCTTTTCAACTCCAGAATTTTTATTTAGTTCTTTTTATAATGCATAGCATTGTGATCATAGTCTCTGTTGGTTGAGACATTCCTATCATACTTTAGAGACAGTCTTTGAACATATTTAGAACAGCTGGATGCAGCAGCAAACTATTACAACCAATGTGTGAGCTCCTCCATCTCTTACTAGACAGAATCTTAACTTGTTGTTAGAAAATTAGACTTTTTGAGTAATATAGTTCAACATCTGTTTTATCGGATCTCTTTTCTTTCTATTGCCTTTTGTGGCTGATTATTAGTTTAGCAACGTTTCTAGGTGTGTGTTCCATGCTGTTTGTGACCTCTGAGTTCTCTACTGCTTTTATGTGATGCTCTTATTTCTATTTTTAAGCCTGGCTTTATAGAATTCATACATAGGTCAGCAAATTGAGCAGTCAGCGAATAAATAAACAAAATTTTAAAAATATGTGTTGTATTTATGTCTTTCACCCATTCCAAGAAGAGCAGTGTTTGACAATGCGTTAGTCAGCTTTTCACTACTCTAATGAAATACCTAATGAAAGTTTCTTTTGTAATTTTTAATTTGTTTCTATGCAGGTGTGTGTGAGGATGGGGAAGTTGCCCTTAATGTCTTTTGACACTGCACACAAATGCCAGGTGCTTGCACCACTTTTTGCATCTGACACTATTTGGGTACTGAGAACTGAACCCAGGCTGGTAGGCTTTGCAAGCAAGCACCTTTAGCAGTCAAGCCATCTCTCAGCCCCCCTAAGAAAAGCTTACTATGTAGGATAAAATGTTTATTTATCTCATGGTTCTGAAGCTTGAAAGTCTTAGATCAGGTGGCCTCATTGGTTTGATCTCTGGTGAGAACCAGTAGTGGGTGACATCACATCATGTTAATGACAATGATGGGAACATGTGGTTATACAGCCAGACCAAAAGCTTAGACTTTTGATAGAATCTTCTCATGAAATCTATTAGGGAATCATGTGAAAACTACTGTAATTAATCTTTCTCCAAGGTCAGTGCCTTCAATTAGTATATGCCTTTCTTCTCAAAGTTTCCATAGTATCTCCTCCTGCCACACTAGAGATCAAATCTTCTATATATGAATCTATCCAAACCTCAAGCTGAGACATAAGGCAATCCTGCAAACCTCAGGCAATGGACAAGACTTACTACTTGCTTAAGGTGAACTTTCTTTCTCAGGTCTTTCCTAACCATTTTCTCAGATTTACACAAATTGAGCCTTTTCAATCCCCAGGAACAGATCTAAGCTTCTTAAAGCACCCTGTGGTTGTCAGGTTCTCCAAGTTTTCCTTTTAAATCACCCAGGCAGGTTTTACCCAGCTGAAATCGCAGCCTCAGACAGCAGAGATGCCGTGAGCAGTTTGCTATTGTTTCAGTAATATCCTGGGTTAAGCTTTTCCCTAGACACACACACACACACACACACATCAAGTTACTACCACACTCTGCGAATAGAGATTTCCCAGGATGTTTCAAGTTCAAGCAAAATATTAAATGTGCTTTGAGGATTATATTTTTTACGAAGTTCAAGAAGCAATCAGATATTTCCATTACTTTCTTTTTATATATTTCTATTTTTATTTATTTATTTATGTGAGAGAGGGAAAGAGGCAGAGTGAGAGCGAGAGAATGGGTGTGCCAGGGCTTCCAGCCACTGCAAACGAACTCCAAATGCATGTACCACCTTGTGCATCTGGCTTACGTGCGTACTGGGGAATCAAACTGAGGTCCTTTGCCTTTGCAAGCAAGCACCTTAACCGTTAAGCCATCTCTCCAGCCCCAGATATTTCCATTACTTTCAATACTGCTTGTGTCTGGCTTCCATTCATTTGAACTGGAAATGGAGAGGAAAAGAAAAGAGCTCCAACATGAAACCTCACAACCCCTTGTCTTAATGAGTTTTGACTGTTTCCTTTAAAGACATGATTTCCAATCCATGCTATGGCTTTAGTTATTGCCAAATTTCTGAAATGTTTGCTCTTACTGATCTGCCATATTTTTACTGAGAAGAATGGATTCCGTGAGATATCACCATCCCATCAATCCACTCTCTACTTCTCTATTATTTATTAGAAACTTCTAACTTATTCCTCTATCATTTGTCCAACTAAACAAGATACATTCTTTAGGCTATTTCTTTCAAAAAGCAGACTTGATATATGCCACATACTATAAAAGACCACTGCAAAAAACAAATACATCACTGTGAGATCTTTATAAGACAAATATTTACTGCAAAAATATAAAACTGCATAAATGAGTATACAAACATCTAGAGAGTGGTACCAAGTGTGTATACTAGTAAGTACCTTGATGTGGGCAGATAAGTAAATGTTTTCCTCCTTTTGTTTTAAAATTTTGTTAAACTAATGATAAGCTGCTTTGACATGAAGACATCAGGTGACAAACTTGGCTGGAATATAGGGACAGATGAGGGAAAATGTAGATCAAACATTGAATGATTCCTCAAATCCAGGGAACTTAAGAAAATAATCTTCCAGATACAGCAACAAAAGACATACACACTCTCTATTCAGTAACTAAAAGCATTCAGCCTCATTCGCTACTTTGATCACAGGTGAGACTTAATCCCCACACCCTTCCCAAGCCAAGTTGCATTGGCTAAAGGACCTCTGACTTTAAGAAATAATTGCAGGTCAGGGCTGGAAAGATGGTTTAGCGGTTAAGGCACTTGCCTGCAAAGCCTAAGGACCCAGGTTCATTTACCCAGTACCCACTTAAGCCAGATGTACAAGGTGGCACATATACTTGGAGTTCGTTTGCAGTGGCTGAGGGCCCTGGAGTGCCCATTCCCCCCTCTCTCTGTCTTTGTGTAGCGCTCTCTCTCCCTCTCTCTGAAGTAAGTACATAAGTAAATAAATAGAAATTATTACAGGTAATCTGTCTCTCTCCCTCATTTTATCCCTCACATACAAGATGCTGCTCCTGACCCTTCCTTTGACATCAGATGAAATAAAAGCAAATAGTAGGAATAATAAAGTGCTACTACTTGACCAATGTAAGTTGCCTTTTACCCAGCAGGTAGTTGTATGTGAATCTTTTTCCTGCAATGTGCCGTGTGTGTGTGTGTGTGTGTGTGTGTGTGTGTATGTGCACACACGTGCATGCACATGCATGTGCACACGTGTGTGTTTGTCATCCCAATACTCATACTTGCTTTGTCTAAAGCCTTTTACAAACACCCAGCCTTGCATGACTTCCTGAAAGACTGCTCACATCTCTACAGCTGTACTGTTCCAAATTGCCCTGTGGGTCTAATCTTGAAGACTAACTCTTACACTTCCATGTGTGTTTAGTTAAGCTGCTCGGCACCATAAATGATGCCTCATGCTCTTTATGACCTCGCAGCATATTCCTTGGCACCCACATTTGATTAAATGTGAAGTGCTAATAATTGTTAGTAGCTAAAATTCACTGAGTAGCGAATAGGTGTGGCTCAAATAGATTTATTTCACATGTATTTGTGCCTCCCAACTACATTATGATATACAATCACCTTAGGGGATAGGTCAAGGGAAGCCAGAGGTACCCAATACTTCCATGTTTTATATGACAAGATAAGTCTCAGGGAGATTCAGCAATGACTCTAGGCCACACAGCCAGTGGGTGGCAGAAACATGTTATGGCCCAGAGTCTAGTTCCAAAACACACCTGCCCTACAGCCTTTAGTGCATTATCTCCCTGATGTCTTACTGATTCTGACTTTAGCTTTTCAGGTGGTCTTGAACAAGTTGTGTCACATTTTCATCTGTGTCGTCCTGCAGTCTAAGGAAGACTCCTCTGATAACTGCCCGTTCAGATTGCCACATGTGAATAGGCTTGAACAAAGATGATGAAAATGGCCTCTTTCCCCCACATTTATTTCCTTGCTCCATCTTTACAGTTACTAGCCATTAGTGAAGGTCTCAGTAATAGGGAGACTGCAAGAGACAGCCCCAGAGACCCTTATAAAAATCACAACAAAAGATTGGGTAAGATTGGGGGAAAATCCTGTAAAAACTTGCACATTTTTTTACCTTCCTTAAATTTAGATGCTTGAATTCAGCATATGTATTCATCTAGCTTCACAAACTCTAGCAGTATGTCTGTAATAAATACAAAGAAAACAGTGTAGGACACATTTTCTGCTAACTCCTAAATTGAATATCCATCCCCACCACTTTCTTCAGGACAAGTTTTATTGGAATTCCTCTATCCTTCATCCTGCTCCCCACCCTCCATTTGTTTTCTAAGTCTCCCTTTCCTTGATAGATAAGCAGGCTTCTACAACCCTCAAAAACACAAATCCTACTATACTAGTCTGACCTTGACCCTCCCTATATAGGAGCTTTCTGAAGAAGACCAACAGAGGCTTTGACAGCAAATCATTAAAGTCCAGCAAAGCAGGTTTAATTTTCATGTGAGATTTCCAGAGTACAGGTATGACATAAAATTTCTCAAGTGTGACCATGCAGACTTACTTCTCCAGAAAACATAATCCGATTTCATTAAATTAGCACCTGACAATGGCTTATAAATCAATGATGTGGAAGCAGGAGAGAAATTGGGTCTGGTGCCATCTTTAAAGGCAGCAGTGAGCCCCCAAATGACAGCCAGAAGGAAGTCATCTCTACAGTTCACCATTGCTAGCAGATACATCCATGGCATCTGTGCCTCTGTTCAGTACCTCACACCCATCTCAGCAGTTTCTGGCACAAGGATCATAACAAGTTGATACGCAACAAGCCTAATAAACACAGCTGTTGGATGCTTAAGCATAACAAGTACAATGCCATATGTCCACGTAGAACAAAGAGATTTCTGCAGCCCCAGGAATCCAGACCCTGTCTTGACAAGCTCTGCCCGTGTGTTATTAGTAGAATCACTAAGACCTTACAATCTATGGTGAGTAAACAGTATTAGAATTACATAATAGGTCAAATAAGATAGGTCTGTGTCAATGGTCAATTCTATCTGCTCCCACAGAGCAGGGATGTTGTGGCTTTTGTAAAACACAATTCAATTTGACTTGGGTGAAATTTTCTAAATGGTTTATTTTTAATTTTCCCAATAGAACTGTTGCTACATAACCAGCCAACAGCAACCCTGAGTACAGTGCCCAAGTCCTGGGTGTACTACTAAAATATGCTTGCATTTTCTTATGATTATCTTCCAATCTGCCAGCACGTCCCAGCATTTGACAGAATGGGTAACAGAGTAGATACGCTTATGTGGTATTTGAATGTAAAGTGCTCCCCATAGCCTCAGTGTTTGTGATTAAACTTCTTACTGGATCCCTAGCTGGTGGAGCCTCTGGGAGGTGGAGCCTCACTGGAGGGCAGGTCTTGAGGTTTCATAGTCCAGCCCTATTGGGTGTTCACGAACAAACTCACTCAGAACTTTCCCTTCCTGGTGCTGAGACAAAATGTGACGCCTGGGTTGAATGCTCCACCATACATTTCCTCACCATGATGAAGCTTCCTGTGAAACTATAGCTACAATAAAACCGCTTCTCCTGTAAGCTGCTTCTGCTCCCGTGTTTTGTCCCAGCAATTAGTAGCTATAGCTTCCAAAGAAAATAGGAAGCTATTGACCTAGGAGTCTTCCTCTAACTTTCTCAGAGGAATTGGATCTTGAAGACAATCCTGGAGCAGAACAAGACTGGTGAGAATGTTTCCATGCTGAAGGAAAAGGTGTGTGTTGATAATTTTGATTATTTATTTAGCTATTGTTAAGTGCTTCACATGTATTACTGACATGACTGCAGGATTAGACAAGATAATCTGTTAAAGCATTATATGTCATTCTTTCTTACCCTTTCCAAAGGAAATCAATTCTGAATGTGGGGTTCTGCCATATAAACCAACTCTTCCCCTGTGCCTCCCGCAGAAAACCTCCTCTGAAAAAGCAGGGCTGGGGCTGGGGAGATGGCTCAGTGAGGAAGAGCACTTGCCAGGGAAGCAAGAGTGCCTGAGAGGGCCTGAATTCAATCCCCAGCGCCGATATAAACAGCTGGGCATGGTCATGCCTGCATGCCACCCCAGTTCTGTGGGGAGTTGAGACTGGAGAATCACTGGGGCTTTCTGGTCAACCACTCAAACTAAAAACAGCAGTTTCCATTTCAGTGGGACTCCGTCTCAAGGAAACAACATGGAGGAGTGAGAGAGGACACCTGACATTTCCTCTGATCCAGTGTGTGGTGGGGGGGGGGGGGGGGCGGGGCACACACAAGTGAATATCCTGTACATACACACAAACACATACCAAAAATTATGAAAATGTAGGACTGGCTAAGGAAACGTACTTAGTCTCCTGGACTTTGAGATTAGCAGATAACGTTTTCCCCTTCTCCCCAAGAGATTTCCACACTCGTGAGAGCACTAAAGGTCAGGAGAATTAGATCACACTAACTGTAATGCACGCATTGTAAACTCAGCACAGCAACCAAAAAACGGTTACTGATAGTTACATCCTAACAAATATAAACTACAGTCCCACCTACTGGAGCTTCTTCCTCTACTCTCTATTTTTTTTTTTTTTTGTTGCAATTTCTTACAAATGCTACTATAAAAATAAAGAGGACCTGAGAAGAAGAAAAATTAAACTGACCGTACTCAACGTGTAGCCGCTTGTTATTACCAACCAATGCACACCTGGCGTGATTGCTATTGTCTCACACAAGTACTACAGTTGAGCTTTGGAAACATCACAAAGGGTACGAGTTTCCTCCACCCTCAGCACCATTTCCCCAGTCGGTTTCCTTCCATCCTTAGGCTTGCTTGTCGTCATAGAAGGCACTTTCCCAGAGCCACTCGCCAGACCTCGCTTCATGTCTCACTGGACAGTATGAACTACGAATGTCATTTACTGACAAGAGCAACAAAATTACCTATGGTTGGTTAAAATGAGTCACATGTATCTCCTATTGCTCAGTTAAAACCCAGGGTGCAACCTTGCCCTCAAGGAATAAGGGGACCAACAAACTGTATCTATTATTTGATAGAGGTAGATTAAATTTGCAAATAGACTGAAATAGCAAGGAAATCTGGGGCTGGAGAGATGGCCCCTCGGGTAGGTGCACTTCCTGTGAACGCCTGAGGATCTGGGGGCTCCTGACACTGCCAGAGTTCAAATCTCACCTAAAACAGCTGCCTATAGCCACGTGTGCCTGTAACCCCAATCTAACCCCAATCCTGTAGGAGCACAGAGACCCAAGTGTCAAGGCCTCACAGGCTCCAGATGGAGAGGGACACTCGAGATTCCACTCCGGCCCTCACAGGTGAGCGCCCTTCTCCACAGGTGAACATATGACATGCCATAAGGGAACATACACACACCACATTACACACAGGCACTGCGCATGTGCACGTACACGCATGTGCACACACACACGAACAAAAATCTATAAAAAAAAAAAAAATTACCAAAGGAAGGAAATCTGATCTGAAGTATGAAGTAAGAACAAGAGAGCAAAGCACAGAATACTTAAGCCAGTATTACCTAACACCAGGAAAGCATAATCTAGGAGCAGATATGACTGACAATTGGATATGTGGAAATGTCACCATGTAACCCTGCACTTTCACCACCACACCCTCCCCAAGAAAGGAGTGGAGCCAGACTTAGCATGAACCACGTCTTCTAAGAATGTTGAACTAGTGAGCCGCCAAATTTTCACCATCGAAACAAAATGACCTCACATTGAAAACAGTGTTAAATAATACTTAGAACACACTCACTGAACAAGCTCAGTACTCACTGCAGTGAAAACTGCCACATGACAAATAGTGGAAGTAAACAAGGGTGAAAGGAAAAGAACAAAAATAATGAAAACAGAAACAGTAAAATGATTAGGAACATTTGTGAACCTATCGACAATGGGCTTACAAGCACTGTAGGAATCAGAGTAAGCTTTGAAAGTGAATTATTGTTAAACGTGAGATGCTTGAGAGGATGTCTTTGTTGAAAGAATGTTAGCTTACAAATTACACAGGCATAGGCTATTGGTTTCAGAGGTCAAAACCCTGGCTGTACAGGTTACGCAGTCTGTGTGATGTAATCATACAGAATTAGGGCAATGTTGCAGGATTCTAGTAGGACTTGAAACAGCAGAGATACAGTATTTAGCTCAGAGTGGATCTTCACAACCAATCGTGGTCATTGTCATGAACATGAGAAGCACTGTTGGCAATGGGCTTGGCTGCATTGTGCCAGCAACTGGGGAAGAGATAGAGTCATAGTGCTGTGTCATCAATCATATAGAACATTTGCTTATATTTTGTTGACTACATAAAATCAAAAAACTATTGACTGAAGAATCATCTCCCTATGTCAGTGAGAATTAGGCCCCGAGTACATGGTCCCCTTGAGAAATGACATAAAATAGAGTAGCATAGCCATCCAGGTGATCCCATCCAAGAGACCTCAGGTCATCTACACATGAAGCTTCCCATGACTATGGAATGAGGTCACCAAGTAGGTCACTGATGTGGTAATTCGGGCTTAAGAGGCAGCACATGCTGTGACAGGAGAAAGGACTTAGAAATGTGTTTAAAGAAAAGTAAATCTAACTATATGTCATGAACATCAGGGATGGAGACAAGAGAGGGTTCACTTAAGAAATACTTGCTCTTCCTGTGAAAGTAAAGTTTCCTCAAGACCAAAAGCGATAGTGGCTGCAAGATTCATTATTACTTTCTCCATCCCTTATTAAATTCTCTGCCTTCCAGCTCTGCCTTCCCCACTTCAGTAGTTCATTAACCAACAGTGATTAGATGTAAGGCTTATGAAAGTAACGCCAGTTCTAGAGAGCTGCAAAAATTACCCTTATCTAAAACAGTGTGATGGAATAGTGTTCCCACACAAAGAGACACGGTTATAAAAGAAAACTTCATGAAATGATGAAACTGTGTCCTGCAAGAAATACTCTGCTTAATTTTACAAAATATTATACCAATATCTTCAAATTTACATTCTGATTTCAGTTCATCCCAGTCAGGCCTATTTTCATATGACTGACTTCTCCCATACCATTATGTCACCATCTTGTCCATTCCTGTTCAATTCATAAAGTTCTTCTTTCTGTGAAGTCCTTCTCTCAAATTCTGACACTTTGATGAATCTTTTCTCTCACTTCTTCAAACAATGATCATTGTCTTGCAGTTGCTTTTGTCCTCAGAATCTTTTCTGGTCAATAGACATATTGTCACATGTTCCTTTTACTACTGTTTGAGTCACCTTCTCTTTGCTAGGACAAAATACATGCATCTGGAGTTCATTTGCAGTAGCTGGAGGCCCTGGTACACCCATTCTCTCTTTCTCTCTGCCTCTTCCTCTGTATCTCTCTCTCTCAAATTATGTGTGTGTGTGTGTGTGTGTCCGTGTGTGTGTGTGTGTGTGTGTGTGCTGTAAGGCCTTAAATTACACATGAAATGGTAAATTTCAATTAGTTGAAGATTTATATTTGTAAACCCTAGAATGATTGTTCAAAAATATGCATTTCACTGAAAATCCAACAGTAGATATTAAAATCAAATCATATGTAATACTGGATCAAATCAAATGCAAGAAGAAAAACAAAATACAAATGGAACAATAGAAAACAAAAAGTGAAAATATTCTAAACCCTCCAACTTAGATATTTAGCATATGGTAAATAGTAGCTATATTAAAATATTTTATTTACATTTGGGTGTGGTTTCAAGGTAGAGTCTCACTCTAGCCCTAGCTGATCTGGAATTTACTATGCAGTCTTAGACTGTCCACAAACCCATGGTGATCCTCCTTCCCCTGCCTCCCAAGTACTGGAATTAAAGGTGTATGTCATGCCAAATTATTTACATTTTAAATAGCCAGGGTCACTCTCTATGTCTATTAAACCTCACTTTAAATATAAAAATAAATTATAAGTAAGCACAGAGAAAAGGATGGTGAAAAAGGCTAGATTCATAATGTTAATATCACAAAAATTAGTCTTCAAGGAAAAAGCATTGCTATGAATGTCAATAATTAATTTAGTAGTTAACATGAATATTTCTATAAACTTAATAACTGTCAAAAATCTCACATTTTTCTCAAAATTTATAGTAGAGTCCACATTTTATGTAAAATTTACTTGATTCTAGGGAACAGATTAATGCTAAATTAAAATTTTTAAAATCTTTTCACTAAAACATACAGAAAAGGTTATTTCCAGAAATGGAAAACATAAACTGAGGAACATGGGGGGGGGTGCGGTGGGAGTCAACAGAAATTCCACTTGAGGACTATCTCTCTGATCAATGGGCACCGAAGTCATCAGGTGAGGGAGTCATGGAGCAGTACAGTCTGAAAATCCTAAAGAATGGACTAATATTTTCGCAACAACCTCACTCTGCTTTTGATGGCAGAGCAAGCTGACTCAAGATATTCATTGGCATACTCAAGTTGACTGAATTCAGAGTCACCAACAAGGTACACCTCTTGGTCTCATCTCGGAAGATGTTTCCGAAGAGGTTTAACTGAGCAGGGAAGACATACCCTGAATATGGGCATTTCCTGCCAGTGGGCTCAGGTCCCAGACTAAATAAAAAGGGGGAAATGAAAGGATGAGGTGAGCACCAGCATTCACCTCTCTCCTTCCTCACTGTGAATATGAGGTGATGGCTCCCACTGCCGTGACTTCTCTCCATGATAGGCTATGTCTCCTTTTAAACCATGAGCCATAATAAACCCTGCCCTTGTTAAACTGATTTTGTCAGGTACTTTGTCACAACAATGAGCAAGGTACCAAATACACTTACTTTGAGGTGAAATGATCCAGAGTGCTCAATACATTGATGGAGAATATCAAGTTTCTCTTTTTACTGGACATAGGTATAACTAGTATTAGAAATAAATGAGTACTTGGAGTCCGTGGAGGTTAACCATTCATGTTTACAGCTGAGAAAACTACACTCAAAAAAATTCTCATGCTCTAATAAACCATCTCTCAGTGGAATTCTCATATTCTAATAAACCATCTATCAGTAGTATTGGAAATAAATGACACCAGTGTTTTTAAAAATCATTTGGATCTCTTTAAAAATGTTGTTTACATTTGCTTAGACTTGTTATATTTTTGTTTTGTTTCATGAGTAAAAAAGAATTATAGCTTAGGATAGTTTAAGCTTGAAATATGAAAATCTTTTAAAAGCATTCTTTTAGCCTTTTCCAACTACAACAGCTAAACAAAAAAAAAAAAAAAAGTGAAAACTTACAAACTTTCATGAACTGACAAAGGAGGTAAGGTTTGAGGGTAACCAACAATATAGGAAAAGACAGGGGCCTGCAAAAAGAAGGAGAAGCCTGCCCCTCTTACCAGAAGAAGGTGTCAGAGACTGTCTTTAAGAACAATTTAGTTAAGGTCAGAGCCAAAGCAAGAAAATACAGAATCCCAGAGGGCCATTTTGTATCTACTTCCAAACTCTTCTGCACCCCTCCCCAGGAGAATGCAGGTTAACATCTGCCCCTAATGTCCACATGTTATTATTTATAGCAGGGTTATTTATGATGACCAACACCTAGAAACAAAGTAGATGTCCTCATCCCAGCAGGAGAAGTAGAAACTACACAAGAAAGGAATAATCCACAGATAAGTACCCACCAGGACACACCTCAAAGGCACATTTGTCTCAGTGAAAGCAGGGAAGGCGACAGGTTGCCTAATTCCATTTTGCATGACAACCAGAAAATACAAGGTATAGGAACAGGGGGGCAATCAGTGGTCCCAAGGCTGAGACTAAGGGAGAAGGCTTGAGTACAAAATAGCCCTGATAGAACTTCACTGTAACCTCAACACAGGGAGCTCAACATCATGCCCAAGGAAGCATGCTCCAAAGTCGTTCGGAATCCCACTGCAGCAAAGAGAAAACTGGCTTTGGAGCTGAAAGAGAGTCAAGTTAGCATCTCTCCTTCTGAAAGAAATATGACCTTGAATGAATCATGAGACAATCCTGAGGCTTAGCTTCCTCATCTTTAACTGAGCATTGTCCGATTTCACTGAACACTGCGTGTAAAACACTTAAGAGAGGATCAATTCCTCCCTTTTGACCTTTGCTCATGTCAGCAAATCCTAGCATTCTTTCACACCTCTCTTTATCTTGCAGAAATCTAATTTGCTGTTTGCTTGGGGTGTGAGGTACTGACGCACATCAGAGTGTGTCTAAAGCATCTATGTTCTGCCTGGAGACCTGAGGGTCTCTCCTATCAATAAACTATGCATTCTGTTGTGAGGCGGATGCTTTATGAACACCATCAATGGATTTGGCTATGAGGAATTTCTGAAGCAAGAAGCTGGGGGAATGAGCAGGCATCAACAATTCTTGGATATTAAAAATAACATCCCAGAAGGCAAAATGACCTCCATTTGTCTATGCTCCCAAGCCCACGCTGAACAAGCTGCCACGAGCTTCAGCTTCATTACACAACTGCAGAGTGAAATGATTTCCCCCTCGGATTTCATAATGATTTGGAGATTTTTTTAATGAGAAAGAAAAACCTTAGGGCAATCTCTCTCTCTCTCTCTCTCTCTCTCTCTCTCTCTCTCTCTCTCCTCTTTGCTCTCTGTCTCCTTTTCTCATGCAGAGAGGAAATCAGGGGGCTGTTGAAATTGCCTATCTGAGAGTTAGTGAAGGGATTTGCTATAAATAAGGTGGTGATGGACTGAAGAAATGGCTTATCAGTTATAGCACTTGCCTGCAAAGCCAAAGGACCCAGGTTTGATTCCTCAGGGCCCAAGTAAGCCAGATGCACAAGGTGGAGCATGCATCTGGAGTCCGTTTGCAGTGGCTGGAAGCCCATGGAGTGCCCATTCTCTCTCTCTCTCTCTCAGAGATAAATAAAATAAAAATTAAAAAAAAAATAAAGAAAGAAGGTGGTGAGTAAACACGGGTGCCTGACTACAAGACAGCTATCCCACTTCATCCTGCCCTCACCGGGATCTGGCGCATAAAGACAGATTCTAGCATTTCATGTATGAGTAGCAAGATCACAATGCCATTGACAGACATGGTAAGAAGTAGGATGACGGGAAAAAATATAGAAGTATGGTTTGGGCAAGTAAAGTTTAAGGCACAATCAAGAAACCCATGTCCTCTGAGATTCCAGAGAACGACGAGCTATGTAAATCTGGTGCTTGCAGGTAACTTTGGGAGAGTTTCCCATAGAGATACCGTTTGGAACCATGTGTGCAGTTGACATCCCGGAGGCAGGGAAGAGAGAGGAGGGAGAGGAGAGAAGGGGGCCAAGAGAAACACGAGCAAGAGGTCAAGCGTGCAGCCAAAAGAGATGACAGAGGAGACAGGAGACAGAAGAGGGGGAGAGAGGGCAGAAGAGAGAAGTGGAGCAGAGGTAAGGGGATCAAAGAGATGGGAGGAGCAAAGAGAAAAAAAAGAGAGGAGGGGAGTCAAGCAGAGGAAAAAGGTGGAGAAGGGAGGGGAAAGGAGCCTCCCATGAAAGAGTCAGAACAAGAAGACAAGCTTGAAACAACGGAGAACAGAGGTCAGGACAGAAGCCAAGAGATCGGAAGTCCTCAGAAAGCAACATGAATTGGCCAGATCAAATACTACAACGTGACCAAGCAGGAAAGGAGGTGCAAATCAAGAAAGGATATTCTCTCTCTCATCCCTATGAAAGCCACAGCTGAAGACATTGCTGAAAGAACACATCCATGAATCTTACCCCTATACCACCATAAACACAAGGTGCTGCTGTCCTCAACCACCACCCAAGCCTTATACACAGGAGCAAGTTGAATGACAACCTCTGGGGCTCAGTTTAAAAGAAAAAATCCCAGGCTGGAGAAATGGCTTAGCGGTTAAGCACTTGCCTGTGAAGGCTAAGGACACCGGTTCGAGACTTGATTCCCCAGGACCCACGTTAGCCAGATGCACAAGGAGGCGCACATGCGTCTGGAGTTCGTTTGCAGTGGCTAGAGGCCCTGGCATGCCCATTATCTCTGTTTCTCTCTCTCTTCCTCTCTCTCTCCCTCTTTCTCTCTCTGTCTGTCACTCTCAAATAAATAAATAAAAATGAACAATAAAATTAAAAAAAGAAAAATCCAATAAGGCCCAAAACATAAAAGGGTATGGGCTGGAGAGATGGCTTAGTAGTTAAGGTACTTGCTTTCAAACCCTAAGGATCCAGGTTCAATTCTTTAGTACCCACATAAGTCAGATGCACAAGGTGATGCATGTGTCTGAGTTCATTTGCAGTGGCTAGAGGCCCTGGTGAGCCCATTCTCTCTCTCTCTCTCTCTCTCTCTCTCCCTATTCCTCTCCCTCTTTAAAATAAATAAATAAAAATTTAAAAGTATAAAAGGGTACAAAATGCATGTTTTCTTAGCTTTTGAAGACAGCTTCTTACAGTCCTGAACCCAAAGGCTGCGCCCATATTTTGGGCATATGAGAGAAAACTTCAGACAGTCCTAATCTGATTCAAAAAATAGTTATTGTTGACCCCACCCAATGCAAAGGCTCAGACTAAACTACTAAACCACAGTCTTCAGCTTTAGGATACCTGCTTCAGCATCACATGACCATCCTGTGAAAACACAGATTGCTGGGCCTTCTTCCTAGAAATTCAGAGTTAGGACTTCTGGGAAGGGGCCTGAGTGTTGGTATTTCTAACAATTCCCTGGTGTCTCTGTGACCACAGGCCTTTGTCCCCCACTCTTCGACCAAGGAGCCTGATGGGTCAGTATGAGAAAGGAATGGATGAGCTGAGACCATTTAGTTCAGAAAGAAAAACTACAAAGTGCTGTAGTCTAATCCTGATGACGAAAATTTAGTCAACTCAGCATTCTTGAGATGAAACTAGATGTCATTTTGTGATGGTTTGAAGGTAGAATGACCCTCCTAACCTCACGTGTTTGTGATTAAGCCTCATACTCAGTCCCCAGCTGCAGGAATGGAGACTTTGGGAGAGAGAGACTTGCTGGAGCAGACATGCATGTCACAGGCGTCAGACCTTGGGGTTCATTCGTTCAGCTCTACCGGGTGTGTGCTAACTAGACCACCCTCGCTACTACTTCCCACCTCCTGTGGTAAGACGTGATGTGCAGCCTCTGCTCTGCCGTGCTTTCCCTACCACAGTGAAGCGTCTCCTTGAGACTGTAAGCTGAAATAAACCCTTCCCTTCCACACGCTGCTTTTGGCTGGGAGCTCTGTCCCAGCAAGATGAAGGCAACTGCAACACAATCCAGAGACACATACGTCTAACCCTAAGAAACAGGCCTGTGCTTTAGTTCACACAACTGACTCAACACTGCACCCTTGCTTCTCTCCACTTATGATGGCTAGGCCCCGTCATTGGGTACATTTTCGCTACTTTTGACTTTCAATGTGCACCCGACTTTCCAGAAACTTCTTTGCTCTTATGTAACTTCCAGCCAAGAGTCTCATGGGTCAGCCCTTCTCAGCATATTGTCATTTGACCAACCTGATCTGATCCACAGGGCTTCCATGCTCCGAGGGGTCCATCCTTCTTGCCATCTCTGAAGCCCAAATTCAAGCTAACTTCAAGTTCTCCACCTCCTCCTTAGAGAATCCTCTAGTTCACCTTATCCCCCCCCCACCTTCATATGCCTTACTATGGGTCCCTTTTCTCTTTCCCAGCCTCAGTTTCACTGTCTATCCCTGAACTGTTAAAATAACCTTTAGCTGGGGTCTCTATCCCACTGTCTTCCCTCCTCCATGTCATCCTACACACTATTGTTCCTATGTTAGTCATACTTAAATACCAGCTTCATTTTCATAGTAGCCGTTATTCTTTATTAAGCACTTAATATGTGTCCAACTTAATGCTCAACATTTTATATGCATGATGTCATCTCATTCTCACCTTATGAGATATGTTTTATTATCACCATTTTAAAGATGAGGTAACGAATGCTTACTCATCTATAAAGACTTGCTGAAAGTACTGTATTTAAGAGCCTCCACTACTTAGCCTGCTTTCTTAATACTTTCTCTCATTCTTCTCTTCAAAGCCTCTGTTCCAGTCAAACAGGTCTTCTGATGCCTCCAGACTTGGCTGGACATCCTCACACTGTGGAGGGCGTTTCTCAGAGCCAGTGCAGATTGCCAATATGCAAGTCCAGGGCCCATGGAAGAGCTCACAGGCCAGAGCAACAAGCCCGAGCCATTATGTGCTGCTATGAAATCAATGAACACAGGTGACTCATGGAACCTGGCCATGAAATCCATTCAAACTTGACCAGAGTAGTCCTTCAAGCCAGTGAATATTGACCCCCTAGTTCTTGATTGTTAAAGTGCTCAGCCTCAAACTCACACCTCCAGTCCATAGCAGTTACATTCTCATTGCTAAGACAAAATACCAGACGAGAAGCAGCTGGTACAAGGAAAGGATTTTCATTTCTGGCTTGCAGTTTCAAGGGGAAGCTTCATCAAGGTGGAGAACACAATGGCAGCTGGCTCACATCACACATCCACAGCAAAGTGAGAAGAGTGAGAACACGCTAGCTCTGAACATCAGGTAGGCTAGTACTCATGAATCCCACAATCTGCCCCTATCGACACACCTCCTTCAACAAGGCTCCACCTCCTAAAGGCCACCTTCCCCCAGTAACTCATGTAGCATTTTCCAGCCCTAGATGGGCTAACTGTCTGGGGACTGGCTCTCTTCTGGATTCCAGCCAGGTCTCTTCATGTTCTGTGTTGGCAGCATATGGTATCTTCAGCAGTAGGATCTTACCTCTTAAGGTTATAACTGTGAGGATTGATTAAATCCCTGCCATGATGGGCTGCTTTATGGTGTTTGGTGCATTCTTGGGCCTTGTACTTCTCTGAGCTTGCTTTAGCTTTGGTTATTGTGATCTTCTTCTTGTAGGCACTTGAAATTGGTTGACTCTTCTATGTGGAATATTCCTTGAAGTGTTCTCTGTAGGTTTGGCTTTGTGTTCATATAATCATTGAGCTGTCTTTTATAATGGAAAGTTTCCTTTCACCATCTATTATGAGGAATACTTTCACTGGGAATAGTAGTTTGGATTGGAAGCCATAGTTTTTTAGACTTTGAATTGTTCCATTCCAGGCCTTTCTTGCTTTCAGGGTTACCATTGAGAAATCTGAGGTAATTCTGATGGAATTGCCTTTGTATGAAGTGAGTTGTTTCTCTCTTGCTGCTATAGTACTCTCTTTCTCTTTGTTTTTATTGCTATGAGGTTTTTTTTTTTTATTAGAGAGAGAGAGAGAGAGAGAGAGAGAGAGAGAGAATGGGTGAACCAGGGCCTCCAGCTACTGCAAATAAACTCCAGACTCGTGAGCCACCTTGTGCATCTGGCTTATGTGGGTCCTAGGAAATCGAACCTAGGTCCTTTGGCTTTACAGGCAAGTGCCATAACCACTAAGCCATCTCCCCAGACCCATTGTTAAGAGTTTTAACTATGATGCCTTGAAGAGTTTCTTCTTTGAACCTGTCTGTTTGGTGTTCTGTGAGTTTTTTTGAATCTGGATGGGCCTCTCTTTTGAAAAACTGGAATGTTTTTCTTCAATTATTTTTTGAATATATTTTTTATGCCTCTGGCCTGGATTATTTCCCTTCTGGTATACCCATGATCCGGATATTTGGTCATTTTAGGGTAGCTCACAGTTCTCTCATATTCTGTTTGCATGATTTTTTGAACTCATCAAAATTTTTGGACTCCTGGTCAATTTCTTCTGTCTTTTCTTCCAGCTCAGAGGTTCTCACTTTCATTGTTTTTGTTTGTTTGTTTGTTTTTGCATTGTGGTCTATCCATCTCAGGCTAAAAGACTTATTTTATTGCAGAGGAAGCAAATATTTGTCCTTGTAGGATCTTCAGTGAGTGTTCTGTTTTAAATGTGAACCAGATTGGGTTATAACCACAGATGTGCAGAATGTGGAGATTGCAAGTACATCAAAGGTACCTGCAGAACTGGGAGGTGGGGAACTGGGAGCTCAGACCTACTCACTCCACTTGAGTGCACTCTTCAACACAGGAGAATAAGGGATTAGGGAGCCAGGAGCTTGGAAACTGGGGAGCCAGGGGCAAGAGGCCAGCTCCCACAGTGGCCTGTGCATCCTCTGGCTCAGGGAATCTGGAAATTGGGTACCCAGGGGTAGGTCAATCTGAAGGTGGAGCAAAGGTCTGCTTCAGCAGCATGCAGTGTCCAGGCTGTCCCAAGCCATGAGCAGGGCTACCAGGACCAGGGAACTGGGAGATGGAGAACAAGCCAGGAGCTCTGGCCTACTCACTCTCATAAATATTTTTTAATATTTTATTTTTATTTATGTATTTGAAAGAGGAAGGGAGGGAGAGTGTGTGAAAGAGAGAAAAGGGTCATGCCATGGCCTCCAGCTGCAGGAAACAAACTCCAGACACATGTGCCACCTTGCGCATCTTGGCTTACATGGGTCCTGGAGAATTGAACCTGGGTCCTTTGGCTTTGCAGGCAAGTGCCTTAACGGCTAAGCCATATTTCCAGCCAATAAAATATTTTTTTTTAATGGTGTGGAGAGATGGCATAGAGGTTAAGGCACTTGCCTGTAAAGGCTGAGGACCCAGGTTCAATTCCCAGTACCCACGTAAAGCCAGATGCACAAGTGGCGACATGTGTCTGGATTTCATTTGCAGTGGCTAGAGGCCCTGGTGTGCCCATTTTCTTTCTTTCTTTCTTTCTTTCTTTCTTTCTTTCTTTCTTTCTTTCTCTCTTCCTTTCTCTCTTCTCTCTCTCTCTCTCTCTCTCTCTCTCTCGTCTTTTTTCTCTCTCGAGTAAATAAAATATTAAAAAGAAATGAAGTAGATAATGTAGCTATGATGTCGTGTCACTTACTTTAACTGGGTCAGCATGTACATGCATCCACACAGAGATTGCAATCATTTAATTTATGCAACATTCTGAGACATCTCTTACTCATTCCCTCACAGCATCCAGATAGGACTCCATCAAGAGTTCGTCCTCACAGGAACACTGAGTAGCCTGGCCAAGATGCAAGCTGCTGGAACTCGTAATGCTTTCTCTGTTTCACATATGACGTACAGCTAAGAGCCACTCTGCTGCGTGCACATTTGCGCCACTCACATGTACGCTGCAACCTCGGGTTCTCTCCTATTATTCCCTCTTGGGAATCTAAACCAGATTCTAATTCAGAACCTAAACCAGAATCTAGCACTGCTAGGGCCCGTAGTAAGCATTTGTGGAGAGAATGAAAAAGAGCGACGAGGACTACAATGTGAAGAGATGGAATAAAAGCTTCATTTGAAAACCCGACATCAAAATTTAAATGCACAGGCAGTATCAGGTGTCTAATGGCATGGAAAGGAGTGAGCCTATTGAAAAGCACATTCGCTTGCCTTTCCCAATTTTCTAATCAGGGTGTATTCAATCTGTTCCAGCACCACTTGGCACCTAGATGCATGCCCAAAGGGGAGGCGTAATTTCTTGTAGCAGTGAAAACCACCTTCAGGAATTGCCTTGCCATTTGGAACCCACTTAGCTATGGAGACATTGTATAGTCCACCAGCCACGGACTGGGGCAGATGTCTAGGCATCAAAGGACAATAATCTTGTGTGCCCATCCTATTTCATGCCTCAAAGCAGGAGACATTTTCAAGTGGAATTATAAAGGAAAGTAGAAAACTCAGAAAGGATTTTTAAAGGCTGAAAAGTTAGCATAATGACTCAGACTTTCTGAAGACAATAGACATTGCTAAAGAAGCTGCCTAGCCGGGCGTGGTGGCGCACGCCTTTAATCCCAGCACTCGGGAGGAAGAGGTAGGAGGATTGCCATGAGTTCAAGGCCACCCTGAGACTACAGAGTTAATTCCAGGTCAGCCTGGACCAGAGTGAGACCCTACCTCGAAAAAACAAAAAACAAAAAAAAAAAAGAAGCTGCCTGACTTCAAGGTAAAATGGACACATGCATGCCGCTCTCTTTCCCGGTCAAGCTCAGTATACCTCCAGTTGAGTTTTGTGCCCAAATAGCCAAATTTTGCAATTTCAGTAGATAATAACAACAAAATAATTGGTGGTGCTGCATCCTACCTGAACGTAATACAATTGTGCAAAGATCCAGACAGACCCAAGAGGGACATGTTGGTTCAGGGATTCTGAGCAAGCTAGGACTTTCACTCATGAAGCCAACACCTTCTCTTCTATGCCACACTGCCAGGAAAGCCACAGATATAATAACCCCTTCAGGAATATTCCAACCAAGACATTTGTGAATGCAGCTGTTAACTTCTCATTTGGGACAAAACACCTGACCGAAAGCAGCTTACTGGAGGAAAGGCTTTATTTCAGAGTTTCAAGGTGAAACCCAACCATGATAGGAGAAGCACAACAGGCCTCAGCAGAAGGCCTGGGTCATACCTCCACATCAGAGGAAGTAGTCCTAATGAGCTGAGCTCTGAACACCCATTGGGGCGGAATTACTAAACCTCAAAGCCCATCCCCAATGACATGCCTCCTCCAGCAAGGCTCCACCTCTCAAAGACTCCCAAATTGTCACCAACTGAGGACCAAGTATTCAAAACACATGAGCCAATGAGGCATTTCAATGAAGCCACCACACTGAATAAATGCAGACGAGTGAAGATGTGCTAATAAAAGAGTTGGAGGACTGGCTGTCAGACGCAAGGGAACTTTGCCTACTTAAGGGGTTATTGTTGTGCAGCTTCAGGGTCGGCCAGCTGAGAAGGGAGCTTCCTTTCGCCCTGCCCTGACCATGTAAAGTTCAGCCACAGTGGACTGTGGCTTAGCCAGTGCCAAATATAGCAGGCTAACCTCTTTCCTTGCTTTTGAAAATAATATTTTCTACAATGTATAACACTAGTCAAGTTTTTTTTTAATAATGGTTCCTTATTTGTTGCAGTACATCAAAGTATGGTTAATTGGTGATGTTAACATAAAATACAGGTGAGGAATCCCCAGTTACATTTTTGACTATTCCACCTTAAATATTTCTGTGCGTAATAATCCATATCAATGTTGAGTAACCAAAGATCTCTCTCATGAAGTTCTCCAAGACACTGAGGACATAAAACCCAGCCAAACATGTGAATGTGATAAGAAGCCAAAGAAATATCATTCCCTTCCATACACATGTACTTACCAGTTCTTTTATTTCCTTTTATTTTCACTCTGTGATAATTTAGGGGGTTGGGCTATGAGTATCTCTTCCTTTGTCTTTTTTCTCCCCTTTGTCATTTGTTTGCTAGTTTTCATCAAAGAAAGGCCTTAAAGGTAACCAAGCAACAGAAATGCAAGCAAATATAGAATGGCAAATCAATTCCTTATTTATCCCATCTTATACTTAAGACACATAGTGGCTGGCTATTTATAATAATGAAGTAAAGAACTGTGGAAACCATGAACTTTTCCCAATGATACACAAAATAGTAGCAGTCAATGCCAAATGGGCATTTCTCTTTAAAATCCCTACTGCAGCTGGAGAGATAGTTCAGTTGATAAGGTGCTTGCCTGCAAAGCCTAAGGACCCAGGTTCGATTCCCCAGTCTCCACATAAGCCAGATACACTAGGTGATGCATGCATTTGGAGATTGTTCTCAGTCATTAGAGGCCCTGGCACACTCATTCTGTCTTTTTCTCATAAATAAACAAATAAATAAAATATTTTTTAAAAAATCATACTGCAATGAAAATTAGAATGAGTAAAGTCCAGCTTTGCATGATTTCATATGATGTCCAATATCCTCTCTTCAATCCATTTTGAATATTCTCTAGATGTTTGTATCCTCTACAGCAATCCATTTTGGATTCATATCCTTACTCTGTGGCCTAGGAGGCTGGACTCTATGGGCTATAATATAAAGGGATCTCCTGCTCCCCAGCTTCTGGTTGAATTTGTCTAATGAGGATGTTCTGAAGGACATCATAGGGAGATGAATGAGGTCAGAGGATTTGTCTCTCAGCTTCCTGAATCAGCTTAGACCAGCTCTGTCCTTCAACATCTCAAGTTAGTGTTACATTCAAGTCTCTCTGAGTTACCAGTTGCCATTCTCATTTCTTATTACTCTACCCTGCATGCTTACTGCTCTTTTAGTTTCCCTACTCAGAGCTTTTCGAATACCCTGAATGAACCATCTACTTCTTGCTTGGAGCTTGGCTGGTACATAACTTGAGATTAATAGATAATATGGACTAGAAGGTAGGGAGAAGTCTGTGGATTCGAGGACACAGAAAGGGCACAAGAAAACAAAAGAAATGTGTTCTACAATCCTCCTCTTGGATTCAGTGAGTGTGCAATACAGTACATAATCCAGCCAGAAGGATTGGTCTAGAACAGAAGTGTCTTTTGTTGGGCTTCATGGAAAGAGCCTGAAGAGGTTTCAGATAAAAGGCAACTTGCCAGTGGGTAGGCAAGAAAGCAAGGCAGTGTGCACCCAACAATCATGAGCGTGTTAGTGAGGCAAGACTCAAAATTACTGGCTAAAAGTCAATATGATTGGGCTGAAGTTGAGGACCCAGGATTATGCTGCAACTTTGGAGCAGTCACTACAAAAAAAAAAAAAAAAAGTACTTTTTGGCAAGATTCGTGTAAAGGTGTCTTCCAGGGAAATCTCCAGTGATTCCAGGGACAATGATTCTGGAGTGGTACCATCCTCTGAGGGGCCAACTTCCCCCTCTCAGAACCCCTGATGTAAGTAAGATTGGAAACATGAATGACAAGAATCCCCTTGGGGCAGGACTTGCAACTATCTTAAGAGAAATTGTAGTCATCTAAGGGACAGTCATAAAGTAAAGCAACTGGGGTGTTGACCCAATGGTTTAGCTGAGTTTGGCTTCTGGAGGTAGGCAGAAACTCAAAGCCACTCTTCTCAGCTACCACACTTGAGTCAAGGAATCTAGCCATTCTTTAACATAGATTTTTCATCTATCAACTAGAGATACTAATACGTTCTAACCATTGAGCATTTTTTTAAAAAAATTAACTATGATTATCCATGTAAAGTGGTTAGGAGCACTCCTATTACTTAGATCACACTTAAGATGATATATTTTGTTCATGCTAATAAAATTTTGAGGCTGATGGTTTAAAAAAAAAAGTAGATAAATAACATGATAGGACCAGGGAGACAGCTCAGCTGTTGAAGACACTTGCATGCAAAGCCTGCCGACTGGAGTTCGATACTCACGGCACACATGCAAAACGACTCAGTGATCCCAAAGCAGCTACGACAATGTAAGGTGGAGCCAGAAGAATACAAAGCTTGAGGGCCAGAAGCTCTGTTTCCAAGAAAGTGGAAGAATAACACAGACACCTCTCTGCTGTCCTCTGACATCCATACATGCACATGGCCCATTATGCCCATACACACACACACACACACACACACACACACACACACACACACACAATAGATAGACGATAGATTTAAGTAAAATTCAAACAATATGATAGGAGTCTAAGCTAGATGTCTTAAGCAATAAGGAAGCTTATGGAAAAGGAAAAAGGTAGAAAGTGAAAAATCAGACTTCAGACAGAGCTACAAGCCCCAGGTAGTGAGGACAGAGGAAGGACTGATTTCATAGGTTGGGCAGAGGATGGTCACTGGCGTTCATAGTTTCACAGGTGACATACAGGTAAGCTACTCAAGCTAGCACTGCTCAACATATGTGTTACACTACTCATCCCCCCCCCCCCCGTATTGAAGAACAACTCACCCATCATAACCTTGGTGCTGTTGAAGATGGAAATGGACTGTGATCCAGGACACAGGTGTCTTCAAATAATGAAAGATAATGTCCGGAATACAGACAATAGCAACATCAGGTTTTCAAAGGACGGGAAGGCAAAGATTGTTGATGGCATATTAATGTCCTGTGAGGTGCTGAAATAATTTTCCATTCAAGGGAACTGCAAGGAGATGGCAGCATTATGAGGAGAACCAGGTAACAGTTAAAGTTAAAAGTGAAGTAACCCCCTTGCCCAGCACTCTGGAGGCAGAGGTAGAAGGATCCTCATGAGTTCGAGGCCACCCTGAGACTACATAGTAAATTCCAGGTCAGCCTGGGCTAGAGTGAGACTCTACCCCACAAAACAAAACAAAAAAAAAAAAAAAAAAATGTGAAGTAACAACAAACCACAAGGTGCTTTTAGGATAGGGTAGCATTATTAAATTTTAGCTCAATTCCAAAATATGTGTGCTTCAATTGGCCAGTTGTCTAGTAACTGGTTGACAAACTTTGCTTATCATTATTCATTCATTCAATGTAAATTAAAGGGCATGACTTTTTAAGTAGGGGGAAAGCTGAAACATCTTACTTGTGATAAAATGTTAAAATATGTATGTGTATTAATGAGTAACCTGTAGTAAGGATACACATTTCAATGCTTCACTTTCTTGGATTTAGAATGAAAGGTAAAGGTTATATTTTAATGAGATTTGCAATATGAACTTTAACAGCATGCTGACATCAGCAAACTATCTTGCTTGGAAGCACTTCCTTATCATATACCATGCAAAACTCACCAAAAATTCAAAATTACCCCAAAATGAGGGTCAAATGAATTATGTAACATTGCAAAACAGCTCATGACTTTGGGAAAATGTGGGCAAATTAAGCAAGGGGAAGAGAAAAACAAATCTTAGGGAAAAAAAAAATCTGTAAAGAGACTAAAGATTTTTAAGAATGTGTTGATGGTGTAGTGATGTTTCTATCAGAGAAGGTTAGAAAGAAGTAGCAGGAAAAAAAAGAGAGTGATGAAAGCAAAACCCAGGGGTGAAGAGAGCAGAAATTGGGATGATGGGGGCCTAGGGAGGCTGCATTGCAAGTGAGGGGAGAGTCAGGGTTGAGACATGGCTGGGATGGGCCGACCATGGGATCTGTCATGCCACGCAGTCATGAAGGCCAAGTCAAGAAGTCAGAATGAGTGAACAGCCTCGGGCCCATTCAAAAGACCACAGACCTTGTCTACTCTGGAATCCAATCAGAGCCTTACAGAGGTGACCCTCAAAGGACCTATTAGATTAGAAATCTCCACATCTGAAGACACTCTCTACTCAGAGTGAATAGCAGAGACCCTCAGGGTCACCCTTACTGTGGCTGCAGTGATAGCTGGAGAAGGGCAAAGGCCTCTTATTGGTTTCTGAAGAGGTGCCGCAGGTTGAATATGGAACTGCGGTTACAGACACGTATGACAATGCCAGACGTTTATGTGGGCCCTGGGGAAAGGACTTGCGTGGTCTCTCAGACCTCTTCAGGCCCTCATGTTGGCCCAGCAAGTGCTCTTAACCACTGAGCCATCTCTCAGCCCTGAAGATCAATTTTGATACTTCTTAAATCTCCATTTAAAATAAAAGGTTCAGGCTGGAGAGATGGCTTAGCAGTTAAGGCACTTGCCTGCAAAGCCAAAGGACCTAGTTTCAACTCCCCAGTACCCACACAAAGCCAGATGCATGAGATGGCATACGCATCTGTAGTTTGTTTGCAGGGGCTGGAGGCACTAGCACACCCATTCTCCCTCTCTTTCTCTCTCTCTCTCTCTCTCTCTCTCTCTCAAATAAATATGTAAATTCATTAATTAAAAATATTTTTTAGCCTGGCGTCATGACACATGCCTTTAATCCCAGCACTTGGGAGGCAGAGGTAGGAGGATCACCAAGAGTTTGAGGCCACTCTGAGACTACATAGCGAATTCCAGGTCAGCCTGAGCTAGTGTGAGACTCTACCTTGAAAAAAAAAATTAATTCCAGGAGATTTCCTTTAATATAAACTACCAACATACCCAGAAAGATGCCATTCTTCCTAACCCTGTTTAGGAGAGGAATGGATGTGTCCTAGAAAGTCTGGGGAAGCTATCTTAAAGGAGCATCCCCCTGTTGCAACCCCTGTGAAGTCCTGCACTAGACTGTGAGAAAGGCACAGACTAAGTAGTGAGATTCCCAGCTCCCCCCAACAGCAGTCCTATAGGTACCCTCCTCCAGAAGACTGCAAAACCACCTCCTGGAAAAGCTACCCCAGGGAGCAGCCCCCAGCACCATCACTCAGCAATGACCTCGACCTCACTGCTCCAACATCCTTGTGCACAGGTTGCCTTTCACAACTTCTCTCTTAAGCATTAGCTACTGCCGTAGATTGATATCGGAGGAAAACAAACTTGAAAAATGAAGGACACAGACAAAAATTGAAAGCTAACAGACTGATCAAGGAAAAACTGAAATTATTATCAATGTCTTCATAGAGATAAGAGAAGATACTGAAGCCATGAAGCAGGTTATAATACTATTTTTGAGAATAACATTCCAAGAACCAAGAAAAGTTCTTGGAAATTAAAAATATAACAGCCCAATAAAACACCCCATATCAAGAAACTAGAAATGAAGATAAAATATTTTAGAATGAAATAGACACATATTTAAAGCCACAGGGGACAAAAATGAAATTTTTAGAATCTTATTAATGTATTAAATATACAAAGAATTTGATTCCCAGAAAAAGAATTAATTAGTATATTAGTAATACAAAAGATTTCTCTAAATTGGAAATCATGAGTTTCCAAAACAAATAGCCTACTAATATCTAATGTAATATATATTTTAAAAAATACTCACATCTTGGCATGTCATAAAATTTCCAAATTCCAGGATTAAATAAAAGAGAAGCAAAACATTTTCTAAGAGAAACAACAAATCACTTTTAGGGAGAGAAATTAGAATGATGGTAGCCTTGTTGGCAGCAATTCAACTCTGAAAGTTATGAGGCAAGAATCAAGCCATTCAAGAGTCTGAGAGAAAATTAATATTTACCTAAAATTCTATACCCAGAGAAACTATCAATTAGAAACAAAAATAAGAAACATTTTCAAGTATATATGGTGTTAGGAAATTTAGCTTCTAAGGTACTCAGCAGTGTTCACCATCAAAACAAAGAAGTAGCATACTCCTATGAATATCTTTAAATCTAGAAAGTTCTATATAGCATTAGGGACAAAGAGATGAATCTAAAACTATCTGAAAAGGTAAAACTGATCACACTTAAAAGTCCAGGAGTCAACATGTAACAAGCTTTCAGGGAGCAAGGCTGGATGCTAGAATTAAATGGAAACTGCCCTTGTAAATTCTTAAAGAACATAAATTTCAACCTAGAATTTTTTTGTCCAATCAAATGTTGACATTGGCTTCTGCCCATACTGGACAGAGTCACATATTAGACCACCACCTCATCCTGATGCAATAATAAGCAAGCTGTTTCTAATAGACAACCACAGCAAAGGCCTCACCTCTGCCCTCTACAAGCAGACTTGTGATGTACGGCATGAGTTGAGTACTGCAGAATAAAACAAGGGAGTTGCATAGAGCAGGCTGTTGGTGGGGCCATCTGGAGTTGTTCATCTCAGAGCAGTTACAGTCATGGAAGCCATAGAGAGAAGCTTCAAGAAGTTTAGGTTTGAGTATCAAAACCCTTTTGAAATGATACTCAGTATCAGTTATTCAGAGAAGAGCTAGAGAGCATCATTTGTCACTTAATTAAAAAGCTCACTTGTCATTCAAATAATGCTGGGGGCCTTTTATCTGCTGACTATTATTTCCTCAGAGTTTGCATCTGAAAACTCAATAAACTTCAAATAAAAAATACTTAGAAAAAAACTTATATCTGTACTGATAACGTACAGGTCCTTTTCCCCTTGTCATTATTCCCTAATCAATAGAGTCATCAGTATTCATTTAGCATCTACATGGTAATAGATATTAGAAGCTATCTAGAGATGATTTATGTAGGAAGAGTCTATAAATTATATGTACAAAGTAAGCCATTATTTACAAGGGACTCAAACATCCATACCTTTTTACATTTGTGGGAGACCTAGAACCAAGTCCTCATGCATACCAAGGGCTACGTGTAGATGCACTGTCATATTTTTTCTGGTCTATCAATTCCAAATAAATTCATGGAAATGGTCTAAGAAAAGGTTTTTAGATCCTTCAAAGAACTACTCATCTAGATTTTGAACCATTACTAAACCTGTTATCTATAATTCATTAGAGAAAGCACATGCTATGATCTCTTTGGGTGGGGTAGGGATAAAAGACTGAAGTACCATGTGGGAGTTAACTGGATTGCATTTCAGAAGAAACTTCCTCCAGGCTTGATTGTCAAAGTTAGCCAATCTGAGATTTAAAACCACAAAGCAAAGCACACAGCAATTAAAATTCAAAAGGAAAGCAAATAAAAAAATATTTCATCAGAAAAATTCAGAACCTCAAAAGATATTAAAAGCTGAATATGAAGATATTTAAAGATCCCTGTGAAATTTTAGGATAGGCAAGCCAGGCACAGATTGGCAAGTACTGTACATTCTCCCTCATATTATGGAAGCTAAGACAGTTGGTCTCACAAAGGTCGAAAGTAGAACAGTGATTACCGAGTAGGAAGAGGAGGGGAAATAGGTAGGGAAGGGCTCAGAATTTCAGTTAGATAGGAACTAAAACTCAGCACACAGCCTTGCCATTCACCCAGTGCTGGGAGCTGCTGACTCCCTGGTTGTACTTGAATCTCTCTATCATTTAGACTTTTGAACCAACCTATTGTCAGGTCCTCTTTTTCATATCTGTTTGATTATCACTTAACTACAGACTCATCTCCACTGTGAACATCCAGTCCAATTTATTGCGTTCTGTAGGCTAAGTGACTACCACAGTCTCCTAGCAGGTATTCCCTGAGATCTTTCCTGCCACCCTTCCAATCCATTCTCCATAAACCAGCCAACATGATCTTTTTCAAACAAAAACATTATTTAGGTTGAAAATCTTCCAGGGAGCTCTCACCAGACATGGAATAATACCTATCATGCATCTCCTCTGGCCCTGAAGTCCAGCTGATTCCCCTTTGATCATCTCTCACAGCTTGTTAGACTTATTTCTTGAAGTTCTTTATTGATTTTTGTTTGTTTTTTGAGGTAGGGTTTCACACTAACTAAGACTGACCTGGAATTCACTAGGTAGTCTCAGGCAGTCCTCGTACTCATGGTGACCATCCTACCTATGCCTCCCAAGTGCTGGGATTAAAGGTGTGTGCCCACCACATTCAGCTTCTTTAGGTTCTTTAAGAAACTACTGTGAACTATTTTGCAATTAATTGTGAAATTTAGTTCCCTTGCTATAATATCAGGTCTGATCTCTTTTGTTCACTACTATAGTTCTAGCCCAGAATGTTGCACATAGAAGGCACTTGAAAAATACTAATCTATCATATCTAGCTTGTTCAATGATCAGTCAGGTAGCTGGAGCTACATAGACTAATCCCATATGTTGTGACAAACAAAGAAACATAAAGTTGTACCCAAAATCATGTTCATATATCTATATAGAAAAGCTATACTTATAGCTTGCTCAACCTCTTTATTCCTGTTGATAAAAAGGCTCATCTCATCTAATATTTCAATCACAAAATAATTCTAGAAAGAAATCCGGTAAAATCAAATGAAAACTTCTTAGAAATAATGTTTGAACCAAAAGAAGAGAGTACAGGATACAGTATTTATTGGGAATGGCTAACTCAAACTAGAGCCAGGATCCTGGACAGGAGGGAGCTAAGACAATGGAGAAAACTACAGAGACATGTGGAAAGAGTGAAGAGGGCACATATAATCCACTTTCTGTTCTTATAATATTGGGCATGATCAGCTTGAAGATGGCTCTTTCCCCTGAGCCTAGAAGTACAGTGCATAGAAGACAGAAATAAATCAATTAACTATGGCTTGCCTGATCTTAAACCCCCTGCCATGTTCGAAATGTACCAGAGTTTACGAACATTTCTGAAATCTAGTTTTGCAAGCTGGAGAGGAAGGACAAGTTGATCCACATGAATGAAGGTCCGGTCCGAGTCCTCACACAGCACAACCCAGAAAGCAACACACCTTCTACGTGGACAGCATCACTGCAGTCGTTCACTGCGGCAGTCTAGTCTAGAATGTGGTTAGTTAATTCCTTTGGTAGTTAATCGTAATTACATCTTTGGGAATCACATGATGAGTCAGCAAATAGATGTGTGCTGACAACTGTTTCATCATTTGCCCTATAGTCAAATTTCACAGTGAATGACCTTAAGAAGTGCTGGAGTCAGGAGACAAGCTCGCATAGAATACCAAGGAGGAATTCTGAGTGCTTCAAGAATCATTCTGGGAGAGTGTACGCGAGGCAAGCTTGAGACAAATACATCACTGTGAAGGAAGGAAAAAAGTGAAACTGGAAAAGATCTGAACGTAACTACAAAGTCAGTCCTGAAGGATGACTAGAGAGACAGGTATGAAACTAGAAACTCTGATCCAAGGACAAAAGGCAGGCATGAGCTATAGATAGCAAGCAGAATAAACGTCAGAGTCAGAGGACCAGCTAGAAATGAGAGAGGTAAGTTTGATAATGCTATGTGTAGTGCACCCATGGATCTGGGGCTGTGAGAACTCAGAAGGATTGTTCGGGGCTATTCCCAGAGAACTGCCCTTCTAGTCCAGTGTAATATTGTCTCTTTTCCATGAAGAAAATATGTGGCAGTTCATCAAAGCAAGTATGTGTCTCGAGCATCGATTACATTCATTCATTGAAACAGACATCCTGGCCCATTCTCAATAAAATATCACCTTTAGCACCGCGGTCAGCGAAGGACAAGGATTTTTATTTTTTTTAATCCAGACGACCTAACAGTGGCCTCAACCATCCTCTCCCTTTCTGCCAAATGCAGACTGAATTCGAGCAAATCATCTGGGACTGATCAAAGCAGCATCACCACCACCCAACTCCTTCAGAGACAAATACCTCACTGCAGTTTCCTCGGCTGTGACGATGCCCCGGCCTCGTGATGGGGAGCTTTTGCAAGACCCTTAGGAACAGGAACGTGACCCAGTCATTTGGGAACAGCGCAGGGGTGGTGGTTGATTTTAGGTATCAACTTTACTAGGATAGATACTCAGACAGTTCGAAATGCATTGTTTCTGCATGTGCCTGTGAAGGTGATTTTGGAAGAAACTAGCATTTCAATGTGTGGGCTAAGTAAGAAAAAATAACCCAAGCAGTTGAGGGTCTAGACAGAACAAAAGCCAAAGAAAATAAGCTCAGTTTCCCTCCCTCTCTCTCTCTCTCTCTCTCTCTCTCTCTCTCTCTCTCAAATCTGGAGCTCTTCCCCTTGACTTCCAGAGCCCCACATCTTCCAACCTTTGAACTCAGAAACTTGTACCAGTGGCTTCCATCCTCTGTGGTTCTGAAGCTTTGAGACTTGAACCAGAGCTCTCCAAGTTGCAGAGCCCAGATGTCCTAACAGCACCATTTCCTCGTAATCCCTCTTTCTTTCTACCTCTGTCATGTTTATGATCCCAAATTGATTCAACCTATTAATATCTAAGAGTGTCTGTGACCGTGGATCAATCAATCCAGAATTAAAAGTAGCCAAGAAAAATATTGCATGTATACTTATACATCAAGTTCATTGTATTTCATGTTATGGGTAATTTAGAAAGGGTTTAAAGTATACAGGTGTGCGCTGTTTGTTATATGCAAATACTACAATATTTTATATAAGAACTTAAATTTCCATGGATTTTAGAATCCAGTGAGATATCTATCTTGAAACTGATCTTCCACAGATATAAAGGATGATAGTGTAGGTATATCTAGATCAATCTCTATGCCTAGATAGATATAGATATTTCCTAGCTATTTTGTCTTTCTGGTGAACCCTAATATAACAAGCAAACACACTGTAACTTAAAAATAACCAACCTAAAGCCGGGCGTGGTGGCGCACGCCTTTAATCCCAGCACTCGGGAGGCAGAGGTAGGAGGATCGCCGTGAGTTCGAGGCCACCCTGAGACTCCATAGTGAATTCCAGGTCAGCCTGGGCTAGAGTGAAACCCTACCTCGAAAAACCAAAAAACTAAATAAATAAATAACCAACCTTCTTTTCAAGTACCCATCTTTATTTCTTTTTTCTTTATTAGTTAGTTTTGTATTCAGCAAATACAGTCAGTTTCGTACCATTATTAGGCTCATCTGTGACCTACCCCCTCCCCTTGGCCCCTCCTTGTTGAGGTATATGGGTCATGCATTGTGGATTTAGCCCACAGTTATGGGTAAGCTAAATATCTCTGCATATCATGACCCAACATGTGGCTCTGACATTCTTTCCGCCCCCTCTTCCGCAAAATTTCCCTGAGCCATGTTGGGTTCATTTTTGGTCTGCTTCAGTGATGAGTTGTTGGGGGCCTCTGAGGCTCTGGCTCTCTGATTTGGTAGGAGTTGATTTTTCTCTGTGTTGATCTCCTTCCCCCTTGTGCTGGTATCCGGTTCATCAGGAAAACAGCACCCTTGTTTGTTTCGCCAATTTTTCTGAGTTGCAGCCGGGGCCCTTTTGAGGTATGACAGGGTGGCTCTCTCCTTAGGATCTACATCTATCTTTCTTTCCCCGGGATTTGCAGTGCAGCTAGGTGGTCGCCATCTTGGCCAGAAGTCCCCCCAAGTACCCATCTTTAATATTGCATTCTGGTAGGAAAGGAGGAGAAGAGATTGATGTTTTGGAATATATATATATATGTATATGTATATACATATATATATATATGTACATATATATATATGACAAGTACATGCTGCATTTTACATTAAACTTAATAAAATAGGGTCAAGCTATACAATAATAAAGATGGTAAAGGGAATTGAGCAGTCTAGGATTTGAAAGGATAGACATAGTAAAAGAAGGTAGGAAGGGAGACCAGTGGTTCATATCATTGAAGGCCCAGGCCCCATGAACATTTGCACAATGTGATCTCTACGGATCGTGTGTGTGTGTGTGTGTGTGTGTGTGTGTGTGTGTTGTGATGTTAATTCACTGTCTCACTCTCCAATTCTAAAGGCAGATTCAGAGAGCCAAGCTTCCTTCCCCTTCAGTAACTATACATAGGATGGGAATGATACCAGCAGTAGCAAGCTTCTGGATAGCTGCCAGTTGCTTTATTACTTATTAACTTATTTTATATAGCCTTCAGCATGGCAAGAAAGCTTCCTTTAATTATCAACAGGAATGCAGAAGTCACGAGGGGAAATCAGAGCCCGAGAAGTGCGGCTGCACTGATTACACCCCAGCTCTTATCAAAGCGGACACAGAGCTGAGAGCTGTGCAGATACTGGGCTGGAAGCCTCAGGCGGTGCGTGGGAAGGAACCTGGAAGGCAAGCTTGGTGCTGGAATGAATTGTCAATGAAGAAGGGTTTTTTTTTTGTTGTTGTTGTTTCCTTCTTCCAGTTCAGGGAAGTTAAACATCAAAGTTGCCAGAGATAGAACCTACAGATGAGGCACACCCTTGATAGGCTGGTGGCCAATGTGACCAAGCGGGGTGGAGATGGGAGGTGGGGAGGGTGGAAAGAAGTTATCACTGCCCCAAAGGAAGCTTGAAACCTTTGCACAAGCACAAAATGTCACCACTGGTGGTGTCTTATGAGCCAGTTGTTGAGGGTAACTCAGCTAGAAATGCCAGGAGATCCCTCCCCTCTTCCAGTTTCAGACTGTCAGCATTTCAAGGGACAGATAAAGCAATGCCTTCCTCCTAGAGCTAGTAATACCTTCTTTTTTTGTTGTTATATTTATTTATTTATTTGAGAGCGACAGACAGAGAGAGAAAGAGGCAGATAGAGAGAGGGAGAGAGAATGGGTGCGCCAGGGCCTCCAGCCACTGCAAACGAACTCCAGACGCGTGCACCCCCTTGTGCATCTGGCTAACGTGGGTCCTGGGGAGTCGAGCCTCGAACCGGGGTCCTTAGGCTTCACAGGCAAGCGCTTAACCGCTAAGCCATCTCTCCAGCCCTAGTAATACCTTCCTATAACCACATGTGTACCAGCAAAACAGTTTACCAGCAGAGTACTTATTGAAGAAAAGTGAAGCGAAACACAGTATTTTAAGGTATTACAAGTATGGAAAATAAACCATCCGCCTTTCTGAGGTTCCTAGCCACATGCAATTTCTAGAAGGTAACATCTAAAGAAGATTCTGGTTCTATTTCTCCAAGGAGAAGACTGATCTTAATGCAATAAAAAGGGGATAGATGAGAGTAAGAAGGTCCGGGGAGATGTTAAGACACAGCTGTTTTCCATGGACACCTGCAGGAAGAAATTCTGCTCTGCTGTCATAAGGTGTCCGTGACACATGGGAAAGTGCCATCAGGACTTAAGAAGCTCTCACTGTGCAAAAGCGAGATGTGGTGATTCCTTCTGGAAGGCAAGTCAGTGGGTTCCCAGTGGTGGCTGCATAATTAAGGCCTAGATAGTCCAGGAACAGTGCATGTATCAGGTGTATTTGAGGACCAGTGAAAGCTTGCACCATGCTGAAGCAAGAGAAAATCACCCATGCAAAGTCTGCTTTTATAAAACAGGTCATCTGTAAAACTTTGACAGTAAAATATTTGGAGAAACAGAATATTTTAAGGGAGAATAAGTTTATGAGGCTATGTTGAAAGAAAATGACAGGGTCAGAACAGGGAGTGGTAACATTTTGTGATCTCTGGCTGTGGTGTTTTGAATGCAATGTTCCCCCGTGGGCTCATGTGTTTTGAATACTTGGTCCTCAGCTCTTGGCATTTTGGAAAAGTTTCAGAGCTTTTGAGAGGTGATGTCTTGCTGGATATGCTGTTTCAGTGGGTACAATCCTGGAGGTCTCTTAGTCCAGCCCTGATGGCTGCTCACTAGCTGGCTCACCCTTGCTGTTCTCACCATGCTGCTGGTATATGAAGATATGAGCCAGTTGCCATGCTTCTTTGACCATGATGAAGCTTCCCCTTCATCATACCCATACATTAATGCTACTCTCACTTTTGGTTAGAGAAGCTTCTCTTTTCAGATGGCAGTGACCTTGGGATGACTCAGAAGGCACCATGGTGCTAAGAAGAAGTGACAGAGGAGCGCTCAGCACTGAAATATCTCTATCACACCTTCCAAGACTCAGGGTCCATTGCAGAAGAGGTGGCAGAAAGAATGTAAGAGCCAAATGAAGGGTAGGACTCCTTACAGTGTGCTCCTCCAGATGCAAGATGGCCTGGATATCCATGACCTCACAGTGCCTGACACTACCTACACAAGACCATCATAATAGGAGGAAAAGATCATGACATCAAAATCAAAGAGAGACTGATTGAGAGGGGGAGGGGATAAGATGGAGAATGTAGTTTCAAAGGGGGGAGTTGGGCGGAGGGAGGGAATTACCATGGGATATTGTTTACAATCATGGAACTTGTCAAGAAAAAAAAAATTTTTTTTAAGTGTAAGCCTGAAATACACCCTGTCTTCCCATAAGGTGTTTCTCACCAGGTATTTTGTCCCAGCAAGGAGAAAATGATAAGTAAAAAGGATCAATAAAAAGGGTAAACGCTGAAACATCAGGTGTAAACAAAAGAGGTGGCAATAAGAGCAGTGTGTGTTAAAGAAAAGGGAGGAAAGGACAGAAAACAAAATTTCAAAGTATTTTTACTATGATAAGATACTAAAGTATCTTGTAAAAAATATAAATGTGTGTAGTGGATAAGTGTATTTATAATAAAACACACCTATGAGATGAATTACACTGAAGCCCTTTGCAAAAACAATACGATATTTGTAAGGTATTACTAAAACAATTGACTTTGCTCCCCTGATTCAAAACTTCTCTCCCACAAGTTATTTCTCCGGCCCTTTCTTTTTGGGCTTCTTCCCATTTTCATACATGTTGTGAATTTCCCTATCTTAAAAGCCGTCTCAAAGCTGGGCATGGTGGCGCATGCCTTCATTCCCTGCACATGGGAGGCAGGGGTAGGAAGAACACTGAGAGTTTGAGGCCACCCTGAGACTACATAGTGAATTCCAAAAAAAAAAAAAAAGAAAAGCCATCTCTAGCTAGCTCATCCTCCACTGACTTATATTGACCAAAAAAAAAAAAAAAAAAAATCCTACATGCACATGGTTTTCACTTGCTACCTATAGTTTATATACAAACCTTTTCTCCTTCCTTCCCTCCTTCACTTCTTAGTTTGAACAATCTGGCTTCTAGCTCCCTACTTCTACAAAAATATATCACACTGCCCTGGAGTAACAGCCTCCATCCGACCATACCCAAGTCATTTTTCACAAGTTTTCTTCTTAGCATCTCTACGACATGGTAAGCTCTTGCAACCATCCATCCTTAATTGCTGCCAACTTGTTCTTAGATTCTGGTACTCTTCCTTTCTTGTTTCCTCCCTGAATCTAGCCTTCAGAGTGTCAATATTCTCTTGCATGGTTATCCCTACAGGCTATCAAACCAAAACAATCCCTGGGAGACTTACACTTTGGAGACATAGTTCCATTGTTTCTGGTCCAGACAAAATATTTAAGGATGTAGGTTTTGGACAGCATCCAGAGAATCCCCTACATTTTCATGTTTCTGTTGTTTTTCTTTTATTTGACTAGGTCAGACATGGATCACAGTAAGCTAAAAGATACCATTGACTTTGAGTATTTTGATCAGCTTTGATGACTTTCTATCTGAGTTGTGTCTCTAAAAATGACATGGGTTTGCAGGTGATATAACAGATGGCTAGAACAGAGGTGTGGGATGGACTGCTTGCATTTACCCCTCTGCTTATTTTCCCTGATGTTTAGAAACAAGCCTGAAACCTACCACTCACCACCATTTCTAACAAACATATAACAAACTTCTGAAAGCATACGAGATAAAACACAACAAAAACTTGGATAGTGAATGTCTCTGAGGAGAAGAATTGGATACCTGGGTAAAAGAGCTGAGAGATTAATTCTCCACTCCAACCATTCCTCCAGATTGCCTGTGTGCTATAGGCCCATGAGCCATAAGCTCAAAAAGTAAATTTTAATAGAATATACACAACATACTGTGTTAGCCTCTGCTGATCTAGAAAGAGATGGACATAGAACCCCTTCTTTCAAAGAGCTTACAGTATCCTTAGGAAGATGGTATGTCATTTTAAAGAAAATAATAGTTTATTTTGGCCCCTTTACAATACTGACCTTATCATGTTGCCTAATATTAGCCAACATATTTAACCACTCTGATTTCAGTGTCTTTAACTGTGAAATGAGAAGTTGGAATTAAGTAGCTACTAATTTAACTCATTTATTAAATATATTTACCCATTCTAAAATTTTTAATGAAGATTGTATTAGTTATCTTTTTTTATTGTATATGCAACCCAAAACTTGATAGCCTAAAACACTAATTATTGATTCTACAGAGTGATAGTTTGCACTGGGCTCAGCTGGGTGACTCTTCTACTGGTCAAATTCATGGTGGCTATCGGTAAGCTAACTGTGCTCTGTTTCCTGGACTCAGCTGGCTACTGACTGGGACAACAGAGGCGACTGGGCTACCTGTTTCTCATGTGGTCAACCAGCCTGGGCTTGTTCACATGACAGCTGGAAATCCTAAGAGCAACAAGAGGTCAACGATTCAAGGAAATACTCTTCTCAAGTCTGCTCATCTCACGATACATAACGTCCCACTGGCAACATTAAATCCGGCCCAGGTGTAAGGAGTGGACCCCAAACACAATGACAAGTGATATGAAGTCAATTGCAGAGAGGTATAGAAGAGAGGAAAGAAATTAGGCCATTTTTTGCAGTCTTCTGCAAGAATTTTTTTTTTTATACTAAGCTCCTACCTTTGCTGAGCTTACATGTTAGCCTTTCTGCTACTGAGGTCTACAGTCAGTATTTACAATTTTATCTAAACAATCTATTTGCAAGTCTACGTGATAGCACACTTTGTGGAGGAAAATAGTGACTTCTAACATATTTTTGTTGGGACTAATGGATTTGGGTTTTCTTATATTTAATTTTTTATTGCAATATATAGCCAGGCATGGTGGTCCATGCCTCTGATCCCAGCACTCAAGAGGCAGAGGTAGGAAGATCACTGTGAGTTCAAGGCTACCCTGAGACTACATAGTGAATTCCAGGTCAGCCTGGGCTAGACCAAGACATTATATGTATATGGTATTTGAGTGAGAATAATAAAGATTTTTTTAAGTTACCTGTGGTCTTACCATGCATCTTAAGAACCAGAGAACAATTAATTACAAGAACCTTACAAGTCTCTTTAATGTCTTTCATTGAGTATGTCCCTCTCCCTTTTTACTTCAGGTAACCATATATTGAAACTTTAATTTCTTTTTGCATTTTTAAAAGATTTATTTATTTATTTATTTATTTATTTATTTATTTATTAGACAGAGAGGAGAGGGGGGGAGAATGGGAGGGCTTCCAGCCACTGCAAATGGACTCCAAATGCATGTGCCTATCATGTGCACGTAGCTGACATGGGACCTGTAGAATCGAACCTGGGTCTTTAGGCTTCTCAGGCATGCACCTTAAACACTAAGCCATCTCTCCAGATTTTTTTTGCATTTTTTAAATTAATTGTGCACTTTACTGTATGAAACATTGCATATTTGTCATATTTGCATCAGATCATACTCCTATGTTCAGTGGGGTCAATAGTATTCACTGCAGGATCAGGAATGTACTGGTAGGTCTCTATGGGGAGGGGACAATGACTCAGGATACTCCTTTACACCTTGTGGACTTGTTTTTTATAAATATTTATTTGTTATTTAAAAGAGGAAGTGTGTGAGAGACATAGAAAGAGAGAGAAAAGGCATGGGCATGTCAGGACCTCCTGCCACTGCAAACGAACTCCAGACACATGTGCCACTTTGTACATCTGGCTTTACGTGGGTACTGGGTAACTAAACTTTGCAAACAAGTGCTTTTAACAGCTGAGCCATCTCTCCAGCCATTGCTTTTTTTTTTTTTTCCTTTAAATTTAACCACAGCTTGTGGAGTAATAAGCTATGTCTTCCTGCCCACTGGGAACAGCGGGAATCAATCAACTGACAATGGGTTCTAAGCATGTACATTGTTCCTACCACCATGCCAGGTACTACAGGGCTGAAAGAGACAAAATGATATTCCTTCCATGTGGAAGTTTGGTGTGAAGTTAGAAATGAGAGAGAGAGGGAGAGAGAGAATGCACAATACCAGGTAGCAAATTAAACAAAGCTGTTGAATCCACCAGAGTTCCCTCAAGTATAAAGTTTCCCCAGGTGTTCCAGCTGTTCTTACACTATCTCCTTCCCATTTCCTGCTGTGTCAAGTGTCCCATAGTAAATTACCCTTGGAGAGGAAATGTTACTCAGCCTGACATCACTGTGCTCCATCACACCCTCTCACACACCTGCTCACCAGTTCACATCCCTCACGCACCTGTCATCACCCACCAAACACCCCCTCCCCCACTCCTCCTCTATACATCAACTTATAAATTCACATCCTCATTTCTTCCCTTCTAGATAAGACTCTCTGCCTAAGCACTTAAACCTAGGATGAGCAGAGGATGTAGATTAAGAGAGTGGAAAATATGCACTAGTGAATATTTCCCCTCCTCCTCCTTCACAGTCATTTTAAAGGGAAACCAAGCCCACATAGACAACGCACGCTGTTCTGGCTCTCAGAGACCGGTTTCGAAAGTTGGTGTGTTGTTTCTCAGCACCGTGATAGCTCTGACTTTTAGTTTTTTGTTGTTTTTTTTTTTTTTTAATTCACAGAAAGTGGTGAGTATAATGCTTTCCTTATCTATCTCACAGGATTGTTAAAATGTTCCAATATGATAAGAATATAAAATCATTCTATAAAATGTAATTATGTCAGTGAGTTTACAGCTATATCTAAGTCTAAAGTTGGCATCTAAAATATTTATTCACTTACATAGCATTGGCATGACAAACACCAACACCATCTCTAAGGCACTTGAAACACTTAACAGGTGACAATAAATACTGGCTGATACATAAGTTCTTGATAAAGGTATGCTTCCCAGATGCACATTGGCCCATCTCTACAGATCTGCAATGCAATGGTAGAAAATGATGGTATAAGCAGCAAAATTTGTTCGTGGGCAAGGCCACAAAAGTAAATACTTGGGTTGGAGGAGCAAATTAGTGTTGGAACTCATTATTAGCAAGCCTAAGGCCCTGGATTCAATCTCTAGCAACAAAAACTAAATTACACGTATGCATACATACATGTGTGTTGTGCTTTGTTGTAACACACAGAGAACCCTAATTAACTTGGTTGTCAAACTGCCTTCCAAATATTTAGGTTTATACCCGTATCTTAGTGCTGTTCTCAATCTCAGTCACAGAAGTTTCTTTTTGCTGTGAGCAGAGTTTAATTCAGAGAACAAATGACTGTGGAGTGTGCGGCTCTAAACGGGACATCTGTATCACAGCCTCCAAGGCTCAGAGAACATTATGGAAGATGGTGCAGAAGGAATTTAAGAGCTGATGGTGGGGAAGAGTGCTGCGGAAGTCTCTCTTCTGGTCAGGACATGGCCTTCGCACTCATAAACTCACAGCAGCTGTGGTTTCCTGTGCAAGATTGAGCTTGTCAACATTCCATCATGGATGAAGGGGGCGCTGAGACTCCATTTTTTCCCAGAGTAGCTATTGACAGTTAATGGCTGCTGGGAGCAGGTGAGGGGTCATGCTCTTCAGTGGGATAGCCATTGGGGAGTTGCCAATACTCCAGTAAATAACCTCTCACATCCATGTCCATGCAAAGAGCCCTAATTTAACTCAGCAGGTTCCAAAAACAGACATAAAAGTAAGAAGGGTGTTAGTTGGGAAGATGAAGGTTTAGTGGGAGGGCGTAAGAGAAGACAATGTGGGGAGCGGAGATACGATAAAAAAAAACGTTATATACACGTATGTAATTATTAAGACAAAATAAAAATATTTTAGAAAATGAAATGAAAATTGTATAAGCCAAAATTTAAGGAAAGTATGATCATAATAAAGTGATGAGTAGGACAAATGTGTGTAGTAGTTACATTTTTTTTTTTTGCTCTTTTAAGCAAAACTGTAGTGACTGTTCACAAGTCTGCATACTTTCACCTAAAAATCGGCTAAATATCAAATGGATACTATCACCTGCCATATCAGGGCCTGGTTTTCTGTGGTGCCAAATAAAGTTTTGCTTCCTTGAGGCTAATTATAAAAAAAAAAAGTTTCAGAAAATATAGCCACACATCAGAAGATACCATCTCTTCAAATTTTATGATAAATCACATGTATGACATTTCATCACACTGGGCTTCAAAGTAATTAATGTGCAAGATATTCTCACAGGAACTAAAGGGAGTCAGAAGCTAGACTGCTGAGACACCCTAAAGCCCTCCTGCTGAGGTGATGCATATCTAGGCATGCCTGGAAAACTGATGCGCTAGACTCATCAAACATCTGCTTCCAAGAGGGATGAAGAAACCTCCCAGGGGAGAAATCAGTCCAAGAAAAGAGGAGGTTAAACAGGTCCACATGGCTGAACTGAACATGGAGGGAGCACTTCTAAGGAGGTTATGGTGCTTGCTGCTAGAATCAGGGTTCTATGACCGTGGTGGGACGGGTGGCTCTAGGGAGGAGCATCTGTGCTTTTCAGCTGTCAGATTTGTGGAGATACACTTCATTGCTGCAGTAGACTCCTATGCACCCGCATAGATGCCGTCACAATTCCACCCATCTCTGGGACCTCAAGTATCTACACCCAAAGAGTTATGGGATATATATATGTGTATGTAAGTACATATATATGTACTTCTCTAAGGCCCCCAAGGATGCAGCATGTACCAGAGAAACCCAGAAGCGTCCAGCAGGTGGCAGTGGTGCCTGGCCAAGGTGACAGAATCTGTGACTGTAGTTTGCTGGACTCCAGTGCCTGGGCTGGAGGTGGGATGCAGGAAAGGGAAGTTCAAGATCTGAGTTACTCAGAATGGTGGGGTGTGCTCAGGTCTAGAACTTGCCTCTTCTCCACACCCCCCATTCTATGGGCCTATCTCTGTGTTAATGACTTCAATTTCCATTTTCCTTCCAAACGTTTCTTCCTCACTTCAGGCTTACGTGTTTAACAGGCTACTGAGTATCGTCATGTGGATACCAAACTTAACCGGTCCAAAATGGAGCCCTCAGTCTTCTCTTTGGCAAAACATCTGATCCTTCCTGTTGGCTTCTTTATCTTGGTAAATGGGAACTTCATCAATCAAGTTGATTAGGCCAAAACTTTGGCCATCGTTTTTATAAATGATTATTTTTATATCCCCCTTTCTTTTTCTCACATTCCATGTCCAATTCATCACATACAGATCAATAATTTCCTTCTGTCACTGAAGGCTCTGCTTTGGTCTAAGAAACCATCATCTTTCCCTGGGTCACTTCAAAGCACGAAGACTTGCCACCAGGACCCACCGAAGAAAAGAAGAAAGGCGGTTTCTATCGGAAATCAGAAGTCATTAAATGAGCTCCATAGGATATAATGTGTTAAGTATCCCTCAAGGGGAATTAATGTAAGCAGGATCTCTCTCACCCAAGCCCTCCCATTGCCTCAGGATTCAATTAAGCACACCTCCAATCTCACAGGCAGACTTTCTTAGTAACACTGTCTTATACAGCTGATTTGGGGTCCTGAGTCCTATACATTACTTCCAATATATTGCAGTTCACCTACCATCTCATCACATTCTATGTTGGATAGTTCCTAAATGTTCCTAAACGTTAATCTTGTCACTCTCACTGCACAATGGAGAAGAGGTGCTGACATGACCCACAAGTGAGATTCAGATCTGTCTGAGCAGCATAGCCTTTGTGAGAACTAATAGGAGTCATCATTTGCAGTTTTCATATAAAGACTTTGCTCAGGATTGTGTGTGTGTGTGTGTGTGTGTGTGTGCCTGTGCACACCTGTGAGCGTGCATGTGTGTTTTCCAAGGTGAGAAAGAGGAAGGATGGACATCAGGAAATCTAACTCCTGACTTCAAATATTAATCCTCCACTCAGCCTTTGGGTTCAAGTCTGTGCTGATCAGAGAGAATAACTATGAGGAGAGCTGAGGAAAACTTTTCTTGAGCAGCCTAAGATCTTGGGCTTCTATGCCCCTGAAATACAGAGAAGCAGAGGGTAGGTACACCCATGAGGCTGCTTGCTTCTCAAAGTGACCCAGCCTTACAGTGGCCAGGGGAGATAGATGAACACTATGGATAGAGATGTGGACCCCATTAATAACAGTAATCCTGAACCAACTTCAGCGCAAGGTGAAATGAAATATTTAGTAGCATTTGATATTGGCAGTTTAAAGAAAATCTTTTCATTTATTTATTTGAGAAAGAGAGAGAATGGGCATGTCATGGCCTCCAGCCACTGCAAAGAAACTCCAGATGCATGGGCCACCTTGTGCATCTAGTGTTCATGAATATTGGGGAATCAAAGCTGGATCCTCAGGTTTCGCAGGCAAGTGCCTTAACAGCTAAGCCATCTCTCCGATCCCTGGTATTGGCATTTCACGGAGGCCAACTGCTTTCTGAAACTCACTGAGGTTAGTGAAGGATTGTACGTAGCAGGGAAGATGTTATACTGATCTCCTTTTATGGGGGGCAATGTGATCTGGACGTATTAAATTATTACTTTTACAGTGACCTCCCTGTGTCCAGAAACCGGCAAAGTATGGGGAAGCTTGATACAAACTTCACAGGAACAAAGCCTGAGCATTTATCCATGGGAATATTCCAGATCATTGATAGACAGACTCTGGTTAAGCAGCTTCTCCAATTGTGGGATATAGAATCCCAAGTGGGAATTGGATCCCATTTCTAGTAATGGATTCAGTGAAGTTGCCTAACCTTGCTAAAATCTGTTTTCCTTACAATAAAGAGTAAAGATTCCTAGCTTAGCTTCTCTGGGGTTGTCAGGGTAATCCTGATGTATGTAGAAAAACTTTTCTAAAACTATTAACGTACTTTGAGCTTTAAAATATTATTTGATAATATATCCACACATAAGCAAAGTAAATCCAGACAATAGCTGGAATAGTTTGTTTTTTTTAAGTTTATAACAAGACATAATTATTTGATTCAATTCACCTCACCCCATTAAAATTAAATAGCTAAGGAAATAAATTGTTGGCTCTTATGAATGTTTCAGCTCAAATACTCATTGAAATGTCCCTCCTATGATGAGCATCTGAGCATCAAGCAATGATGACAGAAAATGGCCACCTAAAGGTTACCCCATTGCTTAGAAAATTAAAGATGTGCCAGTAAGTTATCTTGTTCATATCCTCTTGGATGTTTGATTTACAGGTGATGCTTTCTGTCTTTCTGATGGTTTCACATTACCTATCCACTTACTCTGCTATCATTTGTCACTCTCCCAGTTAAGAAAGCTATAAGGTTATCCCTTTTTTTCTTTTTTATTTCTTCCTTTCTTTCTTTCTTTACTTTCTTTCTTTCTTTCTTTCTTTCTTCCTTCCTTTCTTTCTTTCTTTTCCGAGGTAGGGTCTCATTCTAGCCCAAGCTGACCTGGAATTCACTATGTAGTCCCAGGGTAGCCTTGAACTCAAGATATCCTCCTACCTCTGCCTCCCGAGTGCTGGGATTAAAGGTGTGTGCTGCTGGAAAGTGACCAGGAAGACACTCATTGTTGACCTTTGGCCTTCACATATATGTGGAAATCCCATCACACCCATGTATCCACACATATACATGCTGGCACTCCCCCCCCCACCACCAGAGTGCATGGGTCTGGGGATGTAATTCACTGAGAGAGTGCATACTTAGCATAATCAGGCCCTAGGTTCAGTCCCCAACACTACAAAATTTAAAACAAACAAAACATCACAGTCTAAAACCGGTACTCTAGAATTGGTAGGTGGACTTTATGCATATATAAAAAGGTCACAGGCTTGGTGATGCACACCTTTAATCCTAGCACTCAAGAGGCAGAGGTAAAAGGATTGCTGTGAGTTCCAGGCCAGCCTGAGAATACATAGCGAATTCAGGTCAGCCTGGGCTAGAAACTAGAACCTACCTCAAAATAAATAAATAAATAAATAAATAAATAAATAAATAAATAAAAATGGTACCCAGAATCCTTGCATAACCTCAAGTGATCACTGTGCAATGGTCCCTAACCCTAAGCGATCACTGCGTGATGATTCTTAACCCCAAATGATTGCTCTGGCATGGTTCCTAGCCCAAAGTGATCACTGTGGGATGGTTTCTAACCCTGAGTGATCACTGTGGAATGATCCCTAACCCCTAGTGGTCACTGTGGAATGGTTCCTGGTCCTGAGTGATCACTGTGGAATGGTTCCTAGTCCTGAGTGATCACTGTGGAATGATCCCTAACCCCTAGTGGTCACTGTGGAATGGTTCCTGGTCCTGAGTGATCACTGTGGAATGGTTCCTAGTCCTGAGTGATCACTGTGGAATGATCCCTAACCCCTAGTGGTCACTGTGGAATGGTTCCTGGTCCTGAGTGATCACTGTGGAATGGTTCCTAGTCCTGAGTGATCACTGTGGAATGATCCCTAACCCCTAGTGGTCACTGTGGAATGGTTCCTAGTCCTGAGTGATCACTGTGGAATGATCCCTAACCCCTAGTGGTCACTGTGGAATGGTTCTTAGTCCTGAGTGATCACTGTGGAATGGTTCCTAGTCCTGAGTGATCACTGTGGAATGGTTCCTAGTCCTGAGTGAGCACTGTGGAATGGTTCTTAGTCCTGAGTGAGCACTGTGGAATGGTTCCTAGTCCTGAGTGATCACTGTGGAATGGTTCCTAGTCCTGAGTGATCACTGTGGAATGGTTCCTAGTCCTGAGTGATCACTGTGGAATGGTTCCTAGTCCTGAGTGATCACTGTGGAATGGTTCCTAGTCCTGTGTGATCACTGTGGAATGGTTCCTACTCCTGAGTGATCACTCTGGAATGGTTCCTAGTCCTGAGTGATCACTGTGGAATGGTTCCTAGTCCTGAGTGATCACTGTGGAATGGTTCCTAGTCCTGAGTGATCACTGTGGAATGATCCCAAACCCCTAGTGGTCACTGTGGAATGGTCCCTAGTCCTGAGTGATCACTGTGGAATGATTCCTAATCATGAATGATCACTGTGGGATGGTTCCCATCCCTGAGTCTGCAGTTTACATGGTTCTTTTTAATTTTTTTTAATATTTATTTTCGGAAGCTGTGGTAGTTTCATTGTGTGTGCCCTAATAGATTTAAAAGGTTTATTAAAGCTTGTAGTTTAGTTCTCTAGCCACTTGGCTGGAGGAGGTGTTAATGTGGGTGGATCCTAGGGTCCAATGGATTTGGAATTACAGTCTAAAGATATGCAAAGTACTGGAGTATTGCTGGAGTTCTGCCTGGGTTCCCTGTGATTTGGCTGATGGGTTTTTTGGGGGGAGGGTGGGGGGAGGCCTTGCTTTTGGTGGTGGATTTTTCTTTGCTTGGATCTGTGAAGGGGGGGACAACCTCTTCCGCCAATATGGAACTTCCCCTGGATCTGTAAGCTCAAATAAATTCCCTTCCCTTCCTCCTATATACAAAAAAAGAAAGAAAGAAGAATGAAAAAGAAAGCTATAAGGTCTCGCCCAATGCCTTTCTTCTCAGATACTGTTATCTCCTACAAGAAGATACACTCCCTTGAACTGCTGTTTCTTTTTTTAATTATTTTATTTTATTTGTTTCTTGTAAAGCAAGGCGGGCGAGAGAGAAAGAATGGGGATGCCAGGATCTCTGGCCACTGTAAACAAATTTCAGATGCATGTGGCACCATGTGCATCTGGCTTACATGGGATCAGGGGAATTGAGCCTGGGTCCTTAGGCTTTGCAGACAAGTGCCTTAACTGCTAAGCCATCTCTCCAGCTTGGACTGCTATTTCTTGGAGAGGTAATTTTTACTCAGATCAAAAAAAAATATCACACTTTCTGTTCCCATGACTCATTTTTGCTGACAAGGCCATTCTAATTGTATAAGTAATAATCTCAGGCTGGACAGATGGTTCAGTGGTTAAGTGTGCAACAAGAATTGGGGGCCCAAGTTTGAATCTCCGGATCCCACATAGACAGCTGGATGTGTGCCTGTGGCCCGAATCCTACAAAGGGGAGCAGAACCCAGGGAATTGCCCTGGCTTATGAAAAAAAGCAAGCTCTGGTATGGGTAAGAGACTCCGTCTCAAAATGGGAATGAATGGAGCAGGACGCCCAGCATTCTGCTCCAGCCACTGCAGGCAAGCGCCCCCAACCACAGGCGAGTGCAACACCACACAGCGCATGCATGAGTGGGCACACACACACCACATCACACATTATACACACACATACACACAAGCAAAATAACAATAATCTCAAAGTAAATAACAAAGATCTGAGAGCATACATTTCACCTTACATTGACTGTTTTTTTGTTTTTGTTGTTGTTGTTTATTTTTATTTATTTATTGCAGAGTGACAGAGAGAGAATGAGTGCACCAGGTCCTCCACCCACTGCAAACGAACTCCAGATGCGTGCGCCCCCTTGTGCATCTGGCTAACATGGGTCCTGGGGAGTCGAGCCTCGAACCAGGGTCCTTAGGCTTCACAGGCAAGCGCTTAACCACTAAGCCATCTCTCCAGCCCACATTAATTGTTTTAAATTTTGTCTTTATTTATATATAATTATCTTACAATGTAATCAAAGATATTAAAAGAGCTCAGCGTTTTAACAGCTGTATATACCAAATAAGTAGTTAAACCAAGATACAAAGTTGCAAGTATCAGAGAAAGCTGTCAGCAACAGTGATGATAAGAGGGTAGGTCTGCTTATGCTGTCCCACTGCTTAGGCCTGAGTTAGCTAGAAGCACTTACACAGGCATACCTTAAGTTAAATTTCAGTAGCTTCAGAAACGAAAGACTCTCAATACCGAATCCTGTCCAAGTCCAAGGCTAATTAATTTGGGGACTCACATGTTTAACAGATATTTTGCACATCTTTATAGACTTTCTGATTATAAAATTAACTAGTGTCTATTGGAGAAAAAAGTGAAAATAAAAAATACATCTATGTAACATATATACATATACATATATATATATATATACATAAATAAATATATATACATATATATATGAAAATATAGGAAATCCTTAATTCTATCATTTAATCTAAATCAATGTCAGCTTTGTTTCTTTTAAATACATATTTGCTTGACAATTGATGGTAGCAGAGAGGTAAAGACAGATAGATTGATAGATGAATGTGTGTGTGTGTGTGTGTGTGTGTGTGTGCATGTGCACATGTGCACATTCATGTGCACAGGTTTTAAACAGGTTCTTATGACACCTCCTGTTCCATGTTTTGCATGGAAGGAGGCATTTCTGATTTAAATCCCAGCACTCCATCCAGGCTGTACACGTCTCTTCATACAGCTCAGAGCTCACTGAAGAAAATGAGCTTGCTTACTACGGCGAGCTCACCTCGCCCAGCCCACAGCCTCCAGAGACAGATCTGCTTCTCCAGATGCCTGACCAGAGTTTTGTAAGCTGGGAAAGTGACAAGAGCCTTCTGAATGTCAGACCCAAATTTCTAAGAGGATGGAGGCAGCAGAGATAAGAGTCTGCAGAAGACGTTCTCGTCTGGCCAATTACGGCACTCCCTGTGTGAACAAATGCCTCTCAGCAGTTCCTGGCATGGGCTGCCTTTGGCTGATCCATAAATCGTCTGCCTACGGAGACAAGCATGGAGTTGGGAGAGCACTTCTAATCCTGCCGTGGAAACTCAGTGTGATTCTAAGGCTGTGCCCCGAGAAACCGGGCTGGCAAGACAAAACAACCACAGCGTAAATCAATGTGATACATTTCTACAGGCAGATTATTCAAGGTCATTATTTTATCTGCTTCATTGATTAACATTGTTACACACCCACAAGGTCCATGTTTCCAATGTTCCCCACCCTCAGAATGGAACCCCTTGTTATTTCTTGGCACAGAAATACTAATATTGTAATTTTCTAGTGACAACTTCCCCCCCCCAAAAAAAGTACCCCTTCAAAATAAAGTGCAGTTCTCAAGAGGGATAAATTAACAAGAGATCCTTCCCAGGAGATATAAAAGATAAGGGCTGTGTTCACAAAGGCAGGGAGTGTAGAAAAAAAATAATAAAATAAAGAAGAAGAAATTGATTCTGAGTGAATTCAGCAAAAGAAAGCCTGTGATTCAGCAAAAGAAAGCTGTGAACGAGAATGTTTAGAGCACAGACAGACAGATAAGTACAGCTGGGGAAAAAACCTGCTCTCTAAGCTCAGCCTGCCCGGCCTGCCAGAAGCAAGGAACATTACTCATTGCTTCTCTTTTTCTGTCTTTTTAGGAAATCCAGCTCCGAGGGAAGATCCCATGCTGTCTAAAAGAAGCTACCTATGAAGGAAAATGAGAACATTTACAGCCTAAATCTGTATAAGAAACTTCCACAGCTGAGACTCTGAAAGGAAGAACGGGGATCATGCTAATGATTATGTTTTATAGCCTCAACATGCCTCACATCTGGAGGGGATCCAATGCCCTCATCAGGTTGTCACATTGATGGAAGGGCCCCTGCTGAGACGCAGCTGCTTGTGGGGAGAGTCACATCTGGGGAACAGCTGTGTATCAATCCTGGCAATGTCGGGGCAGCAGGGCACAGAAACGTCTATAGGGGCAGCAGGTCCACCTGGAGCCTCCCTCCCCGCCTACTTCCCCAGAATCAGAAAATTAAGGGAGACGTGGGGAGCATCACTTTTGCTAACTGATTGAAATGCGCTCAAAGACTTCACTCCATAAACTCTGTAGAAGGAGGTGATCTGGGCAGTCCAGCTTTCTGGTTAGCAAAAATGGTTTTTGACACACTTATGCACCATCTTTTGTTTAACCATTTCAGATGAAAAGATTTTTATTAAGTATACCTGCATTCCCTCACTCTCATTCAAATTAATCATACCTTCACCAGTCTGGCACCTCCAATTCAACCTGTGGCCATCAATTGGAAAAGTAGGAGTGTTTATTGATGGGCCTTTTCTTACAGAGAGGAGTCCAAACCATGTGTTGTGCACAGTAGCATGTATGTGCATGCTCACACAGAGTCAGGTGCACAGCGTGCGCACAGCACATACACATGCACACGCACGCACGCACACAGCAAGAGGCAGGAAGAAAGAATGGCATTGTAAAGGAAATTAACAAATGATCCTATTAGTTCCACTTTTCCATTAATGAGCAGTGTGACTTTTAAGGAGTCACTCCAATTCTCTGTCTCAATGTTCTTGTAACATGAAGGAGGGACAATAATTGCTATGATCTCACCAAATGGTAATCTAATGATTCTTTAACATATGATTACAAATTCCTCCCCCTCTCTCTCTCTCTGTTTCTCTCTCTCTCTCTCCTTCTTCCTTCCTTTTTCCTTTTTTCTTTCTTTCCACTATCCATATATCTATTATTTGAAATGTCAAGATAAAAAGCCAAGTAATCTGAACTGCTATGCAGACCATATGAACCCCTAGACGCAAGTCATGGCAAACATCAATGTGCACATTTCCAACTAAATGCCATGATACCTGTGCTCAGTGACCTTAAATATTTATGTATAACTTTTATTGAGACAGGGGCCTTACTATGTACTACAGGCTGGCCTGAAACTCAGTATGTAGCCTAGGTTGGCCTCAAACTCCTTATCTTCTGTCTCAGCTTCCAAAGTGGTGGAATTACAGGTGTGTGCCAGCACACTTGGCTCATAACATTTATTTAATATTTTAGTTATGGATTGACTCATTGATTAATTTTCAAGCAGAGAGAGAGATTGAGAATGACCATGCCAGGGCCTCCAGCCACTGTAAATGAACTCCAGATACACCAGTTTGTGCATCTAGCTTTATGTGGGTACTGGGGAATCAAACCCAGTTGTTAGGCTTTGCAGGCAAGTGCCTTAACTGCTGAATCATCTCTTCAGCCCTCATGACATTTTTTAATAATTACTTTTCTTCTTCCTCCTCTTGACCCCAATATTACAGAAGGAAGGAAGGAGCAAGATTATCATGGATCTGGGAGTAGCACATGTAAGGATGTGGATTAAAATAAAGGCTTAGAGAAGAGACAGTAATGAGGTATGAAGGGGTACAGAGGCACAAAGACAAGGGCATAGAAGAGACATAGTCTACACAGGCATACAAGAAAGACAGGCTTCAGAGTTCGTGAGGACAGCTCAGGGGTACTTAAGTGGCAAGTGGTGCAGACTGTATGAACTGCTAAGCAAGAGACCAAACTAAAAGACTTCAATGGAGATTTTACAAGTTATTCATCAAGCAAAACGAATGGGGCTTCAAGCAAGTCAGACCAGTAGGACCACAGTGTGTGACCTTGCATAATTATTTCAATGACTTGCTGTTTTATTTTTAAAAGAGAAGTAAAAGGAATCAAAATAATATGGCCTTCAAAAAAAATAAGTCAACTTAAGGTCTTGATGAATAAAACATGATGAGGTTAATTTTAAACCCCTTTCTATGCTATCTGTCTTCTGAAGAATTTTCCATTGTCCTTGTGCAATAATGTAAGTTATCACATTGGGAATTTTTTTTTTTTTGCTTATCTATAAATAGTTCCTTCACCCATAACCCAGGGATGACAGCCTACTTTTATTACTTAAACATGTCTCCAACTATGAAAAGGCGATTTCCCGGAAGTCTGCGCTGCCACAGCTGCGCTGCTGTCAGTCAGCCCAGGGTGCATACATTGGGCAAATATTGCAACAGAAAGAATCTTACTGTGACTCAGCAAAGACAGAAAGATCAGAATGAACGCTGGCACCGCACTGCCAAGAAGCAATCTTGGCACCCAGCTGAGGGTAATTACAAGAAACAGGAGCCAGAAGGCCCACCCCTGTGCTTCGAAGGATCCCCCAGACTCAAGACCAGCCAGAAAGAAAAGTAACGAAACGGCATCCCAAAGATTATTATTGATAAAATATGTTTAACAATTGTCTGATCCTATGAATTCAATCATCTCATTTCTGATATGTCTGCTCTGGCTAAAAGGAAGTTTTAGCCAGAAGAATTTAAGGATTTTTTCACTCTAGGGTGAAGTCACTAACACAGAGTTGGAAGTGCTGCTTGGTCTTCCTGCATGCAAGTATACTAAAATTTATCACAATATATAGCACTAGTCCCTCCTTATAGAACTGTCATGACAATGAACAGAACACAGGGCTCAACGTTGATTGGCTTACTCTTGCTATTATTATCTCTAAGAGGACTGTGGCTGCTCACTCTTTTGCAGAGACTGTGGCCAGCTACACATGCAGCATCCCACAGCCCCGTTCTTGGGTACTGTTCTCACCAGACTCCATTCTTTTTATTTTTTTAAATCATTTTTGTTTATTTATTTGACCGCAACAGACAGAGAAAGAGGCAGATAGAAAGAAAGAGAGAGAATGGGCGCGCCAGGGCCTTCCAGCCACTGCAAACAAACTCCAGACGTGTGCGCCCCCTTGTGCATCTGGCTAACGTGGGTCCTGGGGAATCGAGCCTCGAACCTGGGGTCCTTAGGCTTCATAGGCAAGTGCTTAACCGCTAAGCTATCTCTCCAGCCCCGGACTCCATTCTTATAAATGTCCAATTTCTTCCTGCGCTCTAATCCCTCTGAAAAACCTTTCTGCCCTTCCACAGCTGTTTTTGCTCTGCCCAATAGCATAATTTGCAATTTGTCTCCCTGTGCTGCATTTGCCACCATCTTGGATGGTTCAAACATCCGTGTGAGTGAAACAGGCTTGCCAACTTAAGTGCCAAAAGAAAGTGCAAGACAAAAAAAAAAAAAAAAAAAAAAGGAATGGACCACAGGAACCCATCCCACAGTGTTGTGGCTCGAATGTGGAATGCCCCATCACCTAGAGGTTCATGCATTTGAATACTTGGTCAGCGGCTACTGGTGCTGTTTGGGAAAATTATGTATCCTTTAAGAAGAGCTTTGCTGAAGGATGTGGGTCACTGTGGGCAGGCCTTATGGTTTCTGCAGCCTGTCCACACTTCCTGTTGACCTTCCATTCTTGTTGTCATGCTTCCTCCACCAGGATGGGATATATCCCCTCAAAACCGTAAGTCAGAATAAACCCTTTCCTTCCTTAGCTGCTTCCTATCAGATACTGGTCACAGAAACAAGTAACTAGCACAAGCATGGACGACAAAGAGCCAAGGCATTAACTGGGGATAGGAATGCACAGTAAACAGCCCTGTCTCAATGCCAGCAAGATGGGCTGCAAGAGAGTGTAAATGTCTAAAATCTTAAAATCCAAGATTCTGAAATATTGGCAAATGATTTACTTTAAAAAAAAGTGCATGGCTCAAGGGATTGCTTAGTGGTTAACATACTTGCCTGCAAAGCCTAAGGACTCATGTTCAACTCTCCAGGTCCCATGCAAGCTGGACGCACAAGGTCGCATGTGTGCATAAGATGGTGCATGTATCTGGAGTTCAATTGCAGTGGCTGGATCCCCTGTTGTGCCAATGCTCGCTCTCTCGCTCTCTCTCTCTCTCTCTCTCATAATAATAATAAAAATAATAATAAATTCTAAAATGCCGAATGTGGGGCTGGAGAGATGGCTTAGGCATTTGCCTGCAAAACCTAAGGACCCAGGATCGATTTCCCAGTACCCATGTAAGCCAGATGCCCATAGTGGTGCATGCATCTGAAGTTTGTTTGCAGTGGCCAAAGGCCCTAAAACACCCATTTTCTCTCTCCCTCTCTCTTTGTCTCTCTCTCTTTCTCTAATAATTAAATAAAAACAAATATTTTAAAATAAATAAATACAGAATGCAAGCTAGATCCAGCCAGTCTACGAGCAAGATTCTGTTCCTAAGCAGCTGGTGGAAGATAATGCCCAACTTTCTGTGACCCAGGCTACATTCTCTTCCCACAGCCGCATTCTCCCAATACTGTCCTCTATGCCTCTCCTCCAGTTCTGTCTTCATCTATTCAGTTCTTACATACCATCAAATCTCATCTTAAACTTTGCCTCCAACTCTGTTTCTTACTGCCAGGGCATAATAATTTCCCATTTTCAGTGTCTTATTAACTTACTTGAGCTTTTCTTCAGGCTGTCAATATGATAAAGATAGACACCTCATTGCCACATATGACATCATGGGCTCCCACTCAGCATAGGTATAGCACCTTGGAGATGCTGAGAAAACATTTGTTCAAAAAAAATCTTCAGAATAATTTATGTTTTGTGTGTGCACTCAAATCTCCTTTCCTACTTTTATATTCACATTTCCTGATGTCCACTGGCTATCTGCATCTAGATAGATTTCCATAAGCTAAAACACTCCACCTATAAGATAGTTTAAAGATATGTCTGAAATTTCTCCCTGTAATAGAGGTGGAGCTAAATTCTCTTTCTTTAAAGTATGGGCTGGGCTTACTGACTTGCCTCTGACACAGTGTATCAATGGTGTTGGTAGGTTATTTCTCAAGCTAAATTATTTTTAAAAATCTCTGGCTTCTTCTGGGGTTCAGCTCTTTCCTCTCCTTTCTTCCCCCCCCTCCTTCCTCTTCCTTTCTCCTTCTGGCTGTTATTGCACCCCTTTCTCTGAGGAAGGGCGTGTAGTGAACAATCCCATGTGGAAGACACTGTAGCAAGAAACTGTAACTTCTGCATACAGCAACATGAGTGTTTGGAAGGGGATCCCTGGGAGGAAGCCAAATCTTTAGCAGATGAAACTCTATGCTGACAGCTCCTCTAAAACATTATAAGACACCCTGAGCCAGAGCAACCCAGTTAAACCACTTCCTGAATTCTGACCCAAAAGACATACAAATTGTTTCCTACTGTATAAGTTATTCTTGTCACTGTGACAAAAGCAACCTAAGGAAGGGAAGGTTTCTTTTGGCTCACAGTTTGAGGAAATCATGTCCACTATGGTGGGGAAGGCATGGCAAAAGGAACGTGAGGTGGTTGGTCACATTGCATCTGTAGTCATGAAGCCTAGAGAGAGATGAACCCTGCTGCCCAGATTGCTTTCTCCTTTTATTCAATCTGGGACCCCAGCCCATGGGATGACGCCTTGGCATTTAGTCTGAGACCCCAGCCCATGGGATGGTGCCTTCATATTTAGTCTGGGACCCCAGCCCATGGGATAATGTCTTCCACATTCAGAGTGAACCATCCCTCCTCAGTTAAGCTTCTCTGGAATCACTCAAGAACACTCCCAGAGGTGTGTCTCCTAGGTGAATCCAAATATTCAGTCAAGCTGACCATGAAAATGAATCATCACACCCACTTTTAGCCATTGCTTAGGGAGGCTGTCTCAGACAGCAGTAATATTCAAATTCTCAAAACTGAAGTCATTATCAAAATTCCTTCTCCCTCCCTCTCTACTACCCAGTTCAATCCACCTCTGAAGTCCCTATGACAATCAGTGGCTTTCAAGCCACTAACATCCACAAACTCAGGGGTCTTCTTAGCCTCTTCCCCCTGCCTTCTTGTGATTCATATGCAGCTTGTTGTTGTCAATCAGTTTTGGATCCTGGTGCCACAGGGGCTCCCCACACCTCTGTCTCCAATCCTAGCCCTACTTTTGCATAATCTGGTAAGATGGCAGCATAGTAGCCACATCAAAGCAGCCTAGGGAGGGAAATAAGCAGAAACACAGCAAAATACACTCTTCTACTGAAAAGTGAAGGTGTGCAAGTTTTTATCAACCACAGCAGAGAAGCAGGAGAAACCAAGATCTTCCAGAGTGGGGAAAACCGGCCAGAATCCTGCCCTAGGCAGCCTGCAGCATCAATCTGGATGCCCCAGCCCAGCTGGTGCAGAGCTGCAGGAGTAGAAACAAGGTGAAGGGATTTTCTACTCACATCTAGCCTCCTTGCAAAGTCAAGAAAGCCTGAAGGAGAAGACAGCAGGGTCCAGCTGAGGCAGCTGCTGAAGGAGAACACACACGAGACCAGCTGAGCGGCTCCGGTATAACTCCAGACACCCGACATAGCCTCCTGTCTCCCAACCATAAGAGCAGTGAATCTCCAGAGAACTCATTTCACCCTTGGCCCCCCAGAACAGAGAGAGAGCAAGTGGGCGCTTGGCATTGGTGAGATTTGAAGCCATCTCAAAAGGTAACAGGGGCTACTTACACAAAGCCAGATATTCAGGCCTGCACTGGACATACTAATCTCTCTTTCCATGTCAGGAAAGGTTATATATTACATTTGAATCATATATTCTTGGTTGGCTTTACAATTCTCAAATAAACTGTATTTTGGTGTTGACTAGTGTTCCCTTTGACATTTCCTGATTTTTAGGGCTTTTGTTCTTTTTCTTCTGTCATTATTGAGAGCAGGGTCTCACTGGCCTCAGGCTAACTTGGACCCTATTTCAGACAACAAATCTTAACCAACTAGTTGACAGGATTAAGGGTGTGGGACAATTAACACCCTTAGGGACTTTGGCTTCATTAGATTATGGGTTTATTTTAATCCCCACACTTGTATAGATAGTCTGTGCTGGTTTTGATTCTATGTGTATATTGTTCAGTTAAATTTTATAATTTGCCAATAATTTGCTCCACCCAGTCTACTACAATACTTGAATGTAAGGCAAACTCTACACCTAGGGTCACTTCTGCTATTTCTCTTACAGTATAAGAGGTACACCTGGCTACACTGAAGATATATAAAGTCAGATTTACACAGCCAGTTACACTGCAGATAATTAGAAAACCCAAGCTACTTTTGCGTAATCCTTACTCTTTTTCTGGATCTGTTTCTGCGGCATTGGGAAGACTTTCAGGTAAATTTTTATTGAAACAGATTATTCTCCTAATCAAAAATTTCAGTAGATTTCCATCATTGATAGAATGAAATCTAGATGTCAAAAGGGTCTGGTTGTCTTTCTAACTTTGCTTGCCACTACTTTTTTTTCACATGTTCTACCTCAATGAACAAATATTTCCAGGAATAGTATTGGGACTTCCTGGTCCTTGTTCCAGTTATCACTGACAGCTTTAAAAGTACCTCCAAATCACCAGAATTTAAACAGTAGCTTTTGTTTGAACATGCTTTCATTGGTCAGGAATGTGGGGGAGATTTGGTTATTTGGTTTCTGACTGTGGGGCATCAACTGGGTGGGAGGATCCACCTCCTAGGTGGTTTCTACATTTTTCTGCCTGACACCAGGCCATCCAGTGAAACTTTCTCTCCTAGATGCTAATCTTACCTATGGAGAATTAACCCTTCTCCTTCCTTAGCTGCTTCCTATCAGATACTGGTCACAGAAAACAAGTAACTCGCACAAGCATGGACACAAAAGAGCCAAGGCAATAACTGGGGATAGGAATGCACAGTAAACAGCCCTGTCTCAATGCCAGCAGATGGGCTGCAAGAGAGTGTAAATGTCTAAAATCTTAAAATCCCAAGATTCTGAAATATTGGCAAATGCCTTTACTTAAAAAAAAATGCATGACTCAAGGGATTGCTTAGTGGTTAACGTACTTGCCTGCAAAGCCTAAGGACTCATGTTCAACTCTCCAGGTCCCATGTAAGCTGGACGCACAAGGTCGCATGTGTGCACAAGATGGTGCCTGTATCTGGAGTTCAATTGCAGTGGCTGGAGCCCCTGTTATGCCAATTCTCTCTCTCTCTCTCTCTCTCTCTCTCTCTCTCTCATAATAATAAAAATAATAATAAATTCTAAAATGCCGAATGTGGGGCTGGAGAGATGGCTTAGGCATTTGCCTGCAAAACCTAAGGACCCAGGATCGATTTCCCAGTACCCATGTAAGCCAGATGCCCATAGTGGTGCAAGCATCTGAAGTTTGTTTGCAGTGGCCAAAGGCCCTAAAACACCCATTTTCTCTCTCCCTCTCTCTTTGTCTCTCTCTCTTTCTCTAATAATTAAATAAAAACAAATATTTTAAAATAAATAAATGCAGAATGCAAGCTAGATCCAGCCAGTCTACGAGCAAGATTCTGTTCCTAAGCAGCTGGTGGAAGATAATGCCCAACTTTCTGTGACCCAGGCAGCATTCTCTTCCCACAGCCGCATTCTCCCAATACTGTCCTCTATGCCTCTCCTCCAGTTCTGTCTTCATCTATTCAGTTCTTACATACCATCAAACCTCATCTTAAACTTTGCCTCCAACTCTGTTTCTTACTGCCAGGGCATAATAATTTCCCATTTTCAGTGTCTATTAACTTATTTGAGCTTTTCTTCAGGCTGTCAATATGATAAAGATAGACACCTCATTGCCACATATGACATCATGGGCTCCCACTCAGCATAGGTATAGCACCTTGGAGATGCTGAGAAAACATTTGTTCAAAAAAAATCTTCAGAATAATTTATGTTTTGTGTGTGCACTCAAATCTCCTTTCCTACTTTTATATTCACATTTCCTGATGTCCACTGGCTATCTGCATCTAGATAGATTTCCATAAGCTAAAACACTCCACCTATAAGATAGTTTAAAGATATGTCTGAAATTTCTCCCTGTAATAGAGGTGGAGCTAAATTCTCTTTCTTTAAAGTATGGGCTGGGCTTACTGACTTGCCTCTGACACAGTGTATCAATGGTGTTGGTAGGTTATTTCTCAAGCTAAATTATTTTTAAAAATCTCTGGCTTCTTCTGGGGTTCAGCTCTTTCCTCTCCTTTCTTCCCCCCCCCCTCCTTCCTCTACCTTTCTCCTTCTGGCTGTTATTGCACCCCTTTCTCTGAGGAAGGGCGTGTAGTGAACAATCCCATGTGGAAGACACTGTAGCAAGAAACTGTAACTTCTGCATACAGCAACATGAGTGTTTGGAAGGGGATCCCTGGGGGGAAGCCAAATCTTTAGCAGATGAAACTCTATGCTGACAGCTCCTCTAAAACGTTATAAGACACCCTGAGCCAGAGCAACCCAGTTAAACCACTTCCTGACTTCTGACCCAAAAGACATACAAATTGTTTCCTACTGTATAAGTTATTCTTGTCACTGTGACAAAAGCAACCTAAGGAAGGGAAGGTTTCTTTTGGCTCACAGTTTGAGGAAATCATGTCCACTATGGTGGGGAAGGCATGGCAAAAGGAACGTGAGGTGGTTGGTCACATTGCATCTGTAGTCATGAAGCCTAGAGAGAGATGAACCCTGCTGCCCAGATTGCTTTCTCCTTTTATTCAATCTGGGACCCCAGCCCATGGGATGACGCCTTGGCATTTAGTCTGAGACCCCAGCCCATGGGATGGTGCCTTCATATTTAGTCTGGGACCCCAGCCCATGGGATAATGTCTTCCACATTCAGAGTGAACCATCCCTCCTCAGTTAAGCTTCTCTGGAATCACTCAAGAACACTCCCAGAGGTGTGTCTCCTAGGTGAATCCAAATATTCAGTCAAGCTGACCATGAAAATGAATCATCACACCCACTTTTAGCCATTGCTTAGGGAGGCTGTCTCAGACAGCAGTAATATTCAAATTCTCAAAACTGAAGTCATTATCAAAATTCCTTCTCCCTCCCTCTCTACTACCCAGTTCAATCCACCTCTGAAGTCCCTATGACAATCAGTGGCTTTCAAGCCACTAACATCCACAAACTCGGGGTCTTCTTAGCCTCTTCCCCCTGCCTTCTTGTGATTCATATGCAGCTTGTTGTTGTCAATCAGTTTTGGATCCTGGTGCCACAGGGGCTCCCCACACCTCTGTCTCCAATCCTAGCCCTACTTTTGCATAATCTGGTAAGATGGCAGCATAGTAGCCACATCAAAGCAGCCTAGGGAGGGAAATAAGCAGAAACACAGCAAAATACACTCTTCTACTGAAAAGTGAAGGTGTGCAAGTTTTTATCAACCACAGCAGAGAAGCAGGAGAGACCAAGATCTTCCAGAGTGGGGAAAACCGGCCAGAATCCTGCCCTAGGCGCCTGCAGCATCAATCTGGATGCCCCAGCCCAGCTGGTGCAGAGCTGCAGGAGTAGAAACAAGGTGAAGGGATTTTCTACTCACACTAGCCTCCTTGCAAAGTCAAGAAGCCTGAAGGAGAAGACAGCAGGGTCCAGCTGAGCAGCTGCTGAAGGAGAACACACACGAGACCAGCTGAGCGGCTCCGGTATAACTCCAGACACCCGACATAGCCTCCTGTCTCCCAACCATAAGAGCAGTGAATCTCCAGAGAACTCATTCACCCTTGGCCCCCCAGAACAGAGAGAGAGCAAGTGGGCGCTTGGCATTGGTGAGATTTGAAGCCATCTCAAAAGGTAGCAGGGGCTACTTACACAAAGCCAGATATGCAGGCCTGCACTGGACATACTAATCTCTCTTTCCATGTCAGGAAAGGTTATATATTACATTTAGATCATATATTCTTGGTTGGCTTTACCATTCTCAAATAAACTGTATTTTGGTGTTGACTAATGTTCCCTTTGACATTTCCTGATTTTTAGGGCCTTTGTTCTTTTTCTTCTGTCATTATTGAGAGCAGGGTCTCACTGGCCCCAGGCTAACTTGGACCCTATTTCAGACAACAAATCTTAACCAACTAGTTGACAGGATTAAGGGTGTGGGACAATTAACACCCTTAGGGACTTTGGCTTCATTAGATTATCGGTTTATTTTAATCCCCACACTTGTATAAATAGTCTGTGCTGGTTTTGATTCTATGTGTATATTGTTCAGTTAAATTTTATAATTTGCCAATAATTTGCTCCACCCAGTCTACTACAATACTTGAATGGAAGGCAAACTCAACACCTAGGGTCACTTCTGCTATTTCTCTTACAGTATAAGAGGTACACCTGGCTACACTGAAGATATATAAAGTCAGATTTACACAGCAGGTAACACTGCAGATAATTAGAAAACCCAAGCTACTTTTGCGTAATCCTTACTCTTTTTCTGGATCTGTTTCTGAGGCATTGGGAAGACTTTCAGGTAAATTTTTATTGAAACAGATTATTCTCCTAATCAAAAATTTCAGTAGATTTCCATCGTTGATAGAATGAAATCTTGATGTCAAAAGGGTCTGGTTGTCTTTCTAATTTTTCTTTCCACTACTTTTTTTTTCACATGTTCTACCTCAATGAACAAATATTTCCAGGAATAGTATTGGGACTTCCTGGTCCTTGTTCCAGTTATCACTGACAGCTTTAAAAGTACCTCCAAAACACCAGAATTTAAGCAGTCACTTTTCTTTGAACATGCTTTCATTGGTCAGGAATGTGGGGGAGATTAGGTTCTTTGGTTTCTGACTGTGGGGCATCAACTGGGTGGGAGGATCCACCTCCTAGGTGGTTTCTACATTTTTCTGCCTGACACCAGGCCATCTAGTGAAACTTTCTCTCCAAATAGCATCTTACCTATGGAGAATTTTCCTTACAACTGGGCCCCTTGGGAAAAAAAAAAAAAAAGGACCCATTTGAATTTTAAAGATTATTTTTTGTTTAGATGTGCAATAAAAAAGGAGAATTTGGTCCATTTCTATGTGGAGCTTTTCATGAATCATGGTATCAGGACAATCTGGTAGCTACTCTTTGTACACCATTGTTAATCTCCAACAGAGTTTTCAAACAGTTAACATTTCAAGAGGAAGAGTGCTGAAGTTTCTTGGGACTTTGTCTTAGAAATAAGGCAGCATCTGTTCTACCACATCTATATTGAATGAATTTCAGGGCCAGCAGGATTCCAAAAGAGAAGGTTTTACAAGGGTATGAAGATGGTGAGATGTGATTCCATGGGGTGTCATTCCTAAAAACTATCAACCACTGTTCTCCTTATACCTGAAGAAACCTGTAATTTAATGATATTGGATGGAAGTTATCAGAAAGAAGGACAATAGGTAGTTAATAACAGAGAGATAAACTCCACTAGAACTTAAGAAAAAGAAACACACACACACACTATGCTTATTCTTATTGTTTTTTTAGAAAACAAGAAATAAGCTCAAGATGTGTGGTTGGAACTAAGAAAACAAATTGGGGTACAGAAATATAGCATATTCACCATCTAAATTATATCACCCATTTACCTCTCCCATACCACCTACCTTAACTAAAAATTTACTTTCAGATAACTCCCCGATCATTCTAATATGTACATATATAATATATATTATATATTGTATATGTACATATATTATATATACACAGAGAGAGAGAGAGCTATCAGGAATGAAAACCCCCAAACAAAGCCTATTTGTACTCCACATAGCAACGGACCAAATTTTCCTTTCCTGTTGCATATCCAAACCTAAAATAATCCTTAAAATTCAAATAGGCCCCTTTCTACTCAAATCCTCCATGAATACTCGTAGTTCACATCAGTAGATTCTCCACTTCATAGCACTGCTGTACCATTATCTAATGAAGTAAATAGTAGAAAGTACACCTGGAATGGCATTGAGATGCTAGCTAGGCAAATTTCTTTCTTTTCAGAAGGAATTATAGAGATTCAACACAAGGCAGGGTGACTATAGCAAGGTCACTGTATAAGTCAAGGGCAGCACTGGTCTTTATATTTCTTCCATAATGTACCATGCTTTGTGCATTCATTAGTCTTGACTCTCTGCAGAGGGTCAAAACTCATCGAGAATGGAGACACAGCGCATAGCCAGGGTTAACAGAAAGAACTCAATACGTGATTTGGAGGCTGAGGATAAATTCTCTGTCGGTGCTAAATTTCTTTCAGTTAGCTAAAAACGGCTAACCAGGATGATGCTGTAGTTAGATCGTTACTGTGGAGTTCTCCCAGACAACTAAGAGAGAATAGATATTCATGAGAATTAAATAAAAATGAATTTAAAATTACGGAAGGGTTTTTGATCAGACCTACAGCTAAGATGGTAGGTGTGCTTCAGGTGAAGGGAGAGTGGCCACCCCTCTGTTCATGGTGCAGTAGTGGTGGGAACACATTACTACATTTCTGCCTTGAAGATCAGGAGTCAAGAGTGGAAGATCCCATGAGATTACACAACACACAAGGGAGACTTTTCTGAAGTAGGCTAGGTATTTTTATTATTGCTGTGACCAAATACCTGACAAGAAACAACTTAAAGGAGGAAGGGTTTATCTCAGCTCATGCTTTGAGCCATCATGTCTGAGAAGGTGTTGGAGGCAGGAGCATGAAGTGGCTGGCCACATCACTTCTGAAGTCAGGAAGCAGAGAGAGGACAGAAAGTGGAACTAAGCTCTAAACCTGAAGGCCTGCCCACTTCCCTTAGCAAAATCCTATCTCCTAAAGGATCCACCACCTTCCAAATCAATGCCACCAGCTAGGAGCCAAATATTCAAACACATGTACCTGTGGGGATCTTTCACATTCAAACCACAACAGATGGCCTAGTTTCCTACATCAATGCCATGGATGTTTGGTGAATTGTAATTCAAGCTACCAAAGGTTTAACTCTTATTCTAGATGTGGCCTTGTCACATGACTCAACTTGTCACTCTTTGATTGTTGGTTATGAATGTGGTTTCCAAGCCACTGATCCACACTAAAATTGCTGGTTATAGTATAGCTGGACCCATGAGATCATCCCATACCTGCCGTGATTTCTCAGTTGTCTATAGTGACATTGATGGAATACAACCTGTCCTCCAAGCATTTATTTGCCATGTCACAGATTATTGCATAGCTATTTGTGGGTTAGCAGTGATCCTCCTACCACTGCCTCCCAAGTTCTGGGATTAAAGGCACGTACCATGTGATGAAAATACCATGGATGGCTGCAAGTCAGACAGAATAGGAGCATCAATAGTACCCTGCAGATGGATGAATTCACGATAAAGTTCTGCTTAGTTGGAGTAATATGAAGTCAATTATACACCAAACTGGGTTCAAACCCTGACTTTGACATCTGGTACATCTTTGAGTTGATCATACAATTTCAAGTAATTCTAGTTTTCTCCTCTGAAAATCAGGTAATACTCTGTCATAACTTTTCTATAATTACATGAAAAAAAACATGCAAGGAAAATATGAGAATAAAGTCTAGAACGTACTATATAAATAAAACTATTATTATTTTGGACATATCTATTTACCATCAGCTGTGGGTATGTCTATTCCTCATCTTCAATGACCAAGAACACTAGTAGCTCTCATACATGGTCCAGAAATGGGAACCTTTATGAATTTTTAAAAAATCATGACAATATTCATCCTTCTACTGGGGGCAATATGAAAGACAAACTCATCATCCTGACATAAATCCACCACTATCATGTAATGAAGGAATGACACTCAATATGCGTTTCCTACATGAGCACACATGTTGGCTGATTTCTTTCATGGCTCTATTAGCAAGACAAATTCTGCATACCCTGCCAAGAAACTGCAGGAATGGGCTCTGAGAAAAGGGAAGGGGGAGGACACATTGCTCTCTCATCCTGTACTGGCTCCTTGTTCCTGCACTGTACACAGAATCCTGGGAATTTTAACTTTCCAACTCTTCCTATTCAGAGGACTTTTTTCTTTTCTATTTATCCTTTGTACCAGAAACTCCCAAGCAAGCTTGAGCAAAAATAACTTGCTCTTTAGGCTTTTGGGGATTGAACACAGAAAGAGCTCCTCCTCCAGTTGATCCCCACATATTCTCTCTCTCCCTCTCTCTCTCTCTCTCTCTCCCTCTCTCTTTCCAGCTGACCTTGTGTGTGTGTATACAGCAGAACACAGCAGGGCCAGTCACGGGCTCTCCAACAGTGCCTTCCTCAGTGGCTTCACATTCTCCACCGTTCCAACCCTGTAATTTTCCAGACGACTTGAGGTTTTGAGAGCAAATGAAGCAGAGAACCTGCTTGAGCTGCTAAATTCTTCCTGGACTCATTTGAAAGTGGTGAAAAGCTGCCTTGGATGGTGATTCCAGTTTTGAAGACCCTTCCCTCTGGTTTTCTACATGAAGACATTGGCCGATTCTAAGTTTCTTGAAGGCCAAGATCAGATAGTCACTGAGTGGATACCAATGGATAATAGAGCCCTCTTTTGTTGGGTTATAATGGGAAAATAACATTTATATGCCACTATGATTTATGGGGCACTTGCAAGACATTAAACTCATCTGATCATCACAGACATTCTGTGTAGTAGGACAAGCGCTATCATCCCTATGTACAGTTGTACTGATGAGGATACTAAGTACACGGCCTTGCCTAATAATCACTGTTAGTATAAAGCAGAGCTGAAGAGTAGCTCAAATTTCCCAATTTCAGTATTGAATTCTTTCTAGCCTAGCACAGCTGCCAGGAGTTCACATGGAATCTCATATGCCTATCAATGATGTGACAGATTCATTTCAAAGTCTTCATTTTCATTCATATGTGTGTGTGTGTATGTGTGTGTGTATGTGAGTGTATATGTATAGATATCCTCTTCCACCTTCCCCACTAACATTTATTTTGATAATTACACCATTTTACACCAATGGGGTCTATTTGAATGATATTAGCAGGTAAGATAGTAAGAAAGACATTAAGCATGGCTCTCTTTTAATCTTAGAGATGGTCAGACTTTTAGCAAGCCACACACCAGCCACTGTCTTTCCTTCATGCATGGAGATCTGTAAAGCATCATTCTTCTTAGATGCAAAGGAAAATAGTACCTTATCCTGTCATAAATATGCAGTGAGTAGAAGGCAGGAAGGCAAGTCAAATCCAAACCAACCACAGTAAGAATTAAAATGCTCATTGTGGAACAGAAGACCTGATCAAGCCATATAGGCTAGACAGCACATTGAGTTGCCCCCATTGGTTTAATGTGAACTGTTGACCACTACCTTACAGTGCCCTCCTTGGACATTCTTCCAGACTCAAGAAACATGGGTGTGAGTGCTTGCCTGAGTGGGTGCCCCCCACCCCTCCACTGCCTCTTGCTACTTTCTGCACCATGTCCTGCATGGAGATAGCTGAGACAGGGCAGAGTCCTGGGGGACCGTCACCTGGCAAGTTTCCTAGGAGATTCAAGAAAGTCCACAAGCATTATGAAGCAAATGAACCACAGCCAAAACATGGCTGACGTTATCTCAAAGACGTCTCAGGTCTTCAATGAGTTAATACGCTTAAACCTAAAGGAAATTTCTTCTCGCTGTGGCAGTCAAGACCGAGCATGAGCATTCACAAATGTTTGCAGTCATTTTAGAGCCCACTGACCACAGTTTGCAGCAACAAAACATGCACTATTTGTTGCACTCTGCTTTATGAAACCTTCCCTCTGGTCCTCAGGAACTCTGAGACATGAGTAAAGACCATGCAATAGGGGAGGAGATGGAGGCCACACAGAGTAAGTAGCTTGTCTAAAGTGACTAGAGGACTTCTGGCTGCCAGGATGATTTGGGGTGAGGCTGTCCTCTTCCTCAGCTGTTGCGGGGGGTAGATATTGGTAGCAGATGATAAAGCAGAGGTTGATGGACAATCATTACAGTAATGATCCTAGGTACTCTTTGTTGGAAGAAGACACAGCCAGTCATATTTGAAAAAGGGTGAAGGGAGAAAGTGAAGATCTGGTCAGACCATTCCTTTCTTTTAACAAATTACTTTTACTTTTTCTTTTCAAATGATATAACCAGTAGCTGCCATAGTCATGCCAAACTGAATAGAGTTTTAAAAATACTTTTACTCTTAAATGTATCCAAGAGGGATACCGGAGGGATATTCAATCCCTCAATAATTTTTCAAGCTTCTTTGGAAAGGTTTTTCCCTGTGGATATGAAACCAAGGTCGTAAAGTTTCTTAGTGAATGAAGAGGCTGAAATACAATCTGCAAGTCACCATCCGGCATCTGCTTTGCTTAATAATGAGGCTGGGGAAGGGGGGAAAAAAAAAGCACAGTTTTGACATTTTTTCCCAGATAAAGCCAAGCTGATAGAGAACTGCTTAACCTCTGGCCCCTGTGTCACTCACCTCTGAGGACAGTGGCCACTCCATCTCTTTTCCAGCACAGAGAGAAGTGGACAGCAGGGCCAGCACCAACTGTGAATTTCATTGCTAACCTTGTTGAATGAACTCCCAACATTTATTTCAGCTCCTCTATCAATACAATAGAAAGTTTCACCAAATCGACACCAACATTTCCACGTTCATAAGAACAACGGGAAGTCTATCGGGCTAAAATGTTTCACATTTATCCACACACTCTCCTCTTACCACACTGTGCCAGGGAGAAGGGACCGTCAAATAATAATCGCATGATGAGTTAGCAACTCTCTGTCTGTGATTAGCTACTAGAAAGTGTTCCAAGGAACAAAGACATTTCTAGAAAAAAAAAATGTTAGGGTAACTCAAGTGAAGATAGAATTAAATAATGGTGAGGAATACAGTCACAGAGAGAGAACTACCAACTCCAATGTGCTAAGGACAAGCCAGAAGAGCTTGATGAGAGAATACCACAGCATAAGTCAGAGAAGAAAGTCACCATGGGTACTAGTGCCCTCCTGAGTGACCTGTAGTTCATTTCTCCCTTAGTTTTGAAAAACCAAGAGTATCTGTGTGGTTTTAGCAGATTTAAAGGAAAACCTAGAAAATGAACACAAGAAAGAGTTTCTATATCCATTCCCTAAGCTGCATGATAAACGTGCCACAATCCAAGTGTCTTACAAAGATGAAAGTGTGCTCTCTCACAGTCTTGGTAGCCAGGACTATGAAATCAAAGCATCAGTGGGCAGGTTCCTCCTGTGGATTCAGAGGGAGAATCGTTTCCATCCTTCTCTCCTACCTCTCTGGTAGTTACAAGCAATGCTTGGAGTTCTGTGGTTTATGGCAACATCACTTCAATCTCTTCTTTTCTCATTACCATGGTCTCCTTGCCTGTGTGATTCTGTGTAACCACTTCATAGACCCATCTTCATCTAAAATGTCCTCATCTTAATTAGGAGATTATTTTAAAATAATTTCTCATCCTTAATCCCATTCTCATTCTGATGGTCTGCATGGACATAAATTTTGGAAGTATCGCCATGAAATTATTGGCACTTTCTGTTGGATTTCATTGGTCAGTAACCACATAAAGGGACAGAGAGACAATCGCTGTCCTTTTGGTCCAGGCTTCCTCGGCATTCTTTGTTCACTTGCTTTGTTCTCCTAGGACACAAAGCTCCTTTATGGTAGGTGAAATTTCTTACTAGTTTCTGTATCTCATTTCTCTGCACAGTGTTTGGCATATAGTAGGAATTCAATAAGCATAGGTGCCAGGCACTTACAGTCACACGAAACTTTCAGAGTCAGTGGCCTCCAAGTTCTTGTCTTTGAATTTGAAAAATAAAATCCATAAACCATAGTGGGTAAAGCTTAGAAATATTTGATTATAGAAATGAAGAGATGAAGGCAGAACTCCTATATAACAGGAGGGGTCCCCAGACAAGGGCTACCATTGAAGTTCACTGCCTTGGAGTTAAGACTTCATTGGATATGAGGATGAGCTGGTCAGTCTAGTTCCCATACCATGTGTACAGGCCTCTTGTGATCTTGTGACTCATATTTTTATGTCATATTTCTAGGGCAGGAGAAGTCCTTAGGGAAAATGAGATAAGGAAAAATAGGATCCCCCCTTATAGGCTAAAGGACATTTCATTCCATAAAATAGCCCTCTTTTGGGGATCCCATTGTCTTCAACAGCCTAGCCAATTTTTATTTCCTATTCTTTATAATTCTCTTTGTAGAGGTAACCCTATTCTGCTTGTAGAGAGTTGGGGTAACAACTTTCCTGGCTTCTTCAAGCTGAGTGGGTTAGTCAGATATGGCAGTCGGGGTACCTCTCCAGTGGGCCTAGCTAAGAAACCCTAAAGTACATTGATGGTTTTAACTCTCATGTTTAGTGCACAAGGAAAGTCTTTGATTCTTGAATAAAAACATTGGAGAGAAAGACTAATCATAAGAGGAGTCAGGGTGAAGAGGGCACTGAGTAAATGCAGCCTCAGAGAAGTCTTTAAGGTTCTCGTTCTTCTATACTTTCCAGCTTTGGAGGGCAACTGAGGAGACCCGGATAGCTAAAGTAGGATTTCCTCAGGTCCACCTAGTGTACGCTGACCAAAAATAAGAAGAGGTAAACTTAAAACAGCATTTGAGTCAACAAGCTCCAAAAATTGAACAGAATTACTAGTAAGATTATAGTAGATATAATTCCCTTCTACCATAAAGATCCAGAAATCCATTTCTAAAGCTGTTCACCAAATGGAACAGTGATGTCTGAAATGTTCTTAATCTGTCCTTGCAGGTCTTGTAAAGCAGATGAGACATTAGCAGAATTATCAGGAATATATGTGCAGCACTCAACCTTGATAATGGCGCTTGTCACCCTGAGATGCTGCTGTGATGCTACCTAAAGCCAGATGGTTTTGTACAATTACCTCTCTTATCATCAGAACTTTGGAACTATAAAGAGAAACTCCCTGGGCTGTACCACTTAAAACTTTCATGGTATACTTTACTCTTTTGTTGTACTCTTTGGCTAGATGTAAGACCAAGTAGATAGCTGCAATTTAGTTATGTATATATTTTTAAGGTCACTTGCAGCAGTTTTGGTACAACTATTTTAAGAGACCTGGGAGGAACCACGTGGCTCATTTAGCATTTGTGTCTACTGCTGGGATGAGTGAGGGTCTGGATGACCATATGGCTTCCCTTAGAAGCATTCAGGATCATTTCCTCTGTCTGGACCATGTTCTTGAAGACTAGACACTGGTTGGAGTCCAGAATCCTGGTCTCATGATCTCTTTGATCAAGAAGATAGGTGAATTACCAGAGCTGTAGGACACTTTAGAGACGATCCTTCATCTCCTGGGACCTGCTTGACCTGGAAGCAGGTAGCAAAACATTAGCTGCCTTTTTAGCCCCAGTATTCTCATAGAATTTGTACTCTACATATGGTTATTGAACGCCCAGAAGGACAATTATACTTGTCTTGAAGAAAAGTGTGAGTACAGGCCATATCCAATCATTTTTTGGGGGGGGGGGGCTCAAGGTAGGGTGTCATTCTAGCTCAGGCTGACCTGGAATTCACTATGTAGTCTCAAGGTGGCCTCAAAATCATGGTGATCCTCCTACCTCTGCCTCCAAAGTGCTGGGATTAAAGGCAGGCACCACCATGCCTGGCTTCTAATCAAATTTTGTCTAAACACTACAGATCTAGCTAAATAATGCTAAAAAGAAAAAAGTTTGAAGTCATTTTGCCTTGCATCTTACTAAAGTTGCCTAATGACATTGTAAACCATACCTAAAAAAAAAAAAAAATAGAAAGGCATCTTACCTCTAATTATCTGACAAGTTATAAGCACAGGCAAAACATGTTAACAGACTGAGAGACAATTTTTACCAACAAATTTAAATTAATTGATATGATAAAGATTTAGTAAATACTCAGAAATTGATTTTGTTTGTTTAAAAAAAAAAAACAAAGTAGAATGAAGTTCTGACATCTGTTTAAGAAATTTCCACTGGGCTGTAGAGACTTCTCAGTGGTTAAGGCCCTTGTGATTAAGCCTAAAGATCCAGGTTTGATTCCCCAGTACCTACAAAAAAGCCAGATGCACAAACTGGTGCATGCATCTGGAGTTCATTTGTAGTTGCAAGAAGCCATGGCATGCCCATTCTTATTACCTCCTCCCTCTGTCTGTCTTCCTCTCTCTCTCTCTCTCTCTCGCTCTCTCTCTCTCTCTCTTATTGCAAATAAATAAACATTAAAAAACATTTTTTAAAAAAAAAGAATTTTCCACTGATTAGTCTCATGGAAGTACAACTTTCTTTTCTCTGTCTAAAGTCACCCAGTGGGATGTAAGACATGTTCCTGTGAAATGTGGCTATTCTTTTTCCTCTTAGGAACATTGAAGATGTATTCCCTCTAGCACCTTCCCAGCTAGGGGTGCTACTATTACCTCTGAGGGAAGGGAACTCTTACAAGTGGACTTGGGAGCCTGGTCAACCAACCTGTTCCCCTCTAAGGTTTTATCTGGCCCTTTCTGATGCCTTTTGCAGTACATTACTACAACTGCTGAAGAAAGAAAGACTTCAGTCAAGCATTGATATATCTCGTGGCCATATCTAATAGGAGATCTAGAGGCTGTCACATGAAGTCTCAGTTTCCAAATGCCAGTATGAGCAGGGATGGTCAGGAAGGCATATTGAGAGTCACTGACTTAATTCTCCCTCTGATCCTTGCTCAGTTCTCATGCTCTGGTAAGATCCACCCATTCTGCTATCTGAGCACCAGGGCCTGGAGGCAGAGGATGCTCTCTCAATGGTCTCATTGAGGATGACTGCTGTGTAGCCGGCTCTGCATATTCTCTGTTCTATAAAGAAATGTCCGTTTGTTAAAATGTATCTAGTCTTGGTTATTTTTTTTAAGGATGTCACTTTAAGATCTTGGGCCACATAACTTTGAGAGACTGTTCCTTCACAGCTAGGTTCTGAGCCTCTCCCTTCTTCTGGGAGGAAGGTATCCAGATTTAGTGACACATTCTTATCTGAACAGCAGGTCCCTCCAGTAGGGAAGCCTGATATCTTCGGAAGTGATTATCAGTTAGCCAGAAATTTCTCTCAGAGATTAGCAGGCGTGATACACCATAAGGAGTGTACACAGATCATTTCCCCAAATTTTACTTGGTAGCCCTGGGAATTAAGAGTTCTACTTGCCTACTGCCCAGAGGCAGGCTGGCCCACTCTTGGCCACTACATCTAATTTTTTATTTAACTCCCCAATAGGCTGCTGGGCACATACACAGGCCTGGGGCTGCCAATGTCATTCCTTTTCTTTCTGACACTTAAGGATTAATTTTTTTATTTTTTATTTTTTTGTCCAGTTGGAAAGCTCAAGGCTGGGATCTCTAGCAGAGCCTGGTTTTACTGCATAAAGTCATGTTGAGCTTCTGGTTCTCAGATCTGGTGGTGTATTCCTGATGTCTGGATATCTTTAACTAACTCACATAAGAGGCAAGTTGCCTCTCTATGTCCATAGATATACGTCAGACAGAATTCTATGACTCCTCAGAATTTCCCAAGTTGATTGAGGATCTTTAGGAAGTTGGTAGGAGACAATGGACTTTATGCTTTCTTCACTTAATGCCTTAGTCCCCTCTGACAAAATCAACCACAGATAGTTTACAGAGTCCTGGTACAATTGAAACTTTATAACCTCTGTCTGCCAGGAATTTGAGTAGTGCCTTATTACAGTCTTGTGACATCGCCTCTGAGAGGACACAGAAAATGATATCACCTACAATTTGGAGACCCTGAACTTGAGTTCAGACAGGCCCTTTGACAGTGGCTGGGCAAAGAGATGGGGCTATCTCTAAACCCCTGGGGGCAGCACTGTCCAAATTAACTGAGTAAATGTCTGAAGGGTACTCAAAGGCCAAAAGATATTTGGAATTGGGATCTAGTGGAATGCAAAAAAAGGAATCATGAGTGTTTCATATCATAGGATAAGTACTAGTGATCTCCGTTACCAGACAGTCTAGTTTTTCTTTTAGTTTAATTCTCATCACCTTTTAATAACATATTTTAACCTTCTAGTTTGTCAACATTTTCATTTGAAGTGATCTTTTACCTTATAAGGTCATATCTCATCTAAATATATGTTTTTTTTCTTTTAATCTGCTCTCTAACACTATTATTCAGAGACACAGAAGTCTTACATAGCATGCCTGAAACATATAGCAGTTATAACTACAGGCAAGACATTTTAACAGTTTTGTATTTTGTTAATAAATCCAACTTAATCAATTTGTTAAAGACCACAATTATCATTGTAATAAGCCATCTAAAACCATCTAGTATTTTGACCATTTTAGTGAAACAGCAAGACAATTTAGAAAGTAGGATTAAAGTTTGACATTTTTATTCACCTTTAAGAACATCTGTCTACTATTGCTGTGCAGTAGCATGATCAAGAGTTTCCCTTGTAAAGCCAAAAGTATGGTGATGAATTACTTTAAATATACTGTAAAGCCCTCTCTAGTAATTTTAAATTATCTTAAAATACATGGATAGGTATGTATTTTTAGTGGTTTTAACCTTTGAGTTATTCATTATTCTCCTTTCTTTTGTCACAAAGCCAGGGGGCTAGGCTGTCCCAGGACAGAGGTCACAGAGGACAAATGAGATAAACCTCCTAGGGTCTGAGATATAACAGTTCTTACTCTACTCTCAGAGCCAGCCTTCAACCAGCTTAAACCGCACATGACAATTTATTAATACAATTTACATTAAAGGGAGCAAAAATAGACATACCAGCGACCAAAAATTCCAACATGTTAACCCTGATTTAAAGTTTCAACAGCCTTGTGTAACACTTTTATTTAGTTAGAAAAGCAAGTGCCTGGGAGACATTGATATCATAGCTCCAGCTGGAGATTGGTGTACATGGTCTCACCACAACTATTATGGTGATTTTTATGTTGGTGTTAAATATTTTGTTCTGCTCCTAACCTTTTAGCATCAACGTGGAGCTGGTTCTGGGAATTTTTTATCTTCTCTACAGTGTCGAAGATCAATTTTTACCTGTCTAGCTCTTGTAAGGAAATGAGTATGCACCCAAATGAGTCTCCCCATCCGGTCAATACCTGTATTCTGGAATGGCAAGAGAGAAGGACATATTCAAGATGGAGGAATGGGGACCCTGGCAGTCTCTGTGACCTTGGAGTGCAAAGGGCAAGAAGGCTGAGAACACTTTTCTGTTCTAGAGAAGGCTATATCTGCCAGGGGCTTTGAGCAGCTTGGGCAGTCCCTGATATGAGGACAGCCAAAGGTGCTGAGTTGATACAGCATTCCTTGCATGCATCTGGGTTGTCTTTTAGAACAAGGAAAGCCTGCACTTAAAGCACTTCAGACCATTCACCTTTCCTTTTATAAAATCCCCTGTTCTGGAGGGTGTGTGTCAGAGTGAATAGGTCAGATCTCCCTGCTCCCCCTTTCCCAGTTCCTGGTCTGGGTAGGTTGCTCTGCTGCTGACTTGGGGGTGCCTGGACCCTGAAAGATCGCTGCTGAAGCAGCTCCCTTGCTCCACCTGCCTGATTGAATAAACTCTGGGTCCCCAGCTCCAGATTCCTTGCTCTGGTGTGTGGAGTGACTTGGCCAGAGCTCTGGGTGCCTTCCCCACCTCCCAGTTCCCTGGTCCTGGTTCTCTTGCTGCTAGCTTGGGCTGCTTAGGCCCTGCAGGATTTTTGCAGAAGCAAGATGCTTGTTTGGCCTTCCTGATTAAATGGCCCCTGGGTCCCCAACTCCCGGATCCCCTGATATGGAGGATGCATGCATGGAATTAGTAGGCCAGAGCTCCTCATTTATTCCCCACCTCCCAGTTCCCTGGTGCTGATACCCCCACTGCAACTTGGTCCCTGCATGTGGGCTGTGGAAGCAGGCTTTTTGCACTGGTGTCCTATTGACTGGCCCCTGGGTACCCAAATCTCGATTCCCCTTAGCCAGAGGTTGAACATGCCACTGGAGGAGCCACCACTTGCCCCTGGCTTTCCAGCTTCCAGGCTCCTGTTTCCCTGACACCTGATCCATGAGTACTGAAGAGTGCATGCAAGTCGAGTGAGTGGGCCCAGAGCTCAGCTGCCCACCACTCTGTTCCCCAGGTACCTTTGATGTACTTGTAATCTCCACAATCTGTGCGTCTGTGGTTACAACCCCATCTTACACCAATCTGGTTCACATTTAAAGCAGACACTCGCTGATGGTCCTACAAAGACAAATACTTGCTTCCCCATCAACAAAATAAAATGTTTCCCCAAGATGGGTAGACCACAATGCCATAAAACCAACAAAAGTCAGAAAACTGAGAGATCTTCACCAAGGATGCCTGGCCCCACAATGGAAACCTCCAATGAAGTCATAGAGAAATCAACAGAAATTGAATCCCAAAATGAAAACACAACAAGCCATGTGACTCTGATCAAAAGAATTGCTGAACAGGAAGCAAGCCATCAAAAAAACCAACAATAACATAAATGAAATTGAGCAGAACAGACTCAGAGAGCACTCAGCTTTTGTTACTAGGCTTAACTTAATTGAAGAAAACTATAGAATCTTCAAAAGAGATATAAATGGATTGAAGGTAAGTCAACAAATGGAAGGTCTCAATAACCAACTGATTAAACTTAATGAAGACTTGAACAAATGCAAGAATGAATTGCAGGAAGCATCAAGAAAATCAGACCTCAAACGGAAATTGTACCTCAAAAAAGAGATGGGCATGATGCAAAATAGCACAATAGAAAACAAAAATCAAATAGAGCTCTCAAAAACCTCTCTAGAATCCCTAACTAAGAGTTACTCACGTGGAAGAAAGAACCTCTGAGCTGGAAGACAAGACAGTAGAAACTGATCAGGAGCCCAAAACTTGCTAAGTTCAAAAATATCATGCAAACAGAATATGAAGGAACTTTGGGATAATGTAAAACAATGAAACATCTGAACCATGGGTATACCAGAAGGAGAAGAATTCCAGGCCAGAGGCATAGAGAACATATACAACAAAATTATTGAATAAAATATTCCCAATCTCTCAAAAGGGAGGCTTATCCAGATAAAGGAAGCTCATGGAACACCAGACAGGACCAAAGAAGGCACATCTCAGTTAAAACTCTTAACAATAAAAACAAAGAGAGAGTGCTACAAGCAGCAAGAGAAAAAGAACTCACTTCCTACCAAGGCAATGCCATCAGAATTATCTCAGGTTTCTCGGTGGAAACCCTGGAAACTATAAGGGCCTAAAATGGAACACTTTAAAGTCTAAAAATCTATGGATTCCAACCCAAGCTTCTGTACCCAGTGAAAGTATCCCTCATGATACATGGTAAAAGGAAAACTTTCCATGAAAAAAAAAAGTCAACTCTATGATTATATTAACACAAAGCCAAACCTACAGAGAATACTTCAGGGAATACTACATAGAGGAGAGACAAACAACCAATCTCAAGAGCCTACAAGAAGAATTTCACAATAACCAAAACTAGAGCAGGCTCAAAAAAGTACAAAGCCCAAGAAAGCACCAAACCTCATAAAGCACCCCATCATGGCAGGGATTAAATCAAACCTCACACTTATAACTTTAAACATAAATGGTCTTAACTCACCTACCAAAAGATACAAGTTAACAGGGTAGACCAGAAAACTGGTCCCTTCTATCTGCTATCTTCAAGAAAACCACCTTGTCACTAAAGTCAGACATCTCCTCAGGGTGAAAGGATGGAAAATGATATTCCAAGCAAATGGAAATAATAAACAATCAGGTGTTGCTATATTAGTATCTGATAAAATTGACTTCAAACCAAAAGCAATCTAAACAGACAAAGAAGGCCACTTCTTACTCATCAAGGGAACAATCCCACATGAGGGCATCACAATCATAAATCTATAAAACCCAACACAGGTGCACAAAGAACCCCAGAAAATCACTCCTTCCTCAAGAAAAGGTCCTGTCTGGACTTCAAAACTCTTAATACTTCACATCACCCACTGTGTGCCAACCCCTGGATTGGGATTCTCACACATTAATCCATTACCTTCGCATGAACAATGGAATGTTAGTCCTGTGAGAAGGTCTCACTATTCACATATTAGTGGATAAAGAAATCAAAGTTCCAAGGGGTTAATAGGCTGGTCGAAGGCTGTGGAGTTAGAAAGTACAGGAGCTGGGTTTATCTCAAGTCTCCTGATTCAAAGTCCACAATGTGTTCTGTCACACTTGGCTTTAATCACTATCCCAAGCATAGCTTGAAGGCACTGATCTGGGGACCAGATCACTGAAGCAAAGGAGAGTTGAAATTAAACTGTAGATGACTGACAGGCCAATGCACAGAGTTCTGCTTTATTTTTCAAAGCTCGGTGCTTTCTTTAGGACCCTATATCCTATTCCATCCTTCACACAGTCACTCCGTAGTACTCATTACTAAGCAAAAACTTCCTGCTTCTAAGAAGAGACCACAAGTCACTTATATCCAACCCATCAACATCTCTTTGCCCATCACTCGAGGAACATTCCTGTAGAATCTTTCAAGGAAAGACATTGGATGGTATCTAGGTATGACAGCTGTGCTTAAAGTTATCTGAGAATTCACCTGCAAGAAGAGATTAGAACTCCAGAGAGAAAAGCACACAAGCACACACACACACACACACACACACACACACTCACAGGGATTTTTCTCTCCTGTACCCCAAACCTTCCAGAAATAACCCTGATCTCAAGCAATAAAAGTAAAGATAACATTCTCAAGGTCTTGGATGGAGAAACAAGCAGAAAATAGAATATTTAATCAATGAAAATATTCTTGGAATCTGAAACATCTGGGAGAGCCTGGGTGGCTGTGGGGAGCCGGAAAAAGGGGGGGAGGGAGGAGGAAAGTAGGAGACTTGACATTCTCACCCGGAGCTTATCTAAAACTGCAGCTGAATGCCCTGCTCTGAGCTGCCCTAAGTCCATAGGGTACCTCTTAGTTTCTGTTCTAAGTACAAGAATACCTCTCACTTTGAGAAAATCAAAGAGTAACCTTACCAGATATACTATACAGTCAGGGCCAATTGTTCATATATGAAGGGATGACTGAACATTTATAACCCACTACTCTCAAAGTAGGTGGAACATAGCATTTTGACATGTGTTTTTATTTTTTTGTTTATTTTTGTTGTTAAGGCCCTCTGAATACTGGATTTTAATCCATAAATAAAGATTTTCCAAAAATTAATTAAGTTCCCATAGAAATATCAAGTGTAATGGATAGGACCCAACCTGACAGATCATTAGTTCTTTTCTCCTCTGTTTTCCTGCATTTGTGCCAAAAATAGAAAGGTGGTAATGAATGATGAAATATGAAATCTACTCATGTAACTCGAATGCGAAGACTCCGACTCTTTGCATGGTGTGTGTTTCTTAACCTGCCCTTCAACAGAGATCTGGCCCTAGGCCACCAAGCTAGACAGATGCTACTGTAGGAGCCCCATGTTTTACCCTGAAGGCAAAAAAAGGGAGAAATGGAGGAGTATCATTATCATTTCTTATGCTCTCCTTTGCCTTCTCTACGAACCACGGTCAACGCAAAAAAAACACGACTCTCACCTCAAAGTGAATAACAGTTTATTCTGGAGCCAGACAGGAGTGATGATGGACCAGAAACAAGATGTAGGCTACACCAAATCTCCATGTTTCAACATGGTGACAGTTTTATGAAGTTTTTATAGTAACAGAATAAAGAAAGTCGTAAATCAAAAACATTTTTCAAATACATTAGCGGGTACATCCGGAAGGCTGGATACAGCACATCAGGGAAATTTCTGCTCGAGGCCTCAGATGCTGATGACATTCTTAGATTTTTAGGTTGGTGGAAACTGCCTGGGGTGGGGGTGGGAGGGCGGGGATGGAGGTCTGTTCACACATTCCAAAGGATTTACCTAATAGTCACAGGATTTTAGGTCACACAAAGGTGGGCAATAATTGGCTATTAAAGGGGCTTAAGATAGCCTTAGGCTCTGGACTTGTAACATTCTAACCCCCTACAATCACAGAAGTCCTAATCAGTCAATCAGTCTTTGTAGGATATCCAATGTAGATGTGGCCTTTTTTCCAGGAACTTTTGTTCACATCACCTTGTCCTTATCTCGGTGCTAGGAAATAGGTGTGCGTTATCAGCCCTGTGCCACACCGGAAGCTCTAAGAGCCCAGGAGTGCTGGGTTCTTAGACCCTGATTTACAGCCATTCCTTCTAGGATCACAGCATGCTGTGCCTCTCCCATCACTCATTCTCCCTCCTTGGTATTTGGTATTCACATTTGGTATTCACTTGGTATTTGCACATGAAGCCGTGAGCTACAATTCCTAGTTGGGGTTCTTCTATCTCCAACCCAAACCTGTTCTCATGAATGAGGTCATCTTCATGTCAACCAAAAAGACGATGAATGACGTAAGAGTTGCCAGGTTTTGTTCATGTTTATGTCGCTCAACATAACACAGCATCCCATACCAAGTAAGCCTAAGAAACATTCAATGAATGAACAATATTGTTGCCAGTGAGGGGGGGGGAGGGGGACACCATTAACACCAGAGATCACAGCAATTGCTCACCTCACCTTCTGCCACAGCCTTGCTGAGCGGTGGGTTTTCTTCCTTGTCCTGGTGGTACTCACAGCCTCTGTTCAAGGTAACACAAGAACCGTGCCCCTCCGGTCACCATTGTCACCCCCCCCCCCAGCTAATCTGTGCCTGCCCCCACCCACCCTCAATAGCCAGCAGGTGCACTTGATCACTAGAGTTCTCACTCCCAGTGTGTCACTCCTGTGTTCTCTACTCCACTTACGGAAAAAAGAAGAGGTTGAGAAATGGGGGACTTGTCAGGAGTGATCAGATCTTACCTTTCACTATAGATATCCTTTATGTCATAAAATCTGGCCAAAACAAAAAAAAAAAAAAGTGAACTAGAAAGCATATCAGTGAAAAGTAAATTGTACTTCCTTATTGGTTCCATTTCTAAATGTGTGCTTACTATAAAAGTTTTGTACTAGGCTAATGTGACAAATTTGGGTGTAGAAAGAGTCAGAATTTCCTGTATTTCATGGCATATGAAGTATGTGTTATGGCAGGCAAGATGCAAGGACTCAAAGTAAAGCGTCAAAGACTTGTGGAAGTTGCATTTCTTCAGAGAATCCCAGACAACAACATACAGCTCTTTCCAGAATTCAAACAACTGCAGTCCATTGCCTTTCCAGGACCTAGTGTATATTATTCCCAGACCGTGAGACCCCTGACTTCACACTTCAAATATCCAGAATACCACTTCCTTTCTCCCCATGTCTGGATATTTGTCCTATTTAACAGAGCCTTGGTGAGGACCAGAGGGTTAAGGTTAGTTAAGTTTACACAAAGCAAATTATGTGTGAGTTCAGCCATGCGGTAAGTCTGACATTCGCTTGGAATGAAGGCTACCTACAGAGAGTTTCCCTCTATGCATTTGCTTTCATTTATTTGATACGACTGAGGATATCAACATCCAGGATCTTGATTATCTCTCTCCCACCGCAGATTTAATTAAGCCCCGTGCAGACTCTAATCTGCAATTCCCAATACGCTAATGAATCTTCATATGTACAAATTAATAGACTTCAGTGTGTTGCTAAATCCCAGCTGTATTTAGTACTATTAAAGGTTAAAATATTATTTAACATAACAACCACCAAATGGCTCAGGACTCATTTGCCACAAACAAAATTTGGATAGCTAAGCTTGAAGTGAATCAATATATCACCCCTCCCTAATTCTGAATAACTTTTTTTTTTTTTTTGAGGTAGGGTCTCACTCAAGCCCAACCTTGCTTGGCACTCACTGTGTGGTCCCAGGCTGGCCTCAAAGTCACAATGATCCTCTCACCTTTGCCTCACAAGGGCTGGGATTAAAAGAGTGTACCGCCATGCCTGGCCCTGAATAACTTTTGACTTGATATGATGCTAGGAATTACAGATATATCTCATTTAAATACTCCAGTAAGTCTACATGGCCATTAATAATTATTTTGATCATAATGGGATCCTTGATCATATTTAAAGAAATAAGGATGGGCTCTAGCTCAGAAGTACAGTACTTGCCTAGCATGTGTGAGGCCCTCAGTTTAATTCCCAGTGCAACAAACAACAATAATAATACTAACGAGGAGGAAGAGGAAATAATGTGCTTGGTTGTGGATATGAGCACTGTGTTCCCTATCAGGAAGCACAAGAAAGAAGATCCCTCTAGAAATGAGCAACTAAATGTTGATATAAGATGCAACAAAAACAAGTATCTCCAATACTGTGTTGAGTCAAAGAAGCTGGACAAAATGCTTATCAAAAAGCACATATTTGAAATTCAAGGTCAAGAAAAACTGACCAATGATTAAAAGTTTAGGGCTGGAGCCTGGTGTGGTGGCGCACGCCTTTAATCCCAGCACTTGGGAGGCAGAGGTAGGAGGATCGCCGGGAATTCGAGGCCACCCTGAGATTACACAGTGAATTCCAGGTCAGCCTGGACTAGGGTGAAACCCTACCTCAAAAAAAACTAAAAAAAAAATTAAAAAAAAAAAGTTTAGGGCTGGAGAGAGGGCTTAGTGGTTAAGCGTAGGCCTGCAAAGCCAAAGGACACAGGTTCATTTCCCCAATACCCAAATAAAGCCAGATGCACTAGGTGGCACATGCATCTGGACATCTGCAGAGGCTAGAGGCCCTACAGTGCCCATTCTCTCCCTTTCTCCCTATCTCCCTCTGTAGCCTCTTTCTCTATCTGCCACTTTTTCATTCTATTCTCTCTAAAATAAATCACTGAAACATTTTCAGCTGGAGAAACGGCTTAGCAATCAAAAGCAAAGCCTAAGGATTCAGGTTTGATTCCCCAGTACCCACATAAGCCAGATGCGCATGGTGGCACATATACCTGGAGCTCCTTTGCAGTGGATAATGCACCCATTCTCTTTTGTTATCTACCTATCAATCAATTTATCTATCTCTGCCTCTTTCTTTCTCTCAAATAAATAAATAAACAACTAAAATTATTTATTTTTTAAAAGTTTAACAAGTGGTTACCTCATGGGATGATGACTATTGAGGAGGAGCATGGGGGGACTTTCCAGGGCACTGCTCGCATGTCTGTATCTGGAGGTAGATTGAGAATACACATGTGGAAATTCATTATGTGAATACACATCAGATTTGTTTCTACTATAGACTAAAATCTTGTATTCCCTCACCTCAGTCATAGGTTAAACCTTAATCCCAAACATGATGATGTTTGAAGATGAGATTTTTGGGATACAAGTAGGTAATGAAAATGCAGTACTCAAGGTTGGCTCCCTCTTCAGAAGGGACAAGATAGACCTTGCTAGTCTTCCTCTCTTCCATGTGAGGAAACTGACCATCTACAACCAGGAAATGAGCCGTCACAAGGAGCTAAATCAGCCAGATCGTTGATCCTGAACTTCCCAGTTTCCAGGATTGTGTGGAACAAATTTAAATCATTTAATTCACCCACTTCTTCTTCCATAGCATTTATCATAGCTGCAAAAAAATGGTTTTGATAGGGTACTTGTCATGCTTTATTCCATGCAATGTTATCTGTTACCTCAATTAAAAAGGGGGAAAAGGAGGGAGGCGTGAAGGGATATTTGTGTAAGAGGAAGGAGGAGAAGGAAGAGAACAAAGAAGGAGAAGTAAGGAGGGAATAGAGCAAAAGACAGTAAATTGAGGCCTTGTATTCGAGACTGAGGACCCTGGTGATACAGGACCGGGCTCACTGGCATGGGATTAGGCAACACTTCTCAGGCAAGGTAGGACATACCATCACAAACCTCAAGTCCATCCTAGAGCTTCCTGAAGTTGTATAATTGAAAACCTTCACAACTCAGGACGATAGGACTGAGGAAAACCCATGGAGTGAAAAGAACATTCCATGAGTGAGTGAATGAGGAGCGCCTTGGTCTGAGGATGGAACCCAGTGGAACGTCACCATTTAAAGAACAGGTACACAAAAAGAATCACACCTCACCTCAAAATCTCAGCTCATTGCCTTTTCTACACACTAATATATAAGGTATGCTAAACAAATAGTGATTAGTGAATAAAATACAATATAGGAGTAACTAAATGGAAAACCATGATTTTTTTTCATATCTGAGAGAAACAAAGTGTGTTAATATTTTTATAAGATAACAACTGTGAGAAAGCAGCTCATGTGTAGGAAATCAATGAGTCCAGGTCCTGGTTTGGAGCTGTGAAGAGGAGAAGGGAAAAAAATCTGTGAGATGGCCAGAGTTATGGTTATTTTATGTCAATTTCATTGGGCTAAGGACTGCCCAGATATGGCAAAATACTAGTTTTGTAGTCTCAGTGGGATGTTTTTAGAATAGACTCGCATCTGAACCCACAGACTCAGTAAAGCAAGTCTCCCTCACTACACAGGAAATATCACCCAATCCTCACCTTACAGCAGCCCAGACACAATGAAAGGGTGGAGGACAGTGAATTCACTGGCTCTTCTTGAGCTGAGATGCCCATGTTCACTTGACTTGGACATCAGCCTTCAGAATCAAACTGAGATTTACAATGATGCCTCCACCCCCAGCCCCCTTTTCCTGGTTCTTCAGCCTACAAATGGCAGAGGGTGAGACCTCTCAGCTTCCATAATCATATGAGCCAACTCCTATAAATACACACACACACACACACACACACACACACACATGAGTGTGCACACAGGTTTTAGTATTTTGAATATGAAATGTTCTCCATAGACTTGCTTGTATCTGAGTACTTAATCCCCTGCTGGTGGTACTATTTTGCGGAACCTTTAGAAGGAGCCCTGGGGAAGGAAACGTGTCTCTGGGTGGACCTTCCTTAAGGTTTCATAGTGCAGCCCCACTTGCTGTTTCCCTCTCTACTTCCTTCCTGCTAAACTGATCACATGGTACCAGTTTCCTACTCCTGCCATGCTTTCCCCGCCATAATGGACGGGGCACTCTGGAACTATAAGCCATAATAAACTCTCCTTCCCTAAGCAGCTTCTGATCAGGTATTTTGTACCAGAAATTAGAAAGTAATTGCCACACAGCTGCTCCTCAACTGACAATGAGATTACATTCCAATAAGCTGATTCATCATCAGTTAAAAACATGATAAACTGAAAAGGCATTAAATACACCAAACTCACCAAAGTTTTTAGTTTAGCACTGTGGTCTACTGCAGAGTACCAGTTGACATGATGTTCATGCCCAGCTTCACAAGACAGTATCACAGATATGTCACCAGGCCTACCCCAGGAAAGTATTGGAAACTCAGAACCTGAAGAATAGCTTCTAATGAATGTGCATTGTTTTCATACCATCAAGAAGTCAAAATATTGTAAGCAGAGAGCTTGACCCGTCAAAGGCTGGGTATGAATACATATATATGAATATATACATACATACATACATATGTGTATGTGTGTGTGTGTGTGTTTGGAGAACCCCTACTCAACTCATACTGACAGGTTCAAAGGCAGGAGGACTTAGAAATTAAACATGAGCCAAAGTCCACATTTTGCCCACAAATCCAGCTCAATTCAACAAAGACAGAGAGAAAATACATTCTGAGCAACAGAACCTAGACAGCTGTTCTGATTCATTCACTACCCTAGGTACCTTCAGTGAGAGGAGAGTGGAGGTATTTAGGCAGTAAGCATGCAATTTGGGGGAAATAGGATCTGACTTCCTGGAACCTGTGACCATGCAAGGCCCCTGGAGCAAAGATCTGGGGGTGTTCCTTTTTGATGAGTCACCTAGGATCTGAATGCTCCCATGACATCTTTCCCGGGGCAGAGGAGCCGCTAATGCACAGAGTGACGTCAGTCGGGGAGGTAATGGCGCACCACCGGAGGGGTGTTGCTTGGAGGATGTTTGGCTTGCCCTGGCCACCTTTCATCTGGAGCATCTTGTAGCACTTTACAGGAGATAGTTAATTAGGCTTCCTGAGGCTCCAGGCAGAAACAGGCATCACAGCCTGTGCTTACGTCTGAGCCTATGTAAGAAGAAATGGTCATGAAATAATTACTTTGCATATGTATTCATCAGCTCCTTTCACACGGGATCTCAAAGCAATTTCCCAAGGCAAGTAGGGGAGTTAATTGCTTGGTTCCTGGGAGGCCTGTGGCCTATCTGGGACAGGAGAGAATAGCCACAAATTAATTCTTCCCGGGTGCTCAGATTGGCATGAACCTTGAGACCCAGGATTACTAAGTAAGAAGATGGTCAGGTAGTCCAGGGATGGTCTATCATGGGATCATGCGATATTGGACTGGGCAGACCTAAGACATCATCTAGGGCTCCTGTATCCAATGCCACAGTAACACGGTGTCACTGACATCTTAAACCACACCAGGTGAATTGAATTATGACAAATGTAATTGCACGTCAGACCAGGGTTAGCATAAGAAAGGATGTGAAATATAAACAAAACACCCCTAATGTGAAAATCTGAAATGTAAAATGCTCCAAAATCCAGGATTCTTTGGGTGTCAACACAATACCACTGTAAGTAGAGGATTCCATACCTGGCCACATGTGGTGAGTTTCATTCAAAATATTGGTGCACAAAAAGATGTATAAAGTCACCTTCAAGCTATGTGTAATGTACAAAATATGAAACATACATGCATTTCATATTTAGACTTGGGTTCCATCCCCAAACATGTATAAGCAAATACTACAAAAGCCAAGATAAATTCTTAAATCTATTCCAATGCCTAGCATTCAAATAAAGTTATCAAATCTGTATACCATCACTAATTTTTAGACTGAATGTCTGCTGAAATATTTTGGACATGTGGAGTTAAACAGGACACCATAATGTTACTTTTGTCCTTAGGTTTTTACAGAAGTAATTATTAGAAATTTTGAAGAAACGCACATTTCTCACAAGATATTTCTGTGTGACCCTGTGGCCTGGGCTACGTCCCTCGTTTTCATCATCACTCACTTACATCTAAGGAGTGTAGAATGTGACAGGCCAAAGGTGACATCATTAGCAGTGTTGGGATTGGAGGCCAGGCTGTGAGTTTGCTTCTGGGGACACCTCACCAAGCCTTGGACCCTGTCTTCTCTAACCCATGTCCACCTAAGTGTTGGCACCACATAGCTGCTGACGGGCCTTGGATGCTTATAATTAGAAAAGCAATGCCACACCATACCAAAGCACAGCACCCTACCCTGCCCCTATTTGCCACAAGACTGCTGTCCATAGCCTCCCCAGTGGGGAAATGCTGGATCAATCCTGCCTTTTCTGGTGCCCTTTTGCTCCCCTGAGTTCACATCGAACAGTATACCTGTAGCAATAAAAACCCACTTCCGTCTCAAAAGTTAGTTATGGATCACCTCGGCAAATAGATCATCCCTGAGTGATGGCATAGTGGATCACTGTTCTTCCAGAAAAATCTGCCCACCTGCCTTATAACAAAAGAGTGTGCAGCTGGGCAATTCTTCCCCATCCGCTGTTAGAGTCTCTGCCTCTTTATCATGCAAAGAAAGGAAATGGAACAGATGAAGCCACAGTCAGCTGCTGACCTGGGAGTTCCTGGTGGTCTAAGTTCCACGTCAGTCACTTCAAGAGCAACTTTATGCTCTAAACGTGCAGTTACCGCACTTGAACTTGTAGGTTTTCCAGCATGTCAGGGGGCTGGGCAGCCTGAAAGACAATAATGAGTCACTCTTTCCTCATTGGGCAGACTTTAAGGAGGAAAATCCGAGCAGCTATGTCCTTGGAGCAAACGATGGCTTCCATGGTCAATACTCCACTCAGCCGATGAAAGGAAGAAAGCTAATCCCAAGCCGAGAAGGAGTCCTCGACTGGCAAGTTTCCCTTGGGTCCACGTCTTCCCTCTGCATTCACATCCTCATCTTCTGGTCAACTTCGTGTTCCTGAAACCCAGGTAAACACTAGGAGATGGAAACTTCTTCACCATCACCCAATGTCATGACACAGACTTGGTGTCTCAGGTTCCTGGGCCAGTAGAGGTCTGTTACATGAACCATCTCCCCTCCCCCCCCCAATCCCCGTGCACATCATCTTTCCTGGGCCCTCCCCCAAGCTGGAACTTGTGTGGTTTCGTTTTTCCTCAACCCAGATGCTGAGCCTCCTGCATTTCCTAAGACAAGAATGTAAAGCAGCACCTCTTTTGCAGGAAGGAGCAGCTTTCACTCCCACAGAGAGTAGACAGAGGTCGCAATGGAGCATTTATAAAATGCTTGGTACAGGGTAAGGCTGTGTGTGCTCAGAGTACTTTAATGTGGTCAGGAGCAGGGGTAGGGGTGAGTGGCTCTCAGGAGGTGACATCCAGGCTGACAAGAGCACGGGAAGGGAAGACGAGTCAGGGCTCTGCATGTCCAGGACGTGAGAGCTGGCCATGACCACGTCTGCCAGAACCTGTGCCGTCGAAGCTCGGGCTGTTCACGACCTCATAGTTTTACTTCATCTCTGTTTTCCACCATGGAGAAAATCTCTCGCCTCTCGTACAGTCATGGAAGAGATTCACGGCATTTTACCAGAATTCACGAGTTCCACAGGGCTCTGTCACATTTGCAAGAGTTGCCAGCACCATGCTCCGTGAGGTCAGGGGCGCCAGCCCTCTTCCCTTTGCCCTGGCATCTGCCCAAGGATTTTGGGAGCTCGTGTCCCTCCAGTATCCCGAGTCCTCCACACTGTCCTTGGAAAAGGTTCCTGTTTTCTTCTAGGCCAAAGTCTTCTTGCTCACTTGCAAGCTCTCCCTGACTCTGGAAGAAGACTTCAGCTCACATTTCCTCTGGCTACGGTGGAGTCTTAGTGAATATCTGATGTTGTGATTCGAGAACATCTGACAGGATATCATCCTGGCTCTCCACTTTGTCTCTGAAGAAATCACAAATGGGCTCGAGCCTCCATTTGCTCATCTATAAAATGACAATAATAATGAAAAATAATGATGATTTTGTAAATTTTTCTTAGTGCTCAATGAGTCTCTCGCTTGAATCCAGAACTTGCGGACTCAGGTAGTCTAGCTAGACATGTTTCCCAGGGACCCCCCCATCTTCATGTCCCCCATGCAGGGATTACAGGTTGGACAGTGTGCACACAGGCCCTTACATCTCACACTTCCAAGCACTTTACCCAGTGAGCCATCTCTCAAGCCCCAGGGTTATTTTAAATATTTCCTTTATTATCAAAAAATGGTATGTGTCTACAGGACCTTTTTACAATACTTTTGTAGTATTAAAAATGTTTTCTTAAAGCCCGTTTTGCTCATCTTCCTTCGTCATTTTGGTCTTTGTCTGTTTGAATTTCATCACTTAACAATAACAAAATAAAGCCCAAGGACTCATTTACCAAAGCTTAAAATGTCACCTGCTTCTGTCAGTGAGTGTCCTTTCTCTGTAATAAGTTGCGGTGCATGGATTACCACGTAAGTCAATGGATGTCACTCTAGAACAAAAGAGAAAGTAAAGTCTACAACCTCCTGAAGCCCGAATGCCACATGTCCCGAGGAGCAGAGTGTGAGTCACCCCAGCACACACCTCTACAGCTGGAGGAGCGAGCTCAGTGCACCAGGCTTCCTCTCAGCATGGGAAACGAGACCCATGCTCACGTGGATGCCTGCGGATCTAGGGCTGCTCATGGTGACCGAAACGAAGCCAGTTTATGTTACTTGAGGGAAAGTGCATATGCCTGGGCAGGGGCTTACAGCCACACGGTGGACTTGGTGTTGGAGCAAGGAGGGTTTTGCCTTTCTTGGGGTAACAAGAACGTGTGAGGAGAAAACAAAAGGGGTACATCCTCTGGCCGTGGTGGCGTATTTCAAGTCGATTGCTTGGAGCACATGAGATCAATACCAGCAAGCTACGGGCTGCACCAAGTGTTCCGGGGTGGGGGTGGGGGGTGGTACTTGTTATATGAAATATGATGAAATTGGAACTTTGAGTAGTGACCCAAGGAAATTCCGTTTTCTGTCCTCCAAAATGCACCAAATTTCTTGAAAAGCTAGTAAAACTGCCAATATTTGTGAAGCAAAGTGGGATGGTGTCTTTTCGCCTGTGGGGAGGAGGGTTGTGAGGAGAGGGGCCGAAGACCGTACCTTTTCTGGAAGAGCCAAGGAACATCGTGGCGAGCAGCCTAGTAGTCTCAGCAAAATATCAAGGACCCAGAAGACAAAGGCAGCCACGGCCTGGGAGACTTGGCAGGCGGATGGTGGCAGATGGGCAGGAAGGAAGAAAAGCCCCCTGGTGTTGGCACTGGGCAGTCTGGCGACCGCAGCGCGACCTCTCCAGCAGGGGGCGCTGCAACGGTCAGGCCGAAGAACGCACCTGCGGTGGAAGAGACTGCAGACAAGTCCAGTGAGCAGTTAGTAAGAAAAGAAATGGGGCTGGAGAGATGGCTTAGCGGTTAAGCACTTGCCTGTGAAGCCTAAGGACCCTGGTTCAAGGCTCAATTCTCCAGGACCCACGTTAGCCAGATGCACAAGGGGGCACACGCATCTGGAGTTCGTTTGCAGTGGCCGGAGGCCCTGGCGTGCTCATTCTCTCTCTCTCTCTCTCTCTCTCTCTCTCTCTCTCTCTCTCTCTCTCTGTCCGTCTCTTTCAAATAAATAAAAATAAACAAAAAAATTTAAAAATAAAATAAAATAAAAAAGAAAAGAAACGCCCGGGTTATAAGACTTTTCTCACTCTGCTTTCTGCATGACAGTGGGCTTTTTGTATTCCTCTTTGAAAACGCTTAAAAGAAAACCTGAGGGCTGGAGAGATGGTTTAGCGGTTAAGGTGTTTGCCTGCAAAGCCAAAGGACCCAGGTTCGATTCTCCAGTACCCACATAGGCCAGCTGCACAAGGTGTTGCATGGGTCTAGAGTTCGTTTGCAGCAGCTGGAGACCCTGGTGCACCCAATCTTTCTTTCTCTCTCTCTCTCTCTCTCTCTCTCTCTCTCTTTGAAATCAGTAGCACATGCCTATAATCCTAGCACTGAGAGGTAGAGGCAGGAGGATCAGGGGTTCAAGGTCAGCCTTGGCTACATGCCCTGTTTGCAGACAGCTTAGGATATATGGGATCGTATCTTTAAAAAAAAATACAAAACAAAACAAAGAAAAACACACAGAAGAACAGCCTGGCTTCTTCTCTGCCCATCTTCTTGTGAATCCCTTTTGAATTTCGAATGTTCTAATTAGTACATTATTCAGCTTCCCATTAAATATCTCCTTCATACTCGCATTGAACAGACATGCAGCGTCACACCCAACAAGCGCAGAACACACACCCTTCAGAAGCACGTGTGGGAGATCTGTCAGAACAAAACATTAAACCAGCTCCAAAAGAAGCTGTGACACATTTTTGAAGACTACGATTATATGAAGTATGTTTTTCAACTATAGCAGGATGAAATTGGAAGTCAATGACAGAAGGAAATTTGAAAAATGTACATATGTAGATATTAAAGAACACACTTCTAAATAACCAATGGATCAAAGGGAAAAAATCACAAAGAATTAGGATAATACTTCCAGACAAATGAAAACAAAAGAACAACTCAATTTTATGGATTACAGCTGAGGCAAAGCTTTAAAAAGTTTATGGTTTTAAGAGAAGAATCTTAAAGCCTAACCTTTAAGTGTAAAAGACTAGAAAATAGGAACAAGCTAAGCTCAAAGCAAGAAGGAAGGAAACAATAAATGTAAGTAGAAGCAAATAAAGCACATATTAAAAGGACAATAGGAAAAAGAATCCACAAAACCAAAGTTGGTTCCTTGAAAATACAACTGCCTTTAGCTAGACTCAACAAGAAAACCAAGACTTAATTGTTAAAATCAGGAATGAGAGTGTGCCTTTAATAAATAAAAGGTTTTGTAGAAATAAAAGGAATCATAAGGAAGTGACATGAAAACTGTATGTTATTAATTAAACAACTCTCATGAAGTGGACAAACTTGAGGCTGGAGAGATCACTCAGTGGGTAAGAGTGCCTGCTTGTTTCACAAGCATGAGGGCTTTAGAGGATCTGAGTTTGATATCCTCAATTTACCACACTCATGTGTAAATCGAGGCATGTTCGTGTTCACCTGCAACCCCAGTCCTGGACAGGGAGGACATAGGAGAATCACTGAGGCTCACTGGTCAGCCAGTCTGACTGAAAAAGAAAATGGCAATTCCAAGTTCAGTGAGAGACCCTGTGTCACAGGGACAATGTGGGTGAGCGATAGTGGACGTTCAATGCTTAATGTCCTCTCCTGGCCACAGCACACAGTGCCGTGCTCACATCTGCTCACACACGTGCTGCATGTATGACACCCACTCCACACCACACACATAGGGCACCACATACACACGCAATGTGTAACCAGAAATGACCAAACTCTTAGAAGGACATAAATAATAGAAAATGTCAAAAAGAAATCAAAATCTGAATGAACCTAAAGTAATAACCAAGAGATTAACCCAATAATCAAAGACTTGCCACAAATAAAAACCCAGATGACCTCCCTAATAAATTCTATAGAGCATTTTCAAAGAAAGGAACCTACTGACTCACCAGAAAACAGAAGAAAAACTTCCCATATCATTCTATGAAGCCAGTATCACACTGACCAAAAGGAAAAAAAAAATCACAAAAAAAAGAAAGCTAAAGACCAATGTCACTTATCAATATAAATGGAAGATCCTCAAGTAAATGCTACCAAGTCCAATCCAGGAACACACTGGGGCTGGCCTATCTCAGGATCAAGGCACTTGCCTCGCATGAGCAAGGCCCTCCATTCCATCTCCAGCGCCACAAACCAAATACAGCCAATAACGTGGGGTAAGTATTGTCCTCCATGACCAAGGAGAGTTCATCCCAGGAATACAAGGTCATTTTAGCACCTGAAAATCGATCAACATAATGCATAGTGTTAGCAGAATAAAGGACGGAACTACATCATTATCTCAATAGGCACATAAAGAGAATTTAACACAGCTTTTCACAGTAAAAATACTCAACCATCTAGGAATTGAGCAGAACTCTTCAAGGTACAACAAAGACCTGTAAAAGCCCCGAACTAACACAATAGTTAATGGTGAAAGATTGAATGTTTACCCTTAAGATGTAGAATAAAATAAGAATGTTTACTCACCATTTTCATCCCACATGGTGCTAGAAGAGCCTCTAGACAGAATAATTAGACAATTACAGGAAATTGAAAACACCTGTACTGGAAGAAGTAAAATTATTTCTAGTCACAGATAGTATGAACTTATAGATTGGAAAACCTAAGGAATCTACCGGAAGCCATTGAAACAAACAAGATCAGCATGTTTTCAGAACTCAAAATCAACATATGAATTCATTGTGTATAGGTTTACAACAATGTACAACTCAAAACGACATCTTAAAGAGAGCTCCACATAGAAAAGAGTTGAGAAACGAAGGATGATTTCACACGAGTGGAAGCACAGAATACTTGCAGCAGTAAAGCCACGGTGAAAGCAGTTAAAGAATGTGGAAATCCGGAACATTCTCCAGCTAGGCACTAGAAGGCCTGTTGTTGTTGTGATGGCAATGCTCCTAAGACTGGGATTCACTGCGATTCTATCAGAATTCCCACTAGACTCCATGCAGAAATTGGTAAATTGATTCTGCAATGTGCATGGAAATGCAGAAATTCAGAAAAAGCAAAATTGCCTAAGAAACCATAACAATCCTGAAGCGTTCATACTTTTTTTTTAAGGCATAGGCTTTCCACGCCCCCAAGGTATAGGCTTTTTTTTATAAATTAATTAATTTATTTGAGAGAGAGACAGAGAGAGAGAGAGAGATCCTGCTGCTGCAAACTCCAGATGCATGTGCCACCTTGGCTTACGTGGGTCCTGGGGAATCGAACCATGGTCCTTTGGCTTTGCAGGCAAGCACCTTAGCCACTAAGCCATCTCTCCAGCCCACGTTCATACTTCTTAATTTGCTATAGTAATCACTGACCTAAAGAGGGGAAGATGGGTTTGAGGAACAGAGACAGCTATAGCTTTTGTATTTATTTTAGGCAGTAGCACAGACAGTTCAATAAGGAAATAAATCTTTTCAACAAATGTTTCAATAAAATCTCTATACAACACCATACAATTTAAAAAAATGTGTCATGAACCTAAAATATAAGAAATAAAACTATAAAACTGTTTAAATAATGTGTAAGAGTCCCTCTTTGTGGTCTTGGATATGGCAAAGTTTTCTTAGAAGATAGGACTCTGATGTACTAGCAATATTGACATGACCTCATACTACCTTAGTTACCCTTGGAGGGACCCTATAGCCTATATGAGGTGGAATCTCGGGTACTGGGGATCAGAACTTCACCTTATGAATGAGGAGACACAATTCCACCCATAGTAGTGATGATGTTTACAAACTCCATGAATACACTAGAAACCAACACATTGGGCCATTTAAATGAATGAAGCTGAAGCTGATGTCCCATGGATGAGGTCACAACAAAGCAATTCTCTAAAAAGATCAATAGGATTTCTAGCAGAAAGGTGAAATGATCTAGTCCGGAGTTTATAAAGTTGCTCCGGTAGCCACATCTGGGATGAAAACAGTGGGTGTCTTGCAGTTCTCAACTAGACCAAAACCGCTGAAGTGAAGAAGAAGGAAACCAATGTGAGTGACTTTGTCCCCCACCAAAAAAAATCTACTCTGAAGGCAGAGGTGCAATGCTGTCTTCATGGCTGGGTGCAGGGACATCTGGGGTGATGCGGCACACTCTGATGAGTCTTGGAAAATCCTGAAGATCTGATCAATTTCTAGGCCCAAAACCTCTTTGCTGCTTTGTTCTGACTTAAGTCTAAAGCTTTGGATAAAATAAGACCTTGGCTTGTGCGTTTCTCAGAAATGTGATTACCATCTGGTGACATATTTCACTCACATAACTCTGAGAGATCTGTTGGTCACTTGGCAGGCTTGGAAGGCCACAGCAGTCTGTAGGTTCTGTGAAGCAATGGGCTAGAACAGAAAGGCAGAAGACTATAATGATGGGCTTGCAACAGATTATGTGCAGACACCACGGAAGAAGAGCTTGGGCAGCTCAAGCAAAGAACAAAGAAAGCAAATGAAGGAAGGGCACAGAATCGCATCCTCCAGGCTTGGCAATGTACTTTATGTGGATATGGGGGAAACCTTGATTCAACAAGGGAAGTGCTTTCCCCATTTATTTTATTTCTTATAGAGACCTGGTTTTCTAAGGTAATTAATGGCTGTAGTAGCAGATAAGTTGAATAAAGTCAACTAAATTTGGTAAAGGCATAAATGGCATTCACGCTATCAATGAAATACTATACCTGTCTCTCTTACACACGCACACACAAATGCACACTTAGACATAAAAATGCACAACTGTTGCAAGGAAGCATAAAGAAGTGCATTGTGCCTCCTGTGATTGTCTTTGGTCTTCCTCATTGTGTCCGACCCCACTGCTGTAGGTATGAGCCCCTTCCACTGTTCTCTGTATCCTAATCTGCTTTCTTTCAAAATAAAAATGAAAACACATAGAGAAAATGCAGTCCGCTGAGGTGACAAATAGAATGAGACTCAACTCTTGACAAGCACTGTTGGGTCTAGCTGCTATGCCCAAGTATACAATCTTGGGGAGCTCTCTTCCCATTTCTGATTCTCAGTTCCCTCACCTACATGGATCAATATCCCCTTCTTACATGGTCATATGAAGTTCTAGTGAAACAATGCGTGAACGTACATGAGACATTATTACCCTTCCCTGGAGTCATAGCACTTTAATGCTTTTTCAGTTTTGTGGCATGGAAGATTAGCACAGGTCCAGGAGATAGGAGCATGTTGTGGCGAGGGGGCCAGGAGATCTTCCAGACTCCTGCAGTCACCCTAGGTAAGTGCCTTTGTTCTGCCTACACGTGTGATATTTTCACCAGCACCCACACACAGGTGTGCACACATGCATTTTTCAATCCCCAGCACCACACCACACTTTCTATTCAGTTCATTAGTATTCATTTGCATACATTTGGACTGAACTCAGATTATGGAAATTCTCAGAGGAAAAAGCAGCCTCCCCTCAGCTGTCTAATTGGGGTTGATATGGACAGATCACAAGCACGGTGTCTCATTTGTTTTGCACCATCTGCTGGACTGTGCCTGGAGGTACAGGGTCTGCTGTGGAATTGCCGGAGAGTGACAGGGCCTGCCTGCCTGCCATTGCACCAGGGTGAAGGGGAGGGGAACCTTCTAGAAGTGGCTGTCAGGCTTGTCATCGTGAGGAACAAAGAGAGACTCCCAGGCAATAACAGGGAAGACCCCCCAACTTAACTTTCGTATGAAAACGTGAACCAACCTACAAGTAACTGAATCAGTCCACCTTCCCCAGCACCTCCAAGACTGACGATCACTTCATTAGATGGTTCTCACACTCAATCCTTTGTACCAAAGTATAAAGCACTTGAGGGTAAAATGTAATCATCATATTCTAGCTGCACAACCACATCCGCCTTCCACTCCAGATTCTCCTATCTATCTATTGTCTATCCATCCATCCATCTAAGATCTATCTATGATCTATCAATCATCTATCTGTCATTTATCTCTCATCTATCATCTTGTGCGTGCCTGATAAAACTGTCACAATACTTAATAAATGTTTGTAGTCGCAATGAACTGAGCATCCAGGGCCACATAAATCTCGAAATAAACTTGGATGGAAATGAGCCATTACAGCCCCCTGAGGTTATACAGTCTTTGGAAAACATATCTTTCCTCATTCCTCCTTCTTTACCCCAATGAAGCTGGGGCAGTAATAGTAAGAGGTGACTTTGTACAGTCACAGAGGCACATCTGAAACACCGGTGCTACACGGAATCTGACCAGTCCATCAACGGCCATGACTGTGCACACCCTCTGTGCTGTGCTGAGAACTGTGTGCAGTGCTAGGGACGAATGGTCAGACGGGGAGAGGAAGCAGGAGTGTTTAAGCAATACCCTCATCGCCCATGCCTCCTCTTACACGTTGACTATGAAACAGCCTCCATAGACTCGTGTATTTAATACTTGTTCCTCAGCTGGCAGTGCTGTTTGGAGATGTTCTGGAAGCCTACCAGTCACCTAGCTGGTAGATCACTAAGGACATGACTTTGAAAGTCGTACCCGGTCCCAGTTGCTTCCTGACCACCGTGAGGTGAATAGCCTCTGTCACACACTGCTGCTACCATAATGTTCCAGCTGAGCAGTGGCCCGGTAAAACTGAGCTGTATCACCAAGGCCGACACCTCTGAATCCATGTGCTCAACATAACTCCTTTCTTTTTAAATCGTTGCTCGGGGTTTTGGGTGTATAGTTACGATAATATAACTAGCTGGTCTAGGGAGATCGCCCAGTGGTTAAAGGCACTTGGTTTGCAAAGCCTGCAGGCCTGGGTTGAATTCCTCAGTACCCATGTGAAGCCAGCTGTACCAAGTGGCGCATGCATCTGGAGTTTGTTTACAGAGACAAGAAGCCCTGCTCGCTCTCTCGCTCTCTCGCTCTCTCTCTCTCTCTCTCTCTCTCTCACACACACACACACACACAAAGTTAAAATATTTTTAAAATAACGAACACTCTTTTCAAGATCTCATAGGTCTAATCAGGAGACAAGATCCCTCAAAGAACATTGAAAACAAGACAGTAGCTGTGAGTGACCAATGGCCTACTCCACCATATCGCCTTAGCAGTTACTGAAGACACTGGAGCAATGGAAGAGGAGTTCACAGAGAAAGTTCTCAGTCACTGGCCCTACAGTAGTTGAAAATTTCAGCCAGATATAGAAAAAAAAAAAAGTTGCTTGGGGATTTTTTTAACCAGTGTTTATATGGAGATATGTTTGTCTTCTGTTGGACAAATATGCCAATGGCTAGGAGTGAAATGGCCACTTTAGATGGAAGGTGTACCCTTAACTTTCTAAGCAATCCAAGCTATTTTTCAAAGGGGTTACATGCAATTTTACATAAATAGCAATATCCTCACCATCACTTGGAATAATAGATCTGTGAAATTTTAACCACTCAACAGTTGTGTGGCAATATTCCATGGTGGTTTTAACCACATGAAGCATCTTCCCAGCCCTCCATTGTGGTATTCATTTGAATTTCCCTAATGAGATAATGTTGAGAGAATACTTCTGGTGTGTAGTCATTGGGTTTCATAAAAAAAATTCTTTCAAATATATCATGTTCACCTCCGCAACTATCTCCTTTCCTTACTCTCCTCCCACATCTCCTCCCTTCCCCTTCTGCCTTTATTTATATACATATATATTTATCTTTATAGATATATGTCTGTCTTTTTATTCTAGGTCCCACACGTGAGAGAAAAATAGACAATATTTGTCTCTCAGTGATTAGCTTATTTCACTTAGTAGAATGAGATTCAGCTTCATGCATTTTCCAGCAAGTGATACACTTTCCTTTTGTTTTGTTTTGTTTTGTTTTTTTTGGTTTTTCGAGGTAGGGTCTCACTCTGGCCCAGGCTGACCTGGAACTAACTATGTAGTCTCAGGTGGCCTTGAACTCATCACAAAACCTCCTACCTCTGCCTCCCGAGTGCTGGGATTAAAGACATGCACCACCGCACTCGGCCACACTTTCCTTCTTTATGGCTGACTAAAACTGTATGCACACTTTCTTCTATTCATCTGTTGATGCACATCTAGCCTGATTTCATAACTTGGCTACCACGAACAGCGTGGCAATAAACATGGATGTGCAGGTGTCTTTGTGGTACATGGACTTAGGCTCCTTCCCATGTATGTCAGGAAGTGGTAATAGCTGGGCTGTATTATTGTTTTATTGTTGTTGGTTATTTTTTTGTTTGTTTTGAGGAATATCCATACTGACTTCCATAGTGATTGCACCAAGTTACACCTCCATCAGTGTTTCATAGGGTTCCCTCCTCCACATCCTTCCCAGCAGTTGTTGTTTGTAGCCCGGGGATTCTAAGCTGGAAGTGTTAATATTGTCCAGGTTCTGTCCAGGCTTGGTTCCTTCCTATGCCTGACCACCTTCCCTCTCATCTAAGGCTTTTCAAGCTCTATCCATTCCTTCAGGCCTGCTTCCTCCTGTACCCAGGGAGAGGCTTTCCCAACAGGTCAGGCTCCCTGACGTGCAATACGTCTTTAGGAGCTCATAGTATCTTAAAATCCTGAGCATTTGATAAACCACATGATTTCAATCTCGTGTTTTCTGACACTTTGCGCGCATGTGTGCGTGCGTGAGTGCGTGTGCATGTGAGCGTGTGTGTTTCATGTCCTCACCTATAATGATCTCTCGGTAAGATGGGAGTGAGGCTGTGTCCTTCTGTAGCCCAGGACACCTGGACCAGTGCTTCATAGGAAGAATGGACTCATACATGCAGTCTCTACCGCTGTGGTCTCCAACAGGAAAGAGAGTGTACCCCATCTACCTTTGAGGCAATGCAGCCAGACCTCTGAGCTGTGACTATGGAATTCAACTAGCTCCAAGGGAAGAAGAAGTCTTTGCAGCTGTGCTGAGAAGCCTGGAGTCCCTGCCTGCCTTCCAGCTGAGACAACATTCTCCCATTAAGACATTTCCCAGTGGACATGGTTGGCCCACACTGGTAATCCCCTCTACTGGAGAGCTTGGAGAAGACTAATGCCTGTCTAGGCAACTTAGAAAACCTCTGACTTGTGATTAAAAAAATTAATTGGTCTAGGGATATAGCTCATTGGTGGAGCCCTTGCCTGGCATGCCCAAGTGCCTGGGCTCCCCCCCCCCCCGCCCCAGTAATAAAGAACTCTCCCTCTACTGCAACTTGCCCTGGGACTTCCTTTCTGTTTCAAAGGATGCCATCAGGTTATCTTTACTGGGGTTCACCTGGACACTAACGGAGGAGAAAAGAGAGACCCAAGGGCTTCCCACATGCACAAAATGACTTCTGTGGAACCCTTTAAGGGAAGGTATAAGATACATTTCACAAAGTATTGTAAGTCTATTAGAATATTCAAGACATAACAAGTATCCTCAAGTCAAGTTTGTTCAGAATTTTTACTGGGTTAAAGAAATGAAGACAGGGCCGGGTGTGGTGGCACACACCTTTAATCCCCACACATGGAAGGCAGAGGTAGGAGGATCACCGTGAGTTCAAGGCCACCCTGAGACTCCATAGTGCATTCCAGGTCAGCCAGGGCTAGAGTGAGAAGCTACCTCAAAAAAAACAAAAACGGAAATGAAGACAGGGCTGAGAGGATGTCTCGGTGGATAGCGCTCACCACACAAGCATGAGGAACTGAGTTCCTACCCCCAGCACCCCCGTAATGCCAGGCAGCACACAGCTGTATGCCAGCACAGAAGAGGCATAGATAGGAGGGACCCCGAGGTTTTCTGGCTGGCCAAATCAGTCCCAAAATTGAATGTGAAGAGCAACTTAGGAATACACTTAAAGCCAACCTCTGACCTATTCACATACACACACACACACACATCCCACACACACATACATACACCCCACACGCACACATACACATGCCCAAAGAGAGAGAGAGGGAAAGAAAGAAACTCTTACAAAATTTTGTTTTGTTTTCTGTTGTTTTATTTTCCTAAAGAAAATTTTCAAGGCCTTGATGTGCATAGTAAGTCTCCAAGAACAGGTTGGAGTATGTCATTCTAAATGCATTGGATCATGAAAGGGTTTGCTCAAGATGGCTGCCTCACAATCGCTGAGCAAATGCTTCTTTAACGTTTTTCTCTAAATCTGCCTGTCAACTCCCCATCAAAATTTTAGGAGAGGAATTCAATGGTCAGTTGATTTCTTCCTGAAATTATAAAATAAGTAAGGATGTATAAATATAAGAGATATCTCTGGCAAAAAATTGGAGGCTGAAGAGGTACACAAAGCAGAAAAGTTCTATCATGAAACAGTGAATAGCATCATAGCAGCAGAAGGATTTTCTATTGAGAAAGAGTTAATCCTGCAAAATTTTTGCTATTTGGAAGCACCCTGTGGCCTTCCCTGACAAAATCTCTCTCCTACCCCCCTGACACAAGCACAAGCCATCGTTACACCTCCTCTTCCAATTCCTCTATGGATTCTCTCAGGGCAACAATCACTCCTTCTTCACACACAACCGCCCCCCCCCCGCATGTTTTTATTCTCACCAAAATCAACATGTGGACTAGGGAAAAATGGCTCAGTGGATAAAGCACTTGCTATGAAAAGATAAGTACAGGTTTGGAGCAACAGAACCCATGTTAAAATTAAAAGCCAGATGCTGCAGTGTGAGCACACCTGTAATCCCAGCATTCCTATAGGGAGAAAGGAGACAGGCGGGAGAATAAGACCGGAAGCTTGTGGACCAGCTAGCTCGTAATGCAGCAACGAACAAGAGGCCTTGCTTCAAAGTGGACGGTGCAGAACAGCACCGGAAGTTGTCCTCTGACCTCCACACATGTGCCGTGGCATGTGTGCACCTGCACTCACACACATGAATGCACAAATACATGCAAACACACATCAAAGAAAAATCAACACACTCAGAATCAGAAGTGAATACCAGTACGTACAGATGCCCTGAACACGCAGAAAGACACACAGAGGTCATTGCAAGGGTGTCACATTTGACCAGCTCTCTCAGAGAAATCCAAGTGAACTGATTCACAGAAAGGTGTCCGTTCTAGGGAGTCCGAAGGAGCTAGAAAAGGGCAATTCTGGTATTTGGATTCCTTTGGAACAAAGGGAAGATTCTAGATTGTATAGTACCTATAGTCACTTCCAATATGAACTTTTTCCACAGATACTGTCTCAGAAAAATGCCCAGAACTAAGTACTCAGTGGTACAGACGGTCAATTCTACTTATTTTCTCAGTGGTTGAATTTACTCTCCTTCCTGGACCCTCGTGTTCTTTACCCAGGGAAAGTCTCATATTTAGAGGATCAAGGAGTTACTGAAGAGAAACTGGAGAACAGGAATAGTGGAGAGAAGAGGGCAAACATGGCTTCCCTATTCAGCTCGGACTCAGCTCCAGTGCCCCAGATGCCCCAGGCCTCACTATCTCTCACGCCATCCTTCACTGACTTAAGCAAGGACTATGCCATATGCTTAAGTCATCTTGGAATTATAATATTCAATGGGAAAATATGTAAGTGCTTTGAAAGGGTAGAAAAGGGGCAATAAGTTAGCTACTATTTCAGCATAAGTTTTCAAAACAATATTCTCAAACCTAGAAATCAAACAAAAGAGAAACATAGAAATGCTGTTTATTAAGTCATAGCAGTTACCTTCACATTGCTAGGACTAGAAGCAGCTTATGAAAAAAGCAGAGTTTTGGGTTTTTTTAAAGGTTTGATTTTTTTTCATTCTTTATTGACAACTTCCATAATTGTAAACAATATCACATGGTAATACCTTTCCTCCCACCATTTTCCCCTTTGAAATCCCCTATGACATCAAAATAAAAGAGAGACTGATTGAGAGGGGGAGGGAATATGATGGACAGTGGAGTTTCAAAGGACTTTTTTAAATGTATTTATTTATATCAGGGAGAGAGAGACTTCTGCTGCAAATGAAGTCCAGATGCATGTGCCACTTTGCACATCTGGCCTTGTACGGGTACTAGGGAATCGAACCCAGGCTGTGAAGCTTTGCAAGCAAGCACCTTTAACTGCTGAGCCACTTCTCCAGCCTGAAAGAGTTTGTCTCATAGTTTCAATGGGGAAATTTCACTATGGCCAACAAAGCACGGCTGGAGCCAGAAGCTGGTTCACATCTTGTCACATCAGCTGGAAGGAAGCAACAAGAGTGAGCTGGGCTTGGACACACCTCCTCTGGCAAGACTCCACCTACTAAGCTGCCACTGGCTGGGGATAAAGTGCTGAAGACATTTGAGTCTATGGGGGACATTTTACTTAAACCGTGCCATATGCTGATTATGGAGGAGGCTGCACTTGTTATTCGGTACCAGTCAGGGTCTCCTGCAAAGACCCATGTGGGAGCTCCCTTCAGAAGGGAAGCAGGAAGGAATAAAATATTATATCCTAACAATGCTACCACTCCATCCCTTACACCTAAAACACCCATCCCCAGGCCAGTCCATTTTCCTTGGAAATGTAACTCAACCCATTCATCATTGTTCTCTCTCCTAGTCGACCCTTGCAAGCTCAGACTCTGCTACACAACTCATGCCAGCATCATGGGTCTTTTTGTCCAGGCTTGCTCAAACCCACTCAGTGCCTTCAAATTCACTGCCTTCATGACTGCCATATGGGGTAATCTTACTCCTTCACCTTAAATCCTTCACCATTTCCCATAACATGTAGAATTCAAACTTTTGGAAGCTGGGAAAATGGCTTAGCAAGTGAGGTGTTTGCCTGTGAAGCCCAAGGACCCCAGTTCGACCCCAGGACCCACGTAAGACAGATGCACAAGGGGGCTCATGCATCTAGAGTTTGTTTGCAATGCTGGAAGCCCTGGTGTGCCCATTCTGTCTTTCTCTCTGCCTCTTCCCCCCCCTCTCTTTCTCTCTCTCTCTCTCTCTCCCTAATAAATAAATAAATAATATTTAAACAAAAACTTTCCTATCCATCACAGGTAGTTCTCTAGCCTCAGTGTCCAGGCCATAATCTTTGCCCTGTCGCTCATTGGCTGAGCTCAGCCAAAAGTCTACAGGCAAACTGGCATTTCTGCAGCCTTTCATGATACAGACTAGACTAGAAGAGGGTCAAGAGAAGGGCTGAAAGATCAAACCAATAAAAGCACAGGCACAAATGCAGCTTTTCAAATGAAGAAATGCAGAAAATGAAATCAAAAAGTAATCAAAAAACTGGAGTTGATATTTGTATCGTCTCAGAGTTAGACTATTCTAGGCTGACCAAAAATGTCAGCACTTTTCCTGGATCTCAGCCAATGTATCTCCAGAGCCCATGCTTTTACATACTTGCATATGCAAATATATGCAAACTGAAATAAAGAGCTATTTATAGGTAGGGAAGTCAGGAAGACTATTGTACAAATACCAAATCCATTCAACTTCAGCAAGAATCTAGATTAGTTAAATGCATATATGCACTGTTTTAAAGTACCAAATTGACATTTTTTTTCACTTTGTCACTAACATTTTTTTTTGGTTTGTGTACGTGTATGTGTGTGTGTGTGTGTATGCATAAGTATGCAAAGATGTACACATCCCTTATGGAGGCCAGAGGAAGACATCAAGCATTCTCCTCTATGGCTCTTCCACCCTATTTCCCTGAGACAGACTCTCTCACTGAAACTGGAGCCCCTGTTGTTTGGATAGACTGGCTGATCAGAGGCTCCCCAGCAATCATCCCGTCTCTACCCACCTCAGCTGTCTGCCCTCTCAGTACAGGGATTCCAGGCATGTGAAACCAAGCCTGGCTTTTTACGTGGGTTCTGGGAATCAAACTTAGGTCATTACGCTTGCACAGCAAGCACTCTGACCTTCTGAGCCTCTCCCCAGCCCTTTCTGTTCCTTCTTCTGTCCACGGCATAAGTCAATGGGCAGATGTACATACTATTACCAGCAAACTAGAGTCGGTTTGGCAACAGATATAAAAACTCCTAAATGTTTGATCATAAAGAAAAAATTATGAATATCCACAATTTGCACACTCAGAATGTAGCAGCCAAAGTATTTAGGAAAGCACTGTTTAAAAGAATAAAATGTTAGATATAACTTAAATATCCCCCCGAAATGAAATGCCTAAATAATTCAAGAAATGCCTATATGACAAATTCCTATGTTATCATGGAATATGTTATAGAAGGTTGTAAAAAAATGCAAAACTATTCAAACAGTTATAATATTTCTTATAAATCATGCATTTCAAAGGCCTAAAGGATAATATAATGTGTTTTTAATGCATTTCTTTGAGTAACAGAATTCAAGTGATTTTTTTAATGTATATGTGTGCTTATTTATCAGTTCTTTTCAAATTTTCTGCATGAAACACATTTTTTTTATTATTTTGGTTTTTCAAGGTAGGGTCTCACGCTGGTCCAGGCTGACCTGGAATTAACTATGTAGTCTCAGGGTGGCCTTGAACTCTCAGCGATCCTCCTACCTCTGCCTCCCAAGTGCTGGGATTAAAGGCGTGCACCACCACGCCCAGTGTGAAACACATTTTTAAAAATATATTTAGGGCTGGAGACATGGCTTAGCCATTAAGACACTTGCCTGCAAAGCCTAAGAACTCATGTTCAAATCTCCAGGTCCCACACAGCCAGACATAATGATGCAAGCACACTATGTCACACATGCACCACAAGGAGGTGCACACATCTGGAGTTTGTTTGCAACGCCTGAAGACCCTAATGAACCTATTCTCTCTCTCTCTCTCTCTCTTTCTCTCTCTCTCTCTTTCTCTCTCTCTTTCTCTCTCTCTCTCTCTCAAAAATTACAAAAAAAAATGTTTATTTATGAGAGAGAGATGGAGAAGCACTAGGACTGCAAATGAACTCCAGACACTCACATGCACCAAGCTCAATGTGGGTTCTGGGGATTTGAACCTATGCCAATAGGTTTTACAAGCAAATGCCTTTAGCTGCTGAGCCATCTCCCCAGCCCTGCATGAAGCACTTCTGTAATAAGAAATGCGCAATAAAGCATCATAACTTAACACAAATTCCTTCTTTTATATGCATGGTAGTCTTGAACTTGAGCCTCTACTGCTACAGGATGCCACGGAAGCTGCACGCTATGCCATTCCGGTAAAGAATTGATGAGTTTGGCCCTATTATCTAAATAAAACACAGAATACCAATGATACTCATCTCCCTTCCTAAGCAGAGGGAAAGGAACATGAGGTATAAGTGAGTTCAAAACTGTTAAGTACACTAGTGTCTTCATTCAACTCTCTGCTGTGTATTTAAAATAACACACACACACACACACACACACACACACACACACACACACACACAAAAGCTTTCCAGTGTTTACAGAACTCTCCATGAAACCAAACCTCAGAAAGAAAGATCTGTTGTCCGGCAGCTAAAGATAGTCAGTTTATTTTCACCCTTCATCTAACTCTCAATTGGCGGGTTCAGTTAAAAGAAAAAAAAAAGGTAATCAGAGATGGGGGAGCAGGCCACAAGAAAGAGTGATTGGCAAGAATATAAAGCATTCATTATCTCAAGCCCATTTTATATGACTGGGGCTGGAAAAGTTAATGTTGAGGCTGGGCAATGGCTCAATGGATTAGAAAAGTGCTCATCACACAAGAATGAGGCCCTGAGTTCATACCTCTAGTACTCATGTAAAACTGCCAAGTATAGCAGCAGGTATCTATAATTCCAGTGTGGGGAAGCAGGGACAGCAGGATCCCTGGGGCTTGTTGGCCAGCTAGTCTAGTCCACTCAGTGAGCTCTCGGTTCATTGTGATACCCTGAGTTAAACACTCAACATTGATCTCTAACCTCCACATACACCCACATATGCATGTGCTCTTTCTCACACACACACACACACACACACACACACACACACACACAAAAATAAATAAATAGAAAACAATCAATGTTGAAGTAAAAAAGAAAGTGGGCAAAGGCAAAACTAATGCTATAGAATGAAAATAGACATATTATGAAACATAGCACACAAGATGTGAGTAATATGCCCAGAGATGGGCTTCCCCTTGGCAAGACCTGAGTCTCCCCATCCACAGACATTTGCTCTTCGCACGCATCTCCCTAGTAACACAGAAACCTCACTGGGTGTAAGGTTTAAGCATTTTAATTCTACTGTGACCTACTCTAGCCAAGCTCTTGGACTGGCTTGTCCTCTGCCTTTAGTATTTTGCAGGTGACACATGGTAATCATATGCCCAGTTGATTTCTTATGAAAATATGAGAAAAAAATCACATGAGACTCAGGCTAACAAAACTGTTTCCTTTTGATAGCCAAGAGCTTTATCTCCCATTGTTGGTCAGTGTCCCATAATTGATTAAAGGTTACAAAGTAACCTCTGCTCACTACCTTCATCATCCACCCCTCATCCTTCTCTTCCAGCTGATAGTCCAGTGGGAAAAAAAATCCTGAAACAGATGTCATTCCATGCTGACTTGAGAACATTTACTAAACTTTCCCTTGTCTGTAAGAAGGGTGCAGGGAAAGGATGCAAGATTAATGAGCAAAGTTACGTAATAGGATCTAACCCAGTCTCTGGCACAAATGCACTGCTTTTCTCTTCTTTCTTTGGGTTTCTGCATCCCATCATGAGAGGTAAAACAAACACCTATGAAAGAAGTCCTGATTGGTTTAAGTTCACAGTGAACTAGAATTCACCAACAGTCAATCCTGTATTCAAAAATGCTTCAAAAACAACCCCATGGGGGAATACCTGCAACCCCACTGAGGAGAGTCCCCAGTGGAATGGAGGCAGAGACGAGGGAAGAGAGGGTACCAACACATGTTGTATCTGTATGAAACATCTTGTTAATAATAATAGTAATAGTAATAATAATAATGATAATAAGCATTTTAAAGTGCCTCAAAAAGGGAAGACACAGGTGGAAGAAAGAATGAGCTGTTGTCACCTGCACAAGACCTGCATGACATTGGGACAATCAACATGTTGTCATAGCGGATAGAGGAGGGCAAAAGAATAGATAAACAAAATGACAGCAAAATAGAAGAGGCACTAGTTGGAAAGAACAAGAGGTTCAAGGGGAAAGGAAAACAAGTGAATGCAGTAGGAAGGGACTATGTATAATCAACAGAATATATATATATATATATATATATATATATATATATATATATATGGTATTGTCAATACAGAAATTTAAAAGAAGAGAGAGAGAAGATAGAGCTGAGCTGTTGCCAGCAAGAGATAGAAGATGAAGAGAATGTACAAGAGGGGCAAAAACAGGGTTAAAAAGGAAACAGTTGTGTTTGAAATGAAATCAACAATATCAAGTGGGACAGTTTTCCAAGCATCCGAGTTAGGCAAAAGTCAGTGCAAGATTTTAGGCACTAGCCATACAGATTGAACTCTAATTCTGTAAAATATGCTTACGAGTCAAAATCATTGACAACACTTTAGGACAGGTGTCAGGAGCCCTGAGTCTTTGCAGCTGCCTCCATGTCATGTTGTTCAACAGCAGCAGAGCACACCTGGTAGGAACAAAAAAAAAAAAAAAAAATAGGACATCAGACACTTGGACTCTAATAATCTCCCTCCTGCCACCAAAACTGTAAGCCCAGACAGACAGCCTAATCCCCCAAAGCCTCATTTCCCTCCTCAGTAAATTAGGGCAATAACTAGTTGCTAATGCATCTTTGAATGGACAAATAAGCGTACATGTAGAAACTTAGGACAACGGATCGTAATTTAGGTGGTCCAAAAGTGTGAATTTCGGTTAATTGTCTACATGATCTCAGGAAGGCATTTCCTGTCTGGACATAAGTTTCCTCAGTTTATGCCAACAGGGAATTGTAAGACAGCCTGTCCAGGTCCTTGTGAAGCAAAGACTGTCTGCTCTGTGGAGGAGCCGGACCATTCGAATTCAGGGTCACAGCCACAGCCTGGAGCTGGCAGCTGCTTCCATCACGCACAGCGCTAGAACAAAGTGACAAAGAATCCGTGAGAGGAAAGATGCCACCCCCAGTGCTGGACCAATTTGAAGGGAAGGTTCTGGCAAGATCATTTTGCAAACAAAACGTGACTTCCTCCTCTTTGGTTTGAGGTCAAGAAAGGAGAATGCCAAGTTGAGGACTGTCTCCAGGGGCTTCTCAGGGATCACATGTCCCTCCAGAAATGCCACTCTAACTGATGTAAGTGTGAAGGAGTTCGAACCCCAGGGATCAAATTTACGCTGAAATACACTTTTTTTTTTTTTTGAGGGGGGAAAAAAATGAGCTCTTAATTCAGGGAATGCGAAGCCTTTTGGGAAATGTTTCTAGACCTGATGTGGAGGGTATCAGATGCCACTGGCTGTTCAGAGCTCCCATCACGTTATAGGTTAGCAGTAGATCACACCTGGCTGGGCCAGCCTGGGGTGGGGGTGGTGGGGGGAGGAACACCTGCCCCAGCTTGTCTCATATATACAGACACACATTCCTAAGCCTGGGAACTTTTTTCCCCCCACAAAGACATGTTTTATGACTACGCTTGTATTTTTATGACTAAACAATCTCGCATTCATCTGAGAGGAAGTGGGAGCTAAGTGGCCTGGGAGACACAACACCTGGGCCCTGCCAGCCCAGTCCCATCAGAGGGAGCTCACCTTCCCCATTCACCCTGCCACGAATACTGCGTTGCTCCCTCTGCAAAGGGGACTGCAGAGTGCTCCCGGCCAGCTTCCTGTTATGACGGTGTCCAGTAGAAATGTGTAGCAAAGAATACTTCTCTCTGAGAAAGCCCCGTAGCCAATCCTGGCTGCCACCTGTCCTCTGTGAGCCCCTGTGTTCTCCAAGATGGAAAAAAGTGCAACCCGTTCTCTTTCCAGTTGTCATGGAAGTCCCACGAAATAAAAAGCACAGTGACGTTCTTTGTGAGCATAAAGAATAAATCACATGCATGAGATACTAATACACACATCAGGAATGATTCATGGATGGCCAGTTACTTTTGTTTTAAGGTAATGAGAGGATTTGGGTGGGTCTGGGTATGTAGATGTGGGCAAGCTGTTTTGCACAGAATGGGGGGGAGGGGGGGTGAGGACAAGGGCAATGTACCATTTTCCTCAAAATGCCTCCCATCTATGAGGACAAAAAAAGATAAGCACCTAAACTGATAACAACAAACAGAGAGGTGAAGTGTTCCAGGCAAGTTCGGGACCCATCACCATGAATAGTCAGATGAGACAGCATCATGGGGGTGTTAAACGAGTGTCAGAAAAGACTTGTGCAAGGTAGGAGGGTTGCAGCAGACAGCTTCAGGTTCGCTGAGATGAACTTCCAGACCAGGCACAGTTATGGAGGAAGGGATATTTATTGAAGCTTACAGATCCAGGGGAAGTTCCATAAATGGCAGAAGAAGCTGGCCTGCCTTCACAGGTCCAAGCAGAGAGAGAGAGAGAGAAGCACAAGCCAAAAGCCACACAGCACAGCACACTTCAGGAACTCCTGCTAGGCACACTTTGCATATCTTTAGATTGAAATCTGAAACCCACCACCCACACCTTAAGATCCACCCAGTGACACTGCCTCCATCCAGGTGGCAGCAGATGCAAACTACAAACAAATGAACAACTGAATATATTGGGGGCCATCTATTCCAACCACCACAAGGGTCATCTGTGTCCTTAGAAGAGAGAAAGAAGAACTGGCGAGCAGCAGAGTTGTTGCAGTCAGGTTCGCACTGCTGGTAGAAATCACCCAACCAAGAGCAGCTTGTGGGGGGTAAAAGAGATTTATTTTGAGTTACAAGATCGAGGAGGAAGCTCTATGATGGCAGGGAAAATGATGGCATGAGCCGAGGGTGGACATACCCCCTGGCCAGTGTCAGGTGGACAACAGGAACAGGAGAGTGTGCCAAACACTGGCAAGGGGACACTGGCTATAAAACCCATAAGCCTGCCCCTAACAATACACCATCCCCAGGAGGCTTTGATTTCCAATTGCCATCAGCTCGGGAACCTAGCATCCAGAGCACCCAACTTTATGGGGGACATCTGACTCAAACCCCCACAGACAAGGACCCGTGCTCACTCTGTTTTCTTGAGGGTGTGTGAAGAGGAGCCAGAGGAGGTGTGTGGGAAAGCTGACACTGTCATGGGTTCCAGGAGCACTACCCACAGCATCTTCTCCCCTCACAATGGGACGACAGGGTGCTGTTACTACTGCAGCAGGTGGTTTTAGGGTTTGACTGAGGCAAGCCCTCATGTCATGGGGAAGAAGGATGCACAGAAAGCTTCATGGAGGAGCTGGGGGGCTGGCTCAATGGCTAAAGTACTTGCCTTGCAAGCGTGAGGATCTGAGTTCTGAAAGCTGGACCCAGTAACATAAGAGTCTGAAAGAAGAGGACCAACACCTGAAATGATCCTCTGACCTACACACACACACACACACACACACACACACATATATATATATATATAGAGAGAGAGAGAGAGCGCACCTTATCCGATAGTGACCACTGAAAATCTGGATAGGAAGCAAGTAAACCCTCATCCCTGTCCTCCCCCTCTGAAGGGACCCTCTTCATTGAGGATGCCAGTCATCCCCATGGGGATTACAGGTCATTCATTGCTCTGAGTTTTTAAGACTTGGTTTCATAGGAGCCTCTTAAATGCATAGGGTAAAGACCAAAATACAAGTAAATATCATTTTTACAATCCTCATTGTACAAAGAAGGAGCCTCAGGCTTTGGACAATCAAGCTGTTTATCCAGGTAATAAAAGTAGTCCTTGAACTCAGATCTTGAGCTACCATGTTCTTTGATCCTTCCATCTCACTGGGTACCAAGAATCACCTGCTGAGCTCAAGTGCTCTGAAGAGAAAGTTGCAGCCAGTCCCTGCTCTGAGGGGAGGAAGACATGGGCCTAGGCCAAAGCTGACTGCTGAGAAAATAGATTCAAAGAATAATAGGATTCCGAAGGATTCTCAAGGTCAAAGGACCAAAGCAGGTTGTCTTAACATTGCTTCTTATTTATCCAAGCTGACATGAATCTTGAAGCTATGGAAAGGAAAGAAGGAAGGGAGGGAGGGAAGAAAGGAAAGAAGGGGGAAGGAAGGAAAAGAAGAGTGAAGAGGAGAGAAGGAGAGAGGGAGCAGGGAGGGAAGGGGAAAGGGGAGGGAAGTAAAAGAAGCTAAGGAGAAAGGGAAGAGGGAAAGGGGAATGTCAGAGGAGAGAAGGTGAGTGGAGGAGAAGATAGGAAAAGAAGAGAAGGAGGAGAGGAGATGATGGAGGGGAAGAAAGGGGAGAGGAGAGAAGAAGAGAGGAGAAGAGGGGAAGAGAGGGAAGGGGAGAGGAGGAGCACTTGGAGCAAAGGAGTTGGAGTAGGACCGTCTGGCTGTGTGCACTGAACCAAAGCCAAGAGAGAACAGAAAACGGCTCTGCCAGACAATCCACCCATTTAAACCTGATCTGCCAAACAGGGCTCCTTCTCTCCAGTTCCAATTAACAGCCACCCTCCCAGCACCGGACATGCTGAATCACCCTCCAGTACCATAGTGATGGCTCATAAAGCCTTGTGTTCATCTAATCCCCTAATAGCCTGGGGCGGTATTACTGTCACAGTAGCAAATTCACTCCCAAATTGCAGCCTTATTATTTCACCGTACGAAAGTCAGCAGAGTTTTTGAGGGAACGGCAATCCTTCTGTTAACCCTTTCCAGTCTCAACTCCCAGAACGGATAGCAGAAAACCGGACCTTACATGAAGAACATGCCTGTGTATATGTTTCCCTGAAGCCTCCGACACCAGTGGGAGAAAGCCATCCGAGAGACTCCCTGTGGGTGTCTAGACCCATGGATGCTTGGACCTCTTATACAAATAGTGTAATATTTGCATATAATCTATGCATATCCTCCTATGCACTCAAACTATCTCTAGAGGATGTGTAATACCTAATGCAACATAAATGCTAAGAAAATGGTGGTTGTACTGTATGGCTTAGGTTACAACGATGAGAAAAAAACATTTTGGGGCTGGAGAGATGACTTAGCAGCTAAGGCACTTTCCTGGGAAGCCTAAGGACCCAGGTTCATCTCTCCAGATCCCATGTAAGCCAGACACACAAAGACAAGGCAGGCACAAGGTCCCACAAGCCCACTAGGTGGTGCAAGAGTCTGGAGTTCGATTTCAGTGGCTGAGGACCTGGCACAAATTCTCACTCTCCCTCTTTCTCAAAAATAAAATAAATAGAGCTAGAGAAATGGCTCAGTGATTAAGGCACTTGTCTGGAAAGTCTAATGACCTGTACCCACGTAAAGCCAGATGCACTAAGTGGTACATGCACTTGGAGTTTATTTGCAATGGTTAGAGGCCCTGGCATGCCCATTCTCTCTCTCTCTCTCTTACCTAATAAATAAATACTGTATGTGTGTGTGCGTGTGTGTGTGTGTGTGTGTGTGTATAATTTTGGTTCAAACAAAGGTTTATTATTCAAGTATCTTCAATTCATGAGTCTTTTCAGTGACAGGCAAAGAACAAGCCAATTCAGAGATCTAACTGCATGCACTGATCTGCCCAACCATTATAATGTAAAATTCACCCACGTTACTCTGAGAAGTTTGGCTCAAAACCCTAGCCTTGGGGCTGGGGAGGGGACTCAGTGGGTAAAGTGCTTGCCATACAAACACAGGGACCTGAGTTCAGATCCCGAGCAGTCATGTAAAAGTTGGGCATGGAGGCATGCACATGTAACCCCAGAGCTGGGGAGATAGAGCTGGGGATGTCTAGCACTCATTCACCAGCTAGCTAGTCTTATTGAATCAGCAAGTACTGGGGCTCAGTGAAATAACTTGTCTCCAAAACTAACAAATAGCCGGGCGTGGTGGTGCACGCCTTTAATCCCAGCACTTTGGAGGCAGAGGTAGGAGGATCACTGTGAGTTTGAGGCCACCCTGAGACTCCATAGTGAATTCCAGGCCAGCCTGGGCTAGAGTGAGACCCTATCTTGAAAACCAATAAATAAATAAATTAATTAATTAAAAATAATAAATAGACAAGACAAAGTGGTTGATAAAGAAACCTACCATGAGCCTCTGTCCTGACACATGCACATTTATTATCTGAACACACACACATTGAACATGCATGCAAGCCAGCCACACATACACACATGCAAAAAGAAGAAGAGGAGGAGGAGGAAGAGGAAGAAGAAAATTCCCGTTCTACAACTACCTAGCTGGGTAACATTGGAAAAAAAAAATCACTTCTTATCAGTGAGCCTGTGGTTTACCATCATACCCCAAATCCTACTCCTCCATGGGCATGCCTATGTCTGAGATGAGCCAGGCAGGGGCACACAGCATCTGTGTACACAAAGGATGCAGTCGCAAGTGCTTGTTCCTAGGCTTCAGTGGTTCATTTCAGTGTTGCCATTTCCTTTTGACCCTGGTGCAAAAATTCCTTTCAGGGAAAGAAGAAAAAATACATGTAAACTGCAGGATACAACACTCTCCATCTCCCCTTGATTAGAATATGATATATCTTGAGGCACTTAGGTGAATTCACCAAGCTAAGCAAATATGATTCTAATAGCATTCAACCATGGCAACCCATGGACATGAGATGCAGGAAGGAAAAAAGAAAACATGGGAACACTCAGGCAAATGAACTGGGAAAAGATAAATCCAAGTTTCATCATCTCCATAATTTTGCCTGGAGACAGGAAAGGATTTCGGAAAAGCCCTTCAGTAAGTAAATTTGGTCACCGACATGGAGAACCACACTGATGGTTATGTGTGACTTGCCCCAGGTGATGTGAAAAAACATCTATTCACCTCGGATTGAGCACCAATTACACGCTGAAGAAATGAGTCCATGTGAGTCTAGCCTGGGAAATTTATGAGATTTTTGGAATTACTGACAGGAGCGTGGGTAGCTCATTGGCAGCTGCATCCTGGAAAGCTCACCCTAGCATGGGTAACAATGCGTAAAAGCAGGACATTCAACTGGGAAGAGAGTCCTCTACCCCACAATTGCCTGCTTCTTTATCACCTTGGGGGTAGGCCTTGTTGAATCCTACAGTCTTCATGAGCTTCCTGGGCCTTGGAAGTTTGTTGGCTTCCTGAGTCTTATGAGCCTCTCTCCAAGTGGGAATATTTCTACTCCGAGGAAACAGCCACTCAGTAGCTGTTTTCTCCTAAAAGTGAGTAGTTAAGGAAGAACAAATATGGACTAGATACAGAATGAAGTGACAAGGACACCCGCATCCCCAGGTAACCCACTGAAGTGTGCTCCTTTTGGCGCAGCTCGCTGAGGAAAGAGCCACTTGTTGCAAAGTGTACGGGACAGTGGGAGGAGGCAGAAACAGGGGTCTTTTCCGTTGCTTACTCAACTCAGAAAATGTCTTTTCTTCCGCCAAAAGGAAGAACAGGAAAACTTGTCCTGCTGAGATGTCACAGCGTGTAAAGCAGCGTTGGGGGGGGGGGGGTGTCTCTCCTGAGTCACTGTAGCTGGCACTGGATAAGCATGGTGAAGTATTGCATGGCCCTGGGCCCAGGATTGCCCAGAGCCGCCCCAGCACTGTTAGCACAATTGCCACTAAGAGTTAGTTAACTTTACCCTTGTTTTTTGGGTTTTTTTTTTTTATTAGAGAGAGAGAAAGAATTGGCTCTCCAGGGCCTCCGGCCACTGCAATCAAATTCCAGATGCATGTACCACCTTGTGGGATCTGGAGAGTTGAACATGGGTCCTTAGGCTTTGCAAGCAAGCACCTTAACCACTAAGCCATCTCTCCAGCCCTGCCTCTTTTTTTGGATGTCTGTGTGTGTGTGTGTGTGTGTGTGTGTGTGTGTGTGTGTGTGTGTGATATGTGTGGTGAATGATGTGAGGTGCATGTGCCATATGAATGTGCCTCGTCATTCTGCACACAGATGCCAGAGGAGAAGCGCCCTCCTTATCACTTATCCACATATTTCCTCGAGACAGAGTCTCTCCTCAATGCAGAGCTGCCACAGCAAAGCCACAGTGATTCTCCCATCTCTGCCACCCACCCCAGGACTGGGGGTCCAGGCATGAATGACCATGCTCAGCTTCTCACCCGGGTGGTGGGGAATTGAACTCATGCGGTCTCAGGTCCTCATGTTTAAGCAGCAGTATTCTTACCCACTGAGCCATTTTCCTAGCTGCAGTAAGGTAACTCTTATGGAGATCATACCGAATACAAGCATGGAGCTCTCTCATTTACTCCTCCCTGCCACCCTACAAGTTTAATGCAATTCTGATGTCCATTGTGGAGACTGAGGTAGACAGATTAAGAAGCATGCCCAAGGTCATAGTTTGGATAAAACAGGACATATTCAAACCCAAACCGTTTGATTTCAAAACTTACATCTTAATTATTTCTGTACTTCAAATCTGAAATTTAAGCAACCTTCTGTCAAGACGTGACTTAAGTAAAAGTCCTAATGGAAACATACATCCTCCCCAGATGGAGACTACAATAGCACCCAGAATATCATTAATTCTAGGGGGGGGGAGAATGTTGCAGGAGCTAAGAAAGAATAAAGATACATACAAGGCCAATGGCTTTTTCTGTTTAAAAAATGTGCAAGAAATTAGTGTGAATAATAAAACCACATTATATTATTTATGATTATATATACACTTCTCTATGCTGTTAACTGTATATTTAATATAAATCCAGCTGACCTCAATAAACTATTTTATGATGCTCTTATAAAGCCATATGTTAAACAATTACAAGCATAATGAATTATAAAACTTTTCAAAGCTCTCCTCTGCAAATAGCAATAAGCCCAAAAAATAAAACAGAAACATAAAGAGTCAAAGACTCATTAAATGCAAAAAGTAATGCAAAGTACATCTTTCCTCCTGCTGCTGACACTGCCCACAAACCTAAACTCAAGACTTGAAATCCAAGTTTCGTTTTAGAACTAAGGTTGACTGGCTTCTTGGGAAGAACACATGAAAGAAACCGAGTTCATGTGAGCCCATCCCAGTCAACAAATCCAAATGTGTCCTTTGCACACTTGAGAAATCTGAACAGAGAAGCAAAGTTTAGGAGCTCCTGACAAGATCTGCTGACCCACGCTGGTAGGAGGCTCAGTGACAGATATCTTGAGAGGGAGAAGCTCTTGGGAGCTATCTTCCAGGCCTCTACATATTTCTGAGGGTTTATCTCCAGGAGTTCTACCGAGATACCCCTGTAAAAGCACAGAAAGATCTTACTCCGCATTTGCACAAATTACAAGTCAACTATGAGAATCTACTTTTTGTTTTCCAGGCACCCTATGAATAAGGATATCTTTGGTCATATATGCATATTAAGCACCATCATGACACCACTGGGAACGTAAAGAATTTATGCAGCTTCCCAAAGGATCTGATTCACAGTCAGAATGAGGAGCAGGGCAGACAGTCTGTAACAGTCGTGTCAAGCTGCGTCAAGTCATTGAATTACAGTAGTCACTTGCCAACAGGCTTCCAGAAAAGAAAGCAGTAAGGGATTCTCACTGGAGTCCAGTTCCTGGCTCCCTGGAATGGCTTCCTTTAGCAGCAGAGACCTCAGAAAACAGACCTGCTACCAACCCAGCCAGGCATATTTATGCTGACGAATCACAGCAGCTGGATCACAACAGCTGGCAAACATCCCTTTTCTCCTATGAAATAGCCCCACACTTAATAGGCCATTCATGCGATATTTAACATAACTGTATTGGGTTGGCAGTGGTATTTGAAGCACATTATTCTTGCTTTCCTATCAGAATTCTAAGCTACTTGAGGACAAGGGTCTATGTGTCTCTCTTCCAAAGCACTCAGCAACAAGCAGGGTGCCTTGGAGGTGCTCCACCCTTAAGTGATCTTCTGCTGTCCAAGTATTCAAGGGTGAGGATGGCCTAGAGTTGGCAATTGGGAGACATCATAATGGTGAGGGGGTGAGGCTTAGGTTACAAGAAGCAGAAGTAAAACATAGGCTGGAGAGATGGCTTAGTGGTTAAGGCATTTGCCTGTAAAGCCTAAGGACCCATGTTCAACTCTCTAGATCCCACGTAATCCAGATACACAAAATGATGCAAGTGCGCAAGGTTGCACATGCACACAAGATGGCACACGCATCTAGAGTTTGATTGCAATGGCTGGAGGCCCTGGTGTGCCAATTCTCCCTCTCTCTCTCTCTCTCTCTCTCTCAGAAAAATAAAAAAATAAATAGAACATATCTTGTAAGGGAGCATATGTTCTACCTGGCAAACGTCTTTGCAACTGTGCAGTTCCCAGCAAAGGGTGGATTCATAATGGGAGGAGTGTGTCCAGTCCAAGAAGCACAGAATGAGTCACTTTCCCTGGTGGGCTCCATCTTTTGTTGGTGCTATCAACATCATCACATCATGCTACACAGTTGTCTGTGCTTATCTACCTCAACTTTGGACTTGCTGATAGGGAAGTAAAAAAAATGTTCTTGAAGCCGGGTGTGGTGGCGCACACCTTTAATCCCAGCACTTGGGAGGCAGAGGTAGGAGGATCGCTGTGAGTTCAAGGCTGCCCTGAGACTACATAGTTAATTCCGGGTCAGCCTGGACCAGAGTAAGACCCTACCTTGAAAAACCAAAAAAAAAAAAAAAAAAAAAAAATGTTCTTGAGTATATATGTGATATGTGATATACCTTGAACATGGTGTATTTCAATCATATAATTTAATTTTCCAGGCTGGGAAGATGTCTTTGGTGGTTAAAGATGCTTGCTCCATAAGCTTGCCAACTAGAGTTTGAATCCCCAGCACTCACATAAAAGCCAGAAGCAAAACGGCACACACGTAATCCTATTACACCACCAGCAGCGAGAGGCCTCAGAGTCAGGAGAATCTGAAAACACACAGGTCAGCCAGTCTAGACTTCCAGTGGCAAAAGTAACAAAAGAGACCCAATCTCAAATAAGTCAGGAGAAGACCTTAATACATACACTGTGGCATGCATGTGCCCACACACATATTCACACATATGCACGCAAATAATAAAAAATGAAACATATAGAATTTTCACTTATACATTGCCCCATTTTGTTTCACTGAAAAAGAGAGTATTATCTCTCCTCTGAAGTGGCTCTTGTTTGGGGGTTGTGTGTTGTTGTTTTTGTTTTTAACGTCCTGGTTCTTTTAACTCATCAATTTGGGTTTTGGTTCTAACATTCAGCTACAAGCATGGAATGTGCCCATGAGCCCTGTTCTTTTGACCTGGAGCAGCCTGGTAGAAGAGTCTATTCCCTTCCAAATACTGAACATCTTTGTGCTACGAAGGTGAACATTCTTTCCCATCCAACAACTCAGTTGGCACTGTCGAAGTGAACTTTTGAGTGATGGAAGTGTTCTATGTCTGTATAGACCAACCTAAGAGCCACTAGCCATATGTGACCATTGGATCCGTGAAATAACATGTACAACTGAAGAGTTTGTCATTTTATTGTTTTTTAATTAACTAAACTTTAAGTTGCCACAGTGCAAATGACATCTGTGTTGGATGATGGAAGGGAAAGACCAACATGTAACAAGTACGAGAAGATAACACGTCAGGTTCTAACATGAACAAGGGACCATGTAAGCACAAAAGAAGGAAAGAAAAAAATTTGCTCATGTAGGTCTGTTGCTGTTCAGCAAACTACGTGCCATTGCAGTTGCAATTTAAAGGACAAACACAATTTTGTCAAAGACTACATCATGAATAATTAGTATAGTGGGATAAGTTATTACTGAAAAAAAAGTCAAATGATGCAGAAGTGCAGATGAGAGAGGAGGCTATAAAGAATGGTCTGATCCAGTGATTTCTAGAGATATGCTGACAAGAAGGATAGACACAAGCCATGTGTGACTACCTAAGCTTCAGGGAAATGAAGATGCAACTCATCATTTGTACTGGCTATGATTCCAGAGCCATCTGTGAGTAATGGCTACTGTATTAGTACAGTAATGAAACATTTCCATCACTGTGGAAAGTTCTAGCATACTATGCTCTACTAGAGTTTTATTGTTTGTTATTGTTGTTTTGGCGGTTCTTGGAGGTTTTTTTGATTTTTTTAATATTCCAATTTATTTGCAAGCAGAGAGAGATAGAAGAGAAACAGGCAGAGAGGTTGGGCACACCAGGGCCTCCAGCCACTGCCAATGGACACCAGATGCATGCTCCACCTTGAGCATCTGGCTTTATATGGGTCCTAGGAGCCAGGTGCAGTGGCACATGCCTTTAATCTCAGCACTTGAGGGGCAGAGGTAGGAGGATTGCTGTAAGTTCGAGGCTACCCTAAGACTACATAGTGAATTCCAGGTTAGCCTGGGCTAGAGCAATACCCTACTTCGAAAAACTGAAAACAAACAAAACTAACTATGGGTACTGGGGAATTGAATTCGAGTCTTTGGACTTTGCAGACAAGTATCTAAACTGCTGAGCCATCTCTCCATCTTGTTGTTTTGTTTTTTAGTTCATCTTAAATACCCTAATGGAGTAGAGGGGCAAAAGATGAAGAAATATAACATGGTGAAAATTTTCACTGGGCCAGTTCTCAAAGGGCAAGAGCTCTTTCTAATCCTATTCCTCTCCAGACAATACTCTTGGCACTACTACATCTTCTGAAGACTGGGGTCAGATTTTATACCATTTGTATAAACACCCTAAGCAGCAAAATAAGCATACAGGAAAGAGAAATAGACATATAGGAAAGAGAATCAGAGGCCATAATAAAACATCAGTGATAGGGAAACATTCACATTTCTCTACATAGAGCATGGAAGGAAGGCAAGAGATGGGCATGTGAAGTTCCAGAAGGTGGGCAGGCATTCTTTCAAAAGCATTTTTTCCTATTCTTTTTCCTTTTTACCTCAAAAAGGCTTCACACTGATCTATGACTATGAGGTGTTCCCAGCCTCCCATGGAATACCTCTGCAGGCCAGACATCTTCAACTAAAATGTGTTGATTTGGAATGACACACAAAAGTATTTTCTCCACCTAAATACACTCTGTTCCTGAATAGAGCTGTTGTCCTTAAATTCCCATAACCCTCACATCCTCCTTTCTCCTCTCGCCTAAAAATGAAAAGGCAGGGGCTGAGTAGATGGCTTGGTGGCTAACAACATGATCCATGGAAACATGAGGGCCTGAGAGGACCTGATTCACCCTCAGTTTAATCCCCAGCACCCCCAGGCATGCCTGTAACCCCAATTGTGTGGGGTAGGGTGGTCAGCAAAGACCACAGAATGACCAGAGTTCACTGGTCAGCCAGTCTGACTGAAAACAGTAGCTCCAGGTTCACTAGGAGACTCCACCTCAAGGTAACAATATGGAAGACTGACAGAGGAGGACCCCTGATATTCTCCTTCGGCCTCTGGCCCCTGCCCCCACACAGGGTGTGTGTATCTGCACATATGCATGTGCATACAGCATGCCACATACCATTCCACACCACAAGTATTCTACACACATGTTATTGCAGAAAAAAATATATGAAAAGAAGGTCTTGAGTAGTTAATCCTTCCTCTCCCCTCCTGTCCTCCAATGCATTTCTCATACATGTGTAGAGGTATCTTCCTAAAGCCACATGATCTATGGGAATGTCCCTGCTCTGGTGGTGAATGGAATATGCATTTATGTTCATGGGTGTTTCAAATAGTTTTGTGGCTGTGGGTTAAGGATAGAAACCTGTGAACTTTCAGAGGTCAGTTTAGTTCATTCTCAGGGCATGTGAGATCTTACTACCTGTCTTCATTTATATCATATGCAATCTGTGTTTCTTTCTTTTACCATTCAATAATTGTGAAAGTCTCATTTTCTCAGATCTATGCAGTATAGTAAAAGCAATTATACAATGTAATTTTTCTCAGCTTTATTTAAAACAGTTTAAATGTTCACACTAAATAAGTGAAATACAGGCTGGAGAGATGGCTTAGCAGTTAAGGTGCTTGCATGCAAAGCCAAAGGACCCAGGTTCAGTTACCCAGGACCCATGTTAAGCCAGATGCACAAGGTGGCACATGCATCCGGAGTTCATTTGCAATAGCTGGAGGCCCTGGCATGCCAATTCTTTCTCTCTCTCTCTCTCTCTTTCTTTCTCCCAAATAAATAAATAAATAAATAAATAAAATACATCTTAGGCATACTCTTCTAGTATTTTAGTATAGATCATTGGCTTGTAGGAGAATATTAGAGACATATTTTCAACCTACAGTTGACTGCCAACTTCTAAAACATTGACAGAAATTAAGATATTAGTATTATTTGACTCATGGAAGGGGAAAAGCTGCTCCAAGGAAGCTGGGCAAGACTGTAGGTGAGAAATTGGCATATAACAAAAGCTATGTTTTCTTGGGACACGTTACCCTGTTGTATAGTGTCTTGGTGCCAGGAAACCTGTGGTGTCATTTAAAGATCCAGTAGAAATCATGGGCCGGAGATCCGAAACAATGACTGAGGCTTTGGTGAAGTTCTTAAGCTGACGCTTGTTGGATGCCTACTGGATGAGAGCTGGTGACAAGATCGCTTTCCCAACAGCATGGTACCTTGACAAAGTAACAGCTGATCTGCAGGCACGAAGGCTGAGCTAGCACCCTCTACGAGACTGCACCGTCGTTTCCAAGTCAGTGAGCTCGCAGATATGACTAAACGTGTTGCTTTGCCTGAATGTGTCTAGGAAGCAACACAACCGATGATCAAAGACGTTTCCTGTAAGTGCTTGGCAGCAAACAGAGCTGGTGCTGAACTGCTAACAGCGTGTGAGAACTTTTAAACGTCTCATGTTTTATCCTGGACCAACTACGTTGACATGATGGATATGACTGCTGCTCACTTCGCATGAATCCAGAAAGCGACGCTGAGCTCTGCTAGCGATCTCATTCAACGCCGTATGCTTACAGGGGACAAAGCATAGCAATTTTATCTTGAGACTATGCTGGATAAAGAAGGACAATGAAGTTGTACTATTAAGTGTTGATCTCTGGTTGCATGGCTTTTTAGTATTCTGCGTCACAGAACACAGACTTTGCAAAAAGTGTATCTGCCACAGCCAGGATCTCCACAGTTGTCTCAGGGAAATGCACTTAGGTGATCAAGCACTGCGCTGAGCCCTGTGGGAACAGTGGTGGTTTTACATGATAGAATGCCCTGCCGTAGCACCGCAGTCGTTTGCAGTCATGTGGTTGGCAGACATTTTTTTTTTTTTTTTTTTTTTGAAAACAGACAAAGTGAGTCTGAAACCTAAAGAGAGATGGCCACCGGCATTTGTCATCAATGGTTTTGCTGGTGATATTCGTAATTAACAGATGTGGTGTTTCTTTTAAATAAAACCAATTAAAATATTTGCATGACTTGGTAAACTAATATATTCCAATTAACCAGTGCTGGAAAATTACAAAATCATGCATGAATAAAGATGCATTTAAAGCACATGATAGGCTAGTAGATTCCAGTGTCATGGAGTGCAAAAATTCACTGACGTCGACTCATATTCCCCATTGTACTAACCCTTAAAGAGAACTATCTTTTTTTTAAGGTAATGAGTAGCTCACCCCCTTTTTTTGTTTTTTATTTATTTATTTGAGAGCGACAGACAGAGAGAGAAAGAGGCAGAGAGAGAGAAATAGAGAGAATGGGCGTGCCAGGGCCTCCAGCCACTACAAACGAACTCCAGACACGTACGCCCCCTTGTGCATCTGGATAATGTGGGTCCTGGGGAATCTAGCCTCAAATCGGGGTCCTTAGGCTTCACAGGCAAGCGCTTAACCACTAATCCATCTCTCCAGCCCAAAGAGAACTATCTTGTTGAACTCTGGTTAACTACAAAAGGACAGTGACCATTTTCTGGAAAAACTATTAAAATGTTTTCTTTTTCAACCTCGTATCTGTGTGAAGATTTTAACAAATATACTTCAACCAAAGCAGTGTATTACAAGAGCACTGTAGCTGATTAAATGTGTGGCCCCATAGATTCAGGCTTGACTCTTGAGTCCCCAGTGGGCAGAGCCATGCCCAGGAAGAGGGATGTCACCAGGGCTAGATCACAGCCCTACTACGGTGTGTGGAGAGCAGATGGAACTCGGGCACTTTTGTGGTGCTGGCTATTGATGATGGTTCTCTGTGCTTGGATCTGTGAAAGGGGGGCAGCTTCTTCCTGGATTCATGGTGTTCCCCTGGATTGGGAAGCCTGAAATCAGCCCTTTCCCCCCACAAGCTGCTTGTGGTCGGATGTTTGTCTCAGCAATGAGGAGCTGTCTGCAGCAAGCATGTAAGATAAACCCATTGTCTTCATACAAGCCACACATGAAAGATTTACATTGTCACTCTACTCATTGAATACTGCAGTTTGGAAAACTCAACTTCTTTTTTTTTTTTTTTGCTTTTCTTTTTACTGTGTGTGTATGATATGAGTGTGTGTTCTTGTGTGTGGATGCAGGTGGGCATGCCACAGGGCACACATGGCGGTCAGAGGACAAGTTGCCTTCCATTGGGCTCTGAGGCAGGGCCTCTCACGTTGTGTGTGAAGACCTTGGCCAGGCCGGCTGGCACATGAACTTTGAGATTCTTCAGTCTGTGCTATGTTCTCACCGTGAATGTGCCGGGATCGCAGACTCTCATGCTGCACACCTGACTTTGTGTGAGTTCTGGAGATGGGAAATCCTATCAGCAGGCTTGTACAGGAAGTGTTTTACCCACTGAGCTATTTCCCCTGTCTCCACACTTTTATTAAAATCAGTTCTTTCATGGCCTGGGAGTGCAGCCTAGTAAAATAATTCATGATGAATACATATAAAGCTATACGTACATTTCCCAATACTGCATGACATTGTTTAATAGGCAATGGGTCTAATAATGTTTAGTACTATTACTAATAAATGAACTAACGTTTTTTTCTCTATTTTAAACTATACTTTCATAAATATTAACAAATGTACCCCATATAGGGAAAGATACCCAATAGTGGTCATGGTAAAAGGATCTGAAGACCAGAACCTTTGAGAACCACTGCTGGTAGTTATCAGGAGTCACATGAGTTGTAAGATGGCTGCATCTTGGCCTTCAGCTTGACCAATGAAAAGAGAAGAGAGAAAACAATGGTTGACTTATGTTACTCTGCCCAGATTCTCAGAAGCGTGTCCTCCATCAGTTATCCTGAATTTGTTACCCCGTCCCTTCTCTCCACATGCGTAGATGGACGACACCATGCTGTGATCATGAGGGGAGGAATATAGATGAAGGGGTGTGAGAAGCTGTTATTGCCTCTGCTCTCAGAACCCAGCATTGTTCTATTTCCTCCCAATGTTTTCACTTCTATAGGGGTCCTTTCTGACTGCTCTTAGTGTAGGGAGGCCGTGTGATTTCTGCAAAGGTTAGGAGGTTCAGGTCCTGCTCACATCCTTCACTCTGGGTCCATGTGGGGGAGTCAGACAGCTCCACAAAATGCAGAGGACAGAGCTCACCACTCACTGGAGGATTGTTGGGTGTTTACAGGGCGTGTGTATTATTCAGCACCCAGGAGACACTCAGCTAATTTCAGGTCCTCTTCCTCTTTCTTCCACATTTGTCTTTGACTCTGAATCCCACCCCCACCCCCCGCGCCGTGCCCCAGGGAGCTGAGAAAGTGAGACAAGTGCGGGAAAGATGGATGCTGCCACGCTTCCATCTAGAATCTTGCCAGCGCGCCTCCGTCGTCTGCAGCCCCTGTTTGAGGGAAGCTGGGGTAAGATGAGCTCTTTCTCTGCGTGGCCTGCACGACAGCCTCCAAGCGGTGCTGCTTCCGTGGAAGAAGAAGAGATGCTGAAGGTGATGGCCCAGAAGATATTCAGCCTGAATCTTCGTGCTGTGGGAAAAGTCTCTCTGGCTTTCATCCCGATAAAGTATCATGTTATTGCAAGACCCCAACAGCCTAAGACCCGGCATTAGCTGACACCCTGTTGAACAAGATGAGACATTTTTTGAGACAGGCATATGGTGACTCTGGCAGACCTCCAAACGCATTGCTGAAGGATGTGGACTGTATACATATGGACATAAGGGGAGGCTTGTACTAAGAGCTGTCTTTGTCTCAACAAGGTATGCGAGGATCCAGCACCCTGGTGGGGACATGACCCCGTTGTTTGGACAGGGTAGAACTAATTGGAACGAAGGCTGTGCTAGAGACAAGATTCCAAACCAAGCCATGTGGCTGTAGCAATAAGTGGTTTTCCAGGGAGTCAGCTCCAAAGCCCTGTGTTTATGATTCCCTCTCTAAGAGCCCCTCAGGGAAAGGGGCCTTGTCTCAAGTGGCATTTTTTAATCCGACAAGACAGCCCCTTCCTAGCAAGGTCATCCTGACCCTGTTCTTCCCTTCCATCCCTGAGGTGGGAGAGAAGCAATGCTGCCCTTGTCCACTTTGGCACCTCCACAGGAAGTACTCAGAATCTGGCAAGGATCTCTTGTGTGTGCAATGCCTCATTGATAAATTCAGTGCTTGCAGCAAACAAAAGAAATGTGAGATATCTCATACCGTTGGGACAGAGAGAAATCAGTAAGTGACTACTTCTTTTATTAATGGGCTTGTAAATTTAAAACTTACCTCAGGGCAGGCGAGATGGCTTTAGCAGTTAAGGCACTTGCCTGAAAAGCCAAAGGACCCAGGTTCGATTTCCCAGGACCCACATAAGCCACATGCACAAGGTGGTGCATGTGTCTGCAGTTCATTTGCAGTGGCTGGATGCCCTGGTGTGCCCATTCTCTCTCTCTCTCTCTCTCTCTGTCTCTCTCTCTCTCAGATTCTTTATTTCTCTCTCTCTCTGTCAAATATATAAATAAAATATAAAACTTACCTCAGTCTATCCACTTTTCTGAATCTCTAAGTGAGTTTTCTGCAGGATCTGCCCAGCCTGACTCTAACGCAGGTTGAAGTGTCATTCAAGATATACCAAGTGGCAATTTCAGCTGATTGTTAATTTAGAATCAAGCCCTTTTGAAAACCACACCTACTGAAGATTGTGAGAATGGACTGGAGGGGAATATTGGGAGTAGTGAGATTTCTTAGCATGCCGTTTAATATAGTGTTGATTTTTGTCCCTATTGTTTGTATACTCAAAAAAATAAAATCAAATCACAAAAGATATGAAAAGCAAGTTCTAAAATTAAATGTAAGAAGAAATAAATGATCCTAACTGTATATTAAATTTAAAACATACAAACAGAGCCAGACATGGTAACACATGCCTGCAATCCCTTCACTTGGGAGGGGTAGGCAGGAGGAGCAGCAGTTAAAGCCAACCTGAACTACATGAGACCTGTTTCAAAAAACGTAAATAGAGAAATATAATCATTTCAAGCCATTTGAATACAATGGGAAATGAGAAGAAATCCAAATGAGTTGTAGAATTTACAATTAGACTTGCTCTTAGTGATATTAATGTAATTTTAAGCTATTTTGCTTGTGATATGTGTAAGTAAATGACTTATTGCAGAGGCACAGGGTTTTCATTGTGAGGGAGACAGAGAGAGAGAGAAGGAAATATAGAATGAGAGAAGGTAGCAGCATTTCTGTGGTGTTCTACGTAAGCAGGATGTGCAGCCATGAACTACATGTGAACTGAGTCAATGGCAGCCAACATATACAATGATGGTTCTATAAGATATATCACCAAGTGCATCACACATTTAGCTTGTGTTTGCACACTGATGAAATCATCAGAGCATATTTCTCAGACTTTGTCTTTAACATTAACCTATACATGACTATGCAAGTAGGCAGGGATGTGTGTGTGTGTGTGTGTGTGTGTGTGTGTGTGTCTGTGTCTGTGTCTGTGTCTGTGTCTGTGTCTGTGTTATTAAATGTTACTCCTCATTAACAGGAACAAGAATTCCTTGAGAAATTTTTACTGCAGTCATGAGCAGTGAAAAGCCTGGTACATCTTGTGCTAGAGTGAGCAGGTATTCAAAGACTGGTAGAGATAGGCCAGAAATACAGAAGTCATCTTGAAGCGGTCTTCAGGTCCACATTTCAGAAGATCAGGATCATAATGAATAACAATGATGATTACTGCAATGCTAACAAATACAGAAGTTTAATGCTGATATCTGTGAAGTGGGTACAGAGAGAAAAGGAAGAGAGAGAAGACAGGAGAGGGGAGCGGAAGGACAAAGATAGAAAGGAAGAGGGGGAAAGGAAAGGGAGAAGAAGGAAAGAAGACAGGAGCACCCCAGGGCTTCAGGATCATTGACACCCATACACCAGATTGGTCCAGAGCTTGCCGCAATCTATGGATCTGAACTAATCTCTACAAGTGTTCTGGAAATTTCCTTCACAGATTCCTCACATGAGATCATTTTCTTGGCATTTTCACCTCTCCTGTTACAATTAAGGCATTCAAACTGGCCATTGACTCAGTTAAACTTTCAGCTTATTTCTTGACCAATAGACTTGTGAACAAAGTTCTAGAATATGCTTTGTCAGCTCTTGTCACAGAACCATGGAAATCATGACTTTACCAATTAATTAGCTTAGAATTTGAATGGTGTTATACATTTCTCATATTTTAAGTGTTTGTGAGATTATTTTAATTTGGCAATGTGACTGAATAGGAACCTGTATAAAGAAAGCCAGTACTCCCCTAAACAGCATGGCCACCAAAGCTCCTCCCTTGGCTGTGTGACCTAACCTTTCCCATCATCTCCCTGGGTCTTATGTAAAACAACCACCCTGTGTTATCTAGTTTTGCCTGTGAGCCACGGTCTTATAACCAGGGCGTTGCCATGAGCTCAGGCATGGTTCTGACAACACAGCAAAGGTTTCTCCTGACAAGTTCACCACTTCTAAGACTGGGCCTATTCCTTACACTGATCTGTAAAAACACCACGCTGCTTTAATTTTATGAATAATGCACACTTACAAAGAGCTATAGAATAAAAATTATTTCACAGACTTATGGCATCTTTAAGTTCATAATAATATAGTTTATTTTAAACATGTTTTATGAGAGAGAAAGAATTGGCACACCGGGGTCTCTAGCCACCGCAATCTAACTCCAGATGTGTGCACCACCTGGTGCACATGCATCACCTTTTGCATCTGGCTTACAAGGGTACGGAGGGGAGTCTAACCTGGGTCCTTACGCTTTGTAGGCAAGCGCCTTAACCACTAAGCCATCTCTCCAGCCCCATTTTAAACATTTTTTTATTTTATTAGCACATATTAATAGTACAAGTTAATGGGCCACATGACAATTTGATATATGTCTTATTATGCATTACATTTTAAGGAAATAAGTGTGCCCCATTTTACGTGCCCATCACCATCCCTCTTCAAAATTTTTTTCTTGTTGCCAACTGAAAGTATGGACCCCACTAATCACTAACTCCTCACAGTCTTGGGTTCAGATCCTCACGTACCACCTAATGCTGAGGAATCTTACCAATTTCCTGCCAGGGAATTAGCAATTTCTTGCCAAGGCAAGAGCATAAACCTTCTGGGTTAGACCACCAGCTGCATGAGATAACAAAGAGTGGATTTTATAAAATAAAATGAAATAGACCTGTGATGTAATCTTTAGCATAATATTACTAAGGGGACACAGAAAGCCTCTTGTCCCCTAAATAAACCCACATTAAATGCCTGAAAGTCTGCTATTGGTTACTCTTCTGATGGCCTTCTTTAAAGCCGTACTCTGGGTGAGATTACTAAATAAGGAGTCCAAGAGAGACTTTAACCATCACAACACCAGTGGTTGGGGCTGGAGAACCAGCTTGGTGGATAAGGCATGAAACCCTAACACCCACATAAAGCTGGATACTGTACATGGCATCTGCAATCCCAGCAGCCTGTGGAAAGAAGGGTGGTGGAGATAGGAGAACGTGCTATAAGCTCTGAGACCTAAAAAAAAAAAAAAAACATGGAAAACGTGGAGCCATGAACAAGATGAATGAACAAAAGACCCTGCTTCAAATGACATGGAATTGAGGACCCATGCCCAAAAGTCTTCCTGTGACCTATACACGTGTGCTGTAGCACATGCACACTCCCACTCCCACACATCTACAGGCATCACAAACGCACAAAGAATAACCCATCAATGCTCAATGAAAGAGAGGAAGAGAGTAGGAGGCCTTGATTTAGTCCTGCACGTGAGACATGAGAACCCTTACGGGATCCCTCACTAGCAATCAGAGCCTAATAATGGTCCCTTCCTGGGGATGCAAAATATAGTCGTGGGCAAAGAGGAAACTACTGCCCTGGAGGCAGGGGAATGGCTCAGCACGTAAAGCGCTTGCGGAACAGCACGAGCACTTGAATTCAGATCCCTGGCGCTCACGTAAAATGCCAGACATGGTACCACACACCACGTAGCAGTTACCTTGTTGTTGCTACGACAAAATGCCTGATCAAAGGCATCTTACAGAAGGAAATAACCTATTTCAGCTTACAATTTTAAGAGGAGCTTGCATGACAGAGGGGAAAGCATGCCCAGGACACACAGAAGGGCGTCATGTCATATCTTCTCACTTCAGCTGGAAGGAAGCAGCAAGAATGAGCTAGCTGACAACGGTAGGCAGGGCTGGACTATAAAATCCCAAGGTCCAGCCCCAGTGACACACTGCTCCAACAAGGCCCACTCTCTCTTCCTCCCCATCGCTCTCTCACCCTCTCTCTTTCTCTCCCTCCCTTCTCCCTTCCCTCCCTCTTTTTCTCTCAAATAAATACGTAAAATATTTTTGAAAGGCTATTACAAAATGAATGTGCAGCACCATATAAAAGCTAAAATTCCTCTGGGCTTGAGTGTTTCCCCATATGCTTTGCCATACTCTGACCTGCCCGCCCAAAAATAGTCAAACTGGCTCTTCTTCCCTCTTCTCTAAAGAAGAACATGGCATAGTGACATGAGCAGGAGTTCCTTACCTCTACTGACATCAGTGCTGACCTCCCTCTGCTACCCTGCGAGCTCTCAGAGACCAAGACCTGTGTCATGTCTTTCTTTGTCCCTCCAGCACACTGCCCAGCAGAGAGTAAGTGTGAAAGCAATGATTGCCAGCATATTTTTAAATATTTTAGAAAGCTTTCACAAGAGCAGATGCTCTGGTTCATGAACAGGGTTATATCTCAGTGAAACTATTGCCAGTGGGAAACATGGAAAGCCAAAAATGCACTTAATACTTCTGACCTACTAAATATCACAACCGAGCCTCACCTACCTTAAATGTACTCACAACACTTCCCTTGGCCTACAGTTGAGCAACATCAGCTAAACAACTCGTTTCTAACAAAGTGCTGAGTAGTTCATGTGATCTATGAAGTACTGTACTGGACCATAAGTAAGCTGTGTATCATCTGTATAAAATGTATCTTATAGACTGGAGAAATGGCTTAGCGGTTAAGGTGCTTGCCTGTGAAGCCTAAGGACCCAAGTTCGATTCCCTGGGACCCACATAAGCCAGATGTACAAGGTGGCACATGCATCTAGAGTTCATTTGCAGTGGCTGAAGGCCCTGGCACACCCATTCTTTCTCTCTGTATCTGCCTCTTTCTCTCTTTCTTTCTCTCCCTCTCTCAAAGGAATACATAAGTAAAATATTTTTAAAGATAAAATATATTTTACGTTGGGGCTAGAGAGATGGCTCAGCAGTAAAGAGTGCTTAGCACTTCAATATGAGGGCCTCTAGGGTGAGAGGCGCCTGAGTCTTATTACCCAGAATCTGGGGCTCACTAACAAATGGCAGCTCTGGGTTGAGGGAGACATACTGTCTTTAAGAAATACATGGGGCTGGAGGGATGGCTTAGCAGTTAAGGTGCTTGAATACAAAGCCAAAGGACCCAGGTTCGATTCCCCAGGACCCACGTTAGCCAGATGTGCAAGGGAGCGCATGCTTCCGGAGTTCGTTTGCAGTGGTTGGAGGCCCTGGCATGCCCATTCTCTCTCTCTCTCCCTCTTTCTCTGTCAAATAAATAAATAAAATAAAATATTAAAAAATAAATACATGGCTGAGCAATTGGAGAAGGACACCTGAACTTCTCTGGCCTCCACAGACACACACATGGTGTCCTCATGTTCATATAAATGTACATATATCACACATTACATTCCACACAACCACATACATATTGTGTACACACAAATTTATATATATATATATATATATATATATATATATATATGTGTGTGTGTGTGTGTGTGTGTGTGTGTGTGTGTGTGTGTGTGTGTTTGAGCCTAAATAGCCATTAGTTATTCATGCCAAGGCCTTTCATGGATAGTGTGGGAAACTCAGAACCGAAAATTCAGCCCTTGAAAAACCTGTTTGGTTATGTTCTCTATTAAATGAACATATTCCCTTATTTTTTTTAAGCCAGGAATGAAATAAAATCTCTTTTTAAAGTCTCCAACCAGAATTCACTGTAAAGGGGACTAAATTAGTTTTGGGTATATCCCAAACTAAGCTACATCCATGATGAGGGAGTTACTAGGTGCAATTAGCTACCTTATGCCCACTGTGCCCCAGACACACCCATCTCCGTGCCTTCTGGTTCAGAAATCTCATGATGTTTCTGTGGCTTAGACTGTAACACAACCAATTGTTAGGTGAAGCTGGTCTTCAAGGTGAATCTCATTTGGGTTTACACAAAGCTGGGATCTCCAGGCCTTGACCTAGGGAAGGCCAAGGTGAAAGTTATCAGCCTTCCTTGGGTCACCCATCATCAACCAACCTCTGCCAGGCACCTGGTGTTAAACAATCCAGGGAATTTGTACAAAGTCATTTCTCAAGCAAAATGATAACAGCCAGGTGACTAGCCAGCAGTGAACAGGAGCTGTAATTAACAACAGCAGAGTCTTCGAGCATGAAGGTTTGGACTGAGTTCAGATAATCACCCACAGGTTGAAAGACATTCTCAAAACCTTGTGAGATCCAAATTTAGACTGCCACTTGGCTGAGAACAAGTTGAATGACATTTCCTTGGATGGAAGCCATAGTTTCTATTCCAGATTGGACCCAAAGACAGGCAAAAGATAAAAGATAAATCCTAGCAGGTAGCACTGAGCGAATGGGTTGGATAAACATTTGGATTGATAGACCGATGGATCAGTGGAGGAACAGTCCAATATTTAGGATCTCAAATGACCCTTTGTGGACCCGTATGTTAAAGGACTGGTCACCACCTTATGGTACTATTGGGAAGTGGTGCGATTTTTAGGAGGTGAGGCCTATAAAGGAAGTTAGGACATTAGGAATGTGCCTTTGAGGGGAAGATTGGGCCCCACCTATCTTTCTACATCTCTTCCTCTCTCACTCTCTCTCTCTCTCTCTCTCTCTGTGTGTGTGTGTGTGTGTGTGTGTGTGTGTGTGTGTCCTCTCCCATTCCTGGCTATCATGATGTGATCAGCTTCTGTTATACACTCCCATTTTGACATGTCTCACTGTTTCAGACCCACAGACAACAAAGACAAGACAAGCCATCATGGAGGACATCTCTGAAACCATGGCTCAGAATAAATCTTTTTCTCCTTTAGGTTAATTTTCTCAAGTGTTTCTCACAAAAGGGAAAAAGGTGACTAATAAAAGATAAATGATAGAAATGGAGAGAGAGAGAGAAAGATAATCTTTTCTATCTTGTTTTCAGCCATCCCAGGAGGTTTCTAGTTAATGACAATTGGTAAAGCTTTTGCTTTTGAGTAAAAATAGCAATTTAAATCAAGAGCCTCTATCATTCTTAAAAAAAAAAAAATGCAGGGGCTGGAGAGATGGCTCAGCCATTAAGGCGTTTGCCTGCAAAGCCAAAGGATCCCAATTCGACTCCCTGGGCGCATGCATCTGGAGCTTGTTTGCAGTGGCTAGAGGCCCTGGCACACCCATTCTCTGTCTGTCTCTCTCCCTCTGTGTGTGTCTGCCTCTTTCCCTCTCTCAAATAAATAAATAAATAAAATTTTTAAAAAAAGGAAAATGCAGAGAAAGTCAAGTATAGATATATATATATATATATATATATATACATATACACACACACACACACACACACACGTGTGTGTGTATGTGTGTGGGTGTGTGGGTGTGCATAGTGCTATATAGTAGTATCTCTGCAGATGTAGATACTGATGTGTTGATTAGAAATAGAAAGATCACTGCATGGCTAACAGAAGCCACTTAGCAATGGCCTATGAAGAGTGTGGTGGTTTATTTTAGGTGTTCCCCATAATCTCATGTGTTCTGAGTGCTAGGTCCCCAGATGGTAGCAGTTTGGGAATTGGATCCTCCTGGAGGCAGTGTATTGTTGGGGGTGGGTTTGTGCGTGTTATAGCCAGTTTCCCCTTGCCAGTGTTTGGCACACTCTCCTGCTGTTGTTGTCCACCTGATGTTGGCCAAGAGGTAATGTTCACCCTCTCTCAGCCATGATTTCCCCTGCCATCATGGAGCTTCCCCTTGAGTCTGAAAGCCAAAATAAACCCTGTCTTCCCATGAACTGCTCATTGTCAGGTGTTTTCTGTCAGCACTATGAAACTAACTGCTACAGTAAAATTTGTACCAGGAATGTGATGCGAGAAACATGACTGTGCCTTTGCTCATTTAAAACTTATTTGAGAGAGAAATGTGGATGGATTTGAAACCTTGTCCAAAGAGACTCCTTTGCAGTGCTATAAGTACAGTTTGATGGATTTTTCTGGTCAAAATTGAAAGATCTGAGTGCAATAAAAACTACAGGCTGTGAGGTTTGGCTTATGAGGGTGAGAAAGAGCTTTGCCTGGACTGGGCTAGAAGCAGTTTGTATGAAAGAAAGGGTTGCTGTTATACCCATGTACTGAGAATTTGTGTGGGATTGCATTGTGCAAAACTGGACTGGTGTGGGCAGACTGATATGACACAAAAAGAAAGGAAATTTTGGGGCCCAAACTGCTGCACATTCAACTACAATTGCTTGAGATGTTATAATCATTGAGATTGGGCAAGATGGTCTGCACTGGGACAACAGGAAGAATGCACACTCTTTTGAAGGGGCCTGAATGCTGAAGGAGTGTCCTATTCTTCAAAGTCTACTTTATTCCCTCTCAAATTAACAAATTGGTAGCACCGCTGGTGCTATGGAATATAACAAATGCAGGAAGGAGAGGGTCATCAAATTTTCAACGTGGTTTTGTGTTTTATAAATGGCCACAGCAGCGTGAAGCAGGTTTGTTGGGTTGCCTGTTTGGAGGACCAGTTGTGTCATGAGGATGGACAGTGGGTTGCAGTGGAGACCTAGTAGAGATGTGGGGACTATGGGATGGCTGCTAAGGAGAGCTGCAGGCACTGGATGAAGTTTTCCAGGACTGTGAGTAGCCTAGCTGGAGGGGCAGAATTGGAACTCCAGAGACTTGTCACTGGTTAAAATTATCAAACTTGGAGACTTGTCCTGGCTAGAGTTGTTGGACTTAGAGCTACCGAGTTTGATGTTTGCCCTGTTTGTTTTAAGTCTTGTATTGACTAGATATTTCTTCACTATGGCTAGTGCCGTCTTTTGCAGTGTGTTTATTTTGTGCCATTATGGGGTATTTTGGCATAGTGGGTCAATTAAAAGATCTTGAACTATGTGGATGTTTGAACATCATTGGAATTGATTTTAAAAAAAAAACTATGGAGACTTTTAAAGTTGGGCTGAATGCATTGCATTTTACATCATGGATAGTTATCAGTTTATGGGGGCCAGAGGCAGAATGTGGTGGTCTGATTCCGGTGTCCCCCACAAACTTACGTGATCTGAATGCTAGGGCTTCAGCTGGTGGCAATTTGGGAATTGGATACACCTGGAGGCAGTGTGTTGCTGGGGATGGGCTTGTGGGGGTTATAACCAACTTCCCCTGCTGCTGTTGCCCACCTGATGTTGGCCAGGAGGTGATGTCCAGCCTCTGTTCATGCCATGGTTTCCCCTGCCGTCATAGAGCTTCCCTCCGAGTCCTTAGGCCAAAATAAACGTTTTCTCCCCACAAACTGTTTTCTGCCAGCAATGCAAAGCTGACGGCAGCAAAGGACAGTCAAAAAGTAGTGCCACACCCAGGTGTTGGTCATGATCTCCTGATTCCTAATGAAGCAATGAAGAGCAGCATATCCCCCAAAGGGAGGTAGGAAAGCTGCTTCCCATCTACAAAATGTTCCTGGTGAGCCAACATGGAATGAAAACATACACTGCTCTTTTTTTTTTTTTTTCATTTCATTTGAAAGGAAGAAGACTGTAAAATTTAATAATAATCTCTCATAGTATTTGATATTTTATCACTCACAAAACACTGTGCTAGCCACCATGTGAAGCAAACAGATGGTTCTATTGTTGCATTTGTTTGTTTTTGGATGTTTTCTATTCGAAAGACAAAAACACTTGAGTCCCAGAAAAAAAAAAAGTAAATTCCTTTAATGGAATCGCACAGTTAGTTAGAGGTCGTTTCCATTTCTTTATCACATTATACAATGTCACCCAGTACTCAAAGAACCCCCTAGAAGATAACTTTTAGGAATGTCTGAGCTGGAGGTCGTGTATTGAAGTTAGAGGTCATGCGTAGGAGATGGATGTAATACATAGAAGCTGGGGCTCATGTACAGGAGCTGGAAGTCATGTATAGGAGGTGGAGGTCATGTGTAGGAGACAGAGGTTATGTACTGGAGCTGGAGGTCATATACTGGAGTTGGAAGTCATGCATAGGAGATGGTGGTCATGTATAGAAGCTAGAGGTCATGTCCTGGATTTGGAGGTCATGTATAGGAGATGGGAGTCATGTATAGGAGACAGAAGTCATGTATAGAAGATGGAGGTCATGTATAAGAGGTATGACATATGCATAGGATCTGGAAGTCATTCCCAGGAGTGGAAATCATGCATATATTTTGTTTTCTTGTTTTTCTCAATATATTCTATGCATTTGATCCAGCCATTTCCTTTGCTGTGGAATTGAGGGTTATTTACCAATTTCTTCTTCAAGGTGAGATTCATGGCTCAACATTTCAAGCACCAGGTAAGATAACACGTTCGGCTTTCAGATTCCAATTCAAAATCAACTCACATCTCATAAGCATCACTGGGTATCAGGAATGAACAAATATTGCTCGATACTTGAGGTCTACAATGCCCTTGAAATGTTATTATTTTCCCTGTTTTACGGAGGAGAAAACATATCTTTTAAAAAGTGATGACTTGCTAAAGGCAACACTCCCATCCATTGTTTTGTCCCATTGAATATCAAGGCCAAGTTAATAGAAATGGCAACACAGCAGATGCATACAGACTGGAGAAGTTACGGATTCTAAACTGATTTACACCAGAGGTGACTGAGGAGGAAGACACATAGGATAGAGCGAAGAAATCATCAGGGACAACTAACAAACTTGACCTTAGTTCTAGGAAAAAGTCTGAGACGATTTCTGAGAGCCTGAAACATGAGATTAAAGACAGCTGCTATGCCTGTGAGAGAGGGTAAGAAGGAGGAGCAGAGAAATGCTTACTTAGTACCTCGGGAGACAAAATCCAGCCCGTTGGTGCCGTCGCTCACTGCCAAGGTTTAAATTCTGTCTCCTACTCCCCACTCACGTTGTGGGAAGTCACCCTCAGCCTCACATTCATAATCTTCACATGATGAAGATTATTTTAAAAAAAAAGAGTTGCATGACAATTTAATGAGCCACTCCACATAAAGTGCACGACACTTAAGCAGCTGCACCAGGGCAAGGGTGCGACTGCAGGCCACGCGTGGGAGCTCGTACCCCAAGTCCAGCAGGGCTTTGAAGTATAATCCCATCCTTTCTTGGATTTTGGACTTGTGTTCTTTTAGAACGTGTCACCATCGTAGGTAGCATCAGAGTAGATTTGCTTCCCCCCACCCCGCCCCCAACGGACAGTTGATTTAGCACATTCAAGAGGCAGCAACAGAAGAACCAGCAGCAGCCTGAATAAGATGTTCCAAGAAGGATAAAATTGAAACAAGTAGTAGAAGAAATGAAGGGCAAACTTATGTGTCTCCACTGGGGAAATTTGTACCATGCAGATAGACCATCAGGTTTAAAAGGTTTTGTATGTGTTCGAGGCAGTACAAGAAACCACTCTTGGTACAGGGGGGAATAAAAGGAGAAATGCTAGAATATGAATTTGGATCAATGGTCAAGTTACATCAGGCAAGCATTGGTTAGAACTTTACATACCACAGTGAGTGCAGCAGGAAGAAAGATGCCAGAGAGCTGGAGGCGAGAGGTTGGTACCCATCTTGCACCTTAGATTCTTCAATCTAGTGCCTTTGTGCTTAATTAGTAACAGGAGGAGCACTGCTGGAGCAGGATACCAGGCAGGAGACTGGTGTGAGGGCCGGGTTGTTGCGGGCTTGGGCTACGGGGAAGCTGTGTACTGGAGAGGTGCAGAGAGATTTCAACTCAGTGTTAGGCTTGGCAAACTGAACTTGTGTTGCAGTTACCTTCCCATTGTTGGCAGCATATGGAAGGAGAAGGTTTATTTCAGTTTACAGTACTGAGGGGAACTTGCATCACGGCATGGCAGAGCAGAGGCTGGGCATCATATCTTGTCACAACAGCTAGAGGGTAGCAGCAAGGGTGAGCTAGCTCTGGGAAGAGAAAGCCAAGCTCTGACACCCCAAAACCTCCCCCTCAGCCAGTGACACACCTCATACAGAAAGGTTCTACCTCCCAAAGGCTATACCAGCTGGGGACTAACTATGAGGCTTAATCACAAGCACATGAGACTATTAGGGACGTTTTGCATTAAAAATATGGAGGACAGAGCTGGGCGTACTGGTGCATGCCTTTAATCCCTGCACTTGGGAGGAAGAGGTAGGAGGATCGCCATGAGTTCGAGGCTACCCTGAGATGACATAGTGAATTCCAGGTTAGCCTGGGCTAGAGTGAAACCCTACTTTGAAAAACCAAATACATATATATGTATGTATGTATGTATGTATGTATGTATATACATATGGAGGACATATGAAAATAGGAGAATGGTTCTAAAGGTTTGGGTCTGACATATTTATCAGGCATTACTGTCATTGTATGTATGCTCATCCCCCTATGCAGGACACTCACATGGTCCCCAGAAAGTTTGGCAATATAAGACAATATTATTCAATATAATTATAATTTGATATAATTATCACTTAAGTGATAATTTAACTTTATATGATAAATATGGTAAACTCTACTGACTGTATGAGTTTTGCATGTGTATGTGTTTGACGTACATGCATGTGTGTATACGTTTTCATATGTGTGAGGCACACCCATGTGAATGCAGGTGTGCATGGATGCGTGTCATGTGTGTGGAAGCCAGACATCAACATCAGGAGTCTTCCTCAATCACTCTTCACTTTGTTTCCTGGAACACTGGCTCACTGACTTGGCTAGTTTGGCGAGGCAATCTGTCTCAGAGATCTAACTGTGATATTGCAAATACAGGGCGCTGCACCACGCCTGGCACTCACATGTATACAGCAAGAACTTTACCAACTGAGCTATTACCCTTTTAATTTAATAGCTGATTTCCTTATTAATTTCTAAGAGTTTCTTACATAAAGAACGTCAGCCTTTTTATATACTTGCACATATTTCATTCCTTTGAACTCTATTTAGATCCCATGCCATAATATGCTTTTTATAATTTATTTATTTATTTATTTATTTATTTATTTATATGAGAGATACAGAGAGAATGTCCATGCCAGGGCCTCCAGTCACTGCAAATGAACTCCAGACACATACACCACCTCATGCATCTGGTTTACGTGGGTCATGGGGAATTGAACCCAGACCCTTTGGCTTTGCAGGCAAACGCCTTAACCGCTAAGCCATCTCTCCAGCTTTTTAATGCTTTTTAATATTACCTAATTACATCTGGTGGGTTTTTCTTTCTATGGTTACTATGTTTCTTTAAAATTTAAAATGAGAGCATAGTAAATGATACACACCAGGAGGCTTTCTTTTTAAAATAGTTCTTTCAGCTTTTTGGATTCTTTTTTTTTAGTCTGTGGTTCTGGTTCAGTTCTGTACTTCTCGATGGAATATGATGATTTCCCTTTTAAATTTTTTGTTTATATTTTTCCTTTTTATTTATTTATTTAAATGAAGTGCCTGACTATATTCACATTTTGTACATAAGTAGGAGGAGAAGTAACATAGGTTCATGGTTCCATTACAAAACACTCTTTCATATATATATGTGTGTGTGTGTGTGTGTGTGTGTGTGTATGTGACAACTTCTATACTTACAGACAACAAACCATGGTATTTCCCTCCCCTCCCCTGCTTTCCCCTTCATAACTCTGCTCTCCATCATATCCCCTCCCTCTCTCCATTAGTCTCTCTTTTAATTTGATGTCATCATCTTTTTCTCCTATTATGAAGGTCTTGTGTAGGTATTGCTAGGCACTGCGAGGTCTTGGATATCGGGGCCAATTTCTGTCCAGACAGTTGTATGTAAGGAGTGGTACCCTTCCTTTGGCTCTTACATTCTTTCTGCCACCTCTTCTGCAATGGACCCTGAGCCTTGAAGGGTGTGAGATGTTTCAGTGCTGGACACTCCTCCATCCCTTCTTCTCAGCACTATGTTGCCTTTTGGGTCATCCCAGTGGTCATCACTATCTGAAAAGAGAAGCTCTCTGCTTCCTAGTCTATGTCATGTAACAAGAAGCTGCCACCTTCTCTTGCCACACAGATCACACCTGTCTTAGCTGCCATGCCTAACCCACCATGGTGGATTGATAATCTCCGAATTTTGAATCAAGTCCTCTACCCTTTAAGTGGCTTACCTCAAGTATTTGGTTATAGTGAAAAGAACAGTAAGCTAATATTAACAGATAAAGAAAATGTGGTGTTTATATACACAATGGAATACTATTCAGCCTCTTAAAAGAGTAAAACCCTGTCATTTACAGTAAGCTTGAACCTAGAGGGGATGATGTCATGTGACTATGTGAATAGACCAAGCACAGAGAGACAAATACCACATGTCCTTACTTATGTGTAGAGTCTAAAACAATTGAACACATAGACATAAGGAGTAAAATGGAGGTGTCCAGTAGCTGGAGGAGTGGGAGGAATAGAGAGATATGGGTCACAGAGTACATCATTTCAGTTAGACAAGAGGAAAAAATAAGTATTTGAAAAGAAATCTTCATGCTTTCTGTAGGTAGACTTTTTTTCTGACTTCTTAAATTTCCCTGTTTAATGCTTTTCAGCTTTTATTGTTTGTTTCTGAATGCATTCAGAGTAGTGACATTTCCCGTGAGAACAGCACTGGCATAAGTATGATATGTAATATTCTCATTGTTGGTTAGTTTCCCAGTAGTCTATTATTGCTATTGTGAGTTCTCTGTTAACCCAAGAATTGTTTTTAATTAAAAACTTTTAGTGCTAATTTCAATGTATATCAGGTTATGGTTCACAAAACTCCTCCTCTGCTTAAGTCCATTGGAAAAGAATGTTCAAAAAGAAACCAAATATGTGAACAGCTGTGGATAAGTCAAATGGAAAGAAACATCTATTGATCCAACTCTTCCAGTCTTGCATCTCTATGACACTTGCTACCAGCTACACAGCTGCTGGGTTGCGGCAAGCCCAGGAAAACTGCGAGGTGCTTTTGTAAGATACATATGGCAACCTCCTCAGAAGCCTTCATTGATTTACTCCTGAAATACTCAGGGCTGTGGAGTAGGTTTTTTCCTCTCCCCAGCAAGGTGGATAAGAAAGTTGAACATGATCCTTCTTCTCTAGCCACCCTCCCTCAGGTTTACAAGATATGCAGCTAGCCCGGCTCCGTGGTTTTCATGGGAAGAGAAGGTGTTGGTGTTTGGGTCATGTAATAGCTACTTCCCACACAATAGGATTAAGACGACCCAGATGCCCAGGGACCTAAGGAAGCTACCACGGATACATAGTGGCATGGGAGCAGGGTGGGAGGGAGAAAAGCCAAAGGTTCCCTAAAGGGTCCCAAATTCCTGGACTTGATAGGAGCTTACAAAGGTGACCCCAAATGGCTTTCCGATATCAACAGTTTCCCCTTGGAAAGTTTGCCATATCCCCTTTCTGAGGAAACAAAAAGTCCTGGCAGGATATCGTTTTAAATGCATGACTTTGTGCCAGGCTCCACTTGAGTCTTAACCAGAGGTCAGCTGGGGGCCTTCTGCCCCTTGCATTCTCTACTTAATTTCCTTGAATTGCCATGCCCGGAGCACTTTGCATCAGACACATTTCAAAGGCTCAGTGCAATCCAGAGTTGGTTTTCTAACCACACTCCTCCTTTGAGAACCTGGGATATCACGGAGATGAGCAGACTCAAGGTCTGACTTACCACCTTCCTACCCATGTCCACAGGCCAAAGAAGTCTTTCCCATGCCCTGAGGGCAACAGTCACACCAGGCAACTCTGAACATCTTGGTGAGAAGTAGAAAACACCAAGATAGAGATCATAACACCAAGGTCTACGGAGCCTCTCTCCAGTCTTGCCCCCTGCCTCCTGAATTCCCTGGTTCCTCAGTTCCAAAGGCTTCCCTCTCTTATATCCAAAGGCTCTTTCTTCTCCTTTAGAAACCTGGGCACTAAGTTTGAAGGCTTTGTTTCTACCCCAGGTGGGTTTACAAGGCATTTTCCTAGGAAAGGAACTGAGGACCCTCTCTCAGGGGATGTCTAACATCAGCCACAAAGGGGAAGCAGCTCCTTCTAGTAAAAAGAGGAGCACCACATCCAAGAAACGGTCGCTAAGCCTCTCTAACTCATTTCTACTGGATGTAAAATGCCTTGGTAGGGCAGTGGTGCTAGCAAAGCCTGCTCCTGAGACTATGTAGGTGAGATGCTAGGGATCAAAGCCAAGAGGTCACCTCCTGCTATGAGCTTCAGGATAGAGAGAAGTGTGACCATAAGCGTGCCTAGGGTCCGAGGAGATGGCTTAGTGGGTAAAGTGCTTGCCATGCAAGTGCGATGACCTGAGTTCAAATCTCCAACACCCATGTAAAAGCCAGACGTGGCTGCATATGTCTGCAATCCCACCACTGGAGAGACAGATAGGAACTCTCTGGGTCTTGCTGGCTCTCTGATCTAGGTGAATCTGGGTTAAGTAAAAGAGCCTGTCTTAAAGCATAAGGTGGAGGGTGATTGAGGACACCTGACATTCTCTGGCTTCCATATGCAAGTACACATGTGTGCATGTGCACCTGGACATACATGTGTAGCCACACATATACAAGCATGCACACACACATGCACCCCCCACACAGACACATGCGGAAAGATGTGTCATGACTAAGCGGATATTTTTGTGCCTGTCAAATTGCCCTCTACATATTTATGTTTATGCCCATAGATTAGTTCTGCTCTCACGTTTGATCAGAGCTTTCTGCAGTTAGCGACGACTTCTGGGAAAACCCCAAACTTGTCCAAGTGCTAAGAGTAAGTGACTGTTGAGTGTCCAGCACTGAATGAGACGTCTAGATCATGCCATTCAAAGCTCAGAGAACATTGCAGGAGAGAGAGCAGAAAGAACACAAGAGCTGAATGAAAGGGAGGAGTGCTTTGGCATGCTGTGTTTGGGACATAAAGTAGCCATCATATTCATGGCCTCCGCAGTGGCTGTCACCACCTGCCAAAGGATCCAGGTTCGACTCCCCAGGACCCCATGTAACCCAGATGCACAAGGTGGAGCATGAATCTGGAGTTCATTTGCAGAGGCTGAAGGCCCTAGCATGCCCATTCTCTCCCTCTCATAAATAAAATAAAATAAAATATTTTTTAAATTTTCCCTGAATAAGAAGCAAAGACTCTCACATCAGGCTGCATCCAGCATTCTCTGTTCACCATGCTCTGATGCATGCATAAGGAAGCAGAAAATGTTTGTTTGTTTGTTTGTTTGTTTGTTTGTTTGTTTTCCTGAGTGAATCCCTCACCATCTTTCAAAACGAAATCAGAGTGAGCTTGGAGGTGAGAGAATGAGAGACACTGGAGCTTTAAAGTAGCAACACAGGGTCAACAGTTATGGTAGTTAATGGCCTGTGACCTAGCCTTCCTGGAAAAGGAACAATACTTGAAACAAGTGACATCATGGGTGACGTAAGGATCTGTAATGCTGGGAGCCCCTTAATCTTGAGTCTATTTGGATGAGCAGAGGCTGGGGAGTGAGCAGGGCGGCTGTGGAACAGAAGATAGTGCCTCCCTCAGGCCAGTAGAGCAGCAGAGATGAAGTTCACAAGAACTACAGTGGATCCATGACTCCACATGTGTTCTTTTGCTTTTCTTTTCATTTTTTCTATTAATTTTATTCATATAAAGTAATGGGTTTCATTGTTATAAACCTGCATATCATGGTTCTTGTTCATATTCACCCCTTTACTGCCCTCCCCAGCCCCTCCTCCTCCTCTAGTACCAGTACTCTTGACTTTTTACCATCTGCGAAGTAAGTATAACTGCATCTCAATTTACAGGTGGGAACAGAAATGAGATTCGGAGTACTGCTGTGACTTCTCCCCAAATTACAGAGCGACAAAGCTGGCCACTTGAGCTGCTCAATGCAGAGTCCCCACAGCCTGATCGTCTAAGGAGAGCGGTGGACCCACATGACCAAAGCAGTTCATGAGAATGATTATCAAGAGAATAAACGGGCTGGAGAGATGGCTCAGCAAGGGCACTTGCCTACAGAGCCAAAGCGACCCACGTTCAATTCCCCAGTACCCACAGAAAACCAGATGCACAAAATGGTGTATGCATCTGGAGTTTGTTTGCAGTGGCTGGGGGCCCTGGCACACCCTACCTTTCTGTCTGTCTCTCTTCTGTCTCTCTCTTCTTGAAAATAAATAAATAAAATTATTTTTAAAAATAAATAAATAGCATGCATGACAACTGTTAGGGACAGGGCTGTTCACCTATCTCATTGACATTTTGACTGGGGCTGGGGAGATTGCTCAGGGAAAGTACTTGCCTAACAAGCATGAGGACCTGAATTTGATCTCCAGTACTCAGGTAAAATGCCAGGCCTAGCGCCATGAGCCTGTAGTCTCACCACTGAGACAGAGACAGGAAGATATGCAGTGTCCACAGGCTGGCCAGTCTAGGATATCGCCAGGCCCATGAGACACCCCATCTCAAAGGAGGTGGGCACTACTGAAGCTGACACCCAAGGTTGTCCTCTGTCCCCCACACACAAACGTACACATGTGCACACATACCTTAACACACACGATTAGATTAAATTGAATGTGAAATTTGTACCAACGGTGGGGCTGCAGCTTTAGTGGTAAGGCACCTGCATGCATAAGGCCATGGGAACGAACTCTAGCACAGTCACAAATATAAGTGTACCGACCGTGTCACAGCAGGTAGAGGAAGACCTACAGGCAGTGAGGAAGAAGAGAAAGAATGTGTCCGCTGTGTCAAAAAAAAAAAAAAACAAGAGTCAATCCTCTTGCAGTCAATGCTGCGAGGCGTGTCTCCCTGCCTGGAGGTTCACTCATGGTGAAAAACATCCAAAGCATGTAATGAGAAGGCCCTGGACTGGGAATCAGGAGAACTGAATGTGCAAGTTCCAGCGTTACTTCCATCAACCTGTGATGTGGTCTGGAGGAAGATCTATGGAGCACCGTGTCTACAAAGGCGAGACTGAAACCTGAATGATTTCAAAATGCCTTCGCCTTCCCTGAGCTTCAAGGACTCAGCTCCGTGGTATGGGCTCCCCAGCCAGAAAGCCCCAGAGAACAGTCTACCCCAGAGTACAGTCTAGATGAGGACCTCGCCACCTGTTCTTTTTCCGCCTGACCAATTCTAGTCTGTGGGGTAGTGATGTTGTCCGGCTGCCCATCAGATAGAACATTCCACCTCACAGGCGGATGCATTTCAGTGGGTCGCCAATAAACTGCAAAGAAATCCCTGTTTCTGGGATCAGATATTCTGAAATGGCAGAAGCATTAATAGACTGTTAATTGTTGACACAGCTCCTGACAGAATGAAAAGCGAGTGAGAGTCCTGGTGTGTTCAACCCGAGTCCCAAGTTTTGTATTTAAATTTCAGGATTCTCTGCAGCCTGTAATTAAAATCCAGGTTCTCCCTACTAGACTTAACTACCATTCACTTACCGACGGCAATAATAATACTAATAATAAGTTTTTACGTCAGTATTTTTCAGCTTTTCAAATGGCTTTGGCATGCTTTATCTCATTCAAGCTTAACGATAAGCAAGGAGCAGAAGTAGGGCAAGTATTATTTATCTCCATTAATGCTAATAATAGCTAACATTTAGATGGTCTTTTACATTTAAAGAGTGCTTCCAAACATATTTCTCATTGAACTAGACTCTGAATTCCTGGGTACAGGGACCACGTCTTGACAGTTTCTTTACCTGCAGTGGTAAAGTGGAGCCAGCGACGTACAACTCACTCAACACAGGTGAAACTTTCAATTTATGTCATCGACACGCAAACTCCATTGCGTTGATTGGTAGGTATGTAGTCTTACCTCTCTCTAGTTTTGGGTAAGAAAATCGAGGCTTAGAGAGTTTCAGTGATATGTCTACATTCACACAGAGAACATCTGAACTAAAAACAAAAAAAATACAATTTCTAAAACGACTCTGTAACTTTACTCTTTCTTCCCTACCATTACGTGTCAAACTGGATCCCCTGATGTATCAGTTTCCTTTTATTTTTAAATTTTATTTATTTATTTATGAGAGAGAAAGAGGTGGATAGAGCGGAGAAAGGGCACACCAGTGGCCTTCAGCCACTGCAGACAAACTCCAGACACATGAGCCACCATGTTACATCTGCCTTCACATGGGTCCTGGGGAATCGAACCTGGGTCCTTTAGCTTTGTCAGCAAGCGCCTTAACTGCTAAGTCATCTCTCCGGCCCCTCCTTTTTCTGTTGCTGTGAACAAATACCTAAGAGGATTCAACTTAAGGGAGGAAGGGTTCATTTGGGCTCATAGTTTAAGGAGATAAAGTCCACCGTGATGGAGAGAGGCTGCTTGCTCCCATCTGGGTGGATCAAATAGCAGAGACACCTGAATACTGGTTCTCATCTGCCTGTCTCTTTTTTCCCTGTTTATTGAGTCCAGAACCTCAGTCCATGGGATAGTGCCACGTACGTTCAGGATGGGTCTTCCCTCCTCAGCTAAACAGAGACGTGTTTCCTAAGTGATTCCAAATCCAGTTACCCATCAAGATTCACCATGACACCTAGTAGTCTTGGCGAAATATAGATCTCATTCAGGGAGGAGGCACAGGAATTGGTTTCCAAGTTAAGAAGAGCTGCTTGGTTCAAGAACCACTTGAATATAGGTGTCCATGAGCAATTAAGTATATTTCCCAAAGCCACTCCCTAGGTTAAAAGTAAAAGCAAAGTTATAAGTGGACCTGCTGATCTTCAGTCTTTTCTAAGCACATTCTGGACATTCATCCTCATGATTCAATAAGATGCCACTCAAAGGGCATAATTCCCCATGTCCCCCATGCCATTCATAGTTGGAAATGTTTCTGAACCACCCACCCTTCACAATATCAGAAAGAGTATGCACAGTTGGCGAAAAAATTGCACTTCAGAGCTGAAGAGATAGCTTAGCAGTTGAGATGCTTGTTACAAAGCCAAAGGACGCAGGTTCAGTTCCCCAGTAACCACATGAAGCCAGATTCACAAGAGGGCCCATGCATCTGGAGTTTGTTTGCTGTGGCTAGAGGCCCCGGCGTGCCACTTCTCTCTCTCTCTCTCTCTCTCTCTCTCTCTCTCTCTCTCTCTCTCTCCCCCTTGCAAATAAATTTTTTAAGAGTTTTTAAAAAATTGCACTTCAAAAAAACTCGTTGGATTCCTACTATGTTACCAAGTTGTACAGGCTCCCTCAAATACCAGATTCCAGTGTTTTATTCTTGTCACCTTCCAGGCCCAGTAGACTGAGCTCTTCTACTGCCTTGGTCAGAGAGAGCCCAGACTCCCTAAGAGTCTAGAAAATCTCACCTGGAAGATATGGACAGAGAAGGATCTGCTCCCAGGACACACTGTGCTTGAGGACCAGAAATGCTGATCCTGCCCAGTAGGCAACACAAGACAAGGGGCAGTGTCCAGACACTACAGGAGCCATGGGAGACAACTGAGAAACTTCTCAGTGAAGTCTGTCTCTTCATCAATTTCATTGACTTATCACCAGATCCCAGCTATGCTCGGGGCTGTGTAGAGAGACCAGGTGTATTTATCAGGGTTCTCCTGAGTAAAATAACCAATGGTACATCTAGACATATACATGGGGGGGGGGAGGTGGAGGAGAGAGAGAAATTGCAGACCATAGACCAACAAGCTCAAGACCCTGAAAGCAGTAACATTTCTGCTCAAGTCCAAAGCAGGGAAAAGCCAATACCCCAGGTCAAAGGCAGCCAGGCAAGAGGCATTCTTTCTTATTTGGAGTCAGATTAGCCTAGCCTTTTTGGTCTATTCATACCTATAATCGATAAGATATAACCCAGCCACATTAGGGAGAGAAGTCTCCTTTGCTTAAAGTCCATCATTTAAATGCTAATCTCATCCAAAAACACCATCAAAGCCCAGAATAATAGCTGATCAAGTACCTGGATACCCTGTGGCCCCTTCAAGTTGGCCTACAAAATTAACCATAAGCCAAGAAACAAGCCACACCCACACTCTTCAGTTATAGCAACAAAGCCCCAACACTCCACCACATGGGCCATGGTGTACTTCCATTGTGACATATTTCTTTGTCCTGGAGAAATCTTCTCAATGTGACAAGCTTCTGATTGACAACATTGGTGGTCCCGTCACTATGATGAAGATCTGCCTCACCATAGGCCCAGAAGCCACAGAACCAAGGACACTGAACTATAAATAACCCCTTCCCCTCTTCAGTGATTTTGTGACAGTCATGTAAGTTTAATCCAGTACCCAAAGTGCTTTACACTTGTTGACTGTCAATGATATGTTGAGTAAATACAAACTGATATTTGGGGATTTTTTAATGTATAACTTGTATCTTGTAGAGGCTGGATGGGTAAAGGGGCTGCGACAGGAAGCAAGAAGAAAGGCGCCGTCCGCTGGGGATTGAATATTTGAACACATGGGCCTGTGAGGGACATTTCACATTCAAACCACAACAGGGAGCCATGCTGGGACTACCTAAATGCAGGCATGACCTGACTGCACAGTGTGGGAGGGTGTTTCAATAACTACTATGTGAAAAGGAAGAATGGCTTGTCACTTGCTTAAGTGACCTGTAGAACAATGAACTTGCATTTTACTTCGGTTTTTAAGTGTACTAGTCAAATTTCTCTGGAGAAACAGAACCATAGGACATGCTCATTATATATGTGTGTATGAGTGGGTATGTTTGTGTAGATAGATAGATAGATAGATAGATAGATAGATAGATAGATAGATAGATAGATAGACAGATAGATGACAGATAGATAGATGATAGATAGATAGATAGATAGATAGATAGATAGATAGATAGATAATAAATAGATTATAGATAGATTTTAGAAAACTGATTCACTCCATTGTGATGTGTACAAGTCTGAAATGAACAGGCAAGTCCAGCTGTCTGGAGACTCATCAAAGGCAGTGCTGTAGCCATGTCTGAAGAGAGTTCAGAGGCAGAATTCTCTCTTCCTTAGAGGATCTGTACCATTTAACTTTCAAAGACTTCAACTAATTACGTTAAGGTCCACTCACATAGGAGAGAATAATCTGCTTTATGGGAAGTTAAAAATGTTCATTTCATCTACAAAATCCCTTCACAGTGACATTTCCACAGATGCTTGACTAAATATCTGGGTACTGTATCTAGTGAAGTTGACACATAACATCACAACACGGAAACCAGCATCTTTATCTTTCCAATCTTGCCTTTGCTGTCTTGTGGGTTGGTTTCCTGGGGGAGTTTTGAGCCTGCTCACACAGGATCTTTCTTTATGAGACAATACAGAGCAAATACTCCATCAACACAAGGAGCCAGATCCTGTGCTTCCCCTGAAAGTTTCCCATTATCTTCCTAAACATATTTTCCTCAAGATGTGTATCAGTGGCCCTTCTGTGTGGAAAAAAAAAATGGTCCTCACGTTGCCCTTAAGAACCCACATCTCAGATGTTTGCTGCTAGCCTGTGATGAACAGTTTGGCAAGACATCTCGCATCAAACTCATGCCAATGTTTTAGTTTGCCTCAAAGATCTCAGAGCCAGCTCTCAAATCTCCATGTAGCTTATAATTCACTTTGGTTTGACATGTCTTATGTGGGAGCAAGGGATGACTCTCATTTCATATTAACCAAGCATTTTCTGCTACTTCCTCTTTCCCATTGTTTCACTTGAACAAACAATGGATTTAGCGAGTTGTTTAAAGTCGGCTGAGCTCAGAAGCAGTTTTTAAACCATTCTGCCTCACACATGACCTTCTGAAGACTTTATTCAACATCTGTTTAGAAAAAATACACACATAGCAAACACAGAAGAACCAAATAAACTATGCATTGTTCCTCCATAATGGTCATAAGGTACTTGATCTTTCTTGAAAGGGAAATACTAAGCAAAAGAAAAAAATATTGTTTTGCCCAAATTATTCATACTAAACAGAAAGGGGGGAAAACATTTAAGTTAGAAACATTAACCCACAGTTAGTAACTTCCTTTGTAGCAAAGTTGCAATCACTGATTAAAATATCCAGTAGAACTTCCTGGTTAAAGTGGTTCTCATCTCAACCAAATTCCCATCAACTCATCATGGAGGGTATAGAGAAATATAAAAACTTTGGACAAAAACTAAGACTTGGAGACAGTGTGGGAGCAGCCTATAAGCATATGACAGCTGGATTGGAGAAGGGGGGCCAAATAAGACTTACCCTCATGGTAAATCAGGAATTCACCACTTGAAAGATATCTTTCAGAACTAAGTGGGCTAGGCTGGGCTGAGAATATGGATCAATAGAGAAAGTGCTTGCATGGCAAGCACTTGGACTTGAGTTCATATCCCTAATGCCTACATGAAATGCCAGGCGTGGTGGTAGACACCTATAATCCCAACACTGGGAAAGTGGACACAGATAGATCACGAGAGGCCTGCTGGTCAGCTAGTCTAGCTGAATCAGTGGACTCTAGGTTTAGTGCAAGACATCGTCTCAAAAAGTAAGGTGGAATGTGGCTGAAGCAGACAGCTGGCCATAACCTCTGCTCTTCACATGCTCAAACATGCGCACAAGCACCTGCGCACACACAGGAACACAACTACACACACATGCACACTACACAAATACACACACCAAAAAGAAAGGGAGAGAGAGAGAGGAAGGAAGGATGGAGGGAGGGAGGGAAGGAAGAAGGAAGGAAGGAAGGAAGGAAAGAAAGGAAGGAAGGAAGAAAGGAAGGAAGGAAGGAAGGGAGGGAGGAAGGAAAGAAAGTATGGAAGGAAAAAGGACTGAAGGAAGGGAAGCAGCAGTCCACTGCCTTTCAAGAAAGAGCATACAATCCTGTGTATTAGAAAAAAAAAAATTAGAGAGTGAGAGTTCTTAGGATCAGTGTGTTCCACAGTCTATCAGTGTTGGGTACAAACCAGAAATAAAGTGAGCCTAAAAGTACTAGAAGATAAGAACAAGAGAGATGTGCTAGGCTAGATAACTGATCTAAAAAAAAAAAAAAACTACCTGCATTTGTGGCAGAAAATTAGAATTCCTAGTCAAAGGCATGAAATTCCTAAGAGGGTTATAATGTAATATAATGAATATTTAAAATGGCACTGCTAGATCTTTAGCATTAAACTGAACTGCAAAATGTTTTAGCTTCTTACCTTTTCATTAAGAATAGAACCACCTAGTCACAAAAACATCTGTACATTCATCACCTTTAGAACCATCTCGGGCTCTGGGCTGAGTACACTGTGAAAGGACTTCGGGGATAGCAGGAAATAGGAACAAAACTGTTACTCTGAGATTTCCAGGGGAATGCTTTCTGGGACGCACTTCAAGGTGGGATCTTTACCATGCAGATGTCTTTTATTAAAACACTTATTCTGTAGCCAGGGAAAGTTAAAAGCAGTTCATACACTGCAGAATGGGTATCCCCTTTACTGCCACCAGGAACCACCCCATTTCCATGGAGAAGGGAGAAGATATCTCTGGATTAGGTCTGTCACCATAGCAACTGGAGTCACATCTGCAGATAACTTATATCAGTTATTAGGCAATGCTCCAAGCCATCAAAAGAGCAACCTTGTCACCATGTCACGACACGACAAGGTGGTCCCCATATTGTCAGATCTTCCCATGGATAAAAGAAGCCATGGAGCCAGAGTATTTTTTTATTATAATTGGTTGACTCTGAGATGCACATTATTTTCCCATGTTTTGCATGTTTTATATTAGGGTATGTCTTAAAATCAATGGTTTTAAATTGGCAGCAAATTTTTCCTTCCTGTTGGTATATAAAGTAGTAGGGTGTCTTTATAACCAGTCATGCCATCCTAGATTTCATGGAACATGGAAGACAACTCTCCAGATAGCTTGTTGGCAATAAATTCAATCACAAAATATACCAAAAAGAAAAAGCCTAACAAAATAACTATTCAGGGGTTATTTCTAGTTAACAATCTTTAGTAAAAGGTTTATGGTACTTACCTTCTTCAATGTTTTTTTTTTCTGATGCAAAATTTTAAAAAATTTTTATTTGTAATTTTTTTGAGGTAAGTCCAGCAGACTAGCCATGCAAGAGGGTGAGAGAGAGAGAGAGAGAGAGAGAGAGAGAGAGAATTGGCATGCCAGGGCCTCCAGCCACCATAATCAAACTCCAGATACGTGTGCCACCTTGTGAGTATGTGCAACCTTGCGTGCCTATGTCACCTTGTGGGTCTGGCTTATGTGGTATTTGGAGAGTAGAACATGGTTCCTTAGGCTTCACAGGCAAGCACCTTAACTGCTAAGCCATCTCCCGAGCCCTACTGGCAATTTTTATACATGTACATAATGTATTTTGATCATAATCCTCTATTGCCTTCTTTTGTTTCCCCACCTTCACTCACCCCCTCTACTGAATCCCTTCTTTCCAACTAGTCTCTCTACTGTTGTGATGTCTTCATTCTAGCCTCCTTAATTATCCATGTTGGTGAGCCCGATATTGTGCAAGTCTGACGCTGTCTGTTAAGGACACCTGCTGTGAGACCATGAATTCAAGGCCACTCCATGTCTGGAAGACAGTGCTCCAAGGCACTCCTCCTGATCCATTGTCCTTTATGTTCTTTCTGCTTCCTCTTCCACAATGTTCTCTGAGCCTTGGAGAGCATGATGGATATGTCTCACTTAGCACTGAGCACTCAACAGTTGCTTACTCTCAGCAGTTTGATGAGTTTTGAGTCTGCCCTTGTAGTTACTGCCATCTGCAAAAAGAAGCTTCTCTGGCCAAATGGGAGGGCAGCACCAATCTATGGGCATATGCATAAATATTTAGGGGGCAATTTGATGGTCATAACATATCCATTTAGCCAAATAACAGTAGGCGCTTCCCCCATTGGGGCATATGACCTCCCCAGCCATAGGCTTTCAATACTGGTATGAATTCCGTCCCATGAAGCAGGGCTCAAATTCAGTCAGAAAACAGATGCTTACCTTAATAACATTCATACCACTATTGCACCAGTGAGCACATCTTTTCTGGCTGCTTGGTTGTATTGCTCACAGGGTTCACTGGTGGGTAAGACTGTTGATAACTATTTACCTTGATTGTGCCACACAGCACTTTCCAGTACTATGACAGATGGACATCAGGAAGGAGGCTTCTAGCTCAGTTCCAGCTTGATTGTCATGAGGAATAGAGCAGAACCAAGTTTTACAAAAAGTATTTTCTGCCAGGCATGGTGGCACACACCTTCAATCCCAACACTCAGGAGGTAGGAGAATTGCTGTGAGTTCGAAGCCACCCTGAGACCACATAGTGAATTCCAGGTCAGCCTGGGCTAGGGTGAGACCCTACCTCAAAAAAAGAAAAAATTCCAATATGTGATTGGTTGGATCCATGAATGGGAATCTCATGGATATGAAGAGACAACTGTAATGCCAGTGAATTTTCATGTTCATTAAAATACTTTGTCCCAGACTGACCTACTCCTGGGGCCATCACAATGGACTAAACTGTGAGTTAAAGTAAATTCTTCCTCCCTCAAAATTAAAAAACAAAACAGCAGAGCTGGGGAAATGGTTCGGAAGTTAAAGGTCCTTGCTTGCAAAGCCTGCTGACCCAGGTTCCATGCCTCAGCCACATGTGTGAAGCCAGATGGGCATTTATCCGCAGGGGGCAAAATACCCTAGAGCACCCATACACTCTCACACACATGCAAGTAGACAAATAAAAATGAAAACAACAGCAAAACTATAAATTTCTCTTATCTCCACGGGTTTGAATTTAATCTTATTGACAATTTGGAACAACCACATCCATTGTTATAAATGCTCCAGCTCATCCTCCCATTCTTGATGCATGGTAAGTATTCAGTAATAAATGTAAGCTGAAATGAATGAATCCCAGCCTTGGAGCAACTGTAGATTTGGGAACCCACAGGAGTCCTGGAACCACATTTTGGATGAGAAAACTGAAGTTCACAGAGGTTAAGATATATCCATGTCAGTGCTGGAGAGATTGCTTAGTGGTTAAGGCACTTGCCAGCAAAGCTAAAGGACCTAGGTCTGATATTCCTCAGTATCCACATAAAACCAGATGCACAAAGTGGCACATGCATCTAGAATTCATTTATAGGGGCTAGAGGTCTTGGTGCACCCATTCTCTCTCTCTCTCTCTCTCTCTCTCTCTCTCTCTCTCTCTCTCTCTTTCTCTCTGTCTGTCTCTCTCATCTCTATCTGCCTCTTTCTCTCTCAAATAAAATATTGAAAAAGATATATCCATGTCAGATCTCTCATGTCCTAAATGGCTTATGCAGGATTTATTGATTATCTTAACTACCATGCTATAGATCACTGATTACAAGAGCTGTGGACTTCCCTCCTAAAGTCATGAAAATGTAATACCTGAAAACTCAACTTAGGTACCCAAGAGAAAAATTTTGATGTTACGTGACAGTATGTGCTTGCATAGATATTTTTGCTATGTAGCCCCATCTGACTTCAAACTGAAGACTCTCCTACTTCAGCCTGCCAAGTGTTGGGATTAAAGGTGTGTGCCAGCACATCAGTTGTGGTTGTTTGTTTTTGTTTTCTTTGCTTGCTTGTTTTTTTTTTCTCCCTTTTGGCTTACAGTTTTGTTTTGTTCTGTTCTGTTGTTTATTAAGTAGAAACTTTGTATGACACATCATTGTGGTGCCATCATTTCTCTTCTCCCTGCCCCCATTCCACGGAGGGCCCTCCTGAGTAGGATTTCTGGCATTCATCATGGGGTTCTGTGGCAGGGGGTGGGGGGATAGCAGCGGAAGCAATATCTCTGGATATATCCTCCTACCCTGTGGCTCTTACAATCTTTCCACCCCCTCTTCCACTACTGTAGTGTTAAGCTCTCAGCAGCTTCTGGATTTCTGCTTTTGTATGTGTTGAGTATCCTCAATGTCTGTCTCCATCACCCCAGTACAGATTATCAAGCTCGCCCTGGAAGGAGCATGGTTGCTCATCTCGCCGGCTCCTGTGTGGTTTCACCTGGGCCCTGGCTGATGTGCGAGGGATGGTTCATCTTCTGATAGGGAGTCAGCCATCTTTTCTTGTCTTGCTGATAGATTTTGGTTGTCCCCCATTCTCGCTGCCTCCTGATTTCACCCTCGCAGACCTAGCATGGTCCTGAGGCTGCCATCTTGACAAATTGCAATGTTTTTAGAAGACACTTAACAAAAGTTTTTATGCAAAATAAAGCTACTATGATTGTCATAAATTAGTTGATTTGTCAGAGACAGAGAAGATGATGATGATAGATAGGTAGATAGATGATAGATAGATAGATAGATAGACAGACAGACAGATAGATAGATATTTGTATAAAATAAAACTTAAGAGCTGTGTACCATGCACATATAGTATATATCTACTAATCTAGTAGTCTAGTAGTCAGGAAATATTTTAAAAAGTTAATCGTACATTGAGCCCTGGGTGGGTGGGTACACCAGGACCCCTTCCCACTGCAAATGAACATCAACACTAGCTGCTTATGCCACTTTTTATGTCTGGTTTACATAAGTAGCTTGGAAATTGAGCCTGGGCTGGCAGACTTTGTAAGCAAGTGCCTTTAACCACTGAGCCATCTTTCTAGTCCAATCATTTTTTTTTTAAGTTACCAAACTGGGGGCTAAGGCACTTGCTACCCAGGTGTGAGGACCTGAGACCAAATCCCCAGAATTCATATAAAGCCAGAGGCAGTAGCATACATCAGTCATCCCAATACTCCAACCAGCAGAATGGCAGGCAAAGATAGGAGAATTTCTAGAAACAACCTTGTGAGCCAGCTAGCTTGGCAAAATGCAGAGGCAAAAACAAAAGACCTTGTCTCAAACAAGGTGGAAAGCAAAGACTGACAATTGAGGCTGTCCTCCGACCTCCACAGATGTGCTGTGGTGTATACACACACCACCACCACCACCCACACACACACACACAAACACACACACACATATATACATATACACAGAGAGAGAGAGAGAGATTAAATTCTTCTAAAACTCACCAAATTGAACAAGTTCAAACTAGTTGAAACCAAAGGTCAGCAAACAGACCTGCAAACAAACTTCAGCCCATTTTCTGCTCTTAAAAATGAGGTTTAATTAGAAGCAACCTTTCACAGCACAATTCATGTGTTTACATGATGTCACTGGCCACTTCCCTGCCCTGATGTCAGAGCTGGACACAATCTGGCTATAAAGACATAGTATGGGACCCTTCATAGAAGCTTCAAACCTCCCCATCTAATCCAAGACCTGTGAGCACAATATAATTTCTAAAACCAGAGAAAATGAAAATAGCCATTTTAATTTTTTTTAATTCATGGGGACATACATCTTGAAAACTAGAAAACACACTATTATTCTGTATAAAACTAGAAGCACAAATCTTCTGTGGTTTGAATGTGAAATGTCCTGCGTAGCCTCATGTATTTGCAATTGAACTTCATACTTAAACCACAGCTGGTGGAGTTTTGGGGAAGGTTGCACCTTGATGGAGTAGGTATGTCACTGGGGTGGGCCTTGGGATTTTATAATCCAGACCCACTTGCCAGTGATAGCTAGCTCAATCTTGCTGCCTAGTTGTTTGCCATGTTTTCCCAACCCCATGATGAAACTTCATTTTGAAACTATAAGCCAAAATAAACCTTTTCCTTCAGTAAGTTATCCTGGTCAAGGAAATTGATAAAGTAGAAAAACTTATTGATAAAGTAGAAAAACTTATTCTTGAAAACTTGAAAAACTTGAAAAACTTATTCTTGAAAACAATGACCCCAAAAAGATAAAAAATGCTTACTAAACTTATGAACCAATTGAAAATTAAAAGGATTTTCAACTATACAAGTTGGCTTTAAAATTAGTAGTAAAATTTCCCTGAGCCATGTTGGGTTCATTTTTGGTCTGCTTCAGTGATGAGGTGTTGGGGGCCTCTGAGGCTCTGGCTCTCTGGTTTGGTAGGAGTTGATTTTTCTCTGTGTTGATCTCCTTCCCCCTTGTGCTGGTATCCAGTTCATCAGGAAAACAACACCCTTGCTTGTTTCGCCAGTTTTTCTTAGTTTCAGCCGGGGCCCTTGCGAGGTATGATGGGCTGGCTCTCTCCTTAGGATCTACATCTATCTGAAAAAGAGAAGCAGATTCTCCAACAAAGAGTAAGTTAGCACCAGGACAAATGAGATAACCCTTTTTTTTTTTTTTTTTTTTTTTTTTTTGGTTTTTTGAGGTAGGGTCACACTCAGGCTCAGGCTGACCTGGAAATCACTCTAGTCTCAGGGTGGCCTTGAACTCATGGCGATCCTCCTACCTCTGCCTCCCGAGTGCTGGGATTAAAGGCATGCGCCACCACACCCGGGCAACCCTTACTTTTTTAAAAGAGAATTTAATAGGTGTAGGCCCTCTTGTAGCCCATGATTGATGGTAGCTTGATAGTGGAGAGTGGGCTTATGTTTGGATATGGTTCTGATTTGTTTCCCAGCTCCAGCTATGGGTCCCATACCACTGAGGGGATCAGTTAGCCAAATTGAGAGCAGTTGGTTCTCCACCATGGCTGTGTGCCACTATTACACTTGTGTGGGCATCACAACAAGTTATTTGCTGCTTAGTAGGTTAGACCATGAGTTGCTTGGACAGATATTGGTCATTTTTCCCCAGTAACCCATGTAGCACCTTCATCTTACCCATAACTGTGGGCTAACTCCACAATTCATGACCCATATACCTCAACAAGGAGGGGCCAAGGGAGAGGGGGTAGGTCACGGATGAGCCTAGTAATGGTACCAAACTGGCTGTATTTGCTGAATACAAAACTAATTAATAAAAAAAATTAGTAGTAAAAAAAAATACAAGAGAAATCTCCGTAATTGTGTAAAATGATTAATGAAGAGAAAATAGTTCTGTCATATATTAAAATGTATCATAAAATTTCAAATAAACAATGATATATGGCATGTGAATGGACAGATCAATAAAACAGTCTAGGAGATCCAAATATATACTCAAATAAGAATTAATGTATAGTAAATTATATGAGGCACTTCGTGTAAGTTGTTAACAATGAAAAGTTTTCTTAAATAAATGGCTTGGCTATTACAGTGTAACCATCATGAAGGGAAATGAAATTGGCTCCATATTTCATAACATGCATCATCAATATTATTTTTAGCTAAATCAGAGATTAACTTCTCTAAAATTAAAACCATAAGTACTGCTAGGAAATAATTATTGGGTGATTTTTTATTGTAATCTCAGAGCACTGACAGTTTGTCTAAATATCCCATGAAACTGGGATAAAAAGGCTGATGGCACTTGTGCTTTGGGTCCCAGCTGACTAGCAGTTGCGTCTTCAGCCCCTTGACCATCAATTACACAGCTGCACAAAATGCAGGAAGAGACTTTTAAGGCATTGGATAGTAGGTAGGACAAAACCTTACTTTCTGAGAGGAGGAAAATTTAAGAAATGAACAAAGCTTGACTGTACCACCGAGATAAGGAGGCAGAAGTCAGAGTTCGGGAGACTTGATTCTATGGGGAAAATATGTAAGAGCATAGGGAAGGTGTGTAGCGTTGAGACTGACATACTTCCCCAGGTCTAAGTGGGGACTAGACTGTACCAACACAAGACAGGCTTATCCAACAGCAGCTGCAAGAAGGCTGAGGTGAGAGCAATACCAGAGAGCTCTAACCCTGTCTGGGAGTAGCATTCTCATTCATTCTTTAGCAACAAGCTGAATTATCCAAAAAGGCCTTCCTGAAGAGTTGTATAATACTTATTATTGTGAACTATTCTAAAATCAAACAGTATCTAAAATCTTATCCAGAAAAGAGAATTAGACCAACTGTTCAAAGATGTCACAAAGCTTTCACAGGGAATACATCGTTTTTCAGCATATATAAAATTTTACATGCTTACACTTTGGCCCAGACATTTTGCCCTTGAAGATCGTATCCTACAGAAGGACATATGTATGCCCAAAAAAGACATCACAAGCATGCAGATTTATTCTTAATATTAAAATATCAGTATAAGGATGGAGAGATGGCTTAGCAGTTAAGGCACTTGCCTGCAAAGCCAAAGAACCCAGGCTCAATAACCCAAGACCCATGTAAGTCAGCTTCACAAGGTGGCACATGTGTCTGGAGTCTGTTCACAGTGGTCAAAGGCCCTGATGTGCCCATTCTCTCTCTCCCTCCCTCTCCCTATCTCTCCCCATCTTTCTCTCTCAAGCAAATAAACTTTTAAAAATTTAAAATATTTTAATCAGTATATAGTAAATATGCTACACCAATAAGTTAGCTGTACATATTGTATATTAATTCTATAAAAAGTTATATCTGTGTTTATTTAAATGAAAGCTTACAACAGAAAAAAAGCAAATAATATAGCCACATGTACAACATAGCCACATTTACGTTTTAAAACAATGAAAAGATGGCATAGTGCACTGTATTTAGCAAAATATTTCCACAAGTTAATGGATCATCACATTAAGAAACCAAAGTGAGCAGAAATGTGTAAAGAAAAAGTGGAAGGAAAAATAAAGACTGCAGATGTATATGTGCAAGCAGTAGATTTCCAACAAGTATGCCGAAGAAATTCAGTGGTCAAAGGATAATCTTTTCAAGAAGTTATGCTGGAGCAATTGGATATTCACATGCAAAAAAAAAAAAAAAAAGATCTCAAACTTTCCCCTACCCCATACACAAAAGGAATCTCAAAATCAGTAATAGTTCTAACTTTAACAGCTAAACATAAATTTCTAAGAGGAGAAAATCTTTAAGGACCTTAGATTTGACAAAGACTTCATAATTGCATGTCAAAATACACAAGCTATTTTAAAGTCTATACAAATGTGACCATCAAAATTAAAAGATGACATTAAGAAGATTATAATGGAAATCTGAGTGGATAGCTCAGATGATAAAGTACTTGTCATGCAAACATGAGAACCTGAGTTCAATCCCCAGCACCCATACTTAAAAAAGCCAGGCATGGTACTGCACAATTGTAATCCCAACACTGGGGAGACAGAGACAGGTGGATCCCTGGAGTTTGCTGTCAAGACAGTCTAGCCTACTTAGATTTAGCCAGCTCTAGGCTAATGAGAGACCCTGACTCAAAAACGAAAACATGGAGGATGTCACACTCAAAAAAAAGTAAAAAGAAAAAGAAAGAAAGAAAGAGGGCTGGATGGATGACTAAGTGGTTAAAGCATTTGCCTGCAAAGCCAAAGGACCGAGGTTCAATTCCCAGGACACACATTAACCAGATACACAAGGGGCACATGCGCCTGGAGTTCGTTTGCAGTGGCTGGAGGCCGTGAGCTGTCCACTCATTCTCTCTCTCTCTCCCTCTTGCCCTCTTTCTCTGTCAAATAAATAAATAATAAAATATTTTTTTAGTTTTGTTCATTTTTATTTATTTATTTGAGAGCCACAGACAGAGAAAGAGGCAGAGAGAGAGAGAGAGAGAGAGAGAGAGAATGGGTACGCCAGGGCCTCCAGCCACTGCAAACGAACTCCAGACGTGTGCGCCTCCTTGTGCATCTGGCTAACGTGGGTCCTGGGGAATCGAGCCTAGAACCAGGGTCCTTAGGCTTCATTGGCAAGTGCTTAACCACTAAGCCATCTCTCCAGCCCATAAAATATTTTTTAAACAAAGAAGAAAGGAAGGAAGGCACCTAAGAGGAGAAACATGCGATGTTGTCCCTCAGCCTCACATACACATGCACATATACAAACAAAACATTTATAAAAGAGAAACAAAGACTGGAGAAAATATTTTATAATCCTGCATCCAAAAAAAGGACTCATATCTAAAATTCATATGAAGGTTCTTACAACTCAGAAATAAGATCAAATATCTTTTTTTTAGTGGTAAAAATTCAAGTAGATACTTGCCCCAAAAACTCTGTATGGATAACAATAAACACTTTGGAAGAGACTCGACATCATCAATAAGCAAACATGTGCAGGTTAAAGTCATATAAAAACCTCTCCAATTTTCACTAAAATTAAAAGTACCAAGTGTTAGCAAGGCTACTTAGTTCCTATTTATTACTAATGAGAATGGTGAAATCACTTCATAAAAATACTTTTTCAGAGCTGAAGAGATGATTTAACAGTTAATAGCACTCCCTGTGCAAGCATGAAGGCCTAAAGAGGCTTGAGAGACCATTCAAGTTCAATCCCCAGGACCCACATAAATAGTTGGGCATGGCCATGCATGTCTATAACCTCAGTCCTGTGGGGAGCAAAGACCAGAGAATGCACAGGCTTGCAAAAAAAAATAATAATAATTCAGCCTGAGACTCTGGCTCAAGTAAGAATGAGTGGAAGAGTGATGGACAGCGACAACCAATACTGCCCTGTAACCACCACAGGGGAATGCACGGGGCACTGCATGGACACACACATGCATAACACACACACACACACACACACACACACACAGCACATCATTTTGCATACCAAAAAAAAACTCTTCTTTAGGGCTGGAGAGATGGCTTAGCAGTTAAGGCATTTGCTGCAAAGCCAAAGGACCCAGGTTCGATTCTCCAGGACCCATGTAACCTAGAAGCATAAGGGGCCACATGCATCTGCAGTTCATTTGCAGTGGCTAGAGGCCCCGGCATGCCCATTCTCTCTCTGTCTCTCTTCTCTCTATCTCTCTGTCTCTCTCTGCTTGCAAATAAACTTATTTTTTAAAAAAAACACTTCTTTAACTTCTTAACATATGACCTAGACATGAACTCTAGATGTCTACCCTAGAAACCCTACTTGGTCACAGATATTCCTCACATCTATATTTGTAACAGCTCAAAAGTCAAAGCAACTCCAGTGTGCATCAATACTTACATAGCTAAAAGATAAAATAGCCACTCAGTGGATGCTAAGCAGCAATAAAGATGAATAAATATAGATAAACACAACATTCTGGACAAATCTGAAGGGAAGAAATGTATGCTGAATGAAATAGACCAGACTTCTTCTTTTTTTGTTGTTCATATTTATTTATTTATTTGAGAGCGACAGACAGAGAAAGAGGCAGATAGAGAGAGAGAATGGGTGTGCCAGGGCCTCCAGCCACTACAAACGAACTCCAGACTCGTGCGCCCCCTTGTGCATCTGGCTAACGTGGGTCATGGGGAACTGAGCCTCGAACCGGGGTCCTTAGGCTTCACAGGCAAGCGCTTAACCGCTAAGCCATCTCCCCAGCCCCAGACTTCTTTTTAAATAGAGTACATATTGTGTCATTTCAACATTCTCTCCTCCAAGCATCCCAACCACTTCCATGGTTTATAAACACCAACGATGATCAAAGTTACAACTCCAGCTAAGACTTCTCTCCTGAGCTCCAAATCCAGATTCCTGTCTCCTACTTAAAATCCACCGTTAGACACCTTAATTTTTTTTTAATTCAATTTGTCCAAAACTGGAGTCACCATCTTGCATCACATGGCTCTCTTCCTGTGTGTATCATATCTCAGTGTGACCCTCATCCACCAAGTCAAGACAGAAACCCTAACATTTCCTCTAAACCCAGCCCCCTTCTCTCTTTACCATCCCCACACTACAAATAAACATCAGTCATCTGGTCCTCCTAAAAGTATCATGTAACTATTGCTCAGATCCGTTCATTTTCCTCCAGCTCTACCACCAAGCCCCACAACCTTCATTATCCCTCCTCTTCTATTGGCCTTCACATCCTCCCTTAGTTCTCAACCAATCCATTCTCTAATTGTTGTGTGCAGGGAAGGTGAACTTCTTCATCTCCAGCTCTACCTTTGAAGATTCAACCAAAAGTAGGTTGGAAAAGACTTGGGAGGAAAACAGTATCTGCAGTGAGCATGTACAGGGCAACTTAGTAGCATCATTCCCTAAACAACACAGCATAATAGCTACTGATACAGCATTTACATTGGGTTAGGCATTACATCCCAACCAGAAGACCGTTGTGGCTTATATGCAAATACTGCACCTTCTTATAGAGGGGACTTTGGCATCCTTGGGGTTAGATATAGTGGGAGAACCAATCCCGTAAGAATCCTGAAGGAGAACCGTACAGATTGTTTTTCTTTTAATGAAAATCTCACCAAGGTATTTGGCTATATAAAAGTCCGTCTCTCCGTCTTGCCCAGAGGCATTCCCTTCCCCCTAAAAATTACTGAGTGCTGCTCCCACAATGCATAAACCTCAAACCCATGGGGAATACCTGCAACCATACTGAGGAGCGTCCCAATGGGATGGGGACAGGGACAAGGGCAAAGAGGGTACCAACACATGATGTATCCATATGAAATATGTTGCTAATAATAATAATTAATAATAAACAGTTTTAAAAGTCTGTCTCTCGTCCTTAGCAAAGAGCACTTACTAAAGAATACAAAGAAATGTTTAAACTAGCCCCATCCATACTCTTTGGGCCCACCTAGTATCACTCTTCCTCCCTTATCTCTTACCACACTGTACACCTCTTGGCCATACATGTCATTCCTCCTTCACAGAATCCTCTCGCTCACCACCCCATCTTCACACATACCCCCCAGTCAGGGCTAGCGAGGCCAAGTAAACCAGAGCTGGAGAGCCCTAGAGGTGTGTCACCCAACCACTGCCTCACTACGTTTTAGCTATTGTCTAGCCTCCAGCATCCAAATATCACTCTCCAGAAGAAAAAAAAAAAAAAAATGTCTTCGGTGACTTACTAAAGCTTGCTTTTGCTGTTTAGGTGGTAACATTCAGTACATTCATGAGTATCTGTTCAGTGTCGTACTACAATTGCCATGCAGCCAAACTAGTCAAGCTAATAGAGAACTAAGAATAATGTAGAGGTAAGAATATAGCAAGACATTTCTCTCCATTTTGGACCAAGTGTCTAAGAGATATTTAACAATGCATACTTTATTCTCATCACCACTGATGAGCTTGTCATACAAATAATGTCAAAGCAAATAAAATAGCACAGATAGTCCATTTCACTTTTTTATACTATATATTTTTTTTACATATTATATATCACCCATTTCAGTAATTTGGCTTTTAAATATTTTTGTCACTTTCTGCTGCGATGAAGCCTGGAGAATACAGGTGAGCAAATGTCTGTTCCCTTTGCTAACCCTCGCCACAAGAATTTGTCGTGGAAGGTTTTAGTCATACAAAACCACACAGACCTAGCTGGGCGTGGTGGCACACGTCTTTAATCCCAGCACTCGGGAGGCAGAGGTAGGAGGATCGCCGTGAGTTCAGGCCACACTTAGACTACATAGTGAATTCCAGGTCAGCCTGGACTACAGTGAGACTCTACCTCGAAAAAAAAAAAAAAAAAAAAAAAAAAACCAGACCGAAGGACCTTGCTGATGCAGAACTGGCTATTTTGTGGCACGCAGCTGCCAGTCTGTGAAGGGAGACACTAAAAAGCACTGGATTTTATTTTATTTTATTTTTTTGCCTTCATCGGATGTGCATCCTTCATGCTCCACAGGACTGAGTAAAAGTAAGAGCTTTAGAATTTGCCCAGCAACTGAGGGATGAAGACTTGAGAGCCAAGCAAGCTGCAAGGACAGGTGTAACCCTTGAGTTCTTCACTTCACGTGGAGCGAAATCCAAGAAGCCATCACTCACTTAAACCATACCTACTCACCATGTAAGGAGCCATCATGGTATCCCATCCTCTTCTCATGAAAATGCCCCTATTAATGGGGCCATTCTTTAGGCAAGGGCGATTTCAGGGGGACAATGAAGGAAACCAAGGGGTGACCCCAGTGGTTCTGTTCGGCTGCAGTCATGGGGACAGACAGCAGCAGGCTCAGCAGTGAAAACATGCTCTTGAGCCTCTGGGTGCAGCCTGGCCAGACAGCCCTATACTCCTGGGAGCAGCAGAGAGTTGCCCGTCTGGAGGAGAAATGCCTGCAGAGCCCCGTGTTCATTCCCTCTGCTCCATCCACCTGTGTGAAAGGGCTTTGTCAGTTGAAGATAGAGTTCATCAGGACCATAAAGGACACATTCTCTTTCTCTTACTTCACAAAATAAATGTGGCACTGGAATGTCCTGGATGCCTTAATAGTTTCTGGATGTGGTGCATTTTTTGTCTTCTATAGACCACGGTTAGTTATAATCATGGCCTCTACCATTATGGAAAACAGCATGGTGATTTGTCAAAAAGAGAGAGAGAGGAGAAAAATTCTGTATGACTCAGCATTCCCAGTACTAGGAATACATCCAAAGTAAAGAAGTGTCAAAAAGACACTTGAAGTCTCATGTTCATTGCAGCACTATTCACAATAATCGAGATATGAAGCTAGTCTAAATGCTTAATGATAAATGAATTGGAAAAAGAAAATGGGCATATACATGCACATGGATATTGCTAATCCATATAAATGAATGAAGAAGCTCAGCACAGAAAAACATACATGTGTTCCATGCATATATAAAAGTTTAAAGGGCTGCAGGGATGGCTTAGCAGTTAAGTCACTAGCCTGGAAAGCTAAAGGACCCAGGTTTGATTCCCCAGATACACAAGGTGGCACATGCTTCTGGAGTTTGTTTGCAGTGGATGATTGCCCTGGAGTGACCACTCTACCTATCTATCTATCTATCTATCTATCTATCTATCTATCTATCTATCTCCCTCTTTCTCTCTCAAATACAAATTTTTTAAAAAAAAATTTAAAAGTTTTAAGAGTTAAGCTCAGGCTGGAGATATGGTTTAGTGGTTAAGCGCTTTCCTGTAAAGCCTAAGGACCCCAGTTCAAGGCTCCATTCCCCAGGACCCATGTAAGCCAGATGCACAAGGAGGGGCATGCATCTGGAGTTCGTTTGCAGTGGCTGGAGGCCCTGGTGTGCCCATTTTCTCTCTCTCTCTCTCTCTCTCTCTCTCTCTCTCTCACTCTCTCCATCTTTCTCTCTCTGTCTGTCGCTCTCAAATAAATAAATAAAAATAAACAAAAAAAAAGAGTTAAGCTCATAGAAGGAGGGCAGAACAGAGGTCATCAAAGGCTAAAAGGGTTGAGAGGAAGAGATATAAATGAGGGATGGATACTGGACACCAACAGGCAGTGAGATGGGAGGAATACGTTCTAGTGTTCCAAAGCACTATAAGATGAAGGTTGTAAATAATAATTTACACATATCTCAAATTAGACAAGAAGAATTTTGAATGTTCTTATGGTGGCTAATGTTGATTATCAACTTGACAGGGTCTGGAACTTACTCAGAGACCTACATCTGGTTAGGACTACGAGGGCATTTCCAGGGAGGAGTTTCAGAAGTGATAAGACCCTCCCCCAGAGTTGGCCGCACATTCCAATAGCAGTCCACAAATAAAGAGGTCCCAGGAAGAAGCCATGCTACTTGCCTGCCTGCCTGCCTGCCTTCCATCTTTGCTGATAAGTGCCTCTACCCCATGGTTGTAGCACCTGCCATTCCTTGCTCCCATCAGAACCCAGCTTCTTCAGCCTTCCAGCATGGACTGAAGACTAGATACTCTCCAGGAATGGGTTCTTGTGGGGAACATTTCATTCAAACCCCCACAACCCCATAAACACATACAATTATTATGTCCACTGAAAACATCTTTTAATTTTAAAAAAAATCATGGCTGTCGAGTGTTGAGTTGGCTAGATTCTGCCAAATTTTACTCCTTGTGGACATGCTATTACAACAGTGAAATGCCTTCAGTGAGCTGTGTGCACTACTCCAAAGCCCCAGAGACTCAAGTAAAGGCAGTTCTACTTAGGAGTATGACCATGAAGAAGGACATGTGAGATTTCAAGGATAAAAGCTGGTCCAAGACAGGACCAAGATATACACAAAGGACCTAGTAGAAGCTAATGGGCTTCTAGCCACTAGTTTCCAAATTTAGTTTCAAGAAATATTATGGCCTGTGGACATTAATAAGCATTGCTCGTTCTTAAATATGAAGCTCTCTGAACCAAATGCAATTTGGATTGAATATTGAATATTATAATATTTGATTGAAATGGGGATGGATGTTTCTAGGACATGAGACATATTCTTCTTGGTGTATTAAAAGGATAATTGGAAGACTTGCTTTAATAAATTCAACTTGGTTTAAAAAAAACTGGTCCTCTGGCTCCTATCTGATAACTCCTTTTATGAACTCAACACCTGGTGCCACCTTATTCACTAGCACTGTGAGATCACACCCAGTGTTGCAGTTACCTTATGGCTGTTGGGACAAAACACCTGACCAAAAGCAGCATATGGGAGGAAAAAGTTTATTTCAGCTTACAGTCTTGAAGTGAAGTTTCATCGTGGTGAGGCAGAGCAGAGGCTAGACATCACATCTTACCACAGCATCTGGCAAGAAGCAGCAAGAGAGTAAGACAGTTGTGCCAAGTGGGGCTTGAGCAATAAAACCTCAAAATGCAGCCCAAGCAACACATCTCCAGAAATTCTCCACCTCCCAAACGGACATCAGCTGGGGATGGAGCATGAGGACTAATTATAAACACATGAGGCAGTGGAGGGTGTTTCACAGTCAATCTACCACACCCGCCATTCATGAGCCTCTCAAAAGCTTACAGGTGATTGAGAATTGAGGGATTCCACGGGGGAAAATTTCTTTTAAAAACTAAAACTTCGGGCTGGGCGTGGTGGCGCATGCCTTTAATCCCAGCACTCGGGAGGCAGAGGTAGGAGGATCACCGTGAGTTCGAGGCCACCCTGAGACTCCATAGTGAACTCCAGGTCAGCCTGGGCTAGAGTGAGACCCTACCTCGAAAAACCAAAACAAAAAAAAACAAAAAAAAAACAAAAAAAAAAAAAAACTAAAACTTCAAAAATTTGCAACAGATGCTTAGGTAAGCATCTGTAAAATATGACATTGGCCAACTAGTCAGCTGTTGTTAGAGATATTAAATATCATTGCTTTTTGGAACACAGTGGCATTTAACTCATCTGATATACTATGATTTAGGGGCTGTATTAGAATGAAAACCTAGAAGCCCTACCTTCTGACCCAGGTCCAAAATCACAACAACTCAGCAGTCTGAGACAGGAGAATTCTAAATCCAAGACCTATATGGGCCACAGGATGAGGACAAGTCCAACCTAGGCAACTAGTGAGATCCTGTATCAAAAAAAAAAAAAAAAAAAAAAACAGTCTAACAGGTAGGAAGATCGCTGTGAGTTTGAGGCCACCCTGAGAATACATAGTACATTGCCAGGTCAGCCTGGACTAGAGTGAGACCTACCTCAAAAAAAAAAAAATCCCAAAAATAAACAGTCTTAAATGGACTGGGGTTACAGACGAATAGTAGAAAACTTGCTTAACATGAAAAAAAAATGGCAACTGAGAATCTAAAAAGGACATGTGACTTTGATAAGGACCATATCTTTGAACTATGTATCTATACACACACACACACACACACACACACACACACACACAGGAGCTGGATAAGTTCCAACCAATAAATAGTGAAGTTTATATGCCTCACCCTTATCTAACCAGAGTAACTGCTAAGCCTTGGTTAGCTCAGCTCGCAATAGAGCATGGCTGGTGCGTCCTCCAGCCCCACCTTCCACGGCCCTCAATGCCCACACCCACTATAGTTTGGGTTCCTCACTGCAAAAAAAAAAAAAAAAAAAAAAAAAAATTCTCAGTAAACTGATGCCCTCCCTGTGAAAAGCCATTCAGGGCCCCTATTTTATAGCTAGTGGCTCTGCATTCACTGCTGCTGAAAGGAGCTGGGGTTCTCAGGGCTTCTCTGTACATGGATGGCAAGAGGCAGCATTTCGGGAGTCGAGGGAGGAGCTGAAAGAGAATACCACAGCTTCCAAAGGTCTTCCAAAGAAATGGAACTGGTTCAAAACGACATGCTCAAGTGTGACACAAAGGTACAGACACTCAGCGCCCTGCCCACTGTGGACAGGAGGCAGTTCTACAAGTCCTCGCTGCTCTGCAGCCTCAGCCTGAGGCCGAGGGGGCGGTGGGAACATGGAGAAGATGAACAGAGAGCTCTAGAATGAGGGGTCCTCCTGTATCCACCTTTCGCTGTCATCCTGTCCTCCAGAATGACATGTGGGCTCAGGGATCAGTCTAAGCTACCAGTCTATTTACAGGGGAAAAAAAAGAAAAGAGAGAGAAAAAAGGGTAGAGAGAGAGAGATAGACTCCTCTGACCTTTCTTTCAAACAATGCATTTTTCAAGGTCTGTTAAATATCATGTCATGAACTGCTCTCTTCTCACTTCTCCTATTTGAGTTCAGCAGCATGACTCATTTCTCATTGTTTCCCATATTCCAAAGTCTGTTATGAGTGGTTTAAACAGTGAATGAAAATAGGGGTAAATACGCATGCACTCTCTCTCTCTCTCACACACACACACACACAGACACACACGCATGCATGCATGAATGTTAATCTAACAAGAGAAATGGTGAAGATAGTTGACTCTGTATATTTGCACAAACAGGAGGGGCAATGAAGACATTATTCAAATGAGCTGCCTACAAAGGACCCTCTTCTGAGGCTACACACTTTTTTTTTTTTAGCTAAATTTCCCTGTCTTAGCAGCAGTGCCTAACCTAATGGCAATTTTACCCTGAAGGATTTCATCATTCCTGCGAAACTTCAACTTTCTCTATCTGTCTTTCATCTATCTCTCCCTCTCCCTCCCTATGATCACCCACAGAGTACAGAACAATGTATTCAAGAAAATGCCTGCCTGTGTCCTTTGCACTTGGATTTTTCCATTTATTCCACTACATTTCCTAACAATTTTTAAAAGGCTGAGAGAGTGTGCTTCTCAAACAGCTGACAAGAAGTGTGCTCCCAGGAAGCTCGTGAAATGGTACTTGGAAACCATTTTTGCTGCCACTATAAATTCGTGATGGCATAAGTTCTGACTGCAAGTTACACTTTAGTACCCTGGTAGAGAGACGGGAATATGTTTACACTCCCAAGATGCCCATCCAGAGCCAACAACTGGTTTATCTTAACTGCACTTTAGCCTAAAGCATATTAAATGCAACTTGATTATAAAATGCATCTGAATTGCCACAATAAATTTCTTGGCAACCTTTCCAAACATCAGGCAAAGAAATCTTTAATCTCCAATCTGGCCCTTTTGCCAGCTTGTCAGGTAACTTTATATAAAGGCTGTTCTCTCTCCACACCTCTCTTTCTCGGCCAGTACGCTAGTAATAATAGATTTGTCTAGCACTAGAGATGGCTGCAAGACAACTCTTTATGTTTGGACAGCATTTCACAAATGTAAGCTGGTTTCAGGCTCAATGTGTCAGGATGATGATTTGGCACCGGTTGTTAGAATGGACATTTCTTTCATTTGTACTTCACAAACTCATTGGCAACCCTCAACCATCCCTGCCCTGTGTGGCTCACAGTTTGACACTGGACATATGCTGCTCCGTGTTCAGGTCCACATATCCGTGTCTTGCCCCCACAACTTGACTAGACTCTTAGAGCGCTAATGTAACTCCAAGAGGGTGTAAAGGATGCACGTGAATGGATGGATTAGGTGACTAGAAGCGACAAATCCTGAGGCTCTCACTATAGGAGTTTGCACTAACTGGGTGCAAAGCCTTCTCAAACATGCACCGTCGACAGTCAGCCTGATCCCAGCTACCACTTCCAATAGGATGCAAACCCCTTCTTCACAAAGGTGGTTGAGGGACAGGACCAAGAACAGAACACTTGGGCACAAGCGTGTCCCCTATCTGCCTCCCACACTCCTACGGGAAACTTCCCAGCTACATGGCAGGCACCCAAAAATGACGACAAAAAAAAAAAAAAAAAAAAAAAAACCACAGGAAAAGTCATTCTGCCTTGAATTCAATCTAGCGATAACTGGAATAAAGAATGTTAAGAAGAGGAAGCAATGAAGGAAGCGTCTCTACTTTCAGTGAAAAGGAGTGACGTTCACTCCTCCACCTTGGCTTGGAATCTCTTTTGTAAACCCGGTCACTCAAAATACCCGAATTGACAATCTGACACACCCTCTCGTTTGCCCTATACTGTTGAGACAGAGGACTGGGGGAAAACATTTAAGAAATTTGCCTGCAACCTATTTCTGGAGCATGTAATCCTAGAATAGTATCTGTAAATTACACAAACATGGCCTGAAAGTTCACTGGAGGAGTCACAGGTCAGGGTCTTAAGCCACAGACAAGCATAGCCCACTAAGAAGTATTCCTAGGGCTAGAAACAATAACCAGGGAATCAGTTCCACATTGTTGGTTGGTTTGAGCGCCCTCGTGTGTCTCAACAGAGAAGTGTCGCTTGAGGTCTTCCAATGAGCTACTTTTAAAGGACAAATTAATTGACACGCAAATCCTCTTCGTACTTGTTTCTGGAGCCTCGCGTGGAACTCTAGAGGGTCGCAGGGTTTCCTGGGATGATGAGCTTCTTCTCCGTGACATCACAGTTTGTACCTGGAGGAATGAGAAGCAGATGCTAACAGCAGTGGAGGTTAATTTTCAACTTGTCTGCTTTGGCTTAAGCCTGTCAGGTCATCCTGTCTTTTTCGTTTTGCTGCCCGGTCCCCTCCCCCAGCACCTTGAGGGGCGGGGTTCAAGATAGGCATGCTTTGTACCCCACTGTGGCGGCCACGTTATTCCCACAGTGAACAACTCTCAGAAGAATTTTCCACACCCACACTATGGCCAAGAGTAATCCATGCTTCTCCTCGGGTCCCCGTCTACTGACAGAAGACAAAAGAACAATCCTTCTCTCCCAACTGCAGGGATGCCTGGTATACAAGAGAGAGCCACCCAGTAAATGCTAATTGAATCCAAACCTATGTGCTCTGTTCCAATCTGCTTGCCTTATGATATCTCCAGAAAATAGTTATGAAATGCTTCCCTTAGCAGCTAGCTTTTGGGTTTCCGGGAGCACAGAGGGAAGGGCAGCCAATTCTGCATTTCCCACCACACCTGACCGGGGCTAGGTACATAGCTCCCCTTCACAAACCAGAGGAGGCTGTGGTGAGTGGGAGAGCAGACACTGGAAGGGAGGTTTGCCTTCCTAATATAGTTTCTTGCATTTATCCTTGGTAGAGCTTAAAACAGTCAAAGATTCTGGAGACAGCTCACATAGAAAATCTTGCATCTTTATAGAAAAAAAAAATGGGGGGGAATGTTTCCCCTCATCCTCGTCCTTCCTTCATCCCCTCTTTGTCTTGAGGCGAGGAAGGCATGAGTCAACAGTCCAACAGAAAACGTACAGGCCTGGAACTGCCAGGGAAACGTGGCCCAACCTTGACCAGTATCGTCAGACCAACGGGTCTTGCGTTCTGTTAACAGAAAGAACATTTACCAAGAACCCCGTGCTCTTGGGCTCCCCTCACCAGAAGCGCACAGAGCTATTCTCTGCTGAGCTTGACGCTAGCCAAATCCAGCAAAGCCTTAGAGATTTTTTTGGCTTAATCTTCTCACTGAACTCATGCCAGCGCTCCACGAGCACAGCCAGGGCACCATCGCCCAGCCTTGGCCGCTGCCAGCTTCTCTCTCACGCTTCTTAGCACTTTCTCAGCTCGGGGCAATGGCAGAGGTACCTTCCCCTCCTACCCACTGGCCCTGGGGGAGCACCTCCAACTGTGCAGCCTGGCTCTGGAAGGTTCCCCACCTACTGAGAGTACAGTCGAGACCTTTGGTTAGGAAATTCTACACCTCTAACCAGAATGCCAGAAACTGCTTGCCTTGTGGCGATGCTAGATTATTTCTTGCAACTAAAAAATTAAAGCCAAAAATGGGGTGGGAAAAGTCTGACAAGCATGGTCTCCAACATCATTAAACTGGGAGAAAAGGTCTTTTCAAAAAAAAAAAAAAAAAGTCCTTAGGTTCACTGCTAAAATCCATGTGTTTAAGACATCGCTACTACTGATCTCCTATCCTTCCCTACTGCCACCATGGTAAGCTCATGGTAACCCAAACTCATAAAGCCTCCTCTTTTCTTTCTCTAAACCGCGATGAAAAGACTGGCTGAGGAAGAGCCTGAATGTTCCCCTGTTGCTTGCAAGAGAAAATTGAGACTCTGAAGACTGGCGTCCAATCTCCCCCACATTCTCTCAGACTTCAGGAAAAGTGCAAAGGAACACAGGTATCACCTGTAGAGTCCCAGAGGCTTGTGTCATTGCTTTCGCCAAGTCTGACACTCAGAGCGAGGGTTGTGGGCGCTCCGATATCCTCAAATTGTAGGCTCCTGGAAAGGAACTTTGCATTGGGCGTTTCCTCTTGTGCGTCAACTCCCTCCCAGTCTCAAGTATAATGGTGACATTCTATCAGCGCGGCTGACCACCATTGTGTTTCTTCACGCGGACGGCTGACCTGCCCTTGTAAACACTTAGCACACCTAGCAGTGAGCCTCTTGGCATGAGGTGGGAAGTAAGCAAACTAAAGAAGAGTACGCCAAGCACAAAACATCCCCTAATACACTGTATTCTGGCGAGAGCCTCAGAGAACTGTGACAAAAAGAGAAAGAGAGAGAGAGAGAGAGGATGGTCAGAGGTAAGCCATCACCTACCAAACCAGTGGATCAACCCAGAGAAAACCCAGCCCAAGGAACAAACGCAGTGCCCTGAACAGCGAATAATGGCTAACGGCATAGCAAAGGTCAAGGGACGGCAGCCAAGGCGCTCTGAAAGAGTGTGCAGCTGTCTTCTTGTTCCCTCCCAGAACACAACACTGAAGAACCTCTTTTGCATTGCCATCTATCCACCACTTCTCTCTAAAGCAAGCAGTGAACAACCTCAGAACTTTCCAGAACAAGCCTTTTATAAAGCATGAGATGCCATCACTTGCTCCTAAAGTGGGAAACAGTAACCCCAGAGGTTCTCATCCTCCCCCACAGATTGTTCCTTGAAGGTCTTCCCATGATCCTTCTCCACATCTCCAGCTATCTTGCAGCCAAGGCCCTGACATCCTGAACCTTCGGGAGGTGTCACTGAGACTGGCCATCTTCCCAACTAGATTGCAAAGACCTCAAGGTGAAAACTCCTCAGTGTGTCTTCTTCCTTGTCTCTCCTCTTATCTTTGCACACATACGTCCTCCAGCACTCAGTCTAGAAAGCATCAGAGAAAAATATCAATTTTGTTAGTGAACACTGAATTGCACACCTTCATTAATCATTAAAATATGAAATGAAATTATTGAAATAAAAACATCCCTTCCTTTTTTACATATTTCCTGTGACCATTTTCCTTCTACCCCTTGTAGCAAACATCTCTGTTTTCCAGCAATCCTTTTTGCAAAGGGTGGGCTATAGGTTACCTGGAAACTCCCCGCCCCCCCACCACCACCACCACCAAACACACACATGTAGAGCTGATTCTTGGTTTGGTTTGTGATTAACAGAATCAGCATTCCTTTTTTTATCTTTTGTGTAAAAGCTTTAGGACCGAAACCTAAGCCACTGTCTCAATCTCTTCGCAAGCTCATCCGGCTCAAGCCTGTACCATCACCAATAGCCCTTTCTCAGTTACCTCCAGAAAATTGTTAAAGGTTTTATTGTTTAATCCTTTCACCTCACCCGAGCCTTAATGACCACCTTTCTACTCTGAGAAGTCCTCACACAGATCATTAACCTCCTTCACAAGCTACAGACAAGCCTTGGTGTCGCCTACAGCCCACTTATAAGAAAATATGAGCTACTGCACTCACTGGGCATGATTCGTGAGGCCACTGTAATTTTCCCATTAAGTCGAGAGTTGATCAGTCTTCTACACATTCTGGTCTCTCCCTACTCCTTCTTCCTAACCCCCCCCCATACACCTCCTCCCCACCCCCCAAGTAGTGAACTGGTTTACCTAGCAGGTTTAGTCTTGCTTTGACCAGCTTATTGTTTCAACGTGATTATGAAGTGACTGGGCTTGAATACACAGTTTATTAATTCTCAGGCATTCACGAGGTCCCTCTGTGGAGTGTGGTGTGAGTAGGTGTGCATGTGTGTGCTGGCAATAACTAACACTCTGCAAGTTGGCAGGGCTGTTGGCCACCAAGAAGACAGTATTAACTTGTCCTGGAGAACCATGTCATTGTGGAGGTGTGGGGGATAACAGAGTCCAACTCGAGTATTTTACAGATTTGAAAAGAGGGGTGGCTGGACAGAAGGATATGGTCAAGGTCACAGACCTCGTTAACAGAGAAATTGAGGCTGCAGCCTAGAGCTATCACATCTCAGCTCATTCCCAAGCCTCCACTCACATGCATACCTCTTCCAGGGCTCATACATGTGACAAGTCAGGGTGCCCACGGATGGCAGCTATGTGTCATAGGTGCATAGTACATGGAAACACTTACATGCAGAGATGATATAGAGATATTTCAGAGAACCCTCTGTCAAAATGACAGGAAAACTGCTATAATCAGGTTGAATTCTGAGATCACACCTCCCCGCCTTACCCTACTACCCACTTTCTGCTCCTACTAGCTCATTTAAAAAAAAAAAAAGAAGAATTTCAAAGTACCTTGAAAAGATTTTCACGTTTTTCCCTTTAAGTTTGATCAATACAAAGTTATCACTGAATCCCATGAAAATATCTTTTTCACACATCCCTGCACATATAGCCACACACACACACACACACACACGCACACACGTAAAACATTGGCAGCAGGTACTTTTAATTTGCTGGAAAATATTTCTAAGAAGTCAAAAAGCTCCAGCTGAATAAGCTTGTCCTCCTATTGGCTAAACAGACCAGTTGAAGGATCTGATTGGTTCCTGATCCCCAGGCCCGATAAGAAGGGCTATAAAATCCCTGGGTGCAGCTCTTGGGCCCCCAGTTTGCAAAAGCCAGAGGTGCAAGCAGCAGCAGGGGCAGCAGCAGCAGCAGAAAAAAAAAAAATTAAATAAATAAATAAATAAATAAATTTAAAAAAAAAAATCCTCAGCTAATCCTCACCTAAGCTGTCAGCATATCCAGCTCCGCATCTTCACTCAAGCCGGGGAGAGGGAAAGAGGAAAGGGGGGGAGGAAAGGAAAAAAAAAAAAAAACCAACAACTTAGCGGAAACTTCTCAGAGAATGCTCCAAAAGCCAGCAGTGTTTCTGGTGCTGGTGCTCAGTGTGTCTGCAACCCACGAGGCGGAGCAGAATGACTCTGTGAGACCCAGGAAGCCCCGAGCGGCAGCTCAGAACTCAGGTAAGCAGAAAACCCAGGACCGGTTTCTCTCCCCCCACCCCACCCCTGCAAAGAGTTGTCCTTATCTGCCTCGCTTACTTTTGCAACTGTGTATGTGACGGCTGATCTGGATAATAAATGTGCTTCAATGCAGTACAGGTCCCTGCCCAGAGGAGGCCTTTTGCCTCACTTCCTTTTGTACTTAGTTGCTATAGCAATGCTGTGATTCACAATTCAGGCTAAAACAATAGCAGCCCTAATGCATATTAAAACTGCTTAAAGCAAAGTTATAATTTGAACCCGTGGAAATATATAATTAGGGAAATGACTTGTAACATCCCAGAGGCTGCGGGTGGTGGGAGGGGGCGGGGAATCCTAACTGAACCACGCTTTTGATCTCCGGAGGAGAATCCTACGGTATGAAGGCTGCAGATCATTTCTTGCTGAGCTGCCTGCCAGAACACCCCTCCTTCTGTGGGAGAGAAATTACTTTTATGGGAGATCTTATCCAGAATGTAGAAGGCCTCATGCAAGTTCTTTGCGGTTTTCTTCCAGTCTTGCACAAGGGGCGCCTTGGACTTGTTACTCCACACCTGTGTTTCTCTGTTTAAAAGGAAGGCTTTTAATATGAGAGATTATGCATACCTCTAAGCACTGGGCTGTAGTGGGGGTGGGGTAGACATGAACAGATCAGATTCCTTTCTGCCAATGCCATGGTAGGTCAGAGACCCCAGTTGGAAGGGTCTCCTTCTAAGTGGACTCCTGGTAAATTCTTCTTGGCCATTTGGGTTAAAATCCAGGTTTTTTTGTTTTTTATTTTTATTTTTTTTTACTCTAGATTACTTTTATTTATTTATTTTTTCAAAAGCCAGCCATATTCCCTGGCCCTTCCTCCTCCTTAAGCTGACCAGCAATCACTGCCTTCTCCCTTCCCATGCTTTCAAGTGCCAAGTGATAGCCTCGGGTCCTAGAAAGCCAACAAAGGCAGTGTGCGTCTGCAGGGTCTCCAGCCCTACTTGCCCAGCCACCAAGATGTGTGGAACAGTGAGGCCCAGAAGACGTGTCTCCAAAGGGAATTCAGCCCTCATGCTGTGACCCTTAGGAACCCAAGGGGCCTGCCCATCCCCTCTCGTACCTGCACATCTCATCAAATGGACCTAATCTAGCAGCCCTCAGGACAGGACTTCTAAGATGAGCTCTGATCCCCTGGCCTTGAACTTTGCCTCTGTGCCCACTGGATCCCATCCACAGTCTCTCAGTTTGACCCAGACTGGGTGTGCCTGTCTCTTCCAGCTGAAGTGGTTCGCTGCCTCAACAGCGCTCTGCAGGTTGGCTGCGGAGCTTTTGCATGCCTGGAAAACTCCACGTGTGACACGGACGGGATGTATGACATCTGTAAATCCTTCTTGTACAGCGCTGCTAAATTTGACACTCAGGTAATAAGACCTTGACCCCTGCTCCCACTAGCTGCTTATCTTTTAGCAGAATATTCGACTGTTACTCCTAGGACCCAGTCTTACAGGGAACCAGCCCTATTTCTAATCAGTCCCAAGCACATCCAGATATTTCCAGGGCTAACCCAGCTGTCCCCACTCAGAGTATCCATCCCAGGGTGTATACACACACACACAGAGAGAGAGAGAGAGAGAGAGAGAGAGAGAGAGATAGAGAGAGAGAGTTTATGCCAGAAAAAGGGTTCTATGCAAGGCACTCCACAACCCCCAACCCCAAGGCATGACTGTAAGGAGTTGAAAGAGGCTACTCTATAACAGGAGGGATGAGAAGAGAAGAGAACTCCTCCTCATTGAAAGGAAATAAAAATATTCTTCTAACAAAGAAGATTCGCCTGTATGTTCTGCCAACCACCCTGTCATGTGAATTATAAAAGCCTTAATCCCAAGAGTATGTAAACCTGCACTGTGACTATTTGCAAGCCTCAGAATGGTTGCTGAAGGCTTTCTCCCATCTTATTTTCTTCTCATGGAGCTCAATTCTCAAGGGAATCCAAGGGAGAAGGGATATTTTATTTATTTATTTATTTATTTTTACTTCTTGCCCACGGTAGCCTGGCAAGCCCCATGAAGGTTCCCATGCCCCAAATCCCGACTGCTCTTTCGTTCAGCCAAGCTAAAGCTTCTCGCTCTTGCCACCTCTCTCCTACAGGGAAAAGCATTTGTCAAAGAGAGTTTAAAGTGCATCGCCAACGGGGTCACTTCCAGGGTCTTCCTCGCCATTCGGAGGTGCTCCTCTTTCCAGAGGATGATTGCGGAAGTGCAGGAAGAATGCTACAGCAAGCTGAACGTGTGCAGCATCGCCAGGCGGAACCCCGAAGCCATCGCGGAAGTTGTGCAGCTGCCCAACCACTTCTCCAACAGGTATGAACTGGGGTCCCCGGCTCTGCAGCCGGGGGGGGGAGGGGAGACCAGTGAGCAGAGCCAGACTTGGAAGCAGGCTTAATTGCCAAAGTCATGCTCTTATTTTAGCTTACAGTCTTAGCTTTTTCAGAAAAGAAAAAGAAAAAAAAGTATGTTTGTCATTGGTTGTGACCTCTTAAGCAGCTTGAGTTCTCCCCCCTACCCCACGGTGTTCTAGGAAAAGGTCTCCCATGCAGCAAACAGGCAGGCTGGTTTGCAGCATTGCTTGGGTGCATTTCTTTGTCCACTTCCAGTTGTGAGCCTAAAAGAAATGGTGGAGATTCCAAAAAGCACCTTATGGTGCAGATCTGACTGAAACCATGACTTTACAGCAGCACAGTGGGCTATGATGAAAACAAAATGATTTTCAACTGGTCCAATGTCATAATGCAGGCTTTTATTAAATCTGCAAGTCTTTCACACCAGTCCTAAGCCCATCCAGATATTTCCATGGCTAACCCAGCCATCTCATTTCTGTGAGACTTTGGATGTTTCTCTATGAAAATGTCTAGACAGAACCACTTTCGCATTCCCTTGGAGTCTTTATGTCATCTCATCCCTCTGGCCCAAGACACCCTAAAGGGAAACTCTGGTGGCTGCCCAGGTCACATTTGCATCTCAGGTGACCCAAAGCCACCAAGTTCATACTTGAGGTCTTTGCCAGCCAAAAATGAACCCCTTATGCATGAGAGGTTTGGCATCCTGTGTGGGTGGCTTGCAAAGGTTTCCAGCAAGAGCTGAGAGATACAGTTTGGGCTGACATCTCACTCCTGGCCCTGAAAGTCTATGCCTCTGACCATGCGGCCAAGCCTGCATGCATTCACAAAGATCAGTCGGTCCCCTGAGGGTTACCACATGCTTATCTGATAAATTTCCTAGCCAAGTAAATCCCTCAATCCTTCAGAGAGTAGCAACGGCCAGACCCTTCTGGGATTAGCAGTGATGTAGTCATGTACGTATATACAGGTCTGCTGACCAGCACAGTAGCTCTTTCTTGGAGGCTACAGACCTGTGTGAAATTTCTGATCCAGTCTTAAGTGCAGCAGCTCATGGAAATCATATGTCAGGTTCATGATGCAAAAATCAACCTCACCCTATATCTTAAATACCTTCTCTCTTTTTAAGTTTTTTAAACTTATCCTGTGTACATACATGTGTGTAAAAGTGTTGGGGGGGAGGTATAGCAAGGATTCTTACCACTGCAACTGAATGCCAGATGCTTGCACCACTTTTGTGTTTGGCTTACTTGGGTGACTGGGGAATTGAATCTAGGCTGGCAGGCTTTGCAAGCAAGTACTTTTAACCACTGAGCCATTCCCCAGCCTGCTCATTGCTTTATATCCACTGTGATTTTACAACTCTCCTGGGAAGATTGTTGTGGCAGAGAGGAGGGGTTAGGCTTGGCTATTTGTTGGAGACTCCCTTTACCACAAGGGAAAAAAATGAAGAATGCTTAGTAAGACAATGGCTAGGAAAAAGGACATATTTATGTGGTAGTTAGGAAGGGAGGGGTGTGTCCACAGAGCCATTATTACAAGTTCATATCCTTAAGGATCCTGCAACGCACGTGATCTCTAATATGCTATGTAACCAATTTCAAAGAAACATGGAAGTGTCATTTTCCCTGATGAAGGAAGAGTCATTGTAGAACGGAAGCTATAGGTTTTGGACTAGATATGTCTACTTACCTTGTGCTGGGTAGATGGCTCTGTGGATAAAATCACTTGCTGCCTAATCAGGAAGACTTGAGTTCAATCCCTAGCACCTTCCCTAAAAAACCGGTATGGTCATGCATGCTTGTAACCCCAGTGCTGAGGAAAATGGAGACAGAAGGAGCACTAGGGCTCTCTGGTCAGCCAGACTAACTGAAAAATGAGGAGCTGCAAGTTCAATGAGGGAGTTTCTGAGAGAATTAAGGTGGAGGAGCCACAGAGGATGATATATGACATCTTCTTCCGGCCTATACATGCAGGCATGCACATGGGACACTGACACCTCCACACACATGTGCATATGCTACACACAACCACATGCTACATATACACAGCTAAGGGATAGAAAGAGCTCTTAGCTGCATCATTACTTTTTTAATATGTGCTTTATTTTCAACACTTTTCGAGAATGGTCACAAAGGTAGTCTCTTTGTCTTCCTCTTTGATCTTAAGTGACCAACACTTAACAGAAAAGGTCAATGTGGAAAGAGTGACAAGTTCTTGCAAACCAGAACCTCTCATGCAACTCTTACCTTTCTCCAAGTATTTTACCTCAGCAGGCAAATATTGTTCCTGTTCAGGACTGTAGAGCTTCCCGGTTCCAGGCCGGGCTTCACTTGCTCTGTTTAAGCTTCTCACTTGCCTGAGACATCCTGCTTTCCCAGCCTCTGTCCCACCATAGACACACGCAAAGCTGCTGCCAATTGGCAGAGGACTGCAAAAGGAAGTAGTTACGGGTTCATTCCGCCTTCCTGTGGCTTATCTAGCATGAGGCTTAGGCCTGGGAGAAGCTAAAGCCTGTGACTGGACCTAGAGGCAGAGCAGAGGAGTTTTCCATGACAGAGGTGTGTCTGGAAGAGAGAAGGTAGCAGGAGTGTCCCCTATACCTGTAGCCATGAGAGCAGCAGACAGAAATGATGAGACAGGCAGGGCAGTACGAAGCTTGGGAACCAATTAGACCAGCCCAGATCCAGAGTGGGAAAACTGGCAAAGCGTCCAACTCTCTAGGGCATGGATAGGGAACAGGAAACAGAAGAATAATATTGACCAAGGGAAACAAAGGACTATTTATAAACCCTCACCCAGAACGTTCCTAGGCAGTGTGTGTGTATTGGGGTAAGCATGGCTGACACTGTAGCTATGGAGAATATCTGATCTTATTCTTTACCAAGAAAAAAAACAGTCAGACATGGAATTTTCAAAGTGAGATGAAAGAAACATGCTTTGTAACAGGTCCCTCCCAGCCGAGTGGTCAGAACACTTAACGCACCACATCTTGAAGCACACCCCTTCCACACGCCATAAAGACAATCAAGATAAAGACATCATCTCACACAGTCCCAACTCCCCCTGCAAAAAGGGAGTGCCTCCTGAGACACACTATCTTTTGTTACACTAAAGAGGAAAATGTGCATTGACTCCCTAGAAACATCAAATACCATAGCTGGACGTGACTGTGACCTACACTCGCTGCCCCATCTTCCTGACGAAAGAACAGAGGCTCCACAGCTTGTGAGTCACAGAATTGGGCCCAGAATGCACATGGCCTTGAGCCAAGCTATTTTCATTTCTACTTCAAAAAATGGCAGCCAGAAAACCCTGCAAGAAATCCCCACAATCCAAAAATAGAATACCACGCATAATTGAATATATATGCACCATTGTGTTCAGGGATGAATTTTGTGGGCATTCTCTCCTAAAAGAAAAGATGCATCTTCCCCATATCTCTAGTAGCCATAAGCTCTTGGTACAAGAGTGGGCTCAAGGAACATATGATCATTACTAAGTCAACTTTTGCCAGAGGTACAACTTAAATAATCTGGGTTGCTTGGAGACCTGCAGGGAAGAACTTCTCATTGACCTGCACGATCAGAGGTGTACATTCAGAGGAACATTCCAGGTTCCATGGAGACAACAGCATTGGCTCCACTGACATCAGCCTAGCATGTGTTTCAGCTTCTGAGGAGCATCTAATGGCGTGATATACTATTTTCTATTTTAAGATGCTCTTGTAGAGCTGGAGAGATGGCTCAGTGGGACTGGGGAGATGGCTCAGCGGTTAAAGGAGCTTGCTTGCAAAGCCTGCCTGCCACCCACATAAAGCCAGACATGCATTCACTTGCAGCTGCAAAACACACTGGCATGCATGCACATGCACATGCACACACACACACACACACACACACATAAGTGAAAATAAAATAAAATTTTAATAAAAAGATGCTTTTCCACCCTAACCCCACTGAGTTAACAATGTTTCACAATGGAAGCCACAAGGATATATGGAGCCAGGAAGGGAGTGGGGACTCATCACTAAGAATAGTCAAACTGATGGGGGTCACTGTCAAGAAACACCGACACTACTTATTATATCTAGGCTAGCAGAGAGGCAGGAGCCTTCAGAACCAGAGAGCTGGCATTTTGACAAAATGGGAGCATAGGGAGACATGCACATGGCCCGAGACAGGCTGAATCCTCATGCAGACGATTCTCTTCAAATCTTTCTGTTTCTAAGGAAAGATCATATTTTCCAGCCCACTTGGAGGCTCTTGATGTAGAAGAGCTGTGTTCTCAGCTACAAAGTCCTTCACTGGACCTTATCTTCCAGGAACTGATTCCCCCCTCTGACATAGCCACCACAATCCAGGGGAGCCCAAAAGTTAGGAGATGCCTAGAGCTCCCTGGGGGTATGCACATTTGAAGTTATTGGGACAAATTATTTATTCTCATTTTTTCCAAAACCAGTTTTCTTCCCATTTCCCCGTCCAAGTAAACTCCACTTGACTCATAATTCCACAGGGTTGGAAAATGTTCCTCAGAGCCAGAGAATCCCAGTTGTGCTCACAGCTGGATGTAATTGTCCCTGGCTGGCAGGAGGGGAGTAGCCAGGAATGTGGGTGACCCAGATGCTGCTTGTCTCTCCCTGTCCCCAACTTCATTTGCTCACCCACGGAAGAGTGACCTCTTTGCCTCATTACTCACGATCCACTCGACTTACTGTCCATCCTTGAAAGGACCTCTCTGGGGGTTAAGTTATTCTGGAAAGATGTTTGATGCTGGGGCTCTGGAAGGTGAGTTAAAAATAAATGGGGTTGTTTTCATGGGTGATCCTATGACCCCACAGAACCTCAAGCACCTCTGTCTGGAAGAAGGGTGTCTCTCCACATCACTGCCATAGGTCACTGTCAGCAGGACAGTCTCCTAGTAGTGAACACAGAGCTAATGGGTTTTGATGACCATTTTGTCAAAATGGTGCAAACACAACCCAACTCAATTTGGAAAACACCCATACTAAATTCTCAAAGAACACTAAGTATCATACAGCTTAGTCTATTCTGAGCCATAACATGTAGCTGTATCATTTGGGATATTTAAAGAATTTGTTCCATTAATGAAAGGGCTTTGGGCACAAATATACCAAACCTACAGATAATTTTTCTTCAGGAAATCATATATTGTTAGATAGATTTATGTGATATGAGGACTTCATTTTTGAAGCCATGTTGGATGTATTGATAAAGGGTTGTTTTGTTTTGTTTTGTTTTTTTTGAGGTAGCATCTCGTCCTAGCCCAGGTTGACCTGGGATTCACTATGTAGTTTCAGGCTGGCCCTGAACTCACACCAATCCTTCTACCTCAGCCTTCTGAGTGCTGGGATTAAAGGTATACGCCACCACACCTGGCAGAGAGAAAGAGAGAGAGAAGGAGAATTGCAGGGCCCCTAGCCACTGCAACGAACCCCAGAAGCGTGAGCCACTTTGTGCATCTGGCTTTATGTGGATACTGGAGAATTGAACTCAGGTCATTAGGCTTTGAAAGAAAGCCCCTTAACCACTGAGCCATCCCTCCAGCCCAAGAGTTTTGATACAGATTTAAGCACAGGCGCAGAGTCTAAGGGGCCTAAGAAAAGGTTAGCATTATGCTCACCAAGCAAGGATTGATTTGGGCTTTTCAAGCAAGAGAACCGCTATGTGTTTGAATTTCCAGTTCCTTAACGACCATAAAATAAATTATAAAATCAACAGAGACCAAACAATAAAGCCTGATAACAGCCACTTAGACACAGGGAGTAAGTACAGAAACCCTGCCTTCATCAAGTCCTCAGTGTAGTCAGGGAAGCAGACCAATCACGAAGCCATCAAACGCTGGCATTTAAGATGGCAACCCAAAGCCATAAGACATCCACAAAAGGAAGAGGCCAGCAAAATCCCAAACAATATGAAAAGGTTTCGTGGAACGATAGAGGCATGAGCCTCCAAGACCATTCATCTTTCCTTCTAAGTATCACCTAATGCTTGACCTCAGAGGGGCAAATAATTACCACTAGAGGAAGCCTTAAAATTAGAGTCAGGCATTAGCCTTTTCAAGACTGGCCGAGTGTATGTAAGGAAAGCAGATTTCATAGAAAAGTGTATGGGCCACAGAAGACAGGGGATCTTTGACTCAGAATGCACACTCCTATGCGTGTCCACCTAAGTACATATACTCACCACCAAGGAAAAGGAACATTGCAAAGGGGCAAGACAACTGAAAACCCATGTACAGCGGGTGTTAGCATATGCATTAAATTTTGGGGTTACGTCATTCTATTCATTTTACCTAACTAAACCCCATTTCTGCCATGAACTTGCTGCATGACCTTGGGCAAGTCATTTCAGTTCTCCGACCCTGGTTTCTTCTGTGCAAATATAAGAGCATTTTGTGCTGTCCAAATTAGCTCTAAGAATCTAGGTCTTTCCAAACTTCAGACACCCCAGTCAACCTCCTACTAAACTTCTGGAGTTCTCACCATGAAGGTTGACTTACCTCGCATGGAGTGGGAAACCAGCCAGCATACATGCTTACACTGACAAGACACTGGTTAAGTCAGGAGGCAAAACTCACCTGCAGCCAATGAGCTATGAATGGTTTGAGACTGGGAATGAGTGTCGGCTGGACCTTGTTCTTCTCTGGCTTCTCCCAAGTGTTCATCACACAATGTCTCTTTCCCAATACAGATACTATAACAGACTTGTCCGCAGCCTTCTGGAATGTGATGCTGACACAGTCGTCACAATCAGAGACAGCCTGATGGAGAAAATTGGACCCAACATGGCCAACCTCTTCCACATCCTGCAGACGGACCAATGTGCCCATGCACACCCGAGAGCTGACTTCAACAGGAGGCGCACCAACGAGCCACAGAAGCTGAAAGTCCTCCTCAGGAACCTCCGAGGTGAGGGGGACGCTCCCTCCCACATCAAACGCACCTCCCATGAGAGTTCATAACCAGGGAGAGGTATTCCCAGCCTCACCAAACTAATAGCATTTTAGGAGTGTTGACACACCAACTTTGAGTGTACTGTGCCTGGTTTGATCTTTTTTTTTTTTAAAGTAGTTCCTATTTTCTATCCCCCTTAAAGAAATTGCATGAAACTAAGCTTCTGTAATCAGTACCCCAACATTCTGCAGTGGCAGCATTCCCACAAACAGAATCCACGTGATCATTCTGCCTCTCTTCCCGAGAACGTACCTTCTTTCATCCCATTCCTCTATGAAGTCTTTTCCTGGCTCTCCACCAACTACCCTCACACACAAAACATTCATGTAACTGCCCCAGTCATTGTAATTTGATGATGTGGAGCCCTTTAGAATGGTTGCCCAGTAGAGTTAGCTGATATGAAACAACTTTATTTAAATGCATGTCTTAAATACTCATAAAGATGTTAAATGGAATTTCGTGTTATGAATCTGTGCTGGCCATGGACGAATATGAATGTCATGTTTGAATTCTTGATCTCTAATGAGCTAGTAGTGTCTTATGGTCTCAATCCTCCAATGTCTAATTTCCTTTCTGACATACTTACCAAATTGCTCAAACCTGGTCCTCCTACCAGACGTTGAGCCAGCATCTTCTTGCATCTAATGAAAAAACGAAAACAAAAGCTAACATCTTCGTGTACTGTAACTGCTCAGAGCTTTAAAAGTATCTTTAACAATTGTCTTAAAACCAGAGAATCTTAAGGTCTAACTGTGGAATATAAATAGCTGAAAACTAATGTACTGTACATAAATTCCAGAGGACTCTGCTTACCCAAGCAGTATATAATAACTTTATTGCATATAGATTTAGTTTTGTAACTTAGCTTTATTTTTCTTTTCCTGGGAATGGAATAGCTATCTTACTTCCAGATATCCACAGAAACGCTCCTTGTGGCCTTTTTTTTTATAACTAAGGGGTTAGAAGTAGTTTTAACTCAACATCAGATATTAAGACGGGCCTATACAAGATAGAAAAACCCAGCAGGTTTATCTGAAGGACCCCCAGGTAAGATGTTAATCTCCCAGCCCACCTTAGCCCAGAGGCTACACTTGACTTAGATGTATGCTGAAGCAGTTCTGTCACATCCAACTGTGAGTTACAGGAACTGAAAAGATCGTCCCTTTGGGCTTCGGCCACTGAATTGTGACAAGGCCCACTGTACTGTGGAAGTGACAGTTCTTAACTTAGCACCTCCCATCAGTGCCAGGCACTCTGATCAAAGATGATGGGGTGGGAGATTTTTTTTTTCCACTAACCCAATCAGGAATGAGTCAATCAGCCTTTGGGTCTTGAGTCCGGGGGGACTTGGGGCTGAGGGAGTATAAATACCCCTGGGCTGTCCAGCCTTAATAGACTCCTCTTACATTTTTTTGTCCTGTAGCACGCTGCCTGCCAAAGTAGTCCTGGCAGCTGGATCATCTCTGTAGGATCTTAAAAAAAAAAATAGAAAAAAAGCAAAAAAAAGAAATATATATATAGAATGAAGGAGGGCATAAGAGCTGGTGGTTTGATCACTTCTACCATGATGTTTACAAGATGGTGACCACCAAAGCCAAACGATTAACCTGTCTACGAACAACAGTAGTTTCTCAGGGTTATTGTCCTTAAACCCAACAGCCCCTTATGAGTGTCACTGCCCACCCAAAGGTCAGTGCTAAGAGAGGAGGGAGGAGGAGGGGTAGTTCTGCAGGGGCCCGCTCCAAACTTGCTTGGGTGGAAACTATTGGTGCTTGACTCCCACTAGGCTAAACCCTAGAGTTGACCAAATCGAGCGATAGGGTCCCTGGTTGGGAGGAGGGAGAGCACCTCTCCAGGAAAATGAAAAGCAATACAACTTTACCATAAAGCCTTTAAAACCACTAACGTGCTGCTCCAGGACCGAGACCAACTGCAGCAGCCCCGGCAGCAGCAGCAGCAGCCCCGGCACACACATTGCTGCCTTTGTCCCACACAGCCTCTAAGCGTGCTGACATCAGATTGTTAAGGGCATTTTTATACTTAGAACTGTCCCATCCCCAGGTCCCAAACAAATGGACACTGCCTTAGCCTCTTGGAAATCAGGTAGAGTATATTCTAAGCTAGACTCGCCCCTCTTCCCCCACATCCCACCCCAGGCAAGGCTGACTTCTTGAATCAGAAAAGCTAATCAAGTCTGTGTGTTTTGTCCATCTTTTGCAAACCCACGAAGCCAGAACCCAAAGTGACAAAGTAGTTTGTGAGGATTCCTAGCAAAATGCTTATTTAAGTCCAGTAGATTCTCTTTCTCTCTCTCTCTCTCTCTTCTCTTCTCTTCTCTTCTCTTCTCTTCTTTCTTTTTCTTTTTGCTATGACCTCTTTAAACCGTGGTACCCCTTTCTGCCCCCACAGTGATATTTATGTATGTACCTATAATACACATATCAACACACACAGAAAGATGCGTTGTGAGCACAACGTTGCTGGTCTTTTGGTTCTCTCCCCGCTCTCGCTCCCTGGGACTCTTCCTTAAACGTCCAAAGCTTCGCCTTCAGTTTGCTGCAGAGTGGCCCTGGGCTCACCTAGACCAGTTTGCATGATTTCCTCTGTCGTGATTTGGTTGCACTTTAGACATTTTTGTGCCATTATATTTGCATTATGTATTTATAATTTAAATGATATTTAGGTTTTTGGCTGAGTACTGGAATAAACAGTGAGCATATCTGGTATATGTCATTATTTATTGTTAAATTACATTTTTAAGCTCCATGTGCATATAAAGGTTATGAAACATATCATGGTAATGACAGATGCAAGTTATTTTATTTGCTTATTTTTATAATTAAAGATGCCATAGCATAATATGAAGCCTTTGTGAATTCCTTCTAAGATAATAATAAAGTGTTACATTTTATTGGCTTTTTCCCCCTACGTCTTTCATTGTTATTCTTTACAGACTTCATAAGCAAGAGTTTGTGAACATATAGTCACTAGCTGATTCATGAAAATGAATGCGGTTTAAATCGACATTTGCCAAATTTGTTTAATATCAGTGAGTGATTCCCATGAATCCTCATAATAAAAGTGAGACCTAAAATCCTTCCCAAGGCTGGATGAGGCTTTCTGGGTCCACGGACTGCTCATTCATCTAGGGGTATCCCTTCTCCTGGCTCAGTGATCTCTGCACACCAGCTACACTAGCAGAGTAAAAAGTAGTACTCCTTTACAGGTCACTTTGTGGAAAAATATATCACTTTACTCTCTTCCTAGTCTGGAAGTTCCTGGGTGGTAGGTGTGTCCCAAACATAAAAAGAACACCTTGTTGCTGTAAATGAAGGATTTAGAAAACAACAGAAGGTCTGGGGAGATGGCTCAGTGAGTAAAGTGCTTGACACACAAAAATGAAAACCTGAGTTCAAATCCTCAGCACCTTTGTAAAGTAGCCAGGCAAAAAATAAGGTAGAAAGCAATGGAGGAGGGCTCCTGATTTCTACCTCTGGCCTCAACACACACATACATGAGTATGACACACATATACACAAACAAAAAGACACTTAAAATAGTGTCTAACGGAGCAAATGCCCTCAGAGGAGTATTTATTGGGCAATCAACAAATGTAACTATTGTCATTTACATTCATGCCATCACTACCACTTAGCTTGTGCTCCAACCCTCAACATGAGTTTTGGCATATCATTTTGGAAAGAGGAATTTTTTTTTTCTTACTCTTTTTCCTTTTGTGGATCTCTACCCATTACCATTTAATCAGGGTTTTATGAATTCCAATTATAAAAGAGCACAGCCTACAAGAAAAATGGAAAATTACACAACAATGAACCTGCTTCCCATCACCAGGCTTAAGAAACAAAATAAGAGATTCCACGGCCTCCTGCAGTGGCCTCCTGTCCACACGCTAACAGCCTGTGACTTTTGAGACATTTTTGAAGAACCGTAGGCTGCAAGGGGTAGAGGTTTTCATGTTACTGAATTTTTTTTTTTTTAACTTTCGATCAGCTGTTCCCAAAAGAGATAACAGAGGTCAGGACACGGCCTGTAATTCTGTGCTACACGAGAAGAAAATGAAACAAGTCACTCCTTCTGTAAATTCTACACAAATGTCATAAGGAGCCATCAGCAGGATGCCTGAGTCAGGGATTCTTGGAATTCTTAGAGATCCCCTTAAAGTGATGGGTGTGTCCCGGGTTCCCAGAGCTCGCATTACACACTGCTTCCAGGAGAAGGTTCTGAGGAGTAAGGTTACAGTTTTGACGGTGCCTCTAAATCAGTTCCTCATCTCACAGCCCACTATCAGCCACAGCAGAGATGCTGCGGGGTGCAAGCTTGATCATGTCGAGTCCTTTCCTTGATAGGTCCCCCGTGGCTTGAGAGGTAAAAATCAAGCATCTTGGCTTCAAGTGGAAACCCCTTCAAAACATGAAGCCTCCGAAAGCACTCTGAATTCAACTGATAGCATTCCCTCAAAGACACTGTGAACTTTGTCGTCTCGTTATTTTCACCTATAATCTTCACACATATCTTCACACAGTCTTACCCTTCAGATCCTGCTCATTCACCAAGTCCATGTCACCTCCAGAACCTTCCCCAGAACAGCCATGTTGCACTTGTACCACTGATGTTTTTAACCCAAAACCAGCACTAAGCATTTGCAAATGGAATGAGAAGAATTTTTTTTTTTACACCACCGCTAATTAACCCATGACTTCTCCTCCAATACGATAGGAACGCCTTCACATCAATAGCAAAGTATGTGGGAGGATGGAGGGTACGTTGCCATGGTGGTTAGATATGCTGAGGGCATGGAAGGTATGTTACCCCAGTGGGCACAGCATACTAGGGAAAGAAAGGTATGTTACCATGGCATGTAAATGTGCTGGGGAATGGAGGTTGTGTTGCAATAATGAATAGAGAAACTAATTCCACCTACTAGCTGCCTGAAATTAATTTCAGGTATCCTCAAGTTTCCAGCATACAGTAACAATGCATAATAACATTTTCCCATGCTACCCATGTTTGTTAAAAGCTATTCCTTTCTCCTACCAATCTGAGCAACAAAACAACTCATCAACAAACAAGTTTAGGTATTTGCTAAGTTGACACCTGTCATCATCCTAGAGAGCTGAGATGGGAAGACAATATGACCATCTGCACGTAATGACATCATGTTTCTTGAATTTCCAGTTATGTTATCATGTGGTCATTGTTTAACACCCCTCAGTTCACCAGTTATTCTTCCCTAAGCTCAAGCTCTGCTATGAACCACATCCTCCATGGTCCTTTGACTTTCTTCTCCCAAGAAAGAAATTGAGAGCCAGGAGATACATGACCTAAGCCCTAAGGAGCAATAATGTAATAACTAACTGAAGCCCAATTATCAACTAAGAACTGAGCACTTCTGTGAACTGAACACTGTTCCCAGGGCCAGCATGTAGCATCGTGGACTCAGAACTCATTAATTCCAATCCTTGCCTGTCAATCAAATGCATCTGTGCTCCCCGTCTGTACCTAGGGGTTTATGGCTTCCAGTAAGGATAGAATGCTATTCTCAACTCTAGCACAATTAAATCACACTGCAGGTGTCCAGTGCTGAAGGAAAACCAGATACAGTATATGTCCCATTAGAGACTGTCATTGTTTCCAACACGTGCTCAACATCCTGGAATCAGTTCCAATGAAAGCTTGAGATTTCTTGGAAGCCAGGAATTCCAGGCTATAGCTTCTTCCCTCCACATTGCTGAACTCCTTTCCTTCCCCATCCTTATCCACTGGGAGGATGTTGGGAATAGTACTCTAGAAACCTTGCATACCACTGATCCCTTCATGCCTTACATCCCCCGTCATCAAAAGTCACCACTCAAAATGTGAGACTGTCAATCGTGTAACTCCCCACAGTCTGCACATTGCCGTATTGCTATATGTTACCTCTCAAGATGACTGTCTCCCTATGTTCTCTTCCCTCCAGCGTCTTCCCCTTCCTGGGTAAATGTGTTTTTTCCAAATGTCAAGGTTGGCCAGTGGGTTCTGTGAGTCTCACTTTCCCAATGCTGCTCCACACTGTTTCTGCCACTGCCCTACAACACTTCTGATGGACTGAAGCATAGGCCACCTCTGCTATGCCCCTGTCATCTCTTTATCACACTTACCCAGACCCAAACACTTTGGAATAATATTGACAAGACTTGCCTCTTACTCATTGATGAGAACCATGGGCACATGACTTTCCCTCTCCCTCCAAAGTCCCATCCTAAGTTGAGAAAGGTCAGAATCTTCCTATGAGTGACTGACCAAGTGCTCAAACACCCAATCTATCACCAGTCCCACCGGTGCCACCATGTACCCCATATCTACACCCTGGAATCAGAAGAGACTCACCAGTATGGCTATCCCAGTCTTTTCCTCTAATGGCTCATTGCTCTTGTGACACCTGTTGAATATGTTGACTGTAACCCTTCTGTGAAGGTACTTTAAGTGCAAAGTTTCCTGTTGCAAACACAATTCCCTTACAGCTCTCCTGCCCTTTTCTTTGTACTATACCAGTTATTTAATCGTATGCCTACTTCCAGTACATGGACCCTAAGACATTTTCTTGATTTTCCTCTCCCATCTTGTGACCAGCTTCTTCCTGCGCAGCCTTGAACCCACAGCTGATCAGTTCAACCACACTACTGCATTACCCTCAAATAGCCTGCTTCTTCAGTAGTTCATCACACCCATGCCCAGCCGTGGTGTCTGCCTTCTCAGCTAAGGAAAATTAATCAGAAAGCCCTGACTAGAATTGATTTCACTTAAAAATCTGTCAGCTTCAAACTCAACAGGACCAAGAATGCTACCCTGGGAATTTTCTTAGGTTCAGCTCCATTTCCTGCTCTCCATAGCAACCATTATAACCTTCTCCAGTCCAGCCCAACCTCCCACCGAACCACCTTCTTTTCTAATACCCAGAAGAAAATCTTGCCTCCTACTGCACAAACAGAATTAAAAAAAAATGTCAGGTACATGGAATATTCTCAGTTCTCCCCCACTGTACCTATCCACTCTTATCATTGCTATTTCCTTGCCATCAAGTATAAAGTCTCATTCCCTGTGACACTAATACATAACTGAAGCTAGAGGTCCCCGATATAGGTACGAATGACTGTAGGCTATAGGTCCTTGATACACAGCCTATACTTGAGTTCTAGATGCCAGCCATGTCTCCAGTCAGGCAGGACCAACTACATTCAAGTATCCACCATTAGCGACATTTCATCAGTGTGGCCACTTGAACATAAAATGCCCTCCATAGTCTCAAGCATTTGGGAGGAAGCCTCCTCTTAGTGCCCAGCTGGTGGAGCCTTTGGGAGGTGGAGCCTTGCTGGAGGAGGTGTCTCTCTGGAGGAGAACCTTGAGGTTTATTAGTTCAGAGCCAGCTCTGTGCTGCTGATTCTTCCCTTCTGCAGATACATGACAATGCGAGCCTTCCTGCTCCTGCCTTGCTATCCCAACCATGATAAAGCTTCCCCTCACAACTGTAAGCCAAAACAAACCCTCTCCTCCCACAAAGCAGCTTCTGTTTGAGGTGTTTTGTCCAAGCAACTGGAAAGTAACAGCTACAGTCAGCCTCTGTCATCCCTGGAATCTATACCAGTGGCCTACTGCCTTCAGTCACCCCCACAGCCTAAATCAGTTGCTTACAGCCTGTAGTCATCCACACAACCTAGATCAGGGACTACAGTCATCCATACAGTTTATATCAAAGATGCACAGTCTCCAGACACCCAAACAAGTTATGTCCAGGACCTACAGCCTACAGCCATCCATCCCCACAGCCTACATCAGTGACCTACAGCTGACATTCATCATACAGCCTGTATCAGGGATACATAGCCTACAATCATCCACACAGCTCATTTCAGAGATCTACTACCTACAGTTATCCACATAGTCTTCATCAGGGAACTACAGCCTGTAGTCCTCCTTACAACCTATATCAGGAACCTATAGGCCACAGTCATTCCCACAACCTGTATCAGTGACTTACAGCCTTCAGTCATCCACACTGCCTGTATCAGTCACTTACAGCCTATAGTCATCTCTGCAGCCTGTAGCAGCAACCCCTCCCACTCCATTTCTGCTCAAAAACATCTCTTCTGGCTGTCACCCTTTTTCTCGCATTCCTCCACAACCTGCCTTCTTCAAAGAGATGCACGTAGATCAGTGAGACAGAATTTAAAATCCAAGTATGAGTTTGCATGAGTTTGAGTAACTACAGCAACCTGATCATCGACAAAAGGGACAAAAGCATTCGCTGGAGCAAAGACAACATCTTCAGCAATGGTGCTGGAGAAACTGGACAGCCAGGCGTAGAAGACTGAAGTTGGACCCCCTCCTCTCTCCTTACACGCACAAAAAAAGCAATTTCAAATGGATCAAGGACCTCAAAATAAGACCTGAAACTCTAAATCAACTAGAAGAAAAAGCAGGGAGAACACTACTCCAAGATACATAGGCATAACAAAAGATTTTCTGAATAAGATCCAAGTAGCCCAGGGAATTAGGCAAACACTCAACAACTGGAACTTCATGAAAAGAAAAGGCTATTGCCTGGATAAGCAATCCAGCAACAGTGTCAGTAGACAGCCTACTGAATTGGGGGGGGGGAAATCACCAGCTATACCTCCAACAAAGGATTAATATCTAGAATCTACCAAAAACTCAAACATCTAAAGAATAAAAACTCAAGCACCCCAATCAAAACAATGGGGCAGAGACTTGAACAGAAAATTCTCAAAAGAAGAAAATACAAATAGCCACAGCTAAATAAATGTTCAACATCCTTACTCATCAGGGAAATGTAAATTAAAATGACTGTGAGATTCCATCCCACTCCAGTCAGAATGGCCTCCATCACAAAAATCAAATGATAGTACATGCTACCAGGGGTGGCTACTGCTGGTGGGAGTCCAGACTTGTTCAGCCACTATCAAAATCAATATGGAGAACTACCATGAGATCCAGCTGTATCTCTTTTGGGCATATACCTAAAGAATGTATATACTACAGAAATGTGTGCTCAGCCATTCTGATCGCTTCTCTATTCACAATAGCCAGGAACAGGAGTCAGACAAGATGCCCATGAATAGATAACGAAGATGTGGCACATATACACCATGTGATTCTGCTCAGCAGTAAGGAAAAATGAAATAATCCAAGTTTACAGGAAAATGGAAAGACCTGGAAAAACTCATGCTAAGCAATTTCACACAGGCTCAGAAAGACAAACGCCACATGCGCTCCTATCATCTGCAGGCCTTAACTGGGATCAGTTGGAGTGAATGCGAATGGCACTAAGCACCAGGAAGATGGGCATAAAACTAGAATGAGACCAGTAGACAGAATGAACAGGGAAAGAGGAGAGGAGAAGTTACCTGATAGGTTAGGGGAGGAACAAAACTATCAGGGTGTGAAAGGGGCTTGGAAGGGTAGGGAGCGGGGAGGGTGGGGGAAATGAAACAAAATTAAAACAACATGAATCAGTTCCATAGAAATCCTCATTCTGACTACCATTCTACAAGCTATAACCACCAAGAAACTGGGTGGGGGACAGACCAGACAGAAGAAGGAAAAAGCTTAACTTTAAAACCATGGACTTTGGCCTGTAAATCCCAGGACCAGAGTTGGGTTACCCCCTGCACACACACACACAGTGAGCTGTTTGCCAGGGAGACCAATGAAGCCCCCAAAGTGATGTAGGCCACTGCCAAAACACTGGATTACCTGCCAGAGCTGGAAGGTAAGACCCTAGCGCTGGAGAAACCACAGCCTGTGCTCACAGGACATCAGAACACCATGCTAGAACTGAAAGAGAAACTAGCTCCCCCCAGGGCTAGCCTACAGAGTGTTGGGGAACCTTACAGGAGCCTCTGGAAGACAACGGTCACAAACAGCATGAATAAGCAGGGGACCCTGCAGACTACAAAATCAACCTGCTGGTCAAGAAGTATACACTTGTGCAATAGTGGCACACAGCATCTATGGGTAACCAACTGCTCTCATTTTTGTACATGCAGGCTGCCCAGTAGGAGACAACTGTTATCTGGTAGTGGGAACCAAGTCAGAGTCTCATGGTCAGGAAACTCAGACATCAGAAAGAAGTCCCCATTGTTCTCTGGAGAAGAAGAGTGGACTTGCACACCAAAAAATTCTCTGAAATATCTTTGTACACCTCCATTAACCCAAGATGCTCTAATTCTTGGTTGGAGGATCTGTTTTATCTACAGATGGCAGAGAAAATGGAAAAGAGCCAAGATCCATTGATAAGGAAAGAAGATAGCAGACTGTCCACTATGAGACTTGCCACCTCTACCACATCTTCCAGGGCCCAGGAGAAATTGCGGAGGAAAGGGCCCCATGTATACTGCTCTTACTGCCAGTCTGACAACCAGCTCCAAGGTGATGGCGACAGACTCGGTAATCAGTCAAAACGGCTCAATGCAGAAATCCACAGGCTATAGAAAACTCAACACTAAGAGTGCCAACAGGCCTGCCGTGGCTCAGGGTACACTGCGGAAGAGGAGGTGGAAAGATTGCTAAGAGTCACAGAGTGGGTAGGAAAATCTTGAGACACAGTTCCCCTGCTACTCTACAGGACTAACTGAGACCTTCACGCCACACAGTGAATACAATGACACCATTGAGGAGGAGCCCCCCTGGGGTAATGCGAGCTAAGGCAAGGGGATAAAAGAATATGACCTGTTATATTATATATAAAATACATTTTTAAAAAAGAGATGCCTGTATTCACTTTCTTTATTTCCTCATCTCCTGTTCAGTCCCCAATGTTTTAGAATCTGATCCCCACCCACACTGAAATGTCTATCAATCAGGTTTAAAAAAAAAAAAAAAAAAAAAAACATAAAAACCTCATGGCTAAAACCCAAAAGAGACTTCGTATCCCCTTGTCATGTTTTGATTGATCTGTGACACTTTGCACCAATAATCATGTTGTCCTCGAAGATTTTCTAGGCCACTTCTTTTTGTCTCTCTGTGTTCCATTTCAGTCTTTACCTCCTCTTCCCGTTGCTTAGATACTGGACTTCCTCAGTTTCCTTCCTGTACTCGTTTTCTTCCCACTTTGCATGCTTTTCCTAGGCGTCGTTGTCTACCTCTTCCTTTCAAGTGTGGTCTATATGTTAACAACTCTGAAATCCTGTGTTTACCTTGAACAATTCCATGAAGTTTCAGATCCACATATTGAATTAGATGGGGGCTAGACACCCTGGTGCACGAAAACCTTCAGATCAAATCCCCTGGCCTCCCTCACTGTCCACATCTGCTCCTTATCTGTGTTCCCAAACTCATCAAGTATCACCATTCACTAGTTTTGATACCTCTCCTTCTTCCCTCAACAAATAATACTGTAATTTTTTTCACCCATGAATCTTTCATTTCTGTCCATTTATATTTACATTCTTGCTGTTTTATTTTGATTTAGGCCCCAGCCTTAAGAGCCTCACAATCTTTCTGTCATATTCTAGGAATTCTATGTCCCTAACCTCAAATCCATCTCCTCTGTTGAGATCATCAGACTCTTTCCAGAGAGTAAAATGTGATTCTATCACTGCACTACTTGAAAACCACCAGTAGCCATTCTAAAATAGCAAAAGAAAGATGCACACTAGGGTTTGGTCAAGGTTTGAGTGTTTCCCAAGGTCTCATGGTGATGGGAGGATCTGTCCACAGGTTGGTGTTATCAACATGTGAAATATATTTAAGGAAGTGATCCTAGGGGAAAGCCCTTAGGTCATTGGAGATGTGTCCTAGGAAAAGATTATTGTCTTCTCTTCTCTCTCTTTCCTCCCTCTTTCCTTCTCTCTCTCCTTTTTCCTCCTTACTGGCTTGAAATGTTGACTGCTTGCGGCAGCATGTGCTCCTGTATCTGCCACCTTCTACTCACCATGAGGTCCTTTCCAGAACGAGCTGAGCCCATGTAAGCATCACACCCTTGAACTTGCAAAACTGTGAGCTGAGTAAACGTTTCATTTGTATAAGTTAACCACCTCAGGTGTTGTGCTGCAGTAACACAAAGGTGACTAATACAGCATATGACAAGGAGTGCTTCACATTATCTGGTCACTTATTCCTTTTAAGCCTCGTCACTACCTATCCTATTGCTTTGACTTCTGAATTCCAGGCACATAAGTAATGTGTGTGTGTGTGTGTGTGTGTGTGTGTGTGTGTGTGTGTGTGTATAAGCTCATTGAAAATGATAACATAACACTTAATCACTAAAAGGGTACAGGTTATATGTATATACTGTGATGCTTTGGCTATGAAGCAGCCCCCAGAAAGCTTGTATGTTAGGACCAAGTCACCAGCTGGTGGCACAGTTTGGAGGTTCTGGAAGTTTTAGGAGTGGGACCTACTTTGAGGAAGTAGGTCACTGGGAAGTCCTTACAGAGACCTTGTCCCTGGCTGTTTCCTGTCTTTCAGTTTGCTTCCCAGAACACAGAGGAACATTCCAGAGGTTCTCCCCTCATTCACACTCCCTCTGTGGGCCCAGAAACAAGAGACCATGGACTGAAGCCTCTGAGATTGCGAGCCAAAATAAATCTTTCTCAGATATTTTGGTCACAGCAATGAGAATTCTAACATGCATTAAAAATACACTTACAAAAAAGAGAATTTAGGGCTGGAGAGATGGCTTAGCAGTTAAGGCGTTGGCCTGCAAAGCCAAAGGACACAAGTTTGATTCCCCAGGACCCACATAAGCCAGATGCACAAGGGGCACATGCATCTGGAGTTTGTTTGCAGTGGCTACAGGCCCTGACATGCCCACTCTCTCTGTGTCTCTCTTCTCTCTCTCTCTCTGCTTGCAAATAAAGAAGTAAAAATAAAAATAAATTATTTTTAAAAAGAGAGAATGTAGCACAAAGTATATATTCTTTATTTTTTCAAAAATATGTATATATATATATATATATATATATTTCTTTTTTTTTTCTTTTTACAACAGGCATCACCATTATATAACGCCTACTAAGTACTAGGCTCTGAAATGATCACAGTCCATGATTAACAATCACCCTCAGCACCACAAGGGTTAAGAATTTCTCATCTTTTCTTCAGCTTAGGCAAAAAAGTGCTTCCTACCAGATTAATCCACCCTTCCTTGTAAAAGATGATGAAGCCCATGGTTTCCCAGGTAGACACATCCATCCACACCTGGCCTTGCCCCTCCCCCACTCTCTCCTGGGCTCTATTATAACCAAAAGGTCATTCTCCAGGTGACAGGTTTCTACATTTTCTTAGAAGCCAAAGAAAAGAACAGCCAACCGCTCCTGATGCAACCCATTCCTGCTTCTAGTCTATTGAATGATGCACTTCTTCAATCCCCTAAGGAACTCAGAATACCTGGGTTTGCTAGACTCAAGATGGGCAAGTAGCAGGGCTGCAAGGGAAAGTGATTTACAGGAGCCAAAGCCACTCTGTAACTGACCATCGGATACATAAACACAAGGGTCCCCAACTCCTGAATCCCAGATGTGTGGTTTCACAAGCGAGTTCAAGAAGCCAGCTGGAGCCGGGAGTGGTGGCACATGCCTTGAATCCCAGCACTTGGGAGGCAGAGGTAGAAGGATCACCATGAGTTCCAGGCCACTCTGAGACTATATAGTTCCAGATCAGCCTGGGCCAGGGTGAGACCCTACCTCGAAAACAAAAAAAGAAGAAGCAGCAGCCAGCTGGGCATGGTGGCAAACGCGGGGGACAGAAGTAGGAGGATCTCTGTGAGTTCAAGGCCAGCCTGAGACTAACTAGTGAATTTCAGGTGAGCCTAGGGCAGAGCGAGATCCGTCCCTGAAGAGGGATGAAGCGGACCATGGAGAACCAGCAAGGTGAGGTCATCACTTGAAGGCTTTCTCCGCCTTAACCTACGCCTCCATCTTTTAGGAATATTCTGGCTCTAACACCAAGAAATAAAAGGGTAAGCCTAGGGCTCAGGGCTCAGTTCCAAGGCTCCTCCCAGCTCTGCCTCACCTCGCCTTTCCTGCGAGAGCCTGTTCTGCCAGCACAGGCCTTTGGCCTGGGGCTCCAGGCGCGGTGGCATTAGTGTGCATAATCCTCAGTCCAATCTCTCTTGAACCTTCTGACCCTTCTCTGCAAACCCTGCCTCATGCCAAAGAAGGCCAAGTCTTATCATCCCCACTGCCCACTCCTTCCCCCAGCTTGCTGCCCTGCTTCCCTGAGCTCCTGGAGGAGCAATACGTTATGTAATGTAACTGGGTTTTCTGAAGCTTGTCTGAACAACAGCCTCAGTACACTCAGATAGTGGAAATGATCTCCCTGTAAAATAAATCCGTGGGGCCACTTAACAGAGTAGCTGCAGGGGCCTGGCAGGGAGCCGGTGTCTCTTGCTGCCAAAAGCTAGTTTTCCTTTATCTCTCCTTCCATGCCACTTTCTTTTCATTTCAGGTTAATGCTTCCAGGATTTTTGAAACAGGTGACTCGAGCCATGCTCATAAAGCAAGGTGTGATAGCATCTTCTATGATTTCAAATGCCAAACACTGAAGAGAAGAAGAGGGGAAAACACTTTTAAATGACCACATCCTCTTAATAACATTCCAGGGGAGAGAGACTGCTTATCTTGATTTTAATTTTTCAGGCTTCTTTCATCTCTTCCTTTAAAAACATAGCTCAGAGAAAGATCACCCATGAAGTACTTATCAGAAAGGCATGGCTAACATTTAGTGGAAGAGATTGTGGGTGGTGGGGAGGGCTGACAATGGGGCCTGATGAGAATACGCTTTTAGACCTTGGAAGCCCAGGCATAGTCATAAACACAGACTTGAACGAATGCGAACTTTAAAGTAAGGGGAGCAAAGCAGAGCCTGACGCGCACCTCCATGCGTCCTCTGAGGTAGGCTGCTCGTGTGAGATGTGTGCGCAAGACAGGGAGTAAAAGTTGAGCTTACTTATGAAGTTAAACTGTTTTTAGTCTCCAAGGAAGCTCTGGTTTTAAACAAGTCCTCCTTGCCTGGCCTTAAACCTGTGACTTTAAATGCCTGTTGGACAATAAGGCAATATTACCCTTTATGGGAAAGTCAGACTTGCAGAGCTCTTAAGTATTGGCCAGGGCTGCTTAGGGAATGTGATTCAGGGGCCACCTGTACTAGAAGCACCTGGAGGTCTAGATGGGCTCTAGGCTATCCGTTTCATCTGCTCCCCATCACCCCATCTCCTCAACATCTTTCCTAACCAATCTGCCAAGCCAGAACCCAGCAAGGCCTTTCTGGCAGAGGCTACCCAGTCATGCGGGCCAGTAGAGTTCGGCCTCTAAAAGTTCTGAATCTAGCTACTCAGCTGAAATTCATGATCAAAAATCCTGAACATGGGCTGGAGAGGTGCCTTAGCATTTAAGGCACTTACCTGCAAAGCCTAAGGACCCATGTTCAACTCTCCAGATCCCACGTCAGCCAGACGCACAAAGGTGAAGCAAGTGCCAGGTCGCACATGCCCACTAGGTGGCGAAAGCATCTGGAGTTTGGTTTCAGTGGCTGAGACCCTAGCACACCAATTCTCTCTCTGTCTCTCAATCTCGCTCACTCACTCTCTCAGAAATAATGCTTCTCTTTCTCAGAGGGATGCAGGACCCGAGGAGAGAAACAGCCATCGCACTTCACCAGGGCCCCAGCTGAAACCACAGAGGAATTGGGGAAATGAGCAAGAGTGCTGCTTTCTTGGTGAACTTGATATCAGCACAAGGGTGAAGGAGATAGACACTGAGGATACTCAACTCCTACCAAACCAGAGATATAGAGATCCAGAGACACAGAGGCTCCCAAGAGCCCATCACTGAAGTAGACCTAAAATGAACCCAACATGGCTCAGGGAAATTCACGGAAGAGGGGGTGGAAAGATTGTTAGAGCCACAAGTTGGGACATTACGCACAGAGACATTGTCTCTTCCCCATAACTGATGGCTACTGCCACAATGCACCACCCACAATCCCCATGGGGATAACCAGCATCCCAATGAGGAGGATTCCTTCAGAGGAGGGAGCCAGGGATGAGGGTAAGAATGATACCAACATGTGTTGTTTACATACTGAGTATGTCCATAATTAATAAAAATAATTAAATAAATAATAAAAAAATATCTTGAACATTCAGTGTCAAAGACACAAGTACCGAGCCATGACCAATAGCATTTTCAGTCTTGAAGGACAACAAGGAGGGATGGATCTTGGAGAGGCTTCTAGACCACATGTGTGAACATGTTGGACCAGGACCAATGCCTCCATCTTGTAAGCAGAGGTTCAAGCCCACAGATAGGAATCCTGGACCACTGATCAGAACCTAGACAGAGCATCCAGTCAACACATGTGGAAAGAGCTGTGGTTAGCAGCAAGATGAACATGATGTGAGAACAAAAGTCTTTCTAAGAAAGGGCTTGGGATAAGGTTCCTTGATCCACAAGCTGAAACATGTTCATAGACGCTCATCTGATTAATAGGAGCAAATGGGGCTGGAGAGATGGCTTAGTGATTAAAGCACTTTCCTGCAAAGCCAAAGAAACCAGGTTTGATTCCCCAGGTCCCACGTAAGCTGGATGCACAAGGTGGAGCATGCATCTGGAGTTTATTTACAGTGGCTAGAGGCCGTGGTGTGCCCATTCTTTTTCTCTCTCTAATAGATAATACTTTAAAAATAGGAACAAATGACTGAGGAGGGATCCAGGCTGCTCCAAGACTCAAGGCAACACAAAGTTTCCACAACAATGCCTTGTGCTACATACACAAGATCACCACAGATCACCACAGGATGGAGGATAAGGATAAGAGATCTGGGTACTTGGGAGGAGAGATCACATTCCTTTCTATCCCCAGACTGTTTGTTGTTGTTGTTGTTGTTGTTAACATTTTACTTATTTTTATTTATTTTATTAGAGACAGACAGAGAGAGAGAGAGAATGGGCATGCCAGGGCCTCCAGCCACTGCAAACGAACTCCAGATGCATGCACCGCCTTGTGCATCTGGCTTACGTGGGACCTGGAGAATCGAGCTGGGGTCCTTAGGCAAACGCCATAACCGCTAAGCCATCTCTCCAGCCCCAGACTGGTTTTTCTTTTTGCTTGTGAGTATTTGTGGAGGGGGGGGCAATGTACATGCCCTCATAATGCCCCATGAGATCACTGTGGCAGGGGGCACTCACCCACATGCACAGACCAGAACGTCAAATGTCCCACTCCATCATTCTTCCGCCCATTCTCATTTTGAGCAGGAGTCTCTTACCCCGTAGCTTGCTATCTTTCACGAGCCAGGGAGATTCCCTTGTCTCTGATCCCCATCTACAAGACTGGGCTAGAGGCACTAGTGGTCACATCCAGCTTTTTACTGGGATCTGGTAGTTCAAACTCAGGCACTTTGCAGCCCCTTAGGCCCTCATGCTTGCACAGGAAGCACACTTAACCTTTAAGCTATCTCCCCAGCCCTTTTAAAAAGTTATTTGTTTTATTTGTGCACACCCACGCACATGTGCACGTGCAGCCATGCTGGGGTCTCTTGCCTCCGCAAACACCAGACTCGTGTGTCGCGTTGTGTCTGACTTTGTGTGGTTGATGAGGAATTGCGAAGCAGGCTTTGCAAGCAAGTGTCTTTAACCACTGAGTAATCTCCCCAGGTCCCAGATTGAGGTTTAACAATTGGAAAAAATAACTCACTAGCCCAGTGTGCGAGTCCTGTCACCAAGACATTCCACCCTGCCCAGGGGCTTGCATATCTGTCAGGAAGCAGTCTTGTTCCTCAGCTTTGAGCAACTGGCCACACAAGGGACGAGAACAGAAAGGAGAACCTTTTCCTCTCTGCCTCTTCCTCCTGCTTCCCTGACTACGCCAGCACTGCCCACAGCAGGAAATGATGTAAAATTAGCATTGCTTGAGAACCTGCAGGGCCACTGTGCTGACGGCTTTCAGATTTGCCAGCAGTCCCGAGAACACTGTAAAGTATATTGCAACATGCCCATCTCGGAGGCAAGAAAGTCAATATGGGAACTTTTTACATTTTGTGAGTCCCAGAGCCCACTCATACTTGGAACTCATTTCTGCTCAACTCCGAAACCATACTTTTCTTTTTTTTTTTTTCTTTTTTTCTTTTTTCTTTATTAGTCAGTTCTGTATTCAGCAAATACAGTCAGTTTGGTACCATTATTAGGCTCATCCGTGACCTACCCCCTCCCCTTGGCCCCTCCTTGTTGAGGTATAGGGGTCATGCATTGTGGAGTTAGCCCACAGTTATGGGTAAGCTAAATGTCTCTGCATATCATGACCCAACATGTGACTCTGACATTCTTTCCGCCCCCTCTTCCGCAAAATTTCCCTGAGCCATGTTGGGTTCATTTTTGGTCTGCTTCAGTGATGAGGTGTTGGGGGCCTCTGAGGCTCTGGCTCAAAACCATACTTTTCCTATGACACCACACTATATTCCTTACTCATGGAACTCCCCTCAACATTCCAGAGTTCTGCACTTATAAGGTTGCCCTAACCTCAAGTCCCAGCTCAGTGCCTATCACTGCAGGAAACTTCTCAGCTTGTGTTTGCTCTTTCTTCTGAGCATGGGCAGGGGGAGGAGGCAAGGACAAGGGGGAATCAAAGTTAAGACCAAGGTAGACCAAAACCAGAGATGGTACAAAGTCAGGGTGCTCAGAACGAACATGGACATCAGAATACAGTTAAGACACCCAAAATAAGGCAGGTCCAAAGACCAATTAGCAAGCAAGGCAAAAAAAAAAAAAAAAATGATTGTGCTGGAGAGACTTAACAGTTAAGAAGCTTGTCTGCAAAGCCTAAGGAACCATGTTCGACTCTCCAGATCCCACATAAGCCAGATGCACAAAGGTAAGGCAGGTGCAAGATCACACGTGCCCACTAGGTGGTGCAGGCATGTGGAGTTCAATTTCAGTGGTGAAGGCCCTGGTGCGCCAATTCTGTTTCTCTCTCTAAAACAAATTTTAAAAAAATCATGCTTAGCAGAAAATGAGGATAGGAAGAGTCCATAGGTCCATGCAGGGTTTGAGGTGGTCAGAGCTGGCAGTAGGCCAGGCCTGGAGCAGATGTCCACTGGTCAGAGTCACTGAGGCTACCTCTGAAGAGGAGGGTTCCTCTGCCACTGGGGTGCTATTACCCCAAGCTCCGAACCCAGAATCAGACACCGTAATCTCAGTGAGCAACCCTTGCCCAGAGACAGAACAATATTCACCTTTACAACACAATTTTAGGAGCCCTAGGAATCACACTGCCAGTCTCCAAAGTGCCGCTGACATCACCATCTCACTGATGCCTAAAAGGCCTTTGGTTGGAGAACAGGACAGAAAGAACCTTTCACCCACTCTGTCTCGCCCTCATCAGCACTATTCCAGTCACTATTCCAGTCAGCCTTTCCTGTTCCTCCAGTGAAAACTATAATGATGTATAAGTATACCGATGGTCCGCCAAACCTAACTGAAGGGGAAAACCTGCACGTGCGTACACACACACACACACACACACACACACACACACCAATTATATGAATAGCTGAGAGTAAGCCTGTAGTCTAGAGATGTCAGTACTGCTCCTGGCTGTCAGGATTTTTCTCTGTGATGTTGGATAAGTGCCTAAACTTTTCTGTACTTTCATTAGTTCATGGACAGTACGTCTAATCCTTGTCTCACAAGAATGCTGTGAAAATTAATGAGCATTTAAAAAAAAACTAAACAAAACTGACGTGAAAGCCCTTTGTATACCCTAGAGATGCTATAAACGCCAGGTGACCCAACTTAGAATACACATCTGTGTTTCTGTTTACAAGAGGAAACAAGAACATTCAGCTTTACAAAGCCATGGTTCGTAAGTGGAAAACAGGACATTCTAAGGGTATGAAAATTATGTTAATGACTGAGCTTAACATTTAAATACTCAATGTTTATTGAAGGCCTACAATGTGCTAGGTGTTGTGCTGAGCACATATTATCTAACTAAAGTCACAGAGTAATCCATTCAGTGACTTCCTCCCAGTGCCCGCACTGCCTAGCTTCTCGCCCATTTCTCTCTCTCTATTTAACCACATCGCCTCCTTCAACAAGGGTATAGACCCCATAGTGTGCTTAATGGCTGTCAACATTAAATGCAAGAAATAAGCGAAAGCAAAGCTTAGCAGCGCATCTAAGGAAGGAGGTTCAGAAATCTCTAAGTGGGGTCTGTGGAGATAGATCAGTAGGTCAGGTGCTTGCTACTCAAGCATGGGGACCTGAGTCAGATCCCCAAGCAACCATGTGAAATGCCAACCATGGTGACATGCCTATTTAATCACAGCACTGGGGAGGCAGAAACAGGAAAGCCCTTGGGCTCACTGGCTAGCTAGACCAGCCAAAATGGTGAGCTCTAGGTTCAATGAGAGATTTTGTCTCAGTACATAAGGTGGAGAGCAATCCAGTAATCTAGTAAGACACCTGATGTCAACCTCTGGCCTCCATACACAACGTGCACATACACACATACGTCAGTATATACACATACATATGAGCGTTCATACGTATATGCACTTACCACACACACACACACAAAGCAAGAAATCTGGGCTGGAGAGATGGCTTAGCAGTTAAGGCACTTGCCTGCAAAGCCAAAGACCCAGGTTCAATTCCCCAGGACCCACGTAAGCCAGATGTACAAGGTGGTACATGCATCAGTAATTCGTTTACAGTGGCCTAAGGCCCTGGCGGGCCCATTCTCTCTCTCTCTTCCCCCCCCCCTTCTCTCTCAAATAAATAAGTAAGGGGATGAAGGAATTTCTTAGCAGTTAAGGCGTTTGCCTGCAAAGCCAAAGGATCCCAATTCGATTCCCCAAGACCCACATAAGCCGGATGCACCAGGGGGCACATGCATCTGGAGTTTGTTTGCAGTGGCTGGAGGCCCTGGTGCACCCATTCTCTCCCTCTCTCTTTCTGCCTCTCTGCCTCTTTCTGTCTCTCAGATAAATTAATTAATTAATTAATTAAAAATAAATGAGTAAAATTTAAAAATAAAGGAGTTTCCTCCCTCAATCTGCATTTTAAAAAAAGAAAGAAATCTAAGTTTCATTAATTCCAAAGGCAATTCATAAGATAAATTATGAAGCTAACAAATCAATAGGAAAATAGCATGTGATAGACGAAATTCTTATTTACAATTCCCTGCCACTGGGTTCATTCTAGTCATGACGGCCATTTCCCAGATGCCAGAATTCCATGTCAGCTACGGAAAGGTGCACCCACCACCTGGAACCCGATGTCCTCTGGTCCTCTCATGCTGTACAACCGTGAGCAGGTCACCTCCCTCCTTCATAAAATCCAGTAGCTTTGAGTGGAAATGGTAAGAGCCCGTAAATAACGAACTAGCATTCCCTTCAACTCCAAAGTCCCACAGCTCCATGAAGGCACCTTGGAAGCGTCATCCGCCAGTGTCAATTGCCATGTCAATTCTCTCCTGTGTCTAATGTATCTATCATTAGGAAGGAGAAATACTAAAAGGGGCCTCTCACCTGACTCTTAAGTTCCGCTCTCTGCTGTCTGACAGCTCAGCAACCCGATGATTAACACACGAGGCTCCAGAGGGAGCAATCGCCTCCCAGCCCCAGGGTGGGTCACTGACCCCCAGCTTCCTGCAGCCCACGTGGTATCCACCTGTTTCCTCTTTCTCAGCCATGCAGTCCTCAAGACGCCGCCTCAGGTCCAGAAGCAGGCAGGAATTCGGTCCTCTGCCCTGAGCCTAAAGGCAAGCTGGGTTTAGGTTCGCCTTTCGGGATGGAGCTGGGATCTCCCTTGGCAGCCTCCAGAGCTAAGCCTGAGACCGCTGGGGCTCCTCCAAGCCACCTGCAGACTCCATTCCTGCTCTCAGCCAGGAAGTGCATGATGTTGGGAGGAGAGGGGAGGGCATATTATTCTCACACCAGAAAGGAACGGGCAGAAGAGGTCAAAAATCCAAAATGTGAGCATCTGCAGTGTCAAGTTCACCTATGAAATTTAAAGGAAACAGACAGCTTCCTACAGGTGAGATTGTTTAAAGCACCAAGAAGCCCTACCCAAGCTGCCTTCTCCACAAAGATAGATAGATGATAGATAGATAATAGAGAGAGGGGGAGGGAGAGAGAGAAGGTATGGGCCGTGCAAGGGCCTCTTGTCCTGCAAACGAACTCCAGATGCATAACACCACTTTGTGCTTCTGGCTTTACTTGGGTACTGCGGAATTGAACCCCAGGCCCACAGGCTTTGCAAGCATGTGTCTTTCACTGCTGAACCATCTCCCCAGCTTTCCACAAACCTAATGCCTAAAACTCAAGTGCTGCGTCTGCTCACAGGCTTCCGGTCTTTGTGGTCATTTGACGTGGCACAGGCTGAGGTGAGTCCTGTTTGCAGAAATAGCTGCTTCTGTGATAGGTTCTGAGACAGGAACTAAAGCCAAGGTGCATGAAGATGTCACCACAGACAGAACATGTCCAGGACTGGAGACCAGAGCATGGTTGGAGCATGTCCATACTGTCCTGTGACACTTCCACAAATCATGGGACCCAAAGCCACAAGTGAAAAGGTTAAGCATGTTGGCTTCATGCAAAGGCACTGCCTTAGGCTTTCTAGACTTACCTGGCCCTTATTTTCTCCTGTGTGTGTGTGTGTGTGTGTGTGTGTGTAGGGAGGAGGAGGACAGGTAGTGTGTGAGAGCACATATATGTAGTATAGTAAATGCACATGTGTGTTCAGGTGTGTGCACCCTGTGCACATGTGTGCAGATGCCAGAGGAAGATGATGTCAGGTGTCCTCCACTGCTCTTCCACCTTAGTCACCTAAGTCAGAGTCTCACGCTGAACCTGGACATGCTGCTGTCTCCATCCCCCTTACAACTGGGGCTTCAGGTGCGCACAACCATACCCAGCTTTTACACGGGGGCTAAGGGTAACTCTCAGGCCCTCACACTTGCACAGCAAGAGCACTAACCCACCAAGCATCTCCCCAGTCCAGGACGGCTGATCTTGATTGTGTGCTTGATTGTCCTGGGAGACATCGAGGAGATGGGGAAAGCTGCCCATGAGGAACGGGCACACGGGAATGGCATGTAGGACAACTGAGGAGAAAAGAACCACCCTGAATGTGCACAGCACAGTCCGGTGGCTGGAGACCTGAGTGGAACAAAGGCGGAAGAGAGAGGAAGCTGGCCGGCGTGTCCTGCCTTCATTGGTCTCTATCAGTTTATCTACTGCCACTGTCTGGGAACATCGGACTCCAGCTTCTTCAACCTCTCGACTTGGAGTCACACCAGTGACTCTTCAGAGAAAGTCTCGGTCATTGGCCTTGGACTGGGACAGCATCTTCGGTCCCTTTGTTCTGAGGGTCACAGCTCCTCGGACTGAGCAGCTACCAAATTTCCCAGATCCCTGTACCCAGCCGTTGGCAGACTACCCAGCTTCTCTAATTTTGTAGGCTGATTTAATAAGTCAGATAAGTAGATAGTTAGATAGATGTCCATCCTTAACATTTTTGATATTGTATGTCTCTGAAAATCTGGTGAATGTTATCAACTCCCTCTGAGTACACAGTAGAGACATTAGGTTAAGAACCCCCGGAATAGACGATTTCTAAAATAAGAATTTAATCCTAACACTATATAAACATACACATGTGAAGCCAATTAAGAAAATAAGACACTCAATGGAGAAATAATATCCATCTGTTATATAATGCTCTATCTGGGAATCTTCACATTTTAAAATAAGCTCTTTCTAGGTAACAAAGGCATCTGTTCCAGAGCAATCCCAGCTCTGCGCTCTTTTCTATTTTGTCCATGCTGGCCACTTCCCCACAGGTGACAAAGACATCCTCATCATCTAACAGCCTAAAGGAAATGTGTACTCCAGAGCGGGATCCTAGGAACCCTGAGCTAGCGTGATGGCCAACACGCTGTGAAGACACAGACTGGGGAGAATTCTGCTTGGAGAGCAGTGGCAACTTAAGGAGTCAGGACTTTGCCCCATCCTAAACACGACGTAGAGCCAGACTCTCCACCAGGGATGCTCCTAATCTCACCACACTACATCGTTCCCAATCTGACCAGCCTCGCGGAGCAAAATGAAATGTCAGAAAGTAAAAAAGCCAAGAAGTGTTGGGTTTTGTCCTGGCTACTACATTTAACTTCTCAGAGTCCCGGGGGCCTTGCCTAACTCCAGTGTTATTTAAAACTAAGAAAAATTTTGTTTGGGGACATCATTTTCTCCTAAAAAATTTTTAGGAGCATTTTCAGAATACTTTTACAATAATGTGATGTGGTTAGAATGATGGAAACATATCATGTGACAAAATCAAGCTTTTCATCCCATTTAAAATCAAGCTGCTTTTCTATCATGGGAGGAACCCCAGATTTCTTGGCTTGCCATTCAAGATTCTTCCCCAGGCTGGACTCCCTAAGAGGTCAACACGGAAAACATAATGTATTAGAATGCAAATGGACACCCAATGTTCCACATTTCTTTTAGTTTTCCTCAGGATCCAGGCCAATTAAAAAAAAAAATCTTCAACTTCATCAGCCTTTTATTTCCATCCTTAGCTCAAATTAATTGATAAGAAATCATTCCTGCAGGAAACAACAGAGGATCATGTAAGCTACAAAAACCAACCCACCAGGCAACATGTGGCACACAGGCTGCAGAGGTTATCAACTGTTCTCTGATTGGATACGAGGCCAGTTCAGTGGGAGGGAATTCATAGCTGGTTCTGAGAACCCATCAAAAAGTCTTCTAAACCGGGTGTGATGGCGCACACCTTTAATCCCAGCACTTGGGAGGCAGAAGTAGGAGGATCGCTGTGAGTTCAAGGCCAACCTGAGACTACGTAGTGAATTCCAGGTCAGCCTGAGCTAGAGTAAGACCCTACCTCGAAATCCCAAAAAAAAAAATTTAAGTCTTCTAAATATCTAAGTTTATCCCCTTTGATCCATGCTGCTCTCACTCTTGGCTAGAGAATCTGCTTTTTACAGAATGCCAGTGAATTCTAGGGACACCAAGATTCATCATTATGACAAGAAAAGAAAGCTAACTGTCTGGCAAAAGATGGATCATCTTTATCACATCTGCCAGAAGCCAGGAAACATTACAGAGGAAGTAAAGAATTAAACATGAGTGCTGCTCTCACTGCTAGGCTGGAATCCTCCGCCAAGGAGAGGGAAGTAGACACTGAGAAGACTCAAAACTCACCAAAGCAAAGAGTCAGAGGCTGCTGAAAGCTCAACACTAAAGGAGACTTTATAACCTGCCCTCCAAAGCTCAGGGAACATTACAGAAGAGGAGGTGGAAAGAATGTAAGAGCCACATGGTGGGACTGTGTACACTAAGGCGCTGTCCAACCCACAGAGACTGACTGGTGCGTTCATGACCCCACAGTGATTATAAGCTCAATGAAGAGGGTCCTTCAGGGGAAGGGTGCGGAGGAGAGGAAACATAAAAGTATAACTCAATAGGAATATGATCAATTTGCAATATGGTTATATAATAAAGTTCTCAATTTAAAAAAAAAAAAAAGACCAAAAGATAGGTCCTGCACAAAGCACCTTCTCATAACCAGCTCAAGCTCAGGATTTCCTGAACTGTCCCTCCCCCAGAACAGCTGGTCGCAGTTTGTTACAACATTTTCTAGCCAAAGGCCTCTCCCTCACGTGCGGTAAGTTAAAACGTCCGAGCATTTTGCATGCCAGACGATCGCCCCATCTATCAGAATGTCCACCTTCAACATCTCAAGAGCACTCAGCCCTGGATGCCTCCGAGGGCCAATGCAACAACCTCCTGATGGATCTTCCTAAAATCGGTCTTGGCTCCTCAGCGCCATTCCCCACTCTGTTCCCAAAGTGACCTGCCTGGTATCAGTTCTCTGCTTCAAAAGGAAACCTTCTGAAGTTCTCCAGTGCTTAGAAAACAAAGGTTAGGTGTTTCAGCCCAATGAGACTTCCTGTGAGTGACAGCCTGTCTTCCGCTGCTACCGCCATTCTTACCTTGCAAGCTACGTTTTTGTAAAAACTAAACCACTTACAGTTCCTACCTTACCTGACATGGTGTTCCACACTGACCCATCTTTTTGTATATATTTTATTTTTATTTATTAATTTGAGGGAGATAGATACAGAAATGGGCAGGTAGGAGAGAGAGAGAGAGAATGGGTGCTCCAGGGCCTCCAGCCACTGCAAACAAACTCCAGATGTGTGTGCCCCCTTGTGCATCCGGCTTACAAGGGTCCTGGGGAATCGAACCTGGGTCCTTTGGCTTTTTGGGCAAGTACCTTAACCACTAAGCCATCTCTCCAGCCCCACACTGACATATCTTTATTCATGGCAGGGCTTTGGCCTCCACTATCCTCCCCTCTCACCATGACTTCTTTATTATGTAACATTTGCACACTCTTCAAGGATTACTTTAGCATCCAGAAAGGTTTCACTCTGTACCAAGTATGGGTTAAGAGCCTCACTCTGAAGCTCCCGTAGAAATTTTCTCACACTTCTTACAACAATGTACAAAAATGCCATATTTTGACTGGCCACATTATCTACTATCTCAGAGATCACAATCTGGTGGCCTAAGTGCTAAATGCAACCCCAGGTGGGTTTTGTTTGCTCAGAGCATATCACTTTATTTCTGTTAATGTGCCAACATGTAATGAATTCGGTACAACTTCTACCAAGAGAACTTGGGAGGTGTCTACGTGGATAAAATGCATGAGGGCTTGAGTTTGGATCCCCAGTACCCACAGAATAATGCTGGGTGTGGTTTCAGTGCCCACCTATAATCACTGCAATGGGGATGCCAGACAGGGAATCCCTGGAGCTCACTGACTAGATAATCTAGCCAAGTCAGTAAGCTTTAGGTTGAACAAGAGACTCTGTCTCAAAGACTAAAGAGGAGTCCAACTGACAAAGAGCCACTCAGAACCCTTACCCACTGTTAGTAGGCGTATAAACTTGTACAACCACTATGGAAATTAATATAGAAACTCCTGAAAATGATGAAGATAGATATACCATTTGATCCAGCTATACCACTCCTGGGCATACACCGTAAAGACTCCACTCTTTACTACAAATATACTTACTGAACTATATTCATTGCTGCTCTAGTAACAATAGCTAGGAACTGGAATCAGCCCAGATGCCCGTCAACTGATGGATGGATAATGAAGATGTGGCGCATATGCACAATGGGACTCTTCTACTCAGCAGCAAGGAAACATGAAATGATAAAGTTTTCAGGAGAATGGATGAATTGGAAAAAAGTCATTCTAAGTGAGGTCACGCAGGAACAGAGAGACAAACATGTACTATCTCATCTGTGGTTCCTAACTGGGATCAAGCGGAGATGAGTGCAAATGGCCGTAACCACGAGAAATGTGGACCTAAAACTAGGATGAGACCACGAGAGAGAAGAATCGTGGAGAGAACAGAGGAGTTACTCGACAGACTAGGGGAGGGAGAGAATGTTGGGGTGGGAGGGGCTTGGAGAGGTAGGGGGTAGGGAGGGTAGGGAGGGAATTACACAAAAGTTAAGACAACATGAGTCAGTTCGATAGAAACCCTCCTTCGGACTAGCATTCTACAAGATACCGAAAAGGGGGGATGAGGGACACTCCTGACAGAGGTGGCCCCATAAAAGGTGGACAAAGCTTAACCTTCAAACCATGGACTCTAACTGATAAGTCCCAGGCCAGGAACTGGATTACACCCACAGTGAGCTGTTCACCAGGGAGATCCATGAGGCCCTCAAAACAATGTAGGCCATTGCTAAAACACTTGATTACCTCCTAGAGCTAAAAGGTAAGACCCTATTTATTGCTAAAAACAACACAGGCGGTAGTCACAGGACATCAAAAGTCCATTCTGGAACTGAAAGGGAAACTAGCACCCTCCCAGGTAGACCCCATAGTGCTAGAAGGCCCTATGGGAGCCACTGGAGGACAGTGGTCACTAACAGAATGAATAAGCAGGGGACCACGCAGACTATAAAATCAACCAGTCGGACAAGAAGTACAAACTTGTGCAATAGTAGCACACAGTCTCTGCAGATAACCAACTGTTATCTGATTGGACATGAGGCCCGCTCAGTGGGAAAGAATTCATCTGGAACTGGAAACCAAGTCAGAATTCTATGGTTCAAGAAATACATAGACTTCAGAGAGAAGACCCCACTGCTCTCTGGAGAAAAAGAATGGGCTTATACACACAAACTGTCTCTCAAATAACTATGCATACCCCCTTCAGCCCAAGCTCCTCTCACTCTTGGTCAGAGAACATGTTTTACAGATGACAGAGAAAGTGAAGGAGAACCAAGGTCCTTAGAGAAGACAAGAAGATTGATGACTACCCACCATGAGATGTGTCACCTCTACCACGTATGCCATGGCCCAGGAGAAATTGCAGAGACAGTGGTGACATGAATACTGCTCCTAAGGCTAGCCTGACAACCAGCTCCAGGGCGATGGTAACAGATACAGTGCTCATCCAAACCCATGCAAGCAGAAATCCGGAGGCTACAAAGAAACAAACACTAAATAAGACTGCCAACAGGCCTGCCATGGCTCAGGGAACATTGTGAAAGAGGGGGTGGAAAGATTGTAGGAGCCACAGAGAGGGTAGGAATGTCTTTAAGCACAGTCCTCCCACTACCCACGGAGTCTGACTGAGGCCTTCATGATCCTACAATGAATCACAATGAATACCATAACCCCATTGACGAAGGTCCCAGAGGAACAGGAGCAGGGGTGAAGGGATCAAAAATATATAACATAGTCGGGCGTGGTGGTGCATGCCGTTAATCCCAGCACTCGGGAGGCAGAGGTAGGAGGATCGCCATGAGTTCAAGGCCACCCTGAGATTCCATAGTGAATTCCAGGTCAGCCTGAGCTAGAGGGAGACCCTACCTTGAAAAATCACAATATCTATATCTATATCTATATCTATATCTATATGCATATATATATATATATATCCTGTTATAAAAAGTAATTTTACAAAAAAAGAGCCCCTCAGACAACTTCTGGCCTCCACATACACACATGTGCATGCACACCCACTTATACAATCATGCCCATGCACACGTGAACACACACACACATACAAATATACAAAATGCCAAGTAGGGGGCTGCAGAAATGGCTTAGTGATTAAGGCGTTTGCCTGCAAAGTCAAAGGATCCCAGTTCAGTTCTCCAGGACCCACCCACATAAGCCAGATACACAAGGTGGCACATGCATCTGGACTTCGTTTGCAGCGGCTGGAGGCCCTGGTGCACTCTCTCTCGTTCTCTCTCTCTCTCTCTTTCTCTCTCTCTCCCTTATATATAAAAATAAAATATTTTTTTTAAAAAGTACCAAGTAGGTATATAAAGAAGTACATAGAAAACATTAATTCCATGATCAACAAAGCTACAGTAATCAAAATAGTATAGTACTTTGATTTTAATTTTAAAGAAAGGCCAGAGGCTGGGAGATGACTCAACTGTTAAAGGCTCTTGCTTGCAAACCTACTGACTCAAGTTCAGTTCCCCAGTACCCATGCAAAGCCAGATACAAAGTGGTGCATGTGTCTGTGATTCCCAACATGCCTACATCAATGGGAGGCTGAGCCAGGAAGCTGAGGAGCCAGCTGGATTGGTGTACATACAGCCACAGAGGCAACACAACAAGGGACACCCTGTCCCAAGTAAGGGGGAAGGAGTGGACCAACACCCTGGGGCTGTCCTTAGACTTACACATACACAAGTGTGTGTGTGTGTGTATACATACATACATACACAGACAAACATACATATGTATGCATGTTTATATATATGTGTGTGTGTGTATATATATATGTTTGTACGTATGTGTAAAATTAGGCCAAATGAAGTCTAAAATATGCCTGACATATATGTGGGCAATTAATTCTGTCAAGAATATTGGGCTGGAGAGATGGCTTAGCGGTTAAGCGCTTGCCTGTGAAACCTAAGGACCCCCGGTTCGAGGCTTGATTCCCCAGGACCCATGTTAGCCAGATGCACAAGGGGGCGCACACGTCTGGAGTTCGTTTGCAGTGGCTGGAGGCCCTGGTGCGCCCATTCTCTCTCTCTCTCTCTCTCCCTCTCTCTCTCTCTCCCTCTCCCTCTCCCTCTCCCTCTCCCTTTTTCTCTCTCTGTCACTCTCAAATAAATAAATAAAAATAAACAAAAATCTTTTAAAAAAAAGAATATTATGATAATTGGAGAAAAGCCAATCTTTTCAATAAATGTTACTGAGCTACATACAAGAGAACAATATAGGACTCTTACCTTAAGATATTCATAAAAATTAACTTTCAGTGAATCAGAGGAGCTAAAAGTATAAAACTCAGGAGAAAATACTGAAGTAAAAAACTAACTCCAGGTTTGTTCACCAAGGCGCTCTACACACGGCAGGCAGCAACAATTTTTGCTTTATACACTTATACACTTTAAGGTCTATGATTAGGTGTGTGTGTTTTTAAGTTGCTATATTACTGTATTGGGGTTTATTGGTATATAACATCCTTCTTTGTTCGTTGAACAGTTTTGGACTTGAGGACTATTGTGTCCGGTTTTAGTATAGCCACTTCAGCTCTCATTTCTTCACTACTTGCTTGGATATATTTCCCCATTCTTTCTATTTACTTTTGTGTTTGTATCTAAAACACCCAATCTGATTTAGCGTTGGGGGAAAATGGGTTTATTTTAGGCTTATCTGAGGGCAAGTCTCATCGCGGTAGAGAAAATGATGGCAGCCGGCTCACAGCATTGCACATCCACAGCAGAGAGAGAGAGAGAGAAGAGCAGAAGCAAGAGAAGGCTAGCTTTAAACACCTACTAGGCTGAACTAAACCTCAAGGCTTGTCCCCAGTGACACCCCTCTTCCAGCAAGGCTCCACCTTTCAAAGGCTCCATCAGCTGGGGACTAAGTGGGAAGCTTAATCTTAAACACTTGAGGCTGTGGGGACATTTTACATTCAAACCTCCACAGTGAGACTAGCTGCAGGAGGAGCGCTATCACCTAGAGTTCCATGAGACTCATTGTGGCTGAAGTCTCCTGGATCACGTTATGAGGAGCAGTCCTAGCTAGAGCAAGACCTTCTGAGATGGAAGGCGTGGCCCCTTGCAGCTGGAGTAGAGTGTTACCAAGGACACCATGATGTTAAAAACAGCAGGATTGCCATGATAAAGGTCTAGTGTGTTGCCAAAGAGAAGCTGATCAGCTGACTGCTCCCCCCTTCCCTCCACTGGAGTCAACACGGCACAAAAGAGGGTCTGTCAACAGCTAAGCCTGACAACTTGGCTCCTTTGAAATGCAACAGGTTGCTTAAAAGATCTGCGGTGAGGCTAACATTCCCAGTAGTACTTTAGCAGCAGTGAACCGTTGGCCAAATGGTCTCAAGGAGAATTGGGACCCTCAATTACATCTTGACACATTCTGTGAAATAATAATAAATTTATAAAACATCTCAGAGCACCAGACCCAATTTCATGCACGGCAGCAATGAACTCCAGCCACACATAGTCTGTGGGTGGCCATCGACCTAGTTAGTCTACTTTTTCTCGTGGATCCTACATTTTCCTCTTTTTCTGTCTTTGTGGTCTCCATGAACACTCAACCATTTGATTCCTGCACTATCTTAACTGCTGTTGTAGTCTTCTCTTTATGAAAGCGAGCTGATAATGTACCAGAAAAGTCAAGATTTTTAGTTTAGGTTTTCTCAAAAAAAAAAAGTAATGTTATTCTCACTTATTGATGGAAATGTAAAAGAACATGGATACTTCTGCATACAGTTTGTCATTTTCTCACCAGGAGACATGGAAATTTTGCCCCCAGATATTTAACCAAGTGATCTAAAAACTTAGGTGCAGGGCTGGAGAGATGGCGTAGCAGTTAAGGTGATTGCCTACAAGGCCTAAGAACCCATGTTCAACTCCCTAGATGCACAAGGTGACACATGCACGCAAAATGGCACACGTGTCTGGAGTTCAGGTGTGATGTCTAGAGGCCCTGGCATGATGGCATGACAATTCTCTCTTCCTCTCTCTCTCTTTCTCCCTCTCTCTTAAAAACAAACACTTAGGTTCCTATGGAAGACTGCAAGTGAATGCTCATAGTAGCTTTATCCATCATCACCCCAAACCAGAAGCAGATGAGATGTGCCTCAATAACTAAACAAATAAACAAGTTGGTTTGATCCACACAATGAATACTATTCAGTGACTTTTTTTAGGAAAAAAAAAAAACAGGTGACTATCAAGCTACAAGAAAAAATATGTGGAAGAATCTCAAATGTGTATTCATAAATGAAAGAAGCCAGTCTGAAAAGACTATATTACTGTAACATTCCAACTGCATGTATGGCATTCAGGAAAAGGTTAAAAAAATAAATAAAATATATGAGTAAATCAATAAACAAATAATTAAATAGAATAGGGGGGAGGAACAGTGTTTTCCAGGGTTCCAGGAGAAAGAGACAGGGTTGCATAGGTAAAGTCCAGGAAATACGTTGGGGTTGGTAAAATTATTCCATCTGACTTTATGATGACAAATGGATGATAGAAGTTCACAGGACAAAGAGATAACCTTATGCATACATTCCTTTTAAAAGCCACTTGGGGGGCTGGTGAGATGGCTCAATCAGTAAAGCACTTGCCACACAAAGAATGAGGACTGGAATTCAGAGTCACAGCACCCGTGTGAATGCCAAGAGGGTATGGAGGCCACCTGTAATGCCAGTGTGTGAGAGGCAGTGATGGGATCCCCAGAGCAAGCTGGAAATCCAGACTAGCTGAAGTGGGGAATGAGAGGCCTGCCTCAATAACGTTAAAAACAAAAAAAGGAAGAGAGAAGGATGATACCTGATGTCAACCTCTGGCCTCCACACACACATGTGCACACACACACACACACACACATGCACCCATATGCACACACACACACACACGTGTGTGTACACACAAAAAAAGTATTTAGGTGTTTGGGAGGATACCAAGATGGAATTCAGAATGTGGCACAATAATATATAGTGTCAGGAAAGGGGTTGGGAAAAAGATGTTACCTACAGAGTGTGCAAGCAGGTAGAAGCTGTAAGATCAGAAGCAAAAATTAAGTACATACTCACTGGATTCTAGTTGATGAAGTTGTTTCCCAATAGGTATAGACTGATAATTTTGATACCACTGTAAAATGTATGTTCAAACTGAACAAGTTATAGATACCAGGTGAAGGGAGGTAGGTTCTTCCTGTTGAAGTGAGAAGTGGCAGATAAGCAAAGGGAATAAGCCAGAACGCCTCACCTAGAAATGCAAGCAGAATCAGAGAAGTGCATCTTATCCAGGGTTATCCACACATGTGGGGGGTTAGCAGGAGGTTGGGTCACATGATCACACAGGATGAAAATTCCCCAATGCACTACCCGCAAGCTGGAACACCAGAGATGTTGGCAAGCATCATTTAGCCAAAGAATGTGGAAATCACAGGTGGTAATGGTGCAGCCTCCAGTTTGAGGCCAAAGGCCCAGGAGGCCCTGGATGTCTACTAGTGCCACTTCCAGGCCTGTAAGGTTGGAGGTGTCCAAGGTGTTGCAGTGACCTCTGCATTGCTGGCATGGAAACACCCAACCAAGAGCAGGTGATGGGAGGAAAGGGTTTATTTCGGCTCCCGGTCTCGAGGGGAAACTTCATGGTGTCAGGGGAAAGGAGGGGAGAGCAGAGGCTGCACGTCATCTCTGCCACAGCAGGTGGCAGAAACAGCAGAACAGTGATCCCACCAGCACTGGCGGGCTGAGCTAAGACACCTCAAGATCCACCCCTCCTCAGAGACACACCTCCTGCAGCAAGGCTCTGCCTCCCAAGCCGCCATCAGCTGGGAAGCCAGCACCCAGGCTTATGGAGGACATCGGACTCGAACCACCATGCAGGGGCGGCATCAGGAGACATGCACCTACCCCACAAAGGAGAGGTGGAGTTTCCCCTTCTTCCACTTGCTCATTCCGTCCAGGGCCCCCAGCCGATTGAGGTTGACGACACTGCCCACAGTGAGAGCAGGTCTCAGTTCACTGACACTCACAGGCCAGTCTTCTCTGGAAATAACTTCACGGACACCAGGATCGATGCTTTACCAGAACTTTCAGCACCGTTCACACAAAACCAGCCACCACAACATAGCTGGTAAGTGTGTATGTACAGCAGGTGAGTTTGCATGCATATGTCTTCCTTTATAAGCAGACAAGGCTTTGAAGTAACAGCAGCCCAGCGGCAATAAACACACCTAACATCTAGTCACTTCTATTAACCATTTCCTACTTCCTCTGGTCTCTCCGTTTCTCTCTCCAAAAGTATGCCTAGGTGTGGTTTATATTGATTTTCAAGTTGGCAGGACATCGAATCACACAAGAAACAACCCTTGGACATGCCTGTGGGGGATGATCTTGATCAGGTTAATTGAGGTGGGAAGACCCGCCTTAGCTGTGGGTGGCACCCAGGTCCTGGACTGTCTGAAAAGGAGAAAGATGACTGTACACCGCATTCATCACTCTGCTTCCTCACTGTGGACCGAACGTGACCAGCTCTGCTTCATGCTCCTGCTACCATGGGCTGCAACTTTGCACTATAAGCCTTCCTCCCTTAAACTGATTTTTGTCCCAGCACCTGAGACATCTGGACATCATCTGTTTCAATTCTTTCAGTCCTCAGACATGAAACAGGGGCACAAAAAGGTGACATGTGGTTTCCAGAGTCATATAGCCAACTGACCCTAAGGCCAGCGCTGGCAAGTCTTGCTATTATGCCAGAGGCTTTTGCTTACAGGGTAAACTCCCAAACTGCAGGTCTATGGTCACCATATTTAATAGAGGAAGAGAGCTTTGGACCAGTCCTTCCCAGTAAACATTCCCCAGTGCCTTTCTTAGGGCTATGAGACAATACTGGAGAGAAATTTGCTGGGTTCCTTTTGGTATTTTAACAAAAACTGCTTCTCCTCTCAATTTCACAAGACTTTCTTTGACAGGTGCTGTGTTTTCTTATGAGCATAAATGTCCTTCCAAGATGAAGTAAATGGATTAGAGTTTGTTAATAGGAATCTCTTCAGAAAAAAAAAAATGAGCAAACAGAACAGAGGACATTTCAACTTGGCCCAAAATCAAAGAAACTGATTGACTGATGCGCTTATCTACTTTTTTTTTTTTAAGTTTCATTATATAACAAGGGAAAAACCATCTCAAATTTTCCTGGCCCTCACCCTTCCTGCCTCTCTTTGCTTTCTTTATAGTTAAGCAAAGACACTCAAAAAATTGGCTCTCAAAAATGTCTTCAGAGAAAGAGGCTGGTTGTGAGGTAGGTAATGTACTTTGCTTCCTGCTTACTCTGGAGCTCTGCAGATATTAAAACTCAAATTTCTTAATCATTCTCGTTGTTTTGCTTGATTGGAAGCAATTATAATAATTCACAGTGACCCATTAAATCACCTTTTCCAGTGGCATCCCATCTTCTCCTTTCCACATGTTTGTAATGTAACCTGAGAAACACGTGTTTTCCAAGGTCTTGCATCAATCGAGGGCCTATTTTATCCAACTTATTCCTCATTTTTCTCCAGCAGACCTCCCAATTCATCCAAGTTCAAAAATTTCTTTATTTTATCCTCCCTTCTCCTTCTCTGTCTCTCTTTCTTTCTGACCTACTCTACCCTGTCTCTCTCTCTCTCTCTCTCTCTCTCTCTCTCTCTCTCTCTCACACACACACACACACACACACACACGCAGGCACATGTACACACGTATACACCTTCTATTACAGTTACCTTCCTCTTGCTGGAACAAAACACCCAATCAGAAGCAGCGGGTGGGAGGATAGGGTGTATTTCAGGCTTACAGTTCTGAGGGGAAGCTGCATCATGGCAGGTAAATATGACAGGCAGCTGGGCATCACATCTGCTAACATACCAGGAGAAGACGGGCATCAGCAAGAGTTAGCTGGCTGGCTAACACCCAGTAGAGCTGGATTAATAAGCCCCAAGGTCCACTCTGACTGACACACCTCCTCCAGCAAGAATCCACTTCCCAAAGGCTCCACCAGCTGAGGATTACATATGAGTCTTAATCATAGATACATGAGGTCATGGGAAACATTTCAAATTCAAACCATCACACCTGGTTTACAATCACATTCTCAGATCCTCACCCTTTCTCTATCAATTCCTGCTCACCCTCTAGGCCTTACAAAAGTTTCACTTTTTCCATAAACGTTCCCACTACTCTCATGGAGCTAAGGGTTTTCATTAGACCTAAAGAGATGTCTCGCCTCACCATAAGTGCCACAGTATGTAGAGTATGTCTTACCATTATCTGCCTCAACAACAGACTGCAAGGACAGAAATTCTACATGACATTCAGAAGTCTTTGCTGCCCTGTTCCAACTTAGAGGAGAGAGGCAGAGAGAAGAAAATGGGTAGGTAAACAGTCAAGGACCCAGATGTCACTCTCAACCACCTTCACTTCTAGTGCTGGACTGAATACATGGCTAGGACTCCACATGCTCCACAGCAGAAGTCTACCTGGGATCCAGGTGTCACATGTTCACACATTTAAAAGTTGTTAAGAAAATAACCTGAGGGGTATACCCCTATAACTACAAAGCTGAAAGGTATACTTACAACTAGGAATTAATATAACTGGATGTCACAAAAGAGTAATGACTGAATATGCCTACCGTCTTAAGTTGTATTGCTGGATCAACACCGTTTGTCAACAATAAAATCATACAGGATTCATTTTATGACTTATTTATCTGATAAACTAAGTGTTCCTTATTTTCATTATAGCAAAATTGGTATTGTAATAACTAAGATTTTCATATATTTTGGATTCCAGGGACACAGATGAGATTTAAAAATAAAATAGAGCTGTATCAAAGTTTAAAAAATGGGGGTTAGGGACATGGCTTAGCAGTTAAGGCACTTCCCAGCAAAGCCAAAGGACTCAGTTTAGATTCCCCAGTACTCATGTAAAGCCAGATGCACACAGGTAGCACATGTATCTGGTTTGCATTGCAGTGGCTAGAGCACACCCATTCTCTCTCTCTCTCTTCTCTCTCTCTTTCCCTCTCTCTCTCTTCCTCCCTCTCAAATAAAATGTTTTTAAAAATAAGATAAAATAAAAGTTTAAAAACTGTATGATATTTGCCATCAAAAATATAAATTTCAAAAATAAAAAGTTAATTTTTGCAGTATCTGTTTAAAAAAAAAAAAAAACCTGTTTCCTCCAAAGATTCAAAATAATTGATGAAAACCAAAGAATAAAAATGCAAGTCATAATTTAAAACGCCATCTTTGGATTAAAATTATCTAGGGAATGCTGAATTTTACTTAATTTCCTTATTCAATTATATCTGACTAGGCATTATATTAAAACAAAATTATCACCACCCCAACGTCTATCTAGTTGCCAGTGAATAATTGGTACTGTATTTCGTGATGTTACATCTAGACCTGTGCATACATAAATTTGAGTGTTTTCTGTAAAAATTGCAAAATGCTCTTCAGCTGTCATGCACAACTATTGCAAATATTATGCTAATTATATGCTAATTATGAATAACTCTAAAACCACAATTTAAACGTGAAGGGAACAAAGAAATAGACAGTTGGTGCTACTAGAAAGTGATATTTCCTTATGCAAGAATCTATTGCATTCATGCTATCTGAGAAAAGAGCTGACAAACTAAAATTGTGTGTGATGGATGCGTAAATGCTGCAACCACTCACATTCTCCCGAACAGTGTCCACTAATGTCCTCTGTGACATTGCCCACAGACCTTCATTTAAGGTGAATTCCTGAGTCTCAGGACATAGTTGCACAGAAATAACTCACTGGTATTAGGAGAGTGCAGGCTTAAATTACAGTCCCATGCCCAGTTCCAAGCACAAAATCTCAAGGAATAGAAGCATCCATATGTTCCTTTTTTAAAACATCTATAACAGTTATATTGAGGCATAATTTTACAATATATAATTTTTCCATTTAAACTTCACAGGTCAGTGGTAGCTTATCATATATGCAAGGTTGTGCATCTAGTACCACATTCTATTTTAGAATATTTTTATCTAAAAGAAATTCTGCACCCATTAACAGTAACTTCCATTTTCCCTCTAACACTATTTGTTTGTTTATTTATTTATTTATTTATTTATTTTGAGAAATAGAGAAAAAAGGCAGAGAGAGAGAGTGGGTGCACCAGGGTCTTCAGCCACTGCAAACTCCACACACATGCGCCACCATGTGGCACATGTGTAACATTGCATGCTTGTGTCACTGTGTGTCTGGCTATGTGGCATCTGGAGATTCAAACATGAGTTCTTAGGCTTTGCAGGCATGCGCCTTAACTGGTAAGCCATCTCTTCAGCCCTAACATCCTTTGTTAAATTTTTTTTTTGGGTGGGGGGAGTTCTAGGTAAGGTCTCACTCTGGCCCAGGCTTACCTGGAATTCACTATGTAGTCACAGGGTGGCCTCAATCTCATGGTAATCCTCCTACTTCTGCCTCCCAAGTGCTGGGATTAAAGGCATGTACCATTATTAGCAGACAAAAAAATCATTTTTCATTTTGGTGTTTTTCAAACATTTTTTTATTTCTCTTCCCCCTCCCTGTTGTGGCCACCCATCCACACTTACCTTCCTCCATGCTCCTGATTTACAACAGAAGCACCAAAAGCATGGGGAAAAGACAGCTTATTGGCAAAACTGAATATCTACAAGCAGAAGGATAAAATTAGGTCCACATCTCTCACCCTGCACAAAAATCAATTCAAAACAGGTCATTCATTCTTTGGCAAATTTATTTTTTTTCAGGTGTTTGTATAGCACACCCAGGACCAAACAAGATTTTATGACTGACAGTCTTTAAAAATTAAGAAATGATGGGCTGGAGAGGTGGCTTAGCAGTTAAGGCACATGCCTGCAAAGCCTGAGGACCCAGGCCAGATGCACAAGGTGGCACATATGTCTGGAGTTTCTTTGCAGGAGCTGGAGGCCCTGGCATGCCCACTCTCTCTATATGCCTCTCTCTCTCTCTCTCTGTTAATCCAATAGATAAATAAATTAGATATTTTTAAAGTAGATAAAATAAATTGCAAATAAAAAAGTTTTAATTAATTTGGTTATCTCTCTCTCTCTCTCTCCCTGTGTGTGTGTGTGTGTGTGTGTGTGTGTGTGTCCCCAAATGTGAGTACAGGTATACAGGTGCCACAACACACATGTAGAGGTCAGACGACAACTCTCCAGGGCTGGTTCTCACCTTCCACCTCAGAGTTCTCATTCTCACTGCTCACTGTGATATGTTCACCAGGCTAGCTGGTCCACACGCTTCAGGGAAATTCTCCTTTCTTTGCCTCCCAGCTTGTCGGACACAGGCAGTGCTCTGGGTTAAAGCAAACCTAAGCTGTCTGACACTAAGGCCCCAGACTATGAAGAGGTCACAGCAGCCTGAACTGCCCGCCTGATCTTGGGGACCAGACTGTCAGGGGAGCTCCTCCTCCCATTCCCGGGGGTTGCAATGAGTCAGGATCTTCCCCCCATTCTTGGGAGTTGCAGTGAGCCTGGGCCCCTGGAAAAAATCTCCCAAGCTGCCACCAACTGAGGCTTGAGTATGAGGTTTAATCACAAACACATGAGGCTATCGGGGACATTTTACATTCAAATTACCACAGTGAGTGTGTGTCTAAAGGCAATAATGGCATAGTCATAGTCTTTGGGAAGAACCATAAACCAGGTAAGAGAAAGGAAAGTATTCCCTTGAGAATATGGAAGGGGAATGAAGACAAATTTGGCAAAGAACCATCATTTTTTTGTTCTTTCATCGTGTGCCAAATATTGTCTCTTGGGTTTTTAAATATGTACAAGTTTTATTTTGATAAAAAATTCAATTAAAAAATAAGTGTCACTGAAAGAGAGTGTGTGATCGCGGAAGAGGTGGCAGAAAGAATGTAAGAGCCAAAGGAAGGGCACCACTCCTTACAATGCAACTGCCCAGACATAAATTAGCCTCAATATCCATGGCCTTGCAGTGCCTAGCAATACGTTCACAAGACCCTTATAATACGAGAAAAAGACGATGGCATCAAAATAAAAGAGATACTAATGGAGAGAAGGAGGGGATATGATGGAGAGCAGAGTTGTGAAGGGGAAAATGGGGGAGGGGAGGGAGATATCATAGTTTATTGTCTGTAAGTATAGAAGTTGTCAATAAAAATTTTTTAAAAAAACAAGAAAGTGTGTGAGGTGAGTGTGTTTGTGACAGACTGAACAGAGAGAGTATGAATTTACCAAGGACAAGAATAAAATTGCTTCTTGGTGTTAAAAGACTACTTGAGATCCAAGACCATGGTTTGAAAGAGCAGCCAGGATGGTTATAACACTGTGTGCCAATTGCATTTCTTCAAGCACAGATGCTGGTGCTAAGCACACAGGGCTGGATGTGGTTCTGCCAAGTGGATATGCTGAAGTGAGAGAGTGGGAAGGGCAAGTTCGGGGATTATAATAATTGCCTGAGGAATTTTAAGTAGGTGCTGAAGAAGGAATCAAGACAGCACAGAGATGACGGGCAGGGAAAACACGATTGGACATCTTGGAGGGATACAAAGGTTGTTGGACTATGAGATGGGTAAAGAGAAAAAGCAATGGTGTTGGTCAGGGTGAGGCTGAAGTTGTGAAAGAGTTTGTATTGGTGGCACCAAGGCTGAGGTGACGCAGTAGACTGAGTGCAGGGATAAAATCACAAGAGTCCAAGAAAGTGAGGCGACAGGACTCACTGGGGGAATAAAATGACAAGGGATAAGGAGGGTGAAACTTCAGGGTCAGTTGTTGACACTCGCAATGTAGGTAGGGTGCCGTTCTCATGACTCAAGTCTGTGGTCTTTAGGCTCCTAAGCTCATGGGCTCAGGGTGGAAACAACTGTCTCACCCAGTCCACTCCACAATCTCCCCCGGTCACCTTGAGGGTAGGGTAGTATCTTACAAATCCTTGCAGATGATAACAGTGTCTTTTATTCAGAGGTTCTAGTAGGCTTTCAATTATGTGTGAATGTATGTGTGAATTTAAGTAGACATGCATAGTTCTGCTGTATCCACTCCAACCTGTGCCCAAACTAGCTCACACCTATCCAGGCAAACCCTCATGGGTCGACTTAAGTTCCATGCAACTGTCAGCCATACTCATTTGGGCCAGCCTATTCCTTCACCCCCTCATCTTTAACTCGTCTTTGGGCTCTGTTGTATAGCAAATTCTTCCAAATGGCAATATTCCCTCCTGAAGGGAGAGAGTCAAGAAGTCTGGAAGAGTTGAAACATAAAAAAAAGTCACACAACTAGGCTGGGGAGATGGCTCAGTGGTTCAAAGCACTTGCTGGCAAAGCCTGCTGGCCAGGGTTTAATTCCCCAGTGTCCACACAAAGCCAGATGCACAAAGTGGAACCTGCATCTGGAGTTCATTTTCAGGCCACCAACCAATCCCAATGTTAGAGGAGCAGGAAACAACTGTTGAGGGGCTGTCTCTGACCACTGGTGTGCAGCCATTTTCTCTGAACTGAAACATTCCCTTCTGAAGGGAAGAAGGAGGCCCATAGGTCTGGGGAAAAGATTGTAAGACCCCTCCCTAAAGTGACAAAAAGTTGTAAGACCCCCTCCCTAAAGTGACAGAAAGTTATAAGACCCCCTTCCTAAAGTTACATAAAGTTGTAAGATCCCCTCCCTAAAGTTACATGAAGTTGTAAGACCCCCTGCCTAAAGTTACATGAAGTTGTAAGACTCCCTCCCTAAAGTTACATAAAGTTATAAGACCTCCTCCTTAAAGTTACATGAAGTTGTAAGACCCCCTCCCTAAAGTTACATAAAGTTATAAGACCTCCTCCTTAAAGTTACATGAAGTTGTAAGACTCCCTCCCTAAAGTTACATGAAGTTGTAAGACCCCCCTCCCTAAAGTTACATAAAGTTATAAGACCTCCTCCCTAAAGTTATATAAAGTTGTAAGACCCCCCTTCCTTAAAGTTACATAAGGTTATAAGAACCCCCCTCCTTAAAGTTATATAAGGTTGTAAGATCCCCTCCCTAAAGTTACCTAAAGTTGTAAGACCCCCCTTCCCTAAAGTTACATAAAGGTTAAATACTTTGGTGGGAGCCTCTCAGATCAGCCCAGCTGGCTACCGGTCATGTAGTGTACTCCAGGGACACAGATTCCATGAGTTGCCACCTATACTGGGGTGGGCATTTTAGCATCTGCCTTTGAGTCATCGAGGCTCCTGTAAGCAACCTCTCACCGTACTCTATAAGCAACTCCAATAAACTCATTGGTTTTCCAAAACTGATTTTGGTTAATCATAATTTGGTTTTCAACTGAGCTCTAGCTGGGATGAATAGACATGTGTTCAATGACTCCCCAGCAAGAAAAGTTTCTAGAGGCAGACTCTATAGTTCAGATCCTATGGGTCACTTCAGAATGTCCTTTCTAGGCCGCCATCTGGTCCTTCAATAATCTTCAGCCAGTTTTTAGTATGGAGCTATGCACTATGGCTGCCCTCTATTTTGGATCACCTTGGGTTCAAATAACATGGAGAAATTTTTTAAATATTTTTGTTTATTTATTTGAGAAGAGACAGAAAATGAGAATGGGTGTAGCAGGGCCTCTTGCTGCTGCAAACCAACTCCAGATGCATGCACCACTTTGTGCCTCTGCCTTTACATGGTACTGGGGAATTAACTGGGCTGCCAGTCTTTGCATGCAAGTACCTTTTTAACCACTAATCTAGCTCCCCAGCCCAGCAAGGAGGAATGTATACATTCCAATAAGGTCCAATCCAGTTTGCCCAGATGGCCAGGTCAGTCAGCATGAGTGAGGGTCAGGATGGGTACGCACCACTCTCTAGACATTTTTCTCTTCTTTACAGTCTCACCAAATAGTGGAGACTTCTCTAAGAAATAAAAGGGTCTATAGGCATCTACTGTACCTTCTCCCTGGAGATGAAGGATTCAACACTCTGGCTGTCATTCTGAGACGAGAATACATACTCCGTTTTTTTAACCCCAGACAGTAGATTGCTTTGCATCACACAGTGGACATCAGGCATCGAGCATATGCCTGACACTTTGATCAAAAAGGATAAGATGGGCTTCAGAGTCATCTCAGTGGTCAAAGGCGCTTGCTTGCAAATCCTGACGGCCTGGGTTTGATTCTCCAGTACCCATATAAAGCCAGATGCACAAAGTGACACATGTGTCTGGAGTTCATTCGCAGTGGCATTGACCTTCCTATTCGCATTTTCTTCTTCTCTCTTCTCTTCTCTTCTCTTCTCTTCTCTTCTCTTCTCTTCTCCTCTCCTCTCTTCTCCTCTTCTCTTTTCTCTGTCCATCCTTGCAAATAAAAAAATATTTTTGAGGCTGGAGAGATGGCTTACCAGTTGAGGTGCTTACCTACAGTGTCTAAGGACCCAAGTTCAATTCCACATTACCCATGTAAAGTCCGATGCGATTAGGTTACGAAAATCAAGAAGACACAGTCTTCTTTAAACCCTTTTGTGCAAGCTACCTTGTGTGTATGAAACCAAAGGCTTTCTCTTCTAAAGCAAGGAATTTCTTGCTCTACACCTTGACTTTGTTCAAAGTAACGAAAAAAATAAATTCAATCAAAACTTTACCATCAATTATCTCAAAATCTTGCAACAGTGTTATAATTAGCTGGGAAATTTATAGGGACTAAAAATAAAATTTGAGTAATTATGTTAATACTGAATTTATGATTTTTATGATAGCTGTTTCAAAGGTGTTCTGAATTATTTTTTCTCAGAGGATTTAGATTTAACCAATTAATGTGCTGTTTTAAAATCTTTTGGGCTGGGGAGATGGCTCAATGGGCAAGAGAGCTTGCTATGCAAGCATGAGGGCCTGAGAGGGTCTGGGTTTGATTTCTCAGCACCCACGTACACAGCTGGTCATGGCCACACATTCCTGTAAGCCCAGTCCCATGAGAAGTGAAGACCAGAGAATCATGTGGCTCACTGGTCAGCCAAACTGACTGAAAATGGAAGCTCCCGGTTCAGTGAGACTGTCTCAAGGAAACATGTGGATGAGCAACAGAGGACACTTGGCATTCTCCTGTGGTCTCCACACGCATGCACATGGGGAAAATACAAATAAACAAAGAAAGAATGTTTCAACCTCAGTTCTTGATGATGTCACTGAACCACTGTATTAATCAAACCTGAAGTTGGCTGACATCTAGGCATCTTACTACGTGAGGACCAACGTACAAATTCCATGCACTTGTGTTCATTTCTCAAGCTGAACTATATTGTGAAAGCTGAATTACATGGTGAGTGTGATAAAAATTCATTCAAGAAGTAAATTAATATTTCATTGATCTTTGAATTTTCATATATTTATATCTTATTTCCCTAGGAACTTCTTCTTATACCTTTCTCACATATGACACTGCTCTGAACATCACACTGGATATACAGGTTACCCTTAACATACATGTGTGGATTTGCTTAGTTTTTATTTTGCACAAAAACCTTCTTCAAGTCAGGATAACAAGCACTCCTGGGCGTATACCCAACAGACTCTATATCATGCAACAGAAATACACACATACCCACATTTATTGCTGTTCTATTCACAGTAGCATGGAAATGGAATTAGGATAGCTGTCCATCAACAGATGAACGAGTAGTGAAAATGTGAAACAGCCACACAATGCAACTTCATTCAGTCATAAAGAAAAATGAAATTTCCAGGAAAATGGATAGAACTGAAAATTATTATATTAAGTGTGGTAGCCCAGACTCAAAAAGATGTGTCTTCTCTCCTTATGTGGAGCATAGTTTTGAATTTTTATACATGTGTATTTAGGTGGGAATGGGTTCGGTAGAGGTCATGAAACAAAAAAAGAATTCCATGACAGGGGAAAAAGAGGCTTGGAGGAAGAAGGTGGGGAAGGTAATAGACCGCACATAGCATAAGAGTGGAAAGGGACAGAAGGACATGAGCAGGGAAGCAGCAGGGATGTGGTAGGAAGATCAACTAAAACTAAGTATGTGTGAAAATGTGGTAAGAAAAATCTAAGGAAAGGAGTGTTATTCTCTTTCACATCTGGTAAGTGGTGGGAAGAAGAAGGAGTTAAAAGAGACTGGAATGAGGGTAAATGAGGGAAATGCCGGGTGCGTATGATCAAATTACCACAAACGAGACAGGCATAGTGATGCACATCTTTAATCCCAGCACTCATGAGGCAGAGGTAGGAGGATCGCTGTGAGTTTGAGACCATCCTGAGACTACATAGTGAATTCCAGGTCAGCCTGACCTACAGTGAAACTCTACCTCGGAAAACCAAAAAGCAAAATAAAAAAAAAAAACACATATATATAAAAGAAATTGTCAAAAACTTAAATTTTAAAAAGAAAGCCTACATTGGGGCTGAAGAGATGGCTTAGCGGTTAAGGAATTTGCCTGCAAAGCCAAAGGATACCATTTTTATTCCCCAGGACCCACGTAAGCCAGATGCACAAGGGGGCGCATTTGTCTAGAGTTCGTTTGCAGAGGCCGGAAGCCCTGGTATTCACATTCTCTCTGTTCCTCTCTCTCTCTCTCTCTCTCTCTCTCTCTCTCTCTCTCTCTCTCTGTCTCCCTCTCCCTCTCCCCCTCTCTCTCAAATAAATAAATAATAAATAAAACTAAAAAAAAAAAATTTAAGCCTATATTACTTTTCAATTAAATAAAAGGTATAGTGGGTCATGATAGCATGGGCCTGTCATCTCAACCTGAGAGATGGAAGCAGATCAGGAGTTTAAGGCCATCCTCAGCCACATAGTGAGTTTGAGGCCAGTATGGGTTACAAGAGGCCCTATCTAAAAAAGGATACAAAGAATATTGCCTTTTGCAAAACTTTATGTAGCCTAGACATTTGCAATTGCTCCATTTAAAAATAAAATCAAGCGGGGCATGGTGGCACACGCCTTTAATCCCAGCACTCGGGAGGCAGAGGTAGGAGGATCGCCATGAGTTCAAGGCCACCCTGAGACTCCATAGTGAATTCCAGGTCAGCCTGGGCTAGAGTGAGACCCTACCTCGAAAAACCAAAACAAAATATAAATAAATAAAAATCAGTCTCGACTCCCAGGTCAGATGGTGAAAGCATCCCGGCAAAGCAACCTGAGCAGGGGTTGGGGAGGGGAATAATGAGAAAAACAACAAAATACACTCTTCTACCAAAAAGTTAAGGTACATAAGAAATTATGAGCCACAACAGAGAAGTAGAAGAGATCCAGAGCTTCTAGAAACACACATGAGGAAACAGGGAAAAATAAAGTACACTCAGATAATAGTTAAAACAAGAGAGTAAAGGGAAAACAGGAAGCACTACAAAACAAGAAGAATGGCGAGAATAAACACATACCTTTCAATAAATAATAACTCTTAATATCAGTGGCCTCAATGCTGCAACTAAAAGACACAGGCTTGCAGATTGGATTAAAAGGCAGGATCCTTCAGTTTGTTGCCTCCAAGAAACTCACCTCTCCATAAAAGACAACAATCTTAGGGTGAAAGAATGGAAAATGGGCTTACGAAACAAACAGGTGCTGTTATCCTAATATCTGACAGGACAGACTTCAAACCAACATTAGTGAGGAAAAATAAAGAAGGTCACTTTATACTGATTAAAGGAACACTCCAACAGTAAGGCATTACAATTCTAAACATATCTGCACCTAACATGGGGGTTCGCAATTTCATCAAACAAACACTATTAGAATTAAGGTCACAGATAACAACAAACACAATTGTAGTGGGTGACTCAACACCCCACTCTCATCAATTAACAGGTCATCCTGGCAAAAAATATAGACATCAGGATTAAGTGATGTCATGGAACAAATGGACCTAACAGATATCTACATTACATTCCATCCAAATGCTGAAGAACACACATTTTTCTCAGCAGTACATGGACCATTCTTAAAAAATAGACCAGATATTAGTACACAAAGCAAATCTTAACAAATGAAGAAAAATTGAAATAATTCCTTGTACTCTACCTAATCTCAGTGGAACTAAACTACAAATCAGCAACAAGAAAAATGACAGAGTATATACAAAATCATGGAGACTAAGCAATACACTACTGAATGATGAAAGAGTAATTAAAGAAATCAAATAGGAAATCAAAAAATTCATAGTATCAAATGATGAGAGTACAACATACCAATACTTTTGGGACACAATGAAGGCAGTCCTAAGAGGAAAATTTATAGCTTTAAATACCTATACAAAGAAATTATAAAGGTCACAAGTAAACAACATAATGCTTCACCTTAAGTCCTTGGAAAAAGAAGAACAAGGCAAACCCAAAATCAGTGGATGGGAAGAAATAAGATTGGGGCAGAAATTAATGAAATAGAAACAAACCGAAAAAAAAAAAAATACAAAGAATCAATGAAACAAAGAGTTGGTTCTTTGAAAAGATAAACAAGATTGATAAACCCTTAACAAATATGACAAGAAGAGACACAAATTAATAAAATTAGACATGAAAAAGGACCGTTACAGCAGGTACCAAAGAAATTTAGAAAATCATAGGACATACTTTAAGGATATATACTCCTCTAAGTTTGAAAATCTGAAAGAAATGGATGGTTGCCTAGATTTGTATAACCTACTAAAATTAAATCGAGATGATATAAACCATTTAAATAGACCCAAAACAAGTACAGAGATCCAAGCAGTTATAAAAATTCTCCCAAATGAAAAAGGGCCCAGGCCCAGATGGATTCACTGGTGAACTTTACCAGGCCTTCATGGAAGAACTAACACCAATACTTCTCAAACTTTTCCATAAAATACAAATGGAAGGAATACTACTGAACTCCCTAGCCAGCATACCAAAACCAGACAAAGACAGAACAAAAAAAGAAAATTACAGACCAATCTCCCTCATGAACATAGATGCAAAAATTCCCAACAAAATTTTGGCAAACAGAGTAAAAGAATATATCAAAAAGATCAATCACCCCAACCAAGTAGGCTTTACCCCAGGAATGCAAGGATGGTTCAAAATACACAAATTAATAAATGTAATACACTATATAAATGGACTGAAGGACAATCACATGATCATCTCAATAGGTGCAGAAAGGGCATTCAACAAAATCCAACATCCCTTCATGGTAAAAATCCTACAGAAAGTGGGACTATAAGGAACATATTGCAACATAATAAAGGCTATTTATGACAAATCTACAGCCAACATATTAATAAATAGGGAAAAACTTGAAGCTTTTCCACTAAAATCATGAACAAGACATTGGTGTCTACTGTCCCCACTTTTATTTAATATAGTACTAAAAGTCTTAGCTATAGCGATAAGACAAGAAACACTCATAAAAGGGATACAAATTGGAAAGGAAGAGATCAAATTATCATTAATTGCAGATGATATGGTTTTATACATAAAGGACCCTAAAGCTTCTACCAGAAACCTGTTAGAGCTGGTAAACAATTTCAGCAATGCAGCAGTATACAAAATAAACACATAGAAATCCATAGCTTCTTGTATACGAACAACAAACATGTAGAGGATGAAATCAGGGAATCACTCCCATTTGTAATTGCCCCAAAAATAAATAAACCTTGGAATAAACCTAACCAAGGAAGTGAAGGATCTCTACAATGAAAACTTTAAAACACTCAAGCAAGATATTACAGAAGACATTAGAAAATGGAAAGACAACCCTTGTTCTTAGATTAGAAGAACCAATATTGTGAAAATGTCAATCTTACCAAAATCAATCTAGACATTTATTGCAATCCCCATTAAAATTCCAAGGCATTATTCATGGAAATAGAAAAAAATCTTAAAATTCATTTTGAATCACAAAAATACTCAAATAGCCAAAACAATTTTGAGCAAAAAAAAAATATAAGGCTGGTGGTATCACCACACCCAACTGTAAGCTATATCACAAAGCCATATTAACAGAAGCAGTATGGTACTGGTACAAAAACAGACATGTAGATCAATGAAACAGAATAGAGGACCCAGATGTAAATCCGGGTGGCTATAGCCATTTGATTTTTGACAAAAATGCCAAAAATATTGGAGAAAAGACAGCATCTTTAACAAATGGTAATAGGAAAACTGGATATTTATATGAAGGATGAAAATAGATCCTTGTCTTTCTCCATGCACAAGAATCAAGTCCAAATAGATCAAAGATCTTAATATCAGACCTGAAACTCCAAAATTGCTCAAGGAAAAAGTAGGGGAAAGCCTTCAACATATTGGCACAGACAATGACTTTTTTAACATAACCCAGTTGCTCAGGAAATAAAGCCACTAACCAGCCACTGGGACCTCATGAAATTACAAAGCTTTTATATAGCAAAGGCAACCTGCAGAATGGGAGAAAATCTTTGCCAGATAGACATCTGACAAAGGATGACTATCTAGGATATAAAAAGAACTCAGAAAAGTTAATAATAAGAAACCAAACAACCCAATTAAAATATGGGCTAGTGAACTAAATAGAGAGTTCTCAAAAGAAGAAATACAGATGGCATGTAAACATCTAAAAACTGTTCTCCATCCTTAGCCATCAGGGAAATGCAAATTAAAACTACTTTCAGATCCCAACTCACTCCTTTCAGAATGGCTATCATCAATAAAACAATTGACAACAAATGTTGGTAAGGATGTGGAAACAGAGGAACCCTTCTACACTGTTGGTGGGAAGGTACACCTATTGTGGAAATCAGTGTGGAGGTTCCTGAGACAGCTAAAAATAGATTTACCATATGATCCAGCTATAGCACTCCTAGGCATATATCCTAAGGACTCTTCTCACTACCTTAAAGATAACTTCCACAACCATGTTTATTGCCACTCTATTCACAGTCGCTAGGAAATAGAACCAGCCTAAATATCCCTCACTGATGAATGGATAATGAAGATGTGGTACATTTATACAATGGAGTTCTATTCAGTGGTAAAGAAAAATGAAATTATGAAATTTCCATGGAAATGGATGGATCTGGAAAGGATTATACTAAATGAGGTAACCTAGGCCCAAAAATCCAAATGTTGCATGTTCTCTCTCATATGTGGATCCTAGCTACAAATGTTCAGACTTTTGTGTAAGTTGGAGTAAAAATCCATAGCAGAGGCCAGTAAGATAGAAAAGGACTATAAGGGAGAGAGGAGATGGGAGGACTTAAGGGGATGGTATTGTATATATGTAAGTAGAAGAACAGATTGCTGCAGATGGAATGGCCTAAGCAATGTCAGGGGAAGAGATTGAGTAAAAGAAGCATGGGAGAGGGTTAATCAAAATTCAGGATAGTGTTAATAACCATATTATAATCTACTTTTTTGGATAATTATACACCCAGAAGACATAGACTGTTACTAGAAAAATTTCAGTGCCAGGGATGGGATACCTTCCAATGAGTTGTTGGCCAAGGAGGTCCCTGATGCCTCCAAAACAGTACAGGCTATTGCCAAGGCTCTTGGTTTCCCACCAGCAATAGATGGTAATACCCTATTGCTGAATACTCCACATGCCTGGGCTGCAAGGACACTGAGAAATCAAACTGGCTGAGCTGAAAACCTCCTCCCTGAAGACCAGCAGACAGAAAGTTGGAAAAAGCTGCACTGCATACAGCCCTCTGGGAGACAGAAGTCATCAGCGGTGACAACAGTGGACACTGCAAGCCTTAAGTTTGGCCAGTCAGACCAAATGACCGAATGGGTACAATAGTGGCATGTCTGTTATGGGGGAAACCAACTGCTCTCTAATTGGACTGGAGGCCCACTCTATGGGAGGAAATGCATGCCTGATACCGAAATCCTAATCAAATGCCTATGGATTAGCGGTTAAGGCGCTTGCCTGCAAAGCTAAAGAACCTCAGTTCAATTCCCCAGGACCCATGTAAGCCAGATGCACAAGGTTGCACATGCATCTGGAGTTTGTTGGCACTGGCTGGAAGCCCTGGCTCACCCATTCTCTCTCTCTTTCTCTCTCTCTCTCACTCTCACTCTCTCTCTCTCGTTCACTCTCTCTCGCTCTCGCTCTCGCCCTGCATCTTTCCCTCTCTCAAATGAATAAGTAAAATAAAATAAAATAAAATAAAATATTTAAAAAGTAGAATGGGGACTGGAAAAATGGCTTAGCAGTTAAAGCGCTTGTCTGCAAAGCCAAAAGACCCAGGTTTGATTCCCCAGGACCCACATAAGTCAGATGCACAATGTGGCACATGCATCTGGAGTTCATTTGCAGTGGCTAGAGGCCTGGCATGCACCTCCCCCCCCCTCTCTCGCTCCCTATTAAATAAACAAATTAAAATAAAACAAAAAGTAGAATGGAAAGCCAGGTATGGTGGCACACACCTTTAACCCCAGCACTCAGAAGGCAGAGGTAGGAGGATCCCAGTGAGTTCAAGGCCACCCTGAGACTACATGACTTCATAGTGAATTCCAGGTCAGCCTGGGCTGGAGTAAGACCTTACCTCAGGGGGGGGGGCGAAGTAGACTGGAGGTCACCTGCAATTATGGAGGAAGACCAGGGACAGCTCCAGTTTTCAAGAATGAAAATTCATGGAGTTAAATGGTATTAATGACAAATATATACAAATATGTTTTATACCACTCAACTATGCACTTAAATGTGGTTAAGATGGTTAATTTTGTGTCATATCCATTTTTTCCACAATTTTTTTAAATGTGGGGGACGGAATTCAAGAAACTGTCAATAGTCAATAATAGCTATAAAAAGTTATCTATGCTATTATGCCAAATTTGCTAGAATCTTGACATTATATAAAAATGAAACGTTATCTAAAAAGCCATTGTGTAGAAAGGAGTAACCCTAGAGCACGGAGTGTAGGGAAGGATCTCTCCTGCCAGCCCTGGAAATCATGAGGGGAGAACCTCGGGATGCTGTGTTCCATTCCGGATGACGGACGAGGTGCTGAGCTACAGTCGTTTAGGGAAAGAAAGGGCTCCTGGTTGGTGAACGAATTTGCGCGGCAGCTGAGCTACATTTGGCTCTGAGACAACTCGTCAGTCAGATGTGAAGGAGCTCTGGGAAAATCCCAGGGCGCACGTGTTTGAGCCTGGTCTGGGGCTGCTTCTGGAAGCCCCGCCCTGAGACAGGTCCACCCTTGAGACACCATCCCATGGAAAAGGAAGTGAGTGGAACAATAAGTTATAATTACAAGGGAGACTTGATGGCTGAGAAGCTGGGAAACATCTGACACCTCTCCGCTTCTGAGAGCAACTTAAGGTTACCTCCTAATGCGACGTTGGCTCCCAGGCCTCATACACTGCCTTCTCACCACCCCCCAAAAAAAGTTGTCACTAGATGCCAGAATATATCAGCTCCTTTAGATAAAAGAAATTTATAATTCAGTGTTGAACTGGACAGTCTCCTGAAGCCCTCCAGCTCCCTCATGAGGCAAAACGGTCCTCTTGATTTCTTCTGCAATGACCTGGGAAGCCAAGGGCAGACTTAAAATGTTCAAATACATTGTAAACCTGAGAAGCATTAATTTGATAAGCTTCAAGGCCACGGACAGATGCTCAGAGAAAGCACGGGAGCGCACGAAACTGTCTGAGTCAAAAGTGAGGAAGCCATTCACATGCCAAGGGCCATTTCCTCTACCTCGCCCCCATCCCGTTACACTGGAAGTCAATTCTCACAGTCCGCAGTGAGTCAGGCATAAACCCTCGGATTACGGCTCAGCTGATGTCATTCATGAAAACAGGGGGGTGGCCCACTGCATCAGAGGAAGCAGCATTTGACTGAGAGGATCCACCCTCCAGCCCTCTGGGGAGCCTGACTTTTCCAGGACACGGAAAACAAACTTCCTCTTAAGAGGGAATATGCTTTCGGTGTGGGAAAAAAAAAAACTGGAGGTCAATACATACTCCCCCTTGGCTTTGAGCCCACAACCAACAACACTTCTGTTCTTTCAAAAGAGATGAACACAGCTCCCCTGGTTTAACAGCCCCACTCAAGTGGCTGCACTTTCGCAGAGGACTCGGCCTTGACCCAGCAGAACCTACAGTGCCAAGTGACCTTCTCACTCCCTTTCTACTCTGCTTGTGCATTTAACAAGTGTCCTAGAAGCGTCCACCTCTCACTGGCTGCCACAGCCACCACTGCTAGTGTGCCAAGGGATTCGGTAAGGCCAAAAACAGAAGCCGCCATAGCTATTGTCACTCAGGCTTGATGTCATTGTTCTCGGCATTAACAGTGAGCTCTCACAACGTTCTGTCACTCGCACGGCATGGATTTTTCTTATTTGAACCTTGACAATTTTACGAGGTGTCAATGATGACAGTCTCATTATATAATTGAGGAAAATGAGACACCCATGGGGGAAAAAAAAAAGTGATTAATCCAAAATCACGCCAACAGGTGAGTGGAGGAGCCAGGGTTTAAAGCCAAACAGTCTAAACCCTTGCTGTCCAAACTTCGCAATTCTTGTGATATCTACATTACACATAGGGCAGGGCAGCCACTAGTCCCCTGTGGCTGCTGAGCACTTCTTAAAGTTGTATTTAATCTTAACTAAAATTCATGGTGTCACCTGTTCCTAGCAGTGACCCTATGTGACAGCACAGGCTGACAAACTCAGAACCAGTACAATTCAGCATGTGCAACATGGTAAAACAAAGTACAAAGGATCATTACCCTGGCTGTGGAGATCAAGCTAATTGGCAAAAGGCCAATCTTTGCACAGGCCTGAGGCCGTGGAAGGCTGTGCACCTTGGGTGGAATATCTTGAAGGCAGGAGCTCACAGCTTCTCCAAAGATTTCCTGATGAAATGATCATGTGATCTGAACTGACAAACACGAGTCAAGCAGTCATGGTCTATGAGGGCACGCACAAACCAATCTACTCGCGACTTGTCATGTGTCGATAATTACAAATATTCTTTCTGAGGAATCTTAAATGAAAGCTGTGCGTGCTGTCAGTACGGGGGCCTCTCTCCAGGGAACCCCCGACTCTCCATTAGATGGGATTTTCGTGTTATGTGTTCATTTTGCTTTAACCCAAACGCCTCTGGATGGTGTGTAGACCTGGCCTCCTTTGAATTGAAGTGAAATCAGATTCCAGTAAGCACCAGTGTCATCCATGAAGGCAAAGAGGGTCATCATGAACCTGTGGGGAAGCGCACGGGCTGCAGTTACGTGGAATAGCGGGCCCAGGCTCTCCAGGCAGGGAGGGTCTTGCCTTTAGCATGTTGAACGTGCACATCTCTCCGCCCGGCAACTCCTACCTGCACCCTGCCTTCACCCAGTTCCTACCAGCCTCTCCACATTCCACTCTCCATGCCATACCCAGGTCAGGACGCCGGAGGACATGGAAGCCTAGGATACCCAAAGAAGTGTGCCAGAAAAAGACCCATTGGGCCACCTGCCTGAAGTTGGCAAAGGCTCAGAGTCTGCGTTCCCCAAGGCACCATGCAAGACAATGCACGAGTTAGTTGTTGCAGGATGGACTTGACAGTGGGGAACAGAGAGGACAATAAAGGTGGGCTGGGTGAGCAGTTACAATGACATGATGATTATTCTTCATGGTCAACTTGACTGAGTTTAGAATCACATAGCAGATTGGTGAGGTGCACCTCTGGGTATGTCTGTGAGGATGTTTCTAAAGAAGATTAAGTGGGGAAGAACCACCCCAAAGGTGAGCACCATCACCCCATGAGCTGGGGTACCAGAGTGAGTGAAGGGGGATAGGTGAAAGCTGGGAGAACACCACATTCCCTTTTCTCTACTCCACCACACCCTCCCACCATGATGATCTGAAACCATGAACTTAGCCTCCCCCCCCCCAATAAAAAAGCCTTCTTCCTTTGTTCAAATCAGGTATCTTGGTCACAGTAACAAGAAGGAAAATAGCTACTACAGAAGGTGCCATTGAGGAAGAGAGACTTGATTCAGTCTGTAAAGAATGGATGAACTTAGAAGGCCTCAGAGGATGGGAGATGATATTGGAGGTGGGGAGGAAATGTGAGCAGAGACAGAGATGAGTGGACACAGGGAAAGACAGAAGCCCACAAGCAGATGGCAGACTGTGCACTGCTTGAGGTGAGGCACGGTCAACTCAACTTCACCTTGGGAGCTCTGGTGATGTCAGAGACAAGAGAACCTGAGAGACTGTTCACTGGCAGTTGATCCCAAACCTGTGGAATATGTAGATATAGAGATTCCAGAGCCACCCTTAAAGGACTCCACAGAACTAAGGCATAGACCCAAAGCCAGTCCGGTGCTGTTTTGTTGTTGTCATTGTTATTGTTGTTGTTGTTAACCAGACAATGGGATGAATCTGATATTTCCAGCGATCTCATTGGAGCTTAAGAACTACCGACTTCAACCATTCCCTGTTTAAGCAAGAACCTGGTGGTTTGAATGTAAAATGTTCCCCCATAGGATCATGTTTGAACTCTTGGTGCCCAGCTGGTGGCTCTGTTAGGGAAGGTTATGGAACCTTTAAGAGGTGGAGCCTTGCTGGAGGAAGTGGGTGACTGAGAACAGGCCCTTCTTTCTGTTCACTCTCTGCTTCCTGACTGCAAACACAGTGTAACCAGCTGTGTTCCCACTCTGGCTGGGATGCCTTCCCCTCAAAACTGTAAAACAAATTAAATCAGTTTTCCTTCCATTAGCTGCTTCTGATTGGATATTTATTCAGAGCGATGAGAAAGGAACTGATACAAACCTACTCAACCGCAAAGATGAAGAATACACTTCATTTCAAAGTTGTTCAGGATGAACGAATGACCTGGACTCCCTTGAAAAGCTGTTCTGAGCAGTGTGATAAGCCTAGCTTGAGGTGTGACTCATTGTGGGGATAGGGGAAGGTGACAGAGTGTCCGTGAACAGTCTGATCAGCTTTAGCATGGCTGTCTTGGAATGAAAGCTTTCTTGAAGGAAATTCAACATTGTTTCATCCATGCCTCCATGTGACAATTGAAGCTGAGACTTGAAGACAAGAAGGAGCGTATCCAAGCTCACACAGCAATGAGCCTCAAACATCAGGTGCCAGGTATACCAAGATTTCCTGCCAGGAGCTCTTTGACTCTGGTGCCAGGCTTTAGATACGGCTGTGTCCCCCAAAAGTCTATACACCAAGGGTGGCATGCCCAGGTGACACCACTGGGAGGTGCTCTGGACCATTAGGAGACAGACAGGGCCTTGCTGAAGATGCAAGATCATTAGAGGTGTGTCTTTGAAAGGGATTATGGGACCCCTATCTGTCCCTTCTCTCTGTCTCTGCTTCTTGGCTTGAGATGTAACCGTTTTGCTCCTTCATGTGCTTGCATGATGGGTACTGCCACATGTCTCGCTCACCAGAACTGAGCTGATGAGACCCTATGCCTCCTTTGAACTTCCAAATCTGACCCAAATAATTTTTTTTTAATGTTAGCTACCTCTGGTATTTTGTTATAGTAACATGAAGCTGACAGGTGCACACTCACTAGTACGCCTCTCCCTAGCTCCCCTGGAAAAAAGGCAAATTTTCCCCAGTATTGACTCCAGTGTTCCACCCAGAACAAAGGACCAAGCCCTTCTGATGAACTCTTTGGGGCTGTTTTCATTAAACCGTTTTATTGACAGTGGTTCTCTATTAAAGAGCAGGTACTTCTCTTTAAGGAGCCTTGTTTTTCCTCTCTCAGTATCTCCCAAAGGCTCGGGGAGATCTAGGAAAGAGAAACCTCTGCCAGTAAGATAAATGTTAGCATTTATTAAGGGAGAAAAAATTAAATGCCACACACAGTGTTTGCTGCTCCTATGGGGAAAGGATGGTCATGAGTCTTGGTTTTACTTTGAATCTCCTCGCAGTAAACACAGGTCCTCTTCAGGTTTGGGTTTTCCTTTCTAAACTGTGCGTACTCCTGCCAGTACTTTGACGCAGCGCTGGTGTGCCCGTGTGGCAGAGTCAGAGTGGGGAGAGCGTGCAGTGGCAGTTCTCCTGCCCTCTTTGGAGTGCCACATTCCCGTGCGGGGCCAGCAAAACCAAAATGAACCACCTGGAAGGACTGAAAAGGCAGACTCTAAACGTGACAACAATCCTGCCTAGACTCTTGGGAGGTGTCACCTTGGAGATGCCATTCCCCTGGTAATACCACGATGCCTATAAGCATGCCCCTTTGTAGCCACTTTATGGGGAAGGAAGAACCGTGGAGGGTTGGGATTGTAATGCACAGCCCCCTCTCCCTGCCATGAAGCATTCAGGCCCAGATAGTAAAAGTCTGCTACAGACCACAGCCCCCTTTGAGCGACAGATAGGAAATCAACCAGAGGTCTCCTGGTTCCACAAAGTGCTGTTTTTTCTTTATTGTCACTTGTGAACATCACAACAGGTTTTGGGCCTCATTTTGATGTCCTGTCCTCTGAATATATTTCTCCTCTTTAGTCTGAAAAGTTAGGATTAAAATATCTACTCACATCTCATAGAGATAGCCAAAAAAAGAAAATCAAATGACACCATGGAAATGAAAGCTCCCTGAGAAGGGAAAAGTATTCTTTTTTAATTATTATGACACTGTCCCCATCTCTCTAACAACCTCCTTAAAAGAGTTGCAGCGTTTTTCTGGGCTGGGGAGATGACTCAGCAACTAAAGGCATCTGTTTCCAAAGCCAGTTTAGGTTCAATTCCCCAGTGTCCATGTAAAGCCATGTGCATATGCACAAAGTGGTGCATGCATCTGGAGTTGGTTTACAGTGACAAAAGGCCCTGGCATGCCCATATTCTCTCTCTCTCTCTCTCTCTCTCTCTCTCTCTCACACACACACACACACACAAATTTTTAATAAAAGAATAGTGACCGTTTTATCTAAACAACAAAATCTCCCAAGAAGAAACTGAGGCAGGAAGGCTTGAGCTAGTGAATCTCGTGGATAGAGTGTTGTTTTCATTATCTCTGCAACCAAATACCTGAAAAGGAAACAGCTTAAGAAAGATGTTCGTTTTGGCTCACAGTTTGAGGAGATACAATCCATTGAAACCAGGGGTTGTGGGGGGGGGGTGAGGCACGATGGCGGGCAGCTCGATGGAAGCAGGAGTGGACAGTTTGAGGGGACACAATCCACCATGGTGGGGAAGGTCTGGTGGCAGGTAGCAGATGGAAGCAGGAGTGTACATCCGGGACTCCTCACCTCCTTACATGTCAGCAAAACAGAAGGAAGAGAGGGACTGAGGGCAGAAACAGGGCTGGGCTATGAACCTCAAGGCTTACCCCCAGTGACCCATTTGCTCCAGTGAGGTCCTAGTATTAAAGGTTCCACAACCTCCCAAAACCGAACACTCACTAGGGACCAAGTGTTCAAACCCATGAGCCAGTGGGTGACATTTCACATTTAAATCATAGCACATAGGTTGTTCTTTTCTGATAAACATGCACACATTAGCTGGCTATGGTGGCTCATTCCTATAATCCCAGCACTTGGGAGGTTGAGGTAGAGTTTGAGTTTGAGGGCACCTTGGGCTACAGAGTAATTCCCAAGTCAGTTTGGGCTAAAGAGAGATCTTGGACCCCCCCCCCCAAAGAAAGAAATGCCTAGGTTATAAGTATTTTACAACATTGGGTTCACATGATAGCATACTCATAGGAAGTGAGAGGAGGAATTATTCCTTGTGGGTTGCTAATAACAACCACACATTTCCTGTTTAAAAAAAAATCACCCCACTAGTGCTACATGCCTGCAACCCTGACACCAGGAGGGAGCTGAGGCAGCAGGATGCAGCAAGATCCTGTCTCAAAACCAAAAGTTACCCACCATTCAAGAAGAGTAGACAAGTCATTCCTCATTTCAAGTTGTTTCTTTGGATGGAATGGAATATAAGCAAAGGGGAGACGTGCCTGTCACAATCTCCACCCCAGAAAATAAAACCTACGACGCTCCTCACAATGTTTCCTTCTTTTCCAGTGTGCAAAAGAAATAATAGTAATTAAAACCAAAAGAAAGAATTCCTGAGTCACTTCAACAGGCGTAGGTGACCAGGGACAGAGCTAGAAGATCAGGTAGGCACTGTGCCAAACATCAGATAAACGGTACTACCTGGCAGTCCCGGGCCCTGCCTTCCCTTGCCAGCACTCCAGAATCAACTCCAGCTCACAGTAGTAGAGCACTTGATGTTTTTAATAAATAAATATTTCTCTAGGCATTTGTAGAGCCAGGGTATGGGATCCATTTATTTGGAACCAGAGTTTTATGTAGTGTTTTATTGCTTTTCCCTTGTAAGACTTGTTTTCTTCCCAAGGACGAGTGCTCATTAATTTCAACCATAGTTCTTTGTTATGCTGAAAATTTGTACTCATATTGGCTGTCACACAAGCTGGGGTTCACATAGCAATCAGTGAGCAAATATTTATGAGTACTCAAGTTAAATTGGTTCCTCTAAGAGGCGCCCTCCAACACCACGCAGAGTGAAACAGCCACATAAAGATGCTAAAGAGCCGGGCAATGTGGCACACGCCTTTAATCCCAGCACTCAGGAGGCAGCAGAGGTAGGAGGATCGCTGTGAGTTCCAGGCCACCCTGAGACTACATAGGGAATCCCAGGTCAGCCTCGGCTAGAGTGAGACCCTGCCTCGAAAAACTAAAATAATAAAATAAAATAAACAGAGGATGGGGAGATGGCTCTGTAGGTAAAGCATTCACCTTGCAAATGTGGAGTTGAGGTCAGTTCCCAAGTAACATGCTGGCTGTGGTGATGCGTGCCTGTAGTCCCAGTGCTGGGGAGGCAGAGACAGGAGAATCCTTGGGGTTCTCTGCCCAACCAGTCTAGCTGAATTGGTGAGTTCTAGGACAATGAGAGACCCCGTCTCAAAAAGAGGTGAACAGCTGGACAGCATACCAAAATAATGACACCCAAGGGCTGGAGAGATGGCTTAGCGGTTAAGCGCTTGCCTGTGAAGCCTAAGGACCCCGGTTTCGAGGCTCGATTCTCCAGGACCCACATTAGCCCACATGCATAAGGGGGCGCACGCATCTAGAGTTCGTTTGCAGTGGCTGGAAGCCCTGGCGCGTCCATTCTCTCTCTCTCTCTCTCTATCTGCCTCTTTCTCTCTCTGTCACTCTCAAATAAATAAATAAAAGTGAACAAAAAAAATTTTTTAAATAATGACACCCAGGGTTTGTCCTCTGTCCTTCACATGCATACACACACATATAAGCACACACACACACACACACACACAGAGAGAGAGAGAGATGCACACCACACACACATGCACAATAGAACTTGGAGTACCTGGTGTGACTCTTCCAAGTATGGTGGCCAGGAAATCCATATTTTCCATGCCTATCCATTGGGATTTATTTTACATAGCTATGCAAACAATTGGCTACTAGGTCACTGCCTTACAATAAGTGACAAGTATCTTGAAGATGCATGGCAAGGTTAGTCCTCCAGCACCTGAAGAGCTTTCTACGGCACTTGGTACAGAATTGACAGATCTGCTGACATATATTGAAAGTTCCCTCTGTGCTGGGCTTTCCATAGGTCATCTCATCTAAACCTCCCAAGAAGTCAGTAACAGACCCATTGATGTTTGTCCCCCATGGAAGATAACAACTGAGGCTTAAGAGAGTTTCAGTCTGCTGCTTCAGGTCATACAGCTGTCTCCCAAGGTAGATGTGCTATCACACCCTCACAGACAGACTCCCAAGACTGCAGAAAGCAAAGGTCACCTCAGAACTAGGACCCTGCCTCCCAGGAATTCCTTGGGTTATATGTTATCTTGCCTTTTTTTTGGGGGGGGGGTTTAAGTTCTTATTGACAACCTCCATTCATATACACAATGTACCCTGATCATAATCCCACCACCACCCTCTTCTCTCCCTTATTCCCTATTCCCCCTCCACTGAACCCACTCTACCTAACTAGACTGTCTTCTATTCTGATGTCATCGGTATTTCCTGCCCTCACACACTGCAGGTCTTCTAGAGATAGTGTCAGTCACTGTGATGTCATGAATACCACGGCCACTCAGTGTCGGGAAGGCAGTATTGCCAAGCACTCCTCCTCTTCCTTTGGCTCTTACATTCTTTCCACCACCTCTTCCAGTATGACCCCTGAGACTTCAAGGATGTGATAGAGGTGTCCCATTTGGTTAGTTGAACACTCCACTGTCACTTCTTCTCAACACTGATGAGTTTTGAGTCTCCCCATGATCACCACCATCTGGAAAAAGAAGCATCTCTAACAAAAGTGACCGTAGCATTAATATATGGGCATAAACCTAAATATTGAGAGGGAAATTTGGTTGACATACTATACCCATTTAGTCAAACAGTAGTAGTTTCCCCAGTAGGGCTTATGACCTCTCCGACCATAGACTTCTGATTAGGTTTTTAGTATCAGGCGTAAATTCCCTTATGTAAACTAGGTCTCAACTCTAATCATAAAGCAGTTGGGGGGCTGGAGAGATGGCTTAGAGGTTAAGAGGCTTGCCTGCAAAGCCAAAGGACCCAGGTTCCATTCCCCAGGACCCACATAAGCCAGATGCACAAGGTGGTGCATTCATCTGGAGTTTGTTTGCAGTTTCTAGAGGCCCTGGAGTGCCCATTCTCTCTATCTGCATCTTTCTCTCTCTCTCTCTATCTCTCTCAAATAAATACATAGCAATTTTAAAAAAAAGAAAGTAGTTGTCTTTTTTTTACATTTGTGTATATGATTTTTCACATGTGTATATGCCTGTTCGCATGTGTATTCATGTTCATGTGTGTATGCATGCTCACGTGTGTGTATGGGTGCATGTGAGCACATGAATATGAAGGCCAGCAGTCAACATTGGATGTCTTCCTCTGTCACTGTCTAGCTTATTTCTTTGAAGCAAGGTCTGTCACTGAGCCTGAGCTCACGGAGTTGGCTAGGCAAACTAACCAGCAGTCTCAAGAGCTCCTCCTGTCTCCATGTCCCTTAGTGCTGGGATTGCAGGCACACACCATCACATCCAGCATTTCACGTGGGCACTGAGGATCCCGACTCAGCTCCTCACACTTGAACAATAAGCACTTTACCCACTCAGCCAGCTCCCAGCCCCTATCCTGCCTTTAAGGAGTCCCCTTCTCCAGGACAGCTTTGCAAAATTGGCCTGTGTGTGCGTGAGGATGAGTTAGCTTAAGCCACAGTAACAAAAACACCTCCAAAACCTCAGTGACTTAGCACAACAAAAAGCTTACTGATTTCTTTCTTCATGTATGCTGGAAGCCCATTGGCCAGATCCACTCATGTGACCTCCAGCCTGCCTCCCTGAGACATGCTTGTGTGGGCAGTACAATGACTGTCATCAGGGATATCCATATCCGTGCCCCCTCCAGGAACGCAATGGAAAGAGGTCCACACATGACTTGGGAAATGAACGCTTTCCTAAGCTACAATTTCCACGTTTCTCAAAGTATATGATTATACTCTTGCCCTTCAAAGATCCCTACAGCATGTTTTATGAGTCTACAAATGAATGTCCCTTACCAAGGACATGCCCCAAGGCAACACTGGCACCCTCCAGAGGATATGGAAACATCTCAGGGCGAGGCTATTCATGGCACAAGTGAGGCTCCTGACTCTGCTTGAATCGTGGCTCGGGAGGCTCTTCGCCAACCTCACAGAATGGGGTCAGCGGTTCATGGCAACTTCCAGGCCTTTGGAGATGCTGGGAGCTTTTCTGTTGGTTTTCACACCTAATAAAAAGAAATTTCCTCTTTTCAAAGGGCGTGTTTTTTTCTGGTTTGGAAGATTAATGGTTACAGACTTTTGCTGTTTTGGATTGGTAAAATGAAAAGGACATCCTTTTTTAAGGCTGAAGGTCTGGATTATATAGGACAGGTAGATTCACCCAGGTCACACAGTGAGACACAAGCAAAGTAAACCCACTGCCTGGGATGGACCTCACCCCAGGCAGGAAATCACTCTTGGATAAAAATCCCTGCCAAATGGTTCATGATGAATGAATGTTAATAGTCCCCAAACGGATTTCACATCCCTTTGAACGAGGAAGGAAATGGACTCTAGAGTAGATTTTGGCTTGATTGAGTTGTAAAAGCAATGCCAGTTGGGACATATCCTTGATCCAACCCAGGAGATGGCTCCTCTCTGGCACTTTCTGGGAGGAGGGCCATTTTACCTTTCCTAGAAATGGGATTAAGGGGAGGTCTGGGAAGTGCTCAGTAACACGCAGGATGGTCCTTCTGAATAGCCACCCTGTGTCTGCATGGACACCCACACAGCTCATCCACTGCACTGTGTTCACACTGGGGGCACGTCCCTGCTGCATCTCACTGGCTCCTAGAGAAACATTTGCACACCAAGGGAGCCAGCCTGCGGATGAAGAGCAGGACTCAACACCAGCGCCACCCCCTTGCCTGGCAGAAGGAATAACTCCAGATGGATCTCAGGCCAGGCTACTCCATCCACTTCCTTCTCTGTCACCCCAACTAACTGCATGCCATCCAGCAGAGCAGGGCCAAGGGGCCTGAGGAGCAGCCAAGATGACCCATTTACACCCCATGGACTGTGACCATATTCTAGCATTGTCATCATGGTGGTCTCGGGTGAGCCAGTGTTCCTCTTGCTCCAGAAGCTTCCCTCGGGTAGCTGTAAGGATGATCTTGCAAGTGCTTCCTCAAACAGCTAGTTTCTCATTTGATATTTATAGGAACTTAGAGAGATAAAGGTTACCTTTCTCATTTTTAAAAATTTTTATTAACTATTAATTATACATAATAATAAGTTTCTTTATGACATTTTCATACACACATATATTTTGATCATATTCACCCCCATCACCCTCTCTTGTACCCCTCCCACTGATCCCCTTTCTCTTTCCAACTAGTCCCCCTTACACACACACACACACACACCTAATGACAGGAGCATGGGTGAGGAGTTTTTTATAGAAGCATGGGGCAATGTTGTACTTACCTTCCCATTGCTGGGGAAAAAAAATAAAATAAAATAAAAAGCAGCTTACAGGAGGAAATGGCTTCTTTTAGCTCATAGTCTCAAGGGGAAGTTTTGTCATGGCATGACAAAGCAGAGGCTGGGCATCACATCTTGTGACAGCATCTGGGAGGGAGCAAGAAAACTGAGATAACTAGCAACGGCAAGCGGGGGTAACAAACCTGAATGTCCTCCCCCAGTGACACACCTCCTCTAGCAAGGCTCTGCCTCTTAAAGGCTCCAGCAGTCAGGACTGAGTGTGAAGCCTAATCACAAACACATGAGGCTAGAGGGGAGTGGCACATTCAAACCTCAATAGGCAACTTACCAGTGGCTACACCTCTGAAGGAAATGTCTCTCACTACTCCAGCAATCATTAAGTGCCAATAGCTCCTCGGGGACGGGTGAGGCCTCATAAGCTCCTCCCATCATTGTCATTTTAATATGAGGGTACTATAACTCATAAAGTTTGGAGCGACTTATCAGTCCACAGATACTGAGTACTACAGCTTAGTCTTGAACACCAATGTTTTAGTTCCAAATCTAAATTTTCCACCATTCGCTTGACATCTGCTCAAAGTCTCTGTCCATTTTGGGTTGCCATAACAAGACACTTGAAGCCCAGTACTGCATAAAGAAAATAGGTTTATTTAAAACTTACAGTTCTAAAGGTCCAGAAGCATGGAATTTACATTGTTTCCTATTGAGAATTGCATGGAAGACAGCAACACACTGTGGGGCTACACATAAAAAGGAGGTCACATAGCAAGAAAGAAAATAAGGGATCTGGGAGGGACCAGGCCCACTCTTCCAACAACCTGCTCTCTCAAAAACCAGCTCACTCCTGAAGTGCCTGACCCAACCCAAGACCACAGTGAATCCTTTCACAAGGCCATCTCACCATGAGTGATTTATCTCCAGCTAGGTCCCACCTCCCAACACATCCTACAGAAGACCAAGCTCCCAACACATGAACCTTAGCAGGACATATTTAAACCATACCAAAACCATAGGATGCAGGGTCTTTGTTGGGTGTCATCAAGTTCATTTTCCCCCAGTGAGAACATAGAACCCAGAGATTCATGTTCCCAAAATTTTGTTTGCCCATAAATTCCATATACGAAAGTCAATATTTCTCGTATCGAAGAGATGACTACCAGGAAATGATTAGGAAAGTAAAGTCAGCCCCATGGGTGACCTTAGGTCATATCTAGCACCAGGCAGGAGCCCATCTTGGTTGCTTAGTCATATAGTCTGAGTGGGAGACCCATCACCATCCAGGCTTCCTTCTGGATTGTCCAGGTTGGTGAGAACTATTTGAAGAAATTTAGGCTCCTAGCCAGTGACCACATATCCCAGGTCTCTCATGATCAAAAGTCAGTTTTCCCAGGTCTGCAGAGAGCATCTGATAGCATGATGGCATGGTTGACACATATCAAGAAACCCCTGTAACTCTTGGAACTAGAGACCTATGTAATGTCCCCAGGAGTTCTTGCCCCCATGAAGGCAACTGACTCTTGAGGATGTAGATTCAGAGCTCAGAGGGGTGCAAGGGCACCCAGTTCAGCTGTGCATGCATGGAAGAAAGATCCACTTGCGGAAAAAGAGCCAGCTCTGCTGATCAAATCCTCATGACCTGGACTCTGGTTCTCTGGAGAACTCATGCAAAGTTTCAGAGCAAGCCACTGGGAAGGAAGGGTAAAGGTACCTCTTTCTGCTGGAAGCCTTGAGTTTCACAAAGATATACCACAAGCACAGTCTCATCACATCCACAGCCCCTAGGGAGTGAAGGAATACTTATCACCATTTTCACCATTTGAAGAATAATCATCCCAAGGAAATAGGTTCCAGAAGAACAGATTTTCCCCTGGGCCAGAGCTGCATAGCAGTAAAGCAGAACTAGAACATGAGTCTCGACTCTCCCTTCTTTTTCCACTTACTTATCCAGTCAGCAGGAAGATGCTGAGCCCACTGAAGCATTCTTCATCAGTAGGAAGATCTCCCAAGGGACTAGCTCCCCAGCAAACCTGAAGTCACTTGCTTAGTGACCAACGGTGGAATTTGAGAATGTTTAGCACATTACTGCTCTGGAATACTATTTTTTTTTTCCTATCTCTGTTACACTCTCACATTCCCATTCAACCTGAAAACTGTTTGAGATTCAGGAAATCTGTTACCAATATAAAAATGGAAGCTAGGAACTGTGGTGATTTAAACGAGATGCCACTCTTAGGCTCATGTGTTTTGAATAGTTGGTACCTAAATGTTGGCGACTTAGAAGGTGGATCCTGGCTGGAGGAAGTGTATTACTGGGGTGTGCCTGCCTGTGAGTTAATCAGTTAGCCCTACTGGGTGTTCACTAGCTAGCTCACTCTTGCCATTACCTCCCAGCTTGTGTAAGGAGATGTGACACTCACCCTCTGCCTGGGCATGCTTTTCCCTGCCATAAAACCTCCCCTTGAGAAATGAATTCTTTCTTCCCATCTGGTGCTTTTGGTCAGGTTTTTGTCCCAGTAATCAGAAGGTGATTGCAACAGCAGCCAAGGGGTAGATCTAATACAGAGCTGTTATTTCTTTTTGTTTATTTGTTTGTTTTTTGTTTTTTGAGGTAGGGTTTTACTCTAGTTCAGGCTGACCTGGAATTCACTATGTAGTCTCAGTGTAGTCTCAAACTCATAGAGATCCTCCTACCTCTGCCTCCCGAGTGCTGGGATTAAAGGCGTGCACCACCACACCCAGCTCCAACTTTTAATTAATTAATTAATTAGAGAGAGGACATGAGTGTTCCAAGGCCTCTTGACACTGTAAACAAACTCCAGACACATGCACTACATTGTGCATCTGTTTACACAGGTTCTGGAGAACTGAACCTAGGCCAACAGGCTTTACAAGCACATGCCTTTAACCAATGAGCCACCTCCCCAGCCCAGAAACCAATTTTTACAACTACCTCAATCATATCTTTTCTTTTCTTTCTTTTTTTCTGAGGTAGGGTCTCACTCTAGCCCAGGCTGACCTGGAATTCCATATGTAGTCTCAGGGTGGCCTTGAACTCATAGTAATCCTCAATCCTCTGCCTCCCAAGTGCTGGGATTAAAGGCATGCACCACCACTCCCAGGTTTAGAGCCATTATTTCTTTGCATTGTCATGGTTGTAGGATTTAGGACATATCATTAGGGCATACCTCAACTACCTACTTTCAGGTGTAAAATGAGGAAAACATCACCAAGAACTAACTATGAATAAGAACTCCCCAGTCAAACATCTCTGTAGCCGTGCAATTAGTAAACTACATAAATATCTCCCCAGGGGTAAGAGAAAAATGAAAAGGCTACGAGAAAACTCACTTCTCTCTAATCTCTCTGCCCCAAGCCTTCCTCTAGAACCAACCACACTTCACATGATATAGAACTAAGGTTTAGCTTCCCGGACCAGCTCAGGAACCTGCTTCAACACAAGACACTGTGACTTGAATGTGACATGTCCCCCATAGGGTTATGCATCTGAGGACTTGGTTCCGAGCTAGTGGTGCTATTTGGGAGGATGGTAGCATGTTTAGGAGGTGGCATCTTGCTGGAGAAAGTGCATCAGTATGTGTAAACCTTGAATGTAGCCCAGCCCTACTTCTTGTTCTCTCTCTCTCTCTCTCTCTCTCTCTCTCTCTCTAATATAACCAGCCAGCAACCCACTCCTGCTGCCATGATAGACTAGAACTGTAAGCCAAAATCAACCTTCCTTTCCTCAAGTTGCTTCTTGCCAGGTATTTGGTCACAGCCAAAAGCAAAATAATTAATGCACAAAACCACATGCTTTCTGATTGGTTAGAGCCTGCCAATAGGAAAAGGCTACAAAAAAAATCATCGCCATCCTGTCCTTGTCATGGTTTCCTCCAATAAATCAGAAAAAGATGATTAGTCTATAAGAAAACTCTGCGCCAGCTCAGTAACTTCAGCAAGGTAGTTGTTAAATTGTTAACTGCCCTGAAACCCTGGGTCATAAAGTCATTTTCACGAAACCACAGAAGCCCCCTAAGATGCCACTGTCCCACCCAGAACCACCGGACTTTTGCTTCCTGTTTCGCTCTTTGTTTAGTTTTGTCTGTCATTTCTCTGCCTGCCTTTTGGGCCTGCTCTCTGGAGGCCACTGAGCCATGACCGTTGGCAGTCTGATTAGGAGCAGACCTCGCTCAGCCCCAGCCTTAAGTTTTGTTCCCCTGTTCTCCAAATTCTTGATCATGAAGTCCATGTCCATCTTTCCCTAGAGGCTGTCGCTAGCCACTCGCATGCCCGAAGCTGCCCTCTCTGAGCCCCTCCAGCGCGAACAGTTGTATAATATACTCTCCCTTTGCTTTGTAGTGGTTTTCTTTCATCTCATGCATGCTCATGACTCTTCTCAGTTCTACAAAGTCAAGAGCAAGCCTTAGCCTTCTCCTAGACCCTGGAGCCCTGGTAGAAGGTGACAATGTAGAAAGGGCTGGGACAATAGTCAAGTGATGGAATCAGCCTACAAAATCTGATGTGTATACATATATAGTAGAGTTTTATTCAACCATATAGAGGTAAAGTTTGTTCATAGAAAAATGGATGGAACTGGAGATCATCATACTGAACAAAATAAGCCAGACTTAGAAAGACAGATATCACATTTCCTCTCATACGTGGGAATTAAATTACACACAACATGAAAGTAAAAGTGGGCTATTTAGCAAGAGGAAGGGGACTAGCAGATAGAGGAAGATGGGACAGAAGAGGATGATTAGGGATTAATATGATACACCTAGACAAAAGTATCATTATGAAAGCCATGCGTGGTGGCATACGCCTTTAATCCCAGCACTCAGGAGGCAGAGGAAGGAGGATTGTTGTGAGTTCAAGGCCAGCCTGAGACTACATAATGAATTCCAGGTCAGCCTAGGTGAGAGCAAGACCCTACCTTGAAAAAAAAATGTCATTACGATACCTATTGCTTTATACATCAAATAAATACTAGTTTTTAAAAAAAGTTAAGAAAGGAAGGGAGAGAGAGGGGGGGAGGGAGGGATAGCTGCTTGTAAATTTTAATGATACCCACACCCAGCTTCATCAGTCTGCAAAGGTCCTATCTGAGATGTATCCACAGGCCTCGCATTTCCCACATCAGAGAGCTTGCCTATGCCTGGAACCAAAGTCATGCCAACCCACAGCTGCTGTAAGACTTCAGAGCCTGCTTTAAAAACAGAGAGAGGCTGCAGAGGCCCAGCACTGGTGAAGTTGTCCCCCGAAGAAGGACCAGTGTGTTCACAATCTCCTTGGCAGTGAAATGAGGGAAGATACATGAGACCTGCTTCTCTGTTCCAGGCCAAAGCGTTAGTGACACATCACTCCAAGGGAGAATGAAAGCTGATCACCCAGATTCTGTTGGATTGTCTCAAAATGCCACAGAATCACAAGGACCAGCGCTGAAGGGAACAAATCACAGAATGAAAAGTGGGTTTGCATGAGAGAGCGCTGAATGCCAATGCAGTCACATGCTAAGAACTCCCCTTAGAAGTGAAGGAAACCACTGGGGGGAGCAGCCCTGAGCTCCGACGAGCAGTGGCTCCATCACCTGAGCATCACCAAGGGCCCTGACTCTCCAGGTCTGTGTCTTAGAACATGGCTCTTTGGGAAATTCTATGCAAGAAGGAAAACTACAAAAAAGATAAGCAGAATGGGCGCTCCGGAGAATACTATCAAATCAAACAATTTAAACTAGAGAATTTAGGAATCTATGTTAACCTGAAGAGAGGCATTAATTAACAAGATAATTTACATATTTACGTACATACAAGGCCATATTCTGTTCTAATTGGCCAGGGCCTGTGTTATGCCACTTACTAAATATTGTGAATGTCACCATTTCAAGCATACTTTAAAAGCAGCTGAAGGTCAGTCACAGTAGTAATTTAAAGGCTGACATTTGTTGAAATGACAGGTATGCAGAAGGAGAAGATGTTATAAGAGATTAAACTATTTGAAAGCAGTTAAAGATGCTTGCTTAGCCTGATGGCCCAAGTTTGATTACCCACCACCCATTCATCTGGAGTTCATTTGCAATGGCAGGAGGCCCTGGTGTGCCCATTCTCTCTCTCTCTCTCTCTCTCTCTCATAAATAAATAAATAAAATGTTTTAAATTGTTTAAAAAAAAACTATTAGAAAGCTACTTAGATGCTCAAAGGAGTTTCTGTTTCTTTATATTTTTGCTTTAACCAAAATAATTGGAGATTCAAGGAAAGTGAAAGAAAGCAAGTTACACAACAATGTTTCTGTCTGTCTAAACAGTGGTAGTGAAGGGCTGGAGAGATGGCTCAGTGGTTAAACTCACTTCCCACACACGTGTGAGGGCAGGAGGGGGCCTGAGGCTGCCAGAGTTCAAATCTCCAGAACGCACAGAAACACCTGGGCACGGCGATGCATGCCTGTAACCCCAGTCCCGTGGGGCTCATGAACACCAAGCTCCAGAATCAGGAAGACTCAGCCGGGCGTGGTGGCACATGCCTTTAATCCCACCACTCAGGAGGCAGGGGTAGGAGGATCACCTTGAGTTCAAGGCCACCCAGAGACTACATAGTGAATTCTAGGTCAGCCTGGGCTAGAGCGAAACACCACCTCGAAAAAGAAAAGAAAAGAATCAGGAAGACTCTATCACAGCAAGGATAAACAGGTTGTGAGGGATGGAGTGTCCTTCCCCAGCTGCCACAGATGAGCCCACGGTGCCTCATCAGCATACATATGCACACACCACACATATACCACACATACCACACCACATATACTATGCATATGCAAGAAAAAGTAGCCGTAGTGATTCTATTGATCTGTTGCTATTTCCCTCCATTCTTCCTGCTTGCAGTGAACCCAGCCAGTGTCATGGATGCCTTGCTCACCAAGGAACCAAAATGTGCTTTCTGGCTTGGCCTATCACCTGGACCCTCCTCAGTGTGATGCAGCGGCCCTGCCCCCTCACCTTGCTTGATTTATTTCCTCCCACCCCAGTCCTCTTCCTCAGCTTTGATCCCACGTTCCCACCCCCAACTTAATCATGAAGGGTCAGCTTATCCAAACAGTATTGGGCTTTCGAGAAATTGCACTACAGAAGCCAAACAGATAAATAAACTCTGTTGTGAGACCTCCACTAGACCAAGCTGACTAGTCCCCTGGGGATGTTTATCTTGGAGAAGTGCAGCTTCAGATCTGGACTCATTCTTTGGGGAGGGTGCCAAGTCAGTCCATGGTGAGATCTACAGAGGGCAAGGGCGGATGGCACAGGGTCAAGAACCCTCATAAATAATGTCGCTCTTACTGGCCTGGGTTCTGAGATGAAACCTTCTTAATGGGAGATTAAATGGCCACTTATGCGACAGCAGGGAATGTGGCTGGCATAAGAAACAATTGAGCTTCCAAGTCCCGGGTCACAGAATTGTCCAGCCTTGACCACACAGTTGCTCAGAGTCTCACCTCTGGAACACTGAAAGGCCGACATCCCAGGACATCCTTAGTCCTCAGAGACACAGATGGTGGTCATCCGCACAGCCAAGCTGACACTCCTAACATCCAGGGAGAGAAGAGAAGACCTCACACCCTGTGAGGAAAGGGGAGGGGAAGGCCTCGTTGACAGTGTGCAGTTCCTCCTTCCAGACTCACCAACCAAACTAAGAGAATTTAGCTGGTAGGGTCCCATCACATGGAAGGAAACATGCAAAGCAGGGGGGGAAAACAACACAGGAATCATTTCTGTCCAACACTACAGATAATTGATGCAATTCAACACAAATGAACCCTTGGCAAGCCAGCAGAAATTATCAGAAAATTTTAGCAGTTGACTCATTTGAAAGGAAATACAATCTTGCAAAGTCCATCAGGAACACAAACTAAGTAAGAAAAGCAGTTTTAGCCACACTTTTAATTTACTTAAGAAAGTTTTGACTGTACAATGGCAGCCTGTGGTTGGGAAAGGTCATGGGATCAGCTCCTATCCTTGAAAGATGAACAGTAATAGCCGATGTCCAGCACCAAGCCCATCATTTAGTGCCCAGAGTGGGGCCATTTAGGGCACCCTGTCCACACTGCTGGGCCTGCAGGAAATGTGAACAGGTAACAGTGGCATGTGTGAGGGGTACAGGGTCTCTGACAGCCCTGCCATACACAGGTAGCATGACTGAGAAATGGACACCTGTTATACTTTTGCACAATCTAGACATCCGAACCAAGCCGGCAGGTACCCAAAGTACAAATACGGGAAAAGAATTGAAGGATGTCCTCTCCAAGGCAGGACTCTAAGGCTTTTAATTCCTGCCCCTCTCTACTACTTTGTACTTCTTTCTTTTTAAGTGTGTGTGTGTGTGTGTGTGTGTGTTGGGAGTAGGTTTGGCTTGGATTTTGTTTTTTCACTACTCAGGATTGAACCCAAGGTCTTGGACTGCTAGGCAAACTCTCTACCTTGGAACCTTTTATTTTTTACTTTCAATTCTAGACAAGGTCTCAATAAATTGCCCAAGTTAGCCTTGAATTCACTATTGAGGTTCTTTTAATTATATAATCTTTCTTAAAAAAACTAAACACAAACAGATGTTTTGAGATCATCTGCTTTTGAATAATAGAGAGGAATGCTTTAAAAGCCCTCTATCAGTTGTTTATATGCAAGCCACGTGTCAGGATTCTGGTTTGAACTTGGTTTAAAAAGTGCTTCCTTCGTTCGGTTTGGCTCAGTAGTCTTTTGTGTCACACATAGTTTGAGGAAAACTTCCTGAGATGCTTATTTAAAAAATTTTAGTTGCTAAGGAATTCCAGAGGTATGTAATTAAGAAAGCACAAGGTCCAAAATATTTCCATCCTGAAAGGGGCATTCCCAACCCGAAAAGGGCATTCAGAAATGCTTCCCTTTCTTTCTAAAAGTGACTATCGAGTTACATTTCAGGATAGCAAGATGACATGGAAAGCATGTGTCCCATCATGAGAAACATTCCCTTCTCTTCGGTGACACATGTGAAGAGGAGGAGGAGTAGGGAAAGAGGCATTTCTCAAAAGGAGAAGCTTCCATTACTGTGCGGTGATAACAGCTGCAGATGACTCCGAGTGGCCTGAGTCAGTTACACATCCTCCGCTGGAGCCACTACCAAGACCTCCCCAAGCCCGTGGTGAGCCAGAGGTAGAGGCACTCTATAATTGAGCCCTGTGTCCTCGTCCCTCTAACTTAAGAGTATACTGACCTTCAGTGCTCCCTGGGAGTTTCTGGTTTGCTTGCTCACTTGTTTTATAACCCTATTCCTTCTCTCTCTCTCAAACTCTGCTCATTTGCTTTTCCAAGCCCTCTCTACCCACCCTGACCTTGGTTCTCACCATTCCTCCTGAAAAGTGGAGGGCAACTTGACTCCCAAAGAAAGAAAGTCAGGTGGACTATGGAATACAGCTTAGGTGGCAGATTTTTTTTTTTTTATTCCATTTTAGGGTCTGGGAGATGACTCTGTGCTTAAAGGGGCTTGCTCGCAGTGCCTGCCAGCCAGGTGTAACTTCCCAGTCACCCATGTAAAGCCGGACAGGCATCTGTTTGCAGCAGCAGAAGACCCTATTGTGTCTGGAGAGATGGCTCAGCAGCTAAGACGCTTGCCTGCAAAGCCTAAGGACCCAGGTCCAATTCCCCAGTACCCAGGTAAAGCCAGATGCAGAAGGTGCCACATGCATCTGGAGTTCATTTGCAGTGACTAGAGGCCCTGAAGTGCCCATTCTCATTCTCTCTCTCTCTCTCTCTCTCTCTCTCTCATAAATAAATAAATAAAATTAGTTTTTATTTATTTTTTTCTTTTTATTTTGTTTTGTTTCTCTGTTTTTCAAGGCAGGGTCTTGCTCTCTAGTCCAGGCTGACCTGGATACATTCAGTATGTAGTCTAAGGGTGGCCTTGAACTTATGGCGATACACCTACCTCTGCTTCCTGAGTGCTGGCATTAAAGGTGTGTGCCACCACACCTGGCTAAATAAAGTATTATTTAAAAGTAAATCAAGGAAGCGGCGGTGGAAGCCGTGACTCCAGCCCCAAAAACACCATCAGCTGCTCCGGTACCGGCCACAGCGGCTTCAGGGCAGCGAATCCAGCAGCGGAGGCTCCAGCGGCTTCAGCGGCAGAGGCGGATCCCGCAGCGGCAGCACCAGCGGATCAGAGGCGGAGGACCCAGCAGCGGCAGCTCCAGCGGATCAGCGGGGCAGACCCAGCAGCGGCATCTCCAGTGGCGGATCCAGCAGCAGTGGTCCCAGCAGCGGCAGCTCCAGCGGCAGCAGCGGGGATCCAGCATCAGGGGTGCCAATCTGCAGGGCCACAGTTGCCAGGCTTGGTTTGCCCCACAGGAAAAGCCAGTACCCAGTTCCAGAAAGCAGAACAGCGGCCCAACATCCCAGCCAGCAACTTGACTGAGACCAAAAGCATCCAAAGAGGTAACTGGGATTGAACCAGGGAAGGGTCTCACCTGGTCACAAGCTGACTTGGATCCCTCAACAGACCAGAAATCTTAACTTCTTTGTTGATAGAGGATCTGGTTTTTATAATACCTAATCTTGCATAAATGCTCGGTGCTGTTCTTGACTGAATGTGTATAGGGTTTAGTTAAATTTTAGAATATACCTGTATTTTATTCCACTCAACCTATTTGAATACTCCCATAGCAGGCAAACTTAACCCCTAGGACCACGTGTCTAGATACTCTGAGAGTGGTAAGAGCCACACCTAACATCTTAATCTCCTACATAGAAGATATACAATATCAGATCAATAGATACAGCAAAGGATACCCAGCTAACTGGAAAATCTAAGCAGTAACTTAATCCAAGATGCAAAAATATATACATTATAACACAAGAAACACCAAAAACCAAGGCAATATAAATCCACCAAAAAGCATCAATGCTTCAGAAATGACCTCTAGTGAAAACGAGTTAGAGAAAATGCCTGAGAAAGATTTCAAAAGAATGATTGTAAATATGTTCAATGAACTCAAAGAAGAAATCAAAGGAATCAGAGAAGATACAGGACACCAATTTAACGAAATAAAGAAATCAATACAAGACATAAATAAGGAAATAGAAATAATGAAGAAAAACCAGTCAGAATTACTAGCAATGAAGAACACAGTTAATGAATTAAAAAACTCTGTAGAAAATCTCACCAGTAGAATGGATGAAGGAGAGGACAGAATATCTAAGCTAGAAGACCAGGTGGCAGATCTAATACAATCCAACAAAGAGAAAGACAAACTAATAGAAAAGTATGAATGGGAATTTCAAGATATTCGGGACACTATGAAAAGATCAAATATAAGAATTCAGGGTATAGTAGAAGGAGAAGAATTTCAATCCAAAGGTATAGTAGGCATCTTCAACAAAATCATAGAAGAAAACTTCCCCCAAATTGGGAAAGAGGTGCCAATGCAGATACAGGAAGCATTTAGAACACCAGCCAGACAAAACCTGGAAAGAACCTCTCCTCGCCATATTATAATCAAACTACCAAACACACAATCCAAAGAAAAAATATTGAAAGCAGTTAGAGAGAAAAATCAAGTTACCTACAAAGGCAAGCCCATCAGGATCACAGCAGATTACTCAACACAAACTTTCAAAGCCAGAAGGGCTTGGAGTGATGTATTCCAAACTCTGAAAGATAACAACTGTCAACCAAGGCTACTTTATCCTGCAAAACTATCCATTCAAATAGACGGAGAAATAAGGACATTCCATGACAAAAGCAGGCTAAAGGAGTATTTGAAGACAAAACCAGCTCTACACAAAATACTTGAAAGAATCCTCCATGCCGAAGAGAAAGAAAAACACACATATAAGGAACCTGGAAAACAACAAACAACACTCAAATACTAGTTAATATAAGAGAGCAAAGGTAGAACCAGAACCACAAAAAAAAAAAAAAAAATGGCAAGCATAAATACACATCTTTCAATAATATCTCTTAATATCAATGGCCTCAATGCTCCAACCAAAAGACATAGATTTGCAGACTGGGTTAAAAAGCAGGACCCTACAATTTGTTGTCTCCAAGAAACTCACCTTTCTACAAAGGATGGACATTATCTTAGGGTGAAAGGTTGGAAAACGGTGTTTCAAGCAAATGGACCCAGAAAGCAAGCAGGGGTTGCTATCCTAATAGCTGACAAGGCAGACTTCACTCCAACATTAGTCAAGAAAGATAAGGAAGGTCACTTTATATTGATTAAGGGCACACTCCAACAGGAGGACATTACAATCCTAAACATATATGCACCTAACATGGGGGCTCCCAAATTCATCAAACAAACACTGTTAGAACTAAGGTCACAGATAACACCAAACACAGTGGTAGTTGGTGACTTTAACACCCCACTCTCATCAATTGACAGGTCATCCCGGGAAAAAATAAACAGAGAGGCATCTGGACTAAATGAGGTCATAGAAGGAATGGACCTAACAGACATATACAGGACATTTCATCCAAATGCTGCAGAATATACATTCTTTTCAGCAGCACATGGATCATTCTCTAAAATAGACCATATATTAGGACACAAAGCAAATCTTAACAAATTCAGGAAAATTGAAATAATTCCTTGCATTCTATCTGACCACAATGGAATCAAACTACAAATCAATAGCAAGAAAGGATATAGAGCATACACAAAATCATGGAAACTAAACAATACATTACTAAATGATGAATGGGTCAATGAAGAAATCAAGAAGGAAATCAAAAAATTTATAGAGTCAAACAATAATGAGAACACAACATACCAAAATCTCTGGGACACAATGAAGGCAGTTCTAAGAGGTAAATTTATAGCTTTAAGTGCCTATATTAAGAAATTAGAAAGGTCGCAAATAAATGACCTAATGCTTCACCTTAAAGCCTTGGAAAAAGAAGAACAAGGCAAACCAAAAATCAGTAGACGGGAAGAAATAATAAAGATTAGGGCAGAAATTAATGAAATAGAAACCAAAAAAACAATACAAAGAATTAATGAAACAAAGAGCTGGTTCTTTGAAAGGATAAACAAGATTGATAAACCCTTAGCAAATCTGACCAAAAGAAAGAGAGAAGAGACACAAATTAATAAAATTAGAGATGAAAAAGGTAACATCACGACAGATGCCAGAGAAATTCAAAAAATCATAGGGACATATTATAAAAACATATACTCCACAAAGTATGAAAATCTGAAAGAAATGGATGATTTCCTTGATTTATATGACCTACCTAAATTAAATCAAGATGAGATTAATCACTTAAATAGACCTATAACAAGCATGGAGATCCTAACAGTTATCAAAAATCTCCCAACTAAAAAAAGCCCAGGCCCAGATGGATTCACTGCTGAATTTTACCAGACCTTCAGGGAAGAGCTAACACCACTGCTTCTTAAGCTTTTCCATGAAATAGAAAAAGAAGGAATTCTACCAAACTCCTTCTATGAAGCCAGCATCACTCTGATACCAAAACCAGGCAAAGATAGAACAAAAAAGGAAAATTACAGACCAATCTCCCTCATGAACATAGATGCAAAAATTCTCAACAAAATATTGGCAAACAGAATACAAGAATACATTAGAAAGATCATTCACCCTGACCAAGTAGGCTTTATCCCAGAGATGCAGGGATGGTTCAACATACGCAAATCTATAAATGTTATACATTATATAAATGGGTTGAAGGACAAAAATCACATGATCATCTCATTAGACGCAGAGAAAGCATTCGACAAAATCCAACATCCCTTCATGATAAAAGTCCTACAGAGACTGGGAATAGAAGGAACATATCTCAATATAATAAAGGCTATTTATGATAAGCCTACAGCCAACATATTACTAAATGGGGAAAAACTGGATGCTTTTCCACTAAAATCAGGAACAAGACAAGGGTGTCCACTGTCCCCACTTTTATTTAATATAGTTCTGGAAGTCTTAGCCATAGCAATAAGGCAAGAGACATGCATAAAAGGGATACAAATCGGAAAGGAAGAGGTCAAGTTATCATTATTTGCAGATGACATGATTCTATATATAAAGGACCCTAAAGACTCTACTAGCAAACTGTTAGAACTGATAAAAACCTACAGTCATGTAGCAGGATACAAAATAAATACACAGAAATCGGTAGCCTTCATATATGCTAACAACAAACACACAGAGGATGAGATCAGAGAATCACTCCCATTCACAATTGCATCAAAAAAAATAAAGTACCTTGGAATAAACCTTACTAAGGAAGTAAAGAATCTATACAATGAGAACTTTAAAACACTCAAGCGAGAAATTGCAGAAGACACTAGGAAGTGGAAAAACATCCCTTGTTCCTGGATTGGAAGAATCAATATTGTGAAAATGGCAATCTTACCAAAAGCAATCTACACATTTAACGCAATCCCCATCAAAATTCCAAAGGCATTCTTCACGGAAATAGAAAAAACAATCCAAAAATTCATTTGGAATCACAAAAAACCTCGAATATCTAAAATAATACTGAGCAACAAAAATAAGGCTGGTGGTATCACCATACCTGATTTTAACCTATACTACAGAGCCATAGTAACAAAAACAGCATGGTACTGGCACAAAAGCAGACTCGTAGATCAATGGAACAGAATAGAGGACCCAAATGTGACCCCATGTAGTTATAGCCACCTGATATTTGATAAAAATGCCAAAAATATTCATTGGAGAAAAGATAGCCTCTTCAGCAAATGGTGTTGGGAAAACTGGATATATATCTGTAGAAGGATGAAAATAGATTCTTCTCTTTCTCCGTGCACAAGAATTAAGTCCAAATGGATTAAGGACCTTAACATCAGACCTGAAACTCTGAAACTGCTAGAGGAAAAAGTAGGGGAAACCCTTCAACATATTGGTCTTGGCAAAGACTTTCTGAATACAACCCCAATAGCTCAGGCAATAAAACCACAGATTAACCACTGGGACCTCATGAAAATACAAAGATTTTGCACTGCAAAGGACACGGTGAAGAAAGCAAAGAGGCAACCTACAGAATGGGAAAAAATCTTCACCAGCTATATATCTGATAGAGGATTAATATCTAAGATATACAAAGAACTCAAGAAGTTAAATAATAAGGAATCAAACAAACCAATCAAAAAATGGGAAATGGAGCTAAATAGAGAATTCTCAAAGGAAGAAATACGAATGGCATATACGCATCTAAAAAAATGTTCTACATCCCTAGTCATCAGGGAAATGCAGATTAAGACTACATTGAGATTCCATCTCACTCCTGTCAGATTGGCTACCATCATGAAAACAAATGATCATAAATGTTGGCGGGGATGTGGAAAAAGAGGAACCCTTCTACATTGTTGGTGGGAATGCAATCTGGTCCAGCCATTGTGGAAATCAGTGTGGAGGTTCCTAAAACAGCTAAAGATTGATCTACCATATGACCCAGCTATAGCTCTCCTAGGCATATATCCTAAGGACTCATCTCATTACCTTAGAGATACTTGCTCAACCATGTTTATTGCTGCTCAATTTATAATAGCTGGGAAATGGAACCAGCCTAGATGTCCCTCAACTGATGAGTGGATAATGAAGATATGGCACATTTATACAATGGAGTTTTACTCAGCAGTAAAGAGAAATGAAGTTATGAAATTTGCAGAAAAGTGGATGGATCTGGAAAGAATTATACTAAGTGAGGTAACCCAGGCCCAGAAAGCCAAGCGCCACATGTTCTCCCTCATATGTGGATCTTAGCTAGAGATGATTGGGCTTCTGTGTGAGAAGGAAAAAACTCAGTAGCAGAGGCCAGTAAGTTAAAAAAGGAGATAGAAAGGGAAGAGAAAGAAAGGGAGGAGGGCTTTTATTAGGTTGGTATTGTATATATGTAAGTAGAAAGATTGAGATGGGGAGGGGATATGATGGAGAATGGAATTTCAAAGGGGAAAGGGGGGAGGGTAATACAATGGGATTTTTTTTGTTATCATGGAAAATATTAATAAAAATGGAGAAAAAAAAAAAAAAAATAAAAAAAATAAAAGTAAATCAATTCTAGAAGACCTTTGGGGAACAATTGCCAATTCATGTTCAACAAGTAATACTGATCATGGTTGAAGAGCAAAGACAGGCTTCATGATCACAGATACCCCGATTCAAATCACCTAAATTTAACCCTGTTTGTAAACTACCTTTCACCTCGATTTTCTCATTGTTGAAAGTGACGGTGCCTGCCATATGGGCTGACTAGAAGGATTCAGTGCAGAATTACATATAAAGAGCTTTACATAGGGCCTGGAAAATAGTAAGTGTTAAGCGTAAGTTAGCTGCCAACATGTGTCTTTGTAAAATAATGTTTAATGAGCTGAGGAGATAGCTCAAGCCATAAAGTGCTTGCCTTGCAAACATGAAGAAGACCTGAGTTGGGTCCCCAGAACCCCCATTTAAAAAATAATAATAAAGCCAAGCACGGAGGCTTGGGCCTATAAACCCAGCGCTGGAGAGCTGGAGAGGCAGAGACAGGAGTATTCCTGGAACTTACTGGCCAGTGAGAGACCCTGATGAACAATACCTAAGATTATGTTCTGACTTCCATATGCACAAACAGTCATGCATGCCCATGTACACATACACACACACACACACACACACACAAACATACGCATATACACACATACAAAAAAATAAAATGTTTGGTTTTAATGTCATAAAGCATCATCTGTAAATACAGCTACAGCTGTGTGGACTACTTTAACTTTGTAATGAAGTACGTCACTGTCTTGAATATTTCCATGCCTGTTTCATTCTAATTTCTTTAACTGTATCTGAGCAAGTACCATTTCCAGGTAGCAGCACCCAAAACTCTAGCCAGGCTGGAGAGATGGTTTAGTGGTTAAGGCATTTGACTGCAAAGCCTAAGGATACATGCTCGACTCTCCAGGTCCCATGTAAGCCAGACGCACAAAAGGTTATGCAAGTGCACAAGGTCACACATGCGCACAAGGTGGCACACGTATCTGGAGTTTGATCATAGTCGCTGAGGCCCTGGCATGCCAATTTTCTCTCTCTCTCTCTCTCTCTCTCTCTCCCTCACACACACACACATAGACATATAAAAGAAAGCCAGTCTCTTGGGCTTGCCTCAAAAAAAAAAAAACTCTAGCCCCTCTCTCCTTTTTTTGTTCTCTCCCTTCTTGTCTCCTTCCCTCCCTTCCATCTTTCCATCTTCCTTTTTATTTTCTTCTCCTTGAGTTCTTTGGTTTGCATGGTGAAAACATCACATTTCTTTGAGAAGTAAATATGAAATCGAGAAGCACTGAGGTAAAAGCAAGATTTCAAAGGCTGTATCTTGGAGAGAATTTTCTTGCTTGGATGTCTTCCACATTGATGTTTTTGGTCTTTTTTCTCCAGCTTCCCATGAAGACTGATTTGCTAAGACACTACCCCCTCCCCCTTCAACTATCAAAACTCTCAAATGGTCCAGCCAAGTTAATTAACTTGTACTGACAATACAAGTTGCATTTTAACATATTTGCTGAGCACTTAGGCTATCTGAGAAGGCAAGATGACCCCAGGGAAGAGTTATAGATTATTATACTTGCTCTCTTTCTCCAGGAGCAAGTTCCCTTTAGCAAGTTTACACAGAATAATCTCGGGTGATTTAAGGAGCTTGTTCTTATCTTGGTCAATTAAAGGGTAAGGGGGAGGAAGGAGAGGCAGGGCTTCCTGGAGCGTGCAGTACCTACGAGGTCAGGACTTGAGCAGCCATGTTTTCTGAGAAAAGTCGCCAAACAGGGTAGAGGAATGACATGTTCTGGGGGTAGCTTCTATACTTCAAAATTTAGACACATCACATGACCATAGTCATTCAAGAAGATTCTTCTGCTAGCTTTTCTTCCTCTCGTCTACCTAGACATTTATTTACTTACCATTTATTTACCAGAGATTAATCACAGGGCTATCATTAACAGTCACAACCGTCATTGTAATCATGTTTTTGTTCCAAAGCCTGATCACCTCAAAGACGACCTTGGTTGACTCACTATGTGTGATCCAGAAACACAGCTAGTCACAGCCTCTGCACAGCATGGAATTGGCCTGTTGCAGAGTTAGGACATAATTCAGCCAAAAAAAAAAAAAAGAAAGACTATTTGTTGGGGTTGGGGTGGGGGAGGGCAGAGGTTTGAGGTAGGGTTTCACTCTAGCCCAGACTGACCCAGAATTCACTCTGTAGTCTCAGGGTGGCCTCGAACTCACAGCGGTCCTCCAACCTCTGCCTCCCAAGTGCTGGGATTAAAGATGTGCGCCACCACGCCCGGCTGAGGAAAGATTATTTTAAGTGTTGAGGCTCTCTAGTCAAGTACTCCACCACCGTGCTGCACCCAAACTCCAAAGAATCCCATTGCTTTAGTTAGCCTATATGACTATAGCGCAGGTAAATTACACTCTCTGTAAGTCAGTCTTAAAGATTTAAGAGCATAGGGCTGGTGCTCAGTGGTTAAAGCTGCTTGCTTACAAAGCCTGCTGGCCAGAATTTGATTCTTCAGTAACCCACATAAAGCTAGGTTTAAAAAGTAAAGTGTGTTTCTGGAGTTTGTTTGCAATGGCAAGGGGCCCTGGTGCACCCATTCCTTCTTTCTCTCTCTCTCCCTCTCAAAAAAAAATTAAAATATTTTCAAATGATTTAAGGGTTCTCATAGGTCCCAAAGCATCCTGGAGCCCAGGATATTCCCTAGCCTAAACACGTCCTTTGACAGATAAAACCACTTGCGAAGGTCACACAGCTGGTGGAAAGGCAGGTTCCCAGGCTGCTGTAACATGCCCTCTGTCCTGCACCATGTCTCCATGGAGAGATGGTGAGCTTTTACACTGAGGAATGCCAGGTATCCAGAGGATTCACCCAGGTCTTCCAGCATTTGCCCACAAACCCATGACACGCTGAACTGATAACAAAACATTCCTAGAGATACCGGATCTCCAGTGAAGGTTTGTCTGGGGTTCTTTCAGGAGGTTCTGGAAGGCCCAATGACGGCTATTAGGGACAGGGAGCCCCAGAATTCTGCTTTCCTGTCACTGAGCCTCACACAGTATCACTGGCCAGGATGTGTGTCAATGTGCTGACAGGCCCCAGTCACTTCTCCTTTCTCTGTGCCTTTGAGAGGGTGTGACCAAGTCTCAAGGAATCTTTGCTCCAATATCTAGACAAGCCTGCAGGAAGCAGTTGGCCTAGTGCAAGGAAACTATCACAGCTCATTAACTCTTCCCTATCAAGCCAAAGCAATCTGGAGTCACCCAAAGTGAGACTGGGCTCTGGGAGGGGAATGAAACACCACCCAGACTCATTGCTTTCATCCTCTGTATAAATCTACAAAGCTTCACACCAGCCAGGCTCCTCAGCATAAAGACCACCTCCAAGGAAGACTCAAGTTTATAATGGAGGGGGGGTTCTTTTATTTGTGGAAGAGAGGGTCATTCTGCATTTGTAGGGCTTGGGAAGTTCAAGGCTTGTTAGATGAAAATAAGGGAAAGAGGGGAGAAGAGAGAAAATAGGGGAAAGGTCTTAAAAGGGCCCCGAAACATAAACATGGACAGTTTGTGCCTTAATGTAAACAGGAACTAACTAGTAGGGTGCACGTAAACAGAGAGCCACAGTGGTCAGTCTGCGTCCGCGATCATGATGAAATGAGGTGTCGATTTTGGCTTTTCTCTTCCAATTGAAAAATAACTCTTAAATCTGCTACTTTGTTTTTCACCTTAAGCAAGTTTAACCAGGGTTGTTCAGAGATTATAACAGGAAAATTAAATGCTCATTATATCTAAATCTACTATGACAGCACACCATTCACCAGACAAAGAAATGCAGGCATTCCTCATTGTAAAAATAGGAAGATAGGACATGAATTTTATCTCAAATCAACTCGGAATTATCATTATAATATATATGACATTTTCATAATGAGCTAAAAATCAGTTTACTTTCTTTTAAAAAAAATCACTCTTCAGCTAGAGAGATGGCTCTGTGGAGAATGTGCTTGCCTACAAAGCCTAAAAACCTGGGTTTGAGTTCCAGTACCCGCATAAAGCCAGATGCACAAAGTGGTGCATGTGTCTGGAGCTCGTTTGTAGTGGCTAGAGGCCCTGAAGCACCCAGTCACACTCTCTCTCTCTCTCTCTCTCTCTCTCTCTCTCTCTCTCCTTGCAAATAAATAAGCAATTTTTAAAAATACTTTCTTTAAAAAATCACTCTTGAATTGAAAATATATAAGGGGTCTGGGAGAACAAACAGGTTTTATAATGGAAGAACGAGTCACAAGAATTAGCTATATATTTATTCAATACACCTGCTATGAAGGTCAACCCCTATTATCAGCTTGACAGGATCAGGAATCAAGTAAGAGACATGCCTCTTGGGCAGGTCTGTGAGGTCATTCCCAGAAAGGATTAACTGAAAGAGGAAGCTTTTCCCCCAAAGTGAACAGCTCTTCTGGTGGCAACTTGCACATAGAGAGGTTCCAGGGGCAAGCGGTCCTTTAGGCTACCTGCCCTTCGCTCCTTGCACATGAGTGTGTCTTCCATGTTGCTGGCAACGTTTTGTTGGCATCTGTTGCAGTCAGGTTTGCATTACTGGAAGAAATCACCCAACCAAGAGCGGCTTGTAGGAAAAAAGAAAAAAAAAGGTTTATTTCGCTTACAGACTCGAGAGGAAGTTCCACAATGGCAGGGAAAATGATGGCATGAGCAGAGGGTGGACATCACCCCCCTCACCAACATCAAGCAGACAACAGCAGTAAGAGAGTGTGCCAAACACTGGCATGAGGAAACTGGCTATAACACCCATAAGCCCACCCCCCAACAATACACTGCCTCTAGGAGGCGTTAATTTCCAATTGCCATCAGCTGGGGAGACTAGCATTCAGAATACCTAAGTTTATGGGGGACACCTGAATCAAACCACCACATTCTGCCCTGGCCCCCATAAACTGACAATCGTACATGATAGAAAATACAAAGCATTCAGTCCACCTTTAAAAGTTCCCATATTTTTGTCAATCCTAATGATGTTCAAATATCCCCATAATCCAAGGTCTTTTAACTGAGCCATAATACCAAAGATTGCCAAAAACAAAAACCATAATGGCACAGAATAAACATTCACACTGCAAAACATGGCATTGGGCATAGCAAAGAAATATTCAGCCAATACAAGATTTTAAACAACCAGGGCAAATATCAAACTGTGTAGCTCCAAGTCCAACAACTCTAGTCAGAGACAAATCTCCAAGTCCGAAAATTCTAACCAGCAACAATTCTCTGGAGTTCCAATTCCACGCCTCCAGCTAGGCTACTCACAGTCCTGGAAAACTTCATCCGGGGCCAGCAGCTTTCCTCAGCAGCCATCTTGTGGTCCTGGCATCTCCACTGGGTCTCCACTGCGATCCATGGTTCATCCTCACGGCTCCATTTGGTCTTGATGCAGGCATTCAGCAAACTGGCTTCACGCTGCCCATGGACATTTACAAGACACAAGACTGCATTGCAAATTCAATAACCCTCTCTTTCCTGCATTTCTTATACTCCACAGTACCAGGTAGGGTGCCAATTTGTTAATCCAGGGGGGGAATAAATCAGACTTTGAAGAACAGGATGCTTCTTGAGCACTCAGACCCATTCAAAAGAGTCTACATTCTTCCAGCTGACCCAGTGCAGGTCAGCTAGCCCAGTCTCAAAGTTTGTAACCTCTCATACAATTGCAGCTGAGCGGGCAGCAGTTTTGACCCAAAGATTTCATTTTTTCTGTGCCATATCCCTCTACTCACACCAGTTCATTTCTACGCAATGCAACCCTGCACAACTTCTCAGGACCCAGGCCTAACAACAAGCTTTTCACACAAACTGCTAGCCCAGTCCAGGCAAAGCTCTTTCTCATTCTCATAAGTCAAACCACACAGTACATAGTTCTTACTGCATTCAGGTCTCTCAACTCTGACCAGAATAATCCATCAAGCTGTACTTATAGCACTGCAAGGCATCTCTTAGGCCAAGGTTTCAGATCCTTCCACATTCCTCTTGAAAATCAGCTCCAAAAGGCCAAAGCCACACAGTCAGGTGCCTAGCAGCAATCCTGCTCCTCAGTACTACTTTACTGTTGCAGTCAGGTTGGCATTGCTGGCAGAAATCACCCAACCAAGAGCAGCTTGTGGGAAAAAAAGGTTTTGGCTTACAGACTTGAGGGTAAACTCCATGATGGCAGGGGAAAAAGACAACATGAGCAGAGGGTGGACATCACCCCCTGGCCAACATCAGGTGGACAACAGCAATAGGAAGAGTGTGCCAAATACTGGCATGGGGAAACTGGCTACAACACCAGAGACTAGCATTAAGAACACCTAAGTTTATGGGGGACACCTGAATCAAACCACCCCAGCATCTGACCCCAGCTTCTTCAGCCTTCCAATGTGGACTGAAGAACAGCGGATCTCCAGGAATCCTCCAGGCCTTCAGTGCAGGGTTGGGACTGCTGAGGCATCCAGCCTTGTGGACAGAGCAGGTACCAGGATCTCTGCCTCATCATATAGACAAGAGAACAACTGTTGGACTGCTTCCCCATCCTGCATCATGGAAAACAGTCAAATGAATCCTTTTGTAACAGACATTCATTCTATGGGTTTGCTTCTCTAGACAGCCCTAATGCCTTGTTCTCTGAGCATATCAATGCCATATTTAACAAAGAATGTCAAATCTTTTCTGAAAAAAAAAAATGCTGCAGTATGTTATAGGCACAGAGTGCAGCTGAACAACGTGGCTTGCAAGAACATTACCCAGCCTAAACCAGCTGCTTAGGGCTCTGCTTCATGGAATAAGATGAGTCAGCACTACATCAAGGGGAGCCAGCCTGATGGGAGGCCAAGGTCATAAGCGTACGCCAGGAGGAGTGTCAATGAGAAGGCAGTTACCATCGGGCATAACTTCTGGTTTGTGAGACTGGTACTTGATCCCTACAACTCACACCCGGAGTTCTGAAATGCCACTCCTGGTTTGCGTTGCCTCCATCCTGCTGGGTATTGCCTTCTGCGAAAGTTCATCTCACATGTTGTAACAGTTACCTACTCGTTGCTGGGACAAAACACACAAGCCAGAAGCAGCTTGTGCAAGGGAGGGGGTTGTTTCAGTGAACACTTTCAGGGGAAAGCTTCATCATCGTGGGTAAGGCAGGATAGGCAAGCATCACGTCTCCACAGCAGTAGGAAAGAAGTTACCTAGGTGCTGTCCTTGTAGCTGAGCTGTAAGTCCCTTCAAGCCCACCCCAAGCAACACACCTCCTCCAGCAAGGCTCCACCTGAAAAAGGCCCAAACACCTTCCTAAACTGCCACACGCTGGGGACCAAGTATTCAAAACCTACGAGCCTACAGGAGATGCCTCATTCAAACCACCACACATGTCAATGTGGTTGGGCCATGGGATGGCCAGATATCTAGTTAAACCACAAATGACCCTCCCCAGTGTAGGTCTGGCATCCTGTAATCTCATGAAAGTCTGAATGGAGAAAGATGAAATCTTTACCCATGACTAAAATGCCTGGGCAGAGATATCAACTTCCTCCTGCCCTTGGACTGAAGCTTATACCATCTCTGCTCTTGGTTCTCAGGTCTTTGGATTTGGACTGGAAGTGGTATCAATGAATATAGGGGTTCCTTGGGAACTGCCACGATTTCCACAACAACGAAAAAAAATTAAGCAGAGGCCCACAGTTACAACAGAAAGACAGACAGTTTACAAAGAACTAGTACAATTCCAAGGAGGGAAGTGAGCCGGAGCAGGGATAAAGTTGAAAAGATCAATCACACTGTAGGAGAGTGAGAGCTTGGGGCTGGGGGTGGGGGGGATCACTTGCATTGTGTAGACTTTTAAGGGTCATTTGCACAGAACTAGCTTTCTCAAGCATACTCTGTGACATGTGATTTATAATGAGTTATAGGTCACTTTGAGTGCCTCTGTGCCTAGTCCCAGTGGCTCTGGCCAGTTCTAGGTGGCCAGGGCTTGGAGGTTTCCAGCCTCCCACTTTGCCGACCCGTCACTCTCCTACGCTAATTTTATGTCCTTTGTGTAAGATCTTCTGGACCAAGCTGTGCCGTACTCTCCTGCCTTCAGAAGGACACCCAGAAGATTGTGTGATTTGTCAGCCTCCATAATCACGTGATTATGTGATTACAAGTCTGTACCCTGCCTCTCACCATATATGTATGTATGCATGTATGTATGTATGTATGCAAACACATACTACTGATTCTGTTTTGTCAGAGAACTCTACCTGAAAATACACCTTCCCAACGCAGAATTAAAAACATTATTTCCAAGCCGGGCGTGGTGGCGCACACCTCTAATCCCAGCACTCGGGAGGCAGAGGTAGGAGCATCGCCGTGAGTTTCGAGGCCACCCTGAGCTACATAGTGAATTCCAGGCCAGCCTGGGCTAGAGTGAGACCCTGCTTCGAAAAACCACACAAAACAAAACATTATTTCCAGACTGCTTTGCACACCCATAGGAAAGTGACCATCCTAGGCCTGCACAAGATACAGATGCAGAGCAAGTGATCGCATGAGGCAGCTGCTGGGTGTGGATGGATGGGGTTGAGAGGAAGAACGGTCAAGGAGATGTCCAGCTATGGTGGCCCTCTGGATCCAGTCCCACATATGACTCCCACCGGGCACAGGACATGTGTTTGCTGTCACGGTCCCCACTGTGGGGCTAGGTGTGGCTCCCAGCCGCAAGGTGCCTGCAGGCTCATTCTCGGCTGTTCAGCCATCTGATCACCTGGCCCGCCCAGAGGTCTCAGACAGTCCTCAGCCTTCAGTGAGGCAACCACTGTTATGACAGACTGGAGTCTTGGGGTGAATAAAATCTAACTTGACCTCTCAAGCTTATCATCTCTGTGTTACGGGACATAGTAACAGATAATCATACGGGCCCAAATTAAGTGGAGTTCCCATCCTCCCGTTTCACGGAAAGAGAATTTTGAGACTATAAAAAGTATAATTAAGCCTGGCCAAGACTTAAGGGCATTTGTAGCCGCTGTGGAGAAATGCTCAACACCAGTGGTAGGTTTTATTGCTTGGCAACAGGCTGAGTCAGATTCCCGCCAGGAGAAGGAATAGACTTCCCTCAACAGACCTCCATCCTGTTGTTTTCTTCCATAAGGTGAGCTTGGTTTTAGTTTAAAGTGGTGGGAAGCTCACAGCAAAACTTCCAAACTCATTTCAAGAATTAGAGTCCAACCCCCCACACACACCCCAGTCCAAACAGAGGTAGCTGTGAAAAACTGGGACAACTCCATCGGCCTTCAATCAAAGGAGGAGACATTGGGATTTGTAAAGTGCAGGGGAAGGGGCTCAGGACACTGCCCGTGAGGAGGGGTGGAGTTTCCTGTGAGTGGGAGTGGAGCAAAGGAGGAGAAAATAGGTCAGAAGACAGGGAGTGGCCACGTGGGACATCCTTTTCGCAAAGGCCTCCACGTGTACGCCCTTCCTGGACCATGCAAGGGGTAAGCAGATTGGATGCAGGCAGAAGCTCCATTTGGTGCCTCCTGCCCTGTTCTCCAGCATCTACACAGACCCTCCAAAGAGAGAGCCTCTTCCACAGCGCTCGGTCCGAGGAGGACTGGAAATTCTTTAGGAAGACATGGGTAACGACCCCCACTCCCACTAGCATGCAAAGCCCAGGCTAGAGAGGCACCTCGCCTGCTTCTTACTACTACGCTCTCGACCTCTCCACAGGACAAATGCACTGGTAAGTATCAGGTAGCAGAGCCCAGGTCCAAAACACGGGGGGACCATACTCCCAGGAAATTCTTCTTTCAGTAACAAGGGTTGTAATGTATGAGAAGCAGAGAGACAGCTCAATTGGCAGCACTTGCCTCTCAAGCATGAGGACTTGAGTTCAATCCCCAGGACCGATGAAAAAAATGCCAAGCATTGGTGGCACATGCCCAGTGTTGGGGAAGCAGAGACAGGAAGACCCCTGGGGCTTACTGGTCACTCAGTCTAGCCTAATTGGCAAGTGCCAGGCCAAGAAGAGGCCCTGCCTCAAAAAAAAAAGGTAGATGATATTCCTGAGGAATGACACCCAAGGTTGTCCTCGTGCTTGCTGTTGTAGTTACCTTCTCCTTGCTGGGCTAAAGCAGCTGATGGGAGGAGAGCTTTCATTCTGACTTACAGTCTCGGGGAAAGCCCCATGATGGCAGGGGGCAGCATGGCATAAGCACAGGCTGGACACCAACTCTTCCACAGCAGATGGAAACAACATCAAGAGAATGAGATAAGCTAACACAGGCAAGCTAGGGGCTGAAACACTTCAGGGCCCACCCCCAGCGACATACCTCCTCCAGCAAGGCTCCACCTCCCAAGTTGCCATCAACTGAGGACCAAGCATTCAGGACACATGAGTTTATAGGGGACAGCAGACTCAAACCACCACACGCACGTACACAACAAGTACATATACACACAAGAAAAGGATGAGGATAGAGGAGATGGCTCAGCAGTTAAAAGTGCTTGCTTGCAAAGCCTGACAGCCCAGATTTGGTTCCCCAGCCCCCCCCACACACACAAAAAAAAATCCCTGCACCTAAGTGGTGCATGCATCTAGTAATTGTTTGTAGTGGCAAGAGACCCTGACAAGCTCATAGACAGACACACACACACACATTTGCAAATAAATAAATAATTTTTTTTTTGGTTTTTCCAGGTAGGGTTTCACTCTAGCCCAGGCTGACCTACAATTCACTATTGTACTCTCAGGGTGGCCTTGAACTCACAGAGATCCTCCTACTTCTGCCTCTCCAGTGCTGGGATTAAAGGCATGCGCCACCACGCCCAGCTCACAATATATAACTTTTTAATTTTTTTAATTTATTTAAGAGAGAGTGTGTATGTATATATGGGTGCGTCAGCACTCCTGCTGCTGCAAACCAACTCCAGACATTGTGCCACTTTGTGCATCTGGCTTTACATACATGCTGGAGAACTGAACCCAGGCTACAAGGCTTCACAAGCAAGCACCTTTAACCACTCAGCAATCTCTCTAACCCCAAATCAATATTTTTTAAGAAAGGATGAAAAATAAAGATACCATCCTAGTTCTGGATTATATAAAATTATATAAAAAACCGTAACAGATGTGGCGATGAAGGCACAAGCCATAAAAACTGCTGTGTTTACTGAATGCCTACCGGACACATGATAACACACATGTATTCTTTTTTTTTTTTTTTTTTTTGGCTCTGACATTCTTTTTTTTTTTTTTTTATTTATTAGTCAGTTCTGTATTCAGCAAATACAGTCAGTTTGGTACCATTATTAGGCTCATCCGTGACCTACACCCTCCCCTTGGCCCCTCCTTGTTGAGGTATACGGGTCATGCATTGTGGAGTTAGCCCACAGTTATGGCTAAGCTAAATGTCTCTGCATATCATGACCCAACATGTGACTCTGACATTCTTTCCGCCCCCTCTTCCGCAAAATTTCCCTGAGCCATGTTGGGTTCATTTTTGGTCTGCTTCAGTGATGAGGTGTTGAGGGCCTCTGAGGCTCTGGCTCTCTGATTTGGTAGGAGTTGATTTTTCTCTATGCTGATCTCCTTCCCCCTTGTGCTGGTGTCCGGTTCATCAGGAAAACAGCCCCCTTGCTTGTTTCTCCAAGTTTTCTTAGTTTCAGCCGGGGCCCTTTTGAGGTATGATGGGGTGGCTCTCTCCTTAGGGTCTACATCTATCTGAAAAAGAGAAGCAGATTCTCCAACGGAGAGTAAGTTAGCACCAGGACAAATGAGATAACCCTTACTTTTTTTTTTTTATAGAGAATTTAATAGGTGTAGGCCCTCTTGTAGCCCACAATTGATAGTAGTTTGATACTGGAGAGTGGGCTTATGTTTGGATATGGTTCTGACTTGTTTCCCAGCTCCAGCTATGGGTCCCATACCAGTGAGGGGATCAGTTAGCCAAATTGAGAGCAGTTGGTTCCCCACCATGGCTGTGTGCCACCACTGCACTTGTGTGGGCATCACAATAAGTTATTTGCTGCTAAGTAGGTTAGACCATGCGTTGCTTCGATAGATATTGGTCAATTTCCCCCAGTCGCCCATGTAGCACCTTCTGGCACTAGACGCGCTGACTGTCTGGGGACTGACTCTCATCCAACTTCCAGCCATGCCATTCTAATTTGCATGTCAATCACATAAGGTATCTTCAGCAGTAGGGTCTTACCACTAACCTTTGGTGGGTCATCAAGTACTCTGACAGAAATCTGTCTGTCTTTTAGGAAACCTTGTAGGTCTCACTGATCAAAAGCTCATTGTGGATGATAGCCCCATGCTGGTTCTGGGAGTTACAGGTCAGTGCCCACTAAGAAAATGAGGAAAAAGATAACTAATATACAAGAGTTAGAGATAAGAGAGAGAGGGACAGGGAGAGGGGAAGTGAGGGAGGGAAGATGTAGGAGATTAAGGTTAGTCTTAATCTTACCCTCTCCAGTGTCTTGTGGTTCAGGTGTTCCCTATAAGGGCCTGGTGAAGGATCAGCCATTTGGTCTATCTTTTAGTAAGTAGAAGATTATGGTACCATTGCCGTTTGGGTCTAGATTTGTGTTTCCCATCCCTTTGATGCCCTCCCCTCCCTCCCCTTCCATCCTAGTGTCTAATCTAGGAGATGCTTGCTGGGTATGTAAGGTATCTTCGGTAGATTCAGGTTAGGTGCTGTAGATGAGTGAGACTATGTGGCGATTTTTTTTCTGTGATTGGGTGAGTTCACTGAGAATGATCTGTTCCAGGTTCAACCATTTTTCCTCAAATTTCATTGTGTCATTTTTTCTTACTGCTGTATAGAATTCCATTGTGTAGATATACCACATCTTAGTTATCCATTCTTCTAGTGATGGACATCTGGGTTGATTCCAGCTCTTAGCTATTACAAATTGAGCCGCTATAAACATGGTTGAGCAAATCTCTTTAGTCTGTGGTTTGAAGGTTTTAGGGTAGATGCCCAGTAAGGGAATAACTGGGTCTGTTGGTATCTCTATACTCAGCTTTTTCAGAAGTCTCCATATTGCTTTCCAAAGTGGTTGTACCATCCTACAATCCCACCAACAGTGGATGAGGCACATGTATTCTTTAAGATCATTCTTCCCACATCCCTATAAATTAAATGCCATCACCCTCAGCCAGCATATGACAAAGCTGAAGCTCGAAACCAAAAGCCCTGCTGGCTCTACTCAGGTTGGCCTTCCCCTGTTCTCTGTTCACTAGAGCCCAATAGCACGTGGACACAGGCTTGGGAGGACTCTGTGAAAGCTGTCTGGGGGGCCAAGGAGGGCATCCTGGAGGTGGTTTCAGATGAGCCGGATCCTGAAAGTTGACTAAGACTTAATCAAACAAGGGCTGGTAGAGGAACGTCACCAAGGAAACAAGCAAAGTATGATGGGAACAGGAGCCCAGACCAGGCAAAGCATGCAGACAGGATGGCTCGTGAGACTGGAAGGTGTGAGGCAGGGAGGAGGGAAGAAGAGGAGGGAAGAAAACTGAGGAAGAAGAGGAGGGATGGGAAAGGGAAGAGAAAGGGGAGTGGAAGAAGGAGAAAGACGTGGAAAAGCTAATACTGGGCTTTTCGGGCTATTAGGACAGTGCAGGGCTATGGAAAGAGTATAAAACGGTGTGTGACCCAGTTAGATCAGCATCCTAAACAAATCTCTGTGGTAGGTGTGTGAAGGGCAGATTCGGGGCAGGGACGAGATTAGAGACAGAGATAAGCCAAGAAGCTGTGGCAATGATCAGTTGAAAATAAAGAGTGTTCAAAACAAAATGAAGATGGGGTTACCTTGGTTTGAACACGGTCCGTCCCCTCTGAAGCACAGGTTGAGATTTAACCCCCACCATGGGGTATTAAGACAGTACAAACTTAACCCAACCATGGGCCTTGACGGTAGGGCCTTTGGGAGGAGAAAATGTGATATATCAATCACTTTTCTCAGAAACAACTTAAGAAAGGAAAAAAGAGCTTAACTCCCCTTACCATTACAGCAGGTAGGGTCTGTCATAGCAAGAAAGACATGGCAGGCCAGAACAGGGAGCCAGTCACAATGCAACAGAGGACAGCAACCTTGAGAAAGAAAGAGAGAGAGAGAACAGCATGTGGGGCTGGGCAATAACACCTCAAGGCTTGCTTCCCAGAGACACACTTCTTCCGGCAAGTCTCCACCTCCTAAAGGTTCCACAACCTTCCCCAACAGCGCCACCAGCTGGGGATGAAGTGTTAAAAATACATGGGCCTACCACAGATGATAGATGGTGGAATCCCCATGACTGAACCCATCCCATCCGACTTTATAAGAGGCAAAGAGGCTGGCTGGGACACGTGTGTCACCCTCTGTGTGCTGCTCTGCCAGCAAGGCCATCACAAGACGCGGCTCCTCAAAACAGTGAGCCAAAGTGAACAGTTTTTCCATACACTTGACTGGGTCTGTGGCACTGTGTTATCAGCAACAGAAAACAGACTAAGATAAGGGTGAAATGTAAAACAATTAGGAAGGGAAACTGACAGGTCTTGGTGGTTGTTTAGATGGGGAAGGGAGTGCATGCATCAGGGAAGTCACCAGAAACAGCTATCTAAGCTGATGCATCAGATGCCTAGGGTCGTTGGGGTCCAAGCCCGGGGAGGATGTTTAAGAGGCAACTGCGTACACAAGGCTTGTTCTCCCCATGGAGCACTTGGATGGGGACAAAAGTCACAGATGAGTTCTGCCTGGGCCAAGGGCAGGAGCCTAAGAAAGTCCAACTGTGAAAAAGTAAGACAGAAGGCAAGGAGTTCATGAAACAGACAACTAATAAATAGTTATAGAGATATTAAGAAAAATCAGACTTATAGGGCTCTGAAATCCAAAACATAATTTTCTAAGACATCTTTAATATAAGACCGGGGGGGGGGGGAAAGCTATAGAAAATGCTGGCCATACAAATGGATATGGGCTCTAGGAAGACACTGGTGAGTCATGTCAGTAACCATGACAAGTGGCCAAGGGGTTATAGAGATCGAGGGAGAGCTGAGGTACACTGATGTGTTTAGGGTAAGAATTAAATAGTGCTGAGGAGATAGCTCAGTCAGTAAGATGCTTGACTCACACAAGCATGGAGATGTGAGTTCAGTCCCCAGAACCTACATTAAAGAAATCCAGGTTCAGGGCTGAAGAGATGGCTTAGCAGTTAAGGCACTTGCCTATGAACCCTAAGGGCCCATGTTCAACTCTCCAGATCCCACGTAAGCCAGACTCACAAAAGATGAGGCAAGAGCAAGGTCACACGTGCCCACTAGGTGGCACAGGCATCTGGAGTTGAATTTCAGTAGCTGAGGCCCTGATGTGCCAATTCTCTCTCTCTCTCTCTCTCTCTCTCTCTCTCTCTCTCTCTTTCTCTCTCTAACAAAATTAATATTTTTAAAAAAATTTTTAAAAAGTCAGATCTGATGGCCTGGCCCTGTAATCCAGCACAGGGGAGGTGAAGAAGGGCAGATCCCTGGAGCCTGCTGGCCAGCCAGGCTAGCCTAACTGGTGAGCTTCAAGCCAGTGAGAGCTCCTGTCTCACACACACCACACCCAAAAAATATAAGGTTGATAGCACCTGAGGAATGGCACCTGAGGTTGTCCTGGCCTCCACATATATATGCACACATGTGCATATGCACCCAAACACATGTGTACCACCACACATGTGTACCACCACACATGTGTACCACCACACATGTGTACCACCACACATGTGTACCACCACACATGTATACCACCACACATGTGTACCACCACACATGACATACATACCCGCATACCCACAAGAAGAATCAACTCTCTCTATAGACTGAGAAGGAACTGTTAAGAAGGAAATAGATGAAGAGTATTGGCCGCAGTAGGGAAGAGAATGATCAGTGGATTAATGCAATAGAATGGAGATGGGGCCAAAAGCCTAGGCCAGCAACTGGGGCTTAACACAGGGCGAAAGGCTCTAAAAGTGAGAAAAACAGCAAGGGAAGGAGAGTTGCTGGTAAAACGAAATGTGTATAGGAATATTTAAATAAGTATATTGAAAAGAAGCCAGTAGAGCCTCAGATAGATAGATGATAGACAGATAGATAGATAGATAGATAGATAGATAGATAGATAGATAATAGATTGAGAGAGAGAGAGAGAGAGAGAGATTGTGTTGAGACAGGGCTTCACTCTGTATCCAAGGCTGGCCTTCAAGTCACGATCCTTCTGCCTCTGCCTCTTGAGTGCTCCGATTATAGACATGCATACACACCCACCCAACATTTCCATGTTTCTTCACGACATAAGAGTCTACCATGACGTCAGTCCACACAATGGTACAATTAGCTCCAGCAGGACTCGGGAAACAGGAAGGGCAATGGGGAGAGATAAAATATAAAACATGGCTCTACGGTGGAGGGAATTACTGTCCAGCAAAGCTGGGAGAGATCCTGGAAGAGATGGAAGGTGCCACGTGTTGGAAGTCAATAAGTAAGTTCAAAAGCTCACTGTGGGGCAGTTCTAGGAGATGATGTTAGTACAATCCTATCTCAAAAAAAGATACCAGCCTAAGATTTCCAATGGAATTTTACCCCAGGAGAAAGGCCCTGTCTTCAGATAAGTTGAGCTTAATCATACCATGCTAAAGCTACTGGCTTTCTGCTATCTGATTTTAAAAAGCATCTAACTGAGAGGACTGGGAGGACCCCCCCCCCTCAACTCAACAGCACCGGGCGTTCCTGCCTCCCTGGCTGCTACATGTAGGGTATGTTTGTTGGCTGGATTCTACTGTAGGTGATCCCCAGCGCCAGGTTTGGGAAGCACACCAGAGCTCACCCCTCTCTCCACCTTGGCTGGTACTCTGCTTCTCTTCCCAGGAAAGAACACATCTCTGCCTCAACACTTTTAGGTCAAGTTCCTGCAATAGTCCTCTGAGCTGTGTCCTCTTTGTTCTCCGCCCACAGTTCATGTCCAGCTGCCTCACTGATAATCCAAAGCCCTGCCCATATCTTTTGCAAAGAGCTCCTTCTCCCAGACATCATAGCTCATGCCTGTAGTCCCAGCAAGCTGGAGGCTGAGGCAGCAGGATCAAAAGTTCAAGGCCAGTCTGGGCTGCATAGTGAGATTCTGTCTCAACCAAAAGAAGGAAGGAAGGAAGGACAGAAGGAAGGGAGGGAGGGAGGAAGGGGAAGAGGAAGAAGAAGAGGAAGGGAAGGGAAGGGAGGTTGAGAGGGAGGGAAGGAAGATAGAAAGACAGAGGGGAAGGAAGGAAGGAAGGAAGGAAGGAAGGAAGGAAGGAAGGAAGGAAGGAAGGAAGGGTGGGAGGGAGGGAGGAAGAGAGGGAGGGAGGGAAAGAGGGAGGGAGGGACGAATGGAGAGAGAGAGAAAAGGAGGGAAGGAGGGACCAACTGACCTTACTGAAGCTTAGCCTTCCCCCGAGTTATCTCTTCCCTCCGTGGCCCTCTAGAATGGCAGTACACATGGCTCCTGTACTAGAGCCGGGACAACCCCCTGGCTTTCATTAGCTGGAACGGCCCTCCTTATTCCCTCGCACTGGCTTCCTATCCCTGACATGCCTCCTGACCAGCTAGGAAACCCCACAGCACTCACCAAACCCTGGCAAGTGGCCCACGTACTTCCTTCCCACCTTAAGAGCTGCTGTTACCTGAAGGACAACCCTCCAAGTCCCTTCATCTCAGGGTCCCAAAACCACTGGTAACTGCCCCACTTTCAAAGTGCTTCCCTTCTCAGACTCCAGGGCCCACTTCCAGGGAAACACCCCAGTCCTGGCAGAGGTCTTTCTCCACTTCACTCTCCAGCTTCCCAGAGCGTCCAGGCCCTTGGATGCCTTTTGTCTAATGCGGTTCACATTTTTATTTTGTCCGCTCACCTTCATCTAGGCCAGACCAAAGAGATAGGATGTCATCACCTCCCTCTGCCTTCCATTTTGTTCTTGTGCTAGGCTAACCCATCCCTGCTGTGGCCAACACATCCATGTTCCCAGAATGACAGGGTTCACCAGAGGAAAGGAGTAACTGATGGCCATTCCCAACACACAGCGTTGGATCTCTGCTGAACTCTACAGTCTGCTCAGCTGCCCTGCCTCATGCCGGGTCAGCTCTCTTTGGCCGTTGTCTGCAATAAGAATCCACCCCAACATTCTCTCCAAGGCATCTCCCTAGCAACAAAGTATCTCTACTTGCAACAAGGTATTTTTTCCTCTAATTACAAACATATATACATATATATATTATATATGTATACATATATATTATATATGTGTATATATATATATATATATATATATATATATATATATAGAGAGAGAGAGAGAGAGAGAGAGAGAGAGATAGATAGATAGATAGATAGATAGATGAATCTGGACATTTTTCTAAAGCTCATCCATCCTCTGTTTTAGATACTGTCCCTCCAGTTTTAATACTCCTCTTTTTCGGTATTTTCCATCTCTACCCACCTCCTTGGAGTTTAGCTTATAGTTGCACATGAGCTTCTCCCATCTTTGAAATAAAAGCTGGGCTGGGAGATGGCTGAGTGGATAAAGCAGTTACTACACAACCATGAGGGCCTGCGTTCAGCTCCCCAGACCATGTAAAAGCTGGAGGCTGTGGTGAGCTTCTGTAAACCCCCGGTGCCTATGGCAAGACGGGAGGCAGAGGCAGGAGACTTCCCCAGCAGCTCACAAGGGAAGAGACCCTGCCTCACAGTGAGGTGGAAGGTGAGGATCAGCTCAAAAGTTGGCCTTTGGCTTCCACACATGCTCTGTGAAACGTGCATTCCCACAACACACACATGCACACTCATACAATAATACAAATAAGTAAATAAAATAAAATGTTACTGTGACTCATGATCCCACTTCTGGAGGTCATTCTTCATAGCCAACCTGGGGATAAACACTCCCCACTTCCCAGGTCTCCTTAAGTTTTTTTAAAAATTATTTATTTATTTATTTGAGAGTGACAGACAGAGAAAGAGGCAGATAGAGAGAGAGGGAGAATGGATGTGCCAGGGCCTCCAGCCACTGCAAAGGAACTCCAGACACATGCACCCCCTTGTGCATCTGGCTTACATGGGTCCTGGGGATCGAGCCTTGAACCGGGGTCCTTAGGCTTCATAGGCAAGCGCTTAACTTCTAAGCCACCTCTCTAGCCCCTCTTTTTTTTTTTGTCTCTAGCCCCTCTTTAAGTTTTTAATCAAATAGACACATAAGCATAGCTTCTGAAGTCTAATTGAGATATAAAGCTTATAGTATTTTTTTTTAATTTTCTATAATCCTCTTTAAAAATAACACATATTACTTACTTGTTTTTCTGCTTAGACTTTCTCTCTTATCTTCCCACCAGAGACAATGAAAAAACAGGTCACACACACACACACACACACACACATACACACATCTATATATCTCATACACTTCGTATTATATATACTTAGTATGATTATACTTTTCCTGGTATACATTTTTATACACCTTTTCCCCCCTAACATTTTTTTTCTCCACTCTCAGTCCCACACTGTCCAGTAGAACAATACAAAACCTCCGAATACAGTGAAATGCATGAGGAAACTCACTCATTAGTTGTCCCTCACACACTCCCTCCCTGTCAGCTACACAAGGAAGGATATCTCTCTCTAGACTGGTTAGAGATATAACCAGGTGGGACTTTCCTTCACCATCATCTTGCTTATTTCTCTTTGGAGACTGATTCCTAGATTCTAAATATTCCTATTTTTTCATCTCCATCCTCATTTTGATGGAACACATCCTACAGTAGCTTTCCTAAAGGTGGTACATGGGCTGGAGAGATGGCTTAGTGGTTATGGCACTTGCCTGCAAAGCCAAAGGGCCCAGGTTTGATTCCCCAGGACCCACATAAGCCAGATGCACAAGGTGGTGCATGCGTCTGGAGTTTGTTTACAGTGGCTGGAGGCCCTGGCATGCCCATTCTCTCTCTCAGTCTATCTGCCTCGCTCTCAGATAAATAAACTTTTTTTAAGAAGTTTTTTAAACTAAGGGGGTACATGAAGAGCACAGCTTTTGTGACCTTGCAAATCTGTCTTCACTCTTGACTAGTCTTGTAGCGACTGGTAGAGTGGGAGGTTGAACATCAGAACCTGTTCCTCATGGAGCTTTTAGAAACTTTTTTGATTCCCCGGGGTCCTGAATTATTTCACACCTATTATTCTAGACCCTCACTGGTCCCTTCAGTCTGAAAGCCCAGGTCTTTAGAAGGCCTGCAAAGTTTATTCCCATTTCTCCTAATCTCTGTTTTCTCTCTTTCTTATCTGATATTCAGCCATCTACCAGGAATCGTGGTGCACACCTGTAAACCCAGCACTCGGGAGGCAGGGGCAAGAAGACTGCTGCAAGGTCAAGGCCAGCCTGCTCTACACGGTGAATTCCAAGCCCGCTAGGGCTGTGTAGTGATAACATGTCTCAAAACAAACCAGCAAAGAATGTTTAACCTTCTGGACTGATTCATTTCCCCATATTTTCTACTTCCTCACAATTTGTCCTTCACTTTTTCTTTCAGGGGGCTTTCCGCATTATCTATTGGCTTTTTACTTTTCTGTTGTTACACTGTAATCTTCAAAAATCTCCTATCTGTTCATGAGTATTTATTTATATACCATCCTGGTCTTGTTTCTTAGGTATATCTCCTCTTAGCTCATGGACAGCATTAATATATTGTGAGTTCTTATTATATCCTTGATACAATGTCTCTGTGATCCATTTACCTGTCAGTCTCCATGTTATACATTATAATCTTGTGTCAGGTTTTTTGTTTTTTTCTTTTTGGTATTCTGAGCTTTCTCTCCTCATACCCAGTAATTAAGCAATATGTGTTTACTGGAGGTTCTTTTGTCACACATAGACAGCCTGTGCCTCATGAGCATCTCCAGAGTTTGAGGGGACCCTTCCTGTGAGGTCTGTTTCCAGGAGAAGGCAATTGTGCCGGGATTCATCTCCTGGCTGCTGGTGTGGGGTGGGTTCTGTGCAGAGACAGGAAGAGAGCTCCACGGCTCAGTGCATCAAGTTTCACTGTAGCGCACTGCTTTCTACGCAACTCTGAGTGCCAGAACAAATCTCCCACTCTTAACAAGACTCCAGCCTCCGGTGGGCATTGGAGTCATTGGTCGCGTGATACAGTTGAGGAAACACGTCTCACATTCGTTAACATGGCCACGGTCCTACAACTAGCCGATGGTGGTATTCCACGTCAAAGGTCCACGACTCCCAACCTAACTCCCTTTCCATGACTTTATGCAGAAAGATATTCCTGGCCCAGGGTACTTACTGGCCCCCTCCTAGGTTCCACACTGAAGACAACCTCTGTTCCCTCTTCAGGTAAGGTAGCCCTACCTCTGGGCTTAGCCCTGAAGGCCCTTCCATGTTATGGGTTCCCTCCACCCCAAGCTCTCCAGGCCTTCAGGGGCAGTGGGCAGAGTACTTTCTACTCTCCTGGAAGGGCTCCAAGGCGCTGTGTTCTCAGCTGCTTGGGCTGAGATCTGAAGGCCAGGCCCAGCTGCTGACGTCACTCGCCGTGCCTACCACTTCCACTGGGCCGTTTATGCTGGCACAGCCCGGCGCAGAGCTGGCGGGAAAACGATCGGCCCAAACAGCATTAATAAGAGGCAGCTGGACTTTAAAAGCCTCCTTGACAATGTAAAGAAACGAAGTCAGATGTTTTTTGGAAATGATGTTGCAATGAACGTCTCTGACTTTTGCCTCTCCCTGCTTCCTTCCCATACCCTTGAATCCAGGTTCAAGTGTACAGAGATGAGGTCAGACACTGGCCATATGAGTTGGGTCCCAGAATCGTGTGGCCCCCAGGGTGTTCCATTTAGACAGGTGCCTGTCTGAGTGCCTGGCTCTGCCCAGCCCCAGGAGGCCACATTGGTGAAAGGCGTAGATAAGGGAGAAAGGGACAAAGGGACACAGAAGGAGGCAGGAAATGGCCCCTTTAAGGATTCATCTGAAAAACCACACTGCCCCTTCGGAAATCTACAGGGACTAGAGAAAACTAAACCAATCGAGATGGTCCTTACCATGAGCCAGTTTATTCTCACGTGGAGTCCAGCCCTAGCCTGGCCCTGCTCTTGAACTATGCTAGAAAGTCCCAACCATAAGAAATAGACCTTACCTACCTCTGGGAAGTCTTGCCAGGTCAGGCCTCCTATAGAGACGTCCGGGCCCTCGCTATCTACCCTCATTATTTGATTTCTGCTGAGGATAATGTGTCATTTATGTTAACCTGCGGCTTCTAGAGAAGGTCCCATGAAGAAGTTTCTTTTCTAATTGAAACTGAGGAAACTCCCACCACGAACAGCTAGCACATTCCCTCCTTGCTAAGCGTTGTAAGTCGTAGTTTGTACGTGGAGCCTTGCTGGAGGAAGTAGTTCACCAGGGGCAGGTCTCCTGGTTTTATAGCTCCACCGACTTCCTGTTCACCCTCTGCTTCCTGACTCTGTGTGCCGTGGAAGGGCCAGCCCCCTGCTCCTGCTGCAGTGCCGGATGGAATGCATCCCATCAAAACTGTAGGCCAGGAGAAACCCTGTCCTCAAGTGGCTCCTGTCAAATACGCACTCACAGCAGCGAGTGGAATAACCAATACACTTGACGGTGAAAGCTTTGGACCTCATCGTGTTTCTTTTCTTGTCTCCAAAAAACTCCGTGTACGCGGAGGGTTTAATCAAGACTAGGAGTTCATGTCTCTTTGCCAGGGTTATGAGACCCAAACCATAGAAAAGAATCAGCCACATCAACACTAAAGTAGGAGGAGGAAGCCGGAGCCCGGGATGAGCTTTACCTGTTACTCCCTTCCCTGCCCGAGGTCCTTTCCTTAGAAATACCACTATAGCAACCTGCACGTTCAGAGCCTCCTAAGGAAGTCGTGTTCCAGTCGCAAAGCAGGGCGTGAGGGGGGAAATGACCCTTAAAGGAAAGCTTGCTGCTTTGGGAGCAGGGCGTGAGAAGCAACATAAGCTACGTGGTTAACGCGCTGCAACATCTCCTATCAGACCCTCCCCCACCCTCTTCCTGCTGCGAACCTACGAAGTTCAGTTTCTCCTGGTTTGGGACCCTGTGCTGGGGGGAGGCAGGAGCTGCTCCCACTCCCGCGCCCCAGACTGAAGCGGTTGCATAATCCGCAGCCAGGCTCCCAGAACCTCACAAAGCCCAGCTTCCCAGATACCCACTGAATGAACCCGCATAATGCATGAAATTGTATCGGGCCTGCTGTGCCCTTACAGACTCACACTGGAGAAGGAGGGTTTGGCCAGCCCAGGCCAGACACTTGATATCTTCTCACCAGCTGGGCCGATTGGAAAAGGGATTAGGATTGAATGGACAGGGAGTGAGTCCAGGGCGTAGGGCTGGAGGATAAGCAGCTGGGAGGACGACGCCCTGGGACCTCAGACGATGGTGGCTGAGAGATGCGTCGCACACTTTCCCTGTACCACCCTGGTCTGTGCTCTTACGCCCTTGCCACTGTCCTTGTGATCATCTTCTGACACGGAATCTAAGAGTCTGTCCACCAGCCAGCCAGCATGCGGCCAGTCAGCACTACGCCAGCGATGGGCAGCTGTCCAGCTCTGACGCCAGCCCCCTAGGGCACAAGCTCAAGCCCATAGGGCTGATCTCTGAGCCGGGTGAGGTAGTGTGCACCTGGAGTCCCGGCTACTGGCGAGCCTGAAGCAACTGAGCTCAGAATTCCGGGGCCAGTGGAGGCAATATAGTTAGCCCTGTCTCAAAAATAAAAATAAATAAATAAAAATAAAAAGGGGGCTAGAGATACAGCTTAGCGGTTAAGGCGCCTGCCTGCAAAGCCTAAGGGCCCCGGTTTGATGGTCAGATTCCCCAGCACCCATGTAAACCAGATGCACAAGGTGGTGCATGCATCTGGAGTTCATTTGCAGTGGCTAGAGACCCTGGTGTACCCATTCTCTCTCTGTCTCTCTCCCTCTCTCTGTCTTTCACTCTCTCTAACAAACAAAATTAATAAATTAAACTTAAAAATAAATAAATGAATAAAAACAAAAAGGGACTGAGTAGATACCCAGGTTGGTCACAAACGCGTGGAGCAGAGTTTGACCCTTCATTTAAAAAGCCAGGTGTGGTGGCACACATTGCAAACCCCACAGCGAGGATACAGAGACAGATCCCTGGAGTCTGCTAGCCAACTAATAGAGCCTAACTGCTGAGATCCAGGGCAGTGCAAGACCTTGTCTCAAAATAGGTGAATGGCACTGAGGGTGCCCTCTGACCTCCACATGCATGCACGCACACATACATAAGTTCTCTGTATCTGTTCCTGTCTGAACTTTTCCCTGGTACTTATTTTAAGGTCACCCAAGTCTGGTCCCACACTATGTTAAGAGTTCAGAGGGTATAGAAAACAAATCTGAAACTGTGAGTGCAGAGAGATCTGGGACCAGAGGAAGGAAGCCAGGCCTCCCACTTGCAAGGGCCTTAGGCTCCCAGAGCAGAGCCTGAGAGGCCCTTGCTGCTCAGCACTCTTCACTCTAGCTCAGACTCCAGACTAGCCCAGCATGCTCCAGCTAGCCCATCCCCACCAGACCCACTGTGCAACCCAGCCTCCACTCCCTCATATGCCAAGAACTTTAATTCACAGGCTACCACCTGCCCCAAGTCTTAGACCCTCATCTGCCTCTTCTCAACGCCTTCTGGGCTTTCTTACCCCAGCCCCAGCTGAGTGAATGCTTCCCTCACATCCTAAGTAGGGCTGCCGACAATGACCTTCCTGATCCTTGACTTCTTTCACCTTTCCAGTTTGTGTTGTGTGTGTGTGTTGTATATGTGTAATGTGTGGTATGTATGCATGTGTGTGATGTTGTGTGTATGTGTGTGTGATGTGGTGTGTGTGTGAGATGTGGTGTTTGTATGTGTGTGTGTGTGATGTGGAGTATGTATGTGTGTGTGTGTTACATGTATTTGAAATGTGGTGTGTATGTGTATGTGTGTTATGTGTATCTGAGTGAGATGTGATGTTTGTATGTGTGTGTGTGATGTGGTGTGTGTATATGTGTGTAATGTTGTGTGTATGTGTGTGATAGATGTGGTGTATTATATGTGTGATGTGGTGTGTGTATGTGTGTTACATGTATTTGAAATGTGGTGTGTATGCATTATATGTGTGTCTGAGTGAGATGTGGTGTTTGTATATGTGTGTGAGATGTGGTGTTTGTATGTGTGTGTGTGATAGATGTGGTGTATTATATGTGTGATGTGGTGTGTGTATGTGTGTTACATGTATTTGAAATGTGGTGTGTATGTGTTGTATGTGTGTCTGAGTGAGATGTGCTGTGTGTAGTGGATACACGCTGTGGTGGTTTGATTACAAGGTGGGGCCTAGGGGGAGGAAGCAGATGGCAGGCCTTAAGGATTAAAGCTTGCACTTGCTTCCAGCTCTGTTTCCTGGGCCCTCCCAGATGTGAGGAGTCCGTCCACATGCCCCAGCTGCCACAGAACCATGCCTTCCCTGCCACAGCGGAATACAGCCCCTCAAACCAGAGGCAAAAGTGAACTCTTCTTCCCATGAGTTGCTTCTATCCAGTATTTATTGCAGCAGTGAGAAAAGTAGCTAATACAGATGCAGTTCGTGACACACACAAAACAACTTCATGTTGGTCTGGAGAGATGGCTTAATGGTTAAGGCACTTGCTTGCAAACCCTAAGGACCCATGTTCAATCTCTCTTCAGATCCCATGTGATCCAGATGCACAAAGGTGAGGCAAGTGCAAGGTTGCACATGCCTACTAGATGGCACAAGCGTCTGGAGTTCAATTTTAGCGGCTGAGGTCCAGACACACCAACTCTCTCTCTCTCACTCTGCTCTCTATAAAAAATAAAAAGAGGGCTGGAGAGATGGCTTAGCGTGGTTAAGCACTTGCCTGTGAAGCCTATGGACCCCAGTTTGAGGCTCGATTCCGGAGGACCCACGTTAGCCAGATGCACAAGGGGGCGCACGCATCTGGAGTTCCTTTGCAGTGGCTGGAGGCCCTGGCAGGCCCATACTCACTCTCTCTCTCTCTCTCTCTCTCTCTCTGCCTGTCTCTCTTAAATAAATTAATAACAATAAACAAAAAATTAAAAATTAAAAGAACTTTGCTGGGCATGGTGGTACACATCTTTAATCCCAGCACTTGGGAAGCAGAGGTAGGAGGATGGCTGAGAGTTCAAGGCCACCCTGAGACTACATAGTGAATTCCAGGTCAGCCTGAGCTAGAGTGAGACCTACCTTGAAAAACCAAAAAAAAAAAAAAAGAACTTTGGGCTGGGGCTGGGACTGGGACTGCGATTGGGGCTGGACAGATGGCTTAGCAGTTAAGGCGCTTGCCTGCAAAGCCAAAGGATCCAGGTTCGACTTCCCAAGACCCACGTAAGCCAGATGCACAGGAGGGCACACACAATTGGAGTTCATTTGCAGTGGCTAGAGGCCCTGGGACACTCATTATCTCCTTCCCTCCCTCTCTCTCTCTCTCTCTCTCTCTCTCTCAAATAATAAATAAAAATAAAATATTTTTTTAAAAAGAGAACTTTATGTAAAATTTTAAAAAGGGCTGGAGAGACAACTTAGCAGTTAAGGCACTTGCCTACAAAGCCAAAGGACCCAGCTTCGATTCCCCAGGACTCACACTCATAAGCCAGATGCACAAGTTGGCACATGCACCTGAAGTCTGTTTGCAGTGGCTGGAGTCCCTGATGTTCCAATTCTCTCTCTCTCTCTCTCTCTCTCTCTCTCTCTCTCTCTCTCTCTCATAAATAAATTTTTTTAAGTTAAAGAAAACAGTTCCAAGAAAAGAAATCACTTAAAACTCACTCCCCTGGGGCTGGGGGGATGGCTCAGTGAGTAAGAGCGCTTGCTATGAGGACCTGAGTTTGACGCGCAGCACCCACATGAAAAGCCCGTGTGGCCACACACACCTGGTAACCCCGACACTGAGACAGGAGAGTCTCTAGGAAGCCCTGCTCAGCCGGTGTAACTGAAAAATGGCACGCGCTCCGGGCTCAGTAAGAGACGCTGTCTCCAGGAAGCAGGTGGAAGAGCTATAGTGGAGGCCACCTAGCGTCCTCCTCCAGCCTCTGCACACATGAGCACAGAGCAGGAACCCCTCCACACACATGTGCAGGCACCACATATGTGCCACATACTACAAACACACTGCAAGAAAACACCCTCTCCCCAACAAGCCATCCCTGAAACCCCCAAACTTCGTATATGTTCCTATGGGTCCTGTCAATGTCTATCACAGCGCCTCCCATGTTACTTAAGATACCCATTAGGTGTCTGCTTATCCTTGCCAATGGAATGCTGAGAGGCATGTGGCATCTTCTCCACCTTTGAATCCCCCAGGCATGGCACTTGTCACATAATAAGCCAGCAGCACACCCATTGCATCAGACAACTCAACTTTACGTCCAGCCCTCTCTCTCCCCCCTGCCGTTAGGCAGCCAAAGTCCTCCTGTGTCCTTTATCGGGTAGGGTCTCGGCAGCCCTGTCACACCCAAGAGGAACTTGAAACTTATCTTCATGTACTTAACTATCATCCAATTCAGTCACCTCTGGATAAGCTGAGGGCTGAGGTCCACTGTGCCTTTTGTGAGCTTGCAGCAGCACTCACAGCTGTGCACTGCTTAGCTAAGGGTTGGGGGGAGGTCTCCTGGAAGGTAGAGAAGAGGAGGCAGGAGGGAGGGGGGGTACTGAGTGATGACAGTGTCCCAAGAAGATGGTCAGCATCAGGGGAAATTATCTTCTTGATGACTCAGAAACAGGAAGTGGTGACCCAGAGGCAATGCACAAAGGGCAGGCGTGCGTGTATGTGATGACATCACTTCCTATCTTCATTCACGGGAGTGGAAGAGGGGGAAGACGACAGTCACATGGAGAGGACAGTGGGCCTCCTGCGTGACTTTGCTCACAGCCCTACGGCCTCGGCCCCCGTTCCTGCGCTGACTCAGGGGCAGGGGCCTATGACACACATCCTCTCTGCCCCTTCAGCCTCTGGTTGAGAAGGCAGAAGCCAGCAGAGTTCACCGTGAGCCCTTCTGACCGAGGGCAGAAGCTACAAGCAGGTAGGTATACAGTCCCTGCGGGAGCCTACACCCTTGATAAGAGTCTCGGGGAACATTGCTCCTAAACCCCAAACTGCTCCTCCACTCCTGGAGTACAGATCCAACCTCTCCACCCTACCCTTCATCACTGGGAAGGACCAGGGTGGCACACTGAGCAGGGCACCAGCCAGACACAAAGGTGGAGCAATGGTGAAGATACCCAAGAATGTGAGCTGAGTGTCCACAACACCACCAGAGCATCCCCACGTCAAAGGACAACAGGGAACCGACTCCAGAGCTGGGTGCACGGTGTATAGTGACTGCATGACGAGATGAAAAGGAGGGCCAAAGACCTGTGTCTTCTTCCTCTTCTGTCTTGGCATATGTACGCATGTCAGTATATGTGTGCGTACACTTGTGTGGGGGGGGGTGGGTACATGTGCAGCCTTGAGTTTGACATGTGGGGTTTCCGTCTCCACCACTCTCCACAGCATCTTTTTATGAAAGTCTCACTGCCACCCAGGCTGACCTAGAGCTCACTCTGTAGTGAACTAGCTAGGTGATCCTCCTACTTCAGCCTCCCAAGTGCTGGGATTAAAGGCGTCTGGCTTCACCTTATTTTTGGGAGACAAGATCCCTACTGAACCTACAACTCACTGATTCAACTCTGCTCGCTAAGGCAGAGAGCCTTAGGAATCTGCCTATCTCCACCTCCGCCTTAAAGGTATACATCGCCATGCCTGCTTTTGAGATGGGTGTCGGGTCTCCAGTCTCAAGTCCTCAAGCTTGCGTACCAAGTTCTTTACCCACTAAGCAATCTTCCCAGCACCCCCCCCCAAAAAAAAGCCCTTCTTTCTTCATTTATTTTTTAACAGATTATACCCTCTCCCCTGTTCTCATTTCCCTGGGCCTACCTCTGTGGGGTTATGGGATTTACTGTGGGGTCACGAAGGCCTCAGTCAGTCCCAATGAGATGGTAGGGGGAACCATGCCTCTGGGTATTCCCACCCACCCTGTGGCTCTTATAATTCAAAAGAGTACTTCTATTTTTATTTTATTTTTTTCATTTTTTAGAGAGAGAGAGAATTGGTGTGCCAGGGCCTCAGCCTCTGCAATCAAATTCCAGACAGTTGCGCCACCTAGTGGGCATGTGCGACCTTGCACTTGCCTCACCTTTGTGGGTCTGGCTTACATGGGATCTGGAGAGTCAAACATGGGTCCTTGGGCTTCACAGGTAAGTGCCTTAACTTATAAGCCATCTCCCCAGCCCCAAAAGCCCTTCTTGATCTTCCTTTCCCACAATGGCCCAAGCCACCTGGATTTCCTGTTCTTGCTGTTTGGAGCACAGGAGCAGCCGGACACCCCAGCCTTCCACAATGACAAGGACGTTCTCCACTCCAAGAAGCCCAGCTCTTTGTGAAAGCTTCTCTGGAGCCAGCCAGGTGCGAGAGTCCCAGCAGAGAACATGGGGGGAAGGAAGTTGGTGGGATTCAGTCAGCAGTCCACATGCAGCAGCCTGCTCTCTCCACGGGAATACAGGACACACGGCCCAACTGTAGATCCCATGACAGCCGATAGTCCAGGGGCAAGCACTGTATCTATCCACACTGTTGTCTTTCCTTCCTGTCTCTCCTAGAAGGGAAGAAGCTAAACCACGGCCACACTTAGCCGCCTCCTTTGAGAGCAAATCTCTGTTTCTGTAACTGTGACTTGTGTAACAAGACTGACAGTGTGCCGTGAACTCCACCAGCATCTACTTGGTACTCTGGGTTCCTCCCCCCACCCCCATAGAAACTAAAATTTACGGTTGGTGTACCTCCTACACATATAAGCCTAGGAAGTCACTGTGGTCGGGGGGGGAGGGGACTGGGGAAGAGGCATATCTAAGTTTTATATTGGGAAGGAACTGATGGAACACTGACCTGAATGTCATAGCCTGCACATCATATTGTCTCTACCTTGTACCATTCCACTAACCCCAGCTCTAGGGTACCCCACCCTTGGCCCTGTAGCCCCCTCCTTCCTTACTCAGGCAGACTGATGTGCTCAGAACAGGATTCTGATATGTTGGTGTTCATTTCTCATTACTTGAACAAAACCCCTGACCAAATGCAGCTGATGGAGGGGGAGAAAATTGGAGGGGGGCTTATAGTCTCTAGAGGAAGCTTCATGAAGGAAGAGGAAAACATGGCATGAGCAGAGGCTGGACATCACCTTGGACCCAGCAAGGTGGAAAACCAGCAGCAGGGAAGTGAGCCGAGCACTAGCAAGGGGGAGCTGCCTGTGGCCCCACTAAGCCTGCTCCCAACCATACACCTCCAGCAAGGTCCCGCCTCCTAAATTGCCACCGCTGGAAAGCACGCATTCATAACCCAAGAGTTTATGGGGAACATCTGATTCAAACCACCACAAGGTAGGATCTCAGGCAGAGGAAGGACTGAAGCCATGAACCCGGGTGAGGCACTGCAGTGAGGCGGGGTCAATGGACAAGTGTGAGGAGAACAGGAAAGACCAAGTGAAGGGTGCCCCAGGTCTTATCAAATGAGTCCTCACTGTACCCCCACAATGCAGTATCACTGGAGAGACTGTTGGGGGGACTAGCCTTGGACCTCAGACTAGGTCATCCAAGGGAGCAGATCTGGCAGGGCCCTGCCATCTTCTCCCTCCAGTTCATGCCGTTGCCTCTGAGCTGCAGACATGGGGCATATACAAGGTGCAAAGTTCCCAGCTCAACAGCATCTCTCCGGATAGAGTGGAAGCGTGGCTCAATTCAGGTTCAATTCCCCAGCACCCACATAAGCCAGATGCACAAGGTGGCATGTGCATCTGGAGTTCGTTTTAAAAAAAGAAAGAAGGAAAGAAAGAAAGAAAAAGAGAAAGAAGAAGGAAAGAAGGAAAGAAAGAAAGAAAGAAAGAAGAAAGAAAGAAAGAAAGAAAGAGAGGAAAACATAGAACTGGCAGTCTGGATATGGTGATATATGTCTGTAGACCTAACCCTCAGAAGGTAGACATAGGAGTATCACAAGTTTGAGTCCAACCTAGCCTATATAGCAAGACTGTGTCTAAAAAAAAAATAAATAACTTGCTTTTGAATTTAAAATGTAATTGTAATGAAGAAACACAGACAAGAATGGACAAGACATAAGCATCAAAGGACTTCAGAAAGGGGGAGGACCAGTTAGCTCTACTTGCAATGTGAGAGAAGGTAGGATAGGTTATATTTTAATAGATCAAAGGAGGGGAATTGACTTTTTTAGGGCTGAACAAATGGGAGCACAGGTCCAGGAGAAGGTGTGACTGGGTGAAGCATGCCCAGGAATTAGTGAGCCAACCACCTGGTTAGGTATCAGGACACAAAGGTAACTCACAATAGTGCATCAGCTATCTAGGCTGTGTAACAAACATCCCAGGACTTAGTGGCTTAGGACACCAGCAGCCATGCCTTCATTCACAATCATGCAGTCTCCCCCTGGGCTTCTTGCCACTCCACAATCAGCTCATGGGGCCACTGAGTCTGGAGGATCCAGAACGAGCTCGCTGGTCATCTGGCACCTCAGCCAAGACGGCTGCAACTAGTTCAAAACTAAATTTATCTGTCTCTATCCCCATGAGGCCTTGTGTAACTGGGGGCCTTTCTCTACCTTAATAATTCAATCTTCAAAGTGCTCAGCATTGGAATATCTCTACCACACCTTCCAAGGCTCAGGGTCCATTGCAGAAGAGGTGGCAGAAAGAATGTAAGAGCCAAAGGAAGGGTAGGACTTACAACGTGCTCCTCCAGACACAAAATAGCCTGGATATGCCATGATCTCAAAGTGCCTGACACTACCTACACAAGACCATCATAATAGGAGGAAAAGTTCATGACATCAAAATAAAAGAGAGACTGATTGAGAGGGGAAGGAGATATTATGGAGAGTGGAGTTTGAAAGGGGAAAGTGGGGGGAGGAAGGGAATTAACATGGGATATTGTTTACTGTCGTGGAAGTTGTGAATTTAAAAACAAAAGAAGAAGAAGAAGGGGGCTGGAAAGATGCTTTAGCGGTTAAGCGCTTGCCTATGAAGCCTAAGGACCCCAGTTCTCGGCTCCGTTCTCCAGGACCCACGTTAGTCAGATGCACAAGGGGGCGCACACGTCTGGAGTTCGTTTGCAGTGGCTGGAGGCCATGGTGCACCCATTCTCTCTCTCTCTCTCTCTCTCTCTCTCTCCCTCCCTCCGTCCCTCCCTCTCTCTCTCTCTCATAAACAAATAAATAAATTTAAAACAAAAGAGTACAATCCTCAAAGTAGCTGGGCCCAAGTGTGTTGTTGTTATTATTTCATGGTGCTAGTGATGGAACCCAGGGCCTGATTTCCCACAACGGCATCTCAAGACAGCAAGAGAGCAGAAGCAAAAGCCATAGGTCTCCTCTGGCCTGGCTCAGAATGTGCATAGCATCATGTCTGCTGTGTCCTTCCCATCCCAGAAAGCCACAAGGTCACCCCAACTCAGTGAGGGAGGGCTTCCCTGATGAGTGATTCCCTAAGTTCCTACTACAGTACCAAACAACAGACCATTCACTTTCCAGGCTCCTGGCTACAGTGAAAAGTATTTGAAGGGAGACACTGAGGGACACAGGACAGAGAACAGAATATATAGAATACTGAGTACCAAGCTAAGGAATTTGGATATTCAGAAGTTCTGTTTTATTTGTTTCTTCTTATCTTCATATACACAGATAACATTTTGGTCATTATATACCCCACATTACGCTCCCTGATTCCCCTCAGTCTCAACTGTACTCCTCACCACCTACCAGTGGTTATGCCACCGAAGAAAATGTCTCCACTTTCTCCACAACCTTTGACTGTCATGACTTCATTAGGGAGAGGAGGGAAGTGGTCTCCCAAGCCCCTCCCCTGGCTATAACAGAATCTTCACTGACTCCATCATGCGCATGTAACTGCATCTGGCGTGAGTTCATGAGTGTACCGGCCTTGTCGTGTCCAGATGCCAAGCTTCCACAGTACTCCTCCCCATCTTCCAGCTCTTACATTATTTCCATCCATCTTCTACAGTGTTCCCTGAGTCCTGAGTCCCTGAGTGGAGGGTATGATGGCTGTCTTACTTAGTGCTGAGTACTCATCAGTCACTTATTTTCAGCACTTGACCAGTTATGATTCTCTGTGTTCACCACTTCCCACTGCCAAATTAAAAAATAAAATAGGACTAAAGAGATGGCTTAGTGGTTAAGGTACTTGCCTACCACAAAGGCCTTAGGTTCAGTTTCCCAGGTCCCATATAAGCCAGATGCACAAGGTGGCATATGCATCTGGAGTTCATTTGCAGCAGCTAAAGACCCTGGCATGCTCGCTCGCTCTCTCTCTCTCTCTCTCTCTCTCTCTCTCTCCTTCTCTCTCCTTGTAAATAAATAAATAAGAATTTTTTTAAAGCTGATCGTGGGCTAGAGAGATGGCTTAGTGGTTAACGTGCTTACCTGCAAAGCCAAAGGATCCAGGTTTGATTCCCTAGAACCCACATAAGCCAGATGCATGCATCTGGAGTTTGTTTGCAATGACTACAGGCCCTGGCAAGCCCATTCTCTCTACCTGTCTTTCTCGTGCTCTCTCATGAACAAATAAAAAAAAATTTTAAACCTGATCACTATATTGACCCATTTTATAGTCATTGTAATTTTCATAAATAAAATGTGTCTATTTCAAAAAAAAACTGATTATATGACAAGCAGGATTGAATTGGACTCTGGATGTATCAACAGAGTCAGGTAAGCTACAGTGTGGGCTCCCTTCACAGAAACCACCAGCTCTTAACAGGGAGTCATGGATCATGGCTGAGGTGTGTGCCTGCCTCCCAGGCTGCAACACATACCACAGACAGGCCAGAGGCTACTCGTTCATCAGTCTTCTCTCTCTTCAGCTCTACCCTTCCTTCTTCAAGACCTTGATTGCATATCCAGATCAGTGGGCTGGAAGACACTGGTGCTGAAATCCAGCTTCTTGCGTGAGATAAAGGCAATGACCTCAGCAGGAGAGAAGCCTAGACAACCACTGTGCCCAACTCTTCCCAGCTCCGCATCCCCTGCCTACAAAACCCAGCAGAACCTGACCCTAGCCAGCTCTGTGCTCACGCCCCACCCCCGAATGAGCGACACCTGACCATCTACTGTGCCAAACGACAGAACAAACACACAAGATGTCAATAATGCCCAATCGGTTACACCAAGAGCTGCAGCCCACTCTGGCCATTTTCACCACTGGCCAATCAATGATTACTTCTCCAAAGACTCTGAGTGCAATCCACAGCGAGTGTCTCAACAGGAAACGATTCCTGGGGACAGGGGGGGGCTGGAAGGGTGGCTCAGTAGGTTAAAGCACTTGCAGCACAAGCTTGATCACCAAAGCTCAGATCCTCAGAACCCTCAAAAAAGCCTAATGCTTTGGGATGACTCAGAAGGCACCATGGTGCTGGAAAGAAATGACCACAGTGCTCAGCACTGCAATATCTCTATCATACCTTCCAAGGCTCAGGGTCTATTGCGGAAGAGGTGGCGGAAAGAATGTAAGAGCCAAAGGAAGGGTAGGACTCCTTACAACGTGCTCCCTCCAGACACAAAATGGCCTGGATACCCATGACCTCACAGTGCCTGACACTACCTGCACAAGACCATCATAGGAGGAGGAAAAGATCATGACATCAAAATAAAAGAGAGACTGATTGAGATGGGGAGGGGATATGATGGAGAATGGAGTTTCGAAGGGGAAAGTGGGGGGAGGGAGAGTACCACCATGAGGTATTTTTCATAATCATGGAAGTTGTTAATAAAAATTTGAAAAACACAAAAGGTCTAATGCTAGTGCAGACCTCTCCAATCCCAGCACAGCTATGGCGAAATGGGAGGTGTAGACAGGAGACTGGAAGCTCACATGCCAGCCAGCCCGGTCCGCGGAACTGGAAACAACAGGAAACCTGACGGGGAACAAGGTGGAAGGCAAGGACTGGTGCCCGAGCTTGTCCTCTGACCTCTGCATGCACACGGGGGCACAAGTGTACCTGTACTCGCACAGACATACACGTGCGTGCGCACACACAAACACGAAGGGGGAAAAAAAGGCCTGGGAGCAAACAAGACACTTGTAAGTTGTGCAGAGCGCATCCACGCGTGTCAGGTACTGAAGTGTTGGGCGCTCAGGCTCTGCAGATAGCTGATGCCCAGGGTGCCCTCTGGCTCAGGTCGCTGGTAGGAGGTCGAGGTAGGAGGCCGGCAGCCCTCAGCCTCACCCGCCAGTGTGTGCGCCAGTCCCTCCCTGTTTTTCGTACCACTGCTTCCTTCCACTGCAAAATATCCCCACCAGCATCGCCCTGGGTCTTTGCCCTTCACAATGCCCAACATTTCCCATTAGAACAACTCTCACGACTGCTTTCTGCCCCGTCACAAAGAGCTTCTCTGATTCTGAGTTCGACAAATCTAGCATGGTGAGTACAGTTAACAATATGTCATCTATGGGGTTAACTGTGTATTAAAGGGATGCAATTTTGATTTGTGAGTTAGCCTCAGTAAATCAGGGTATGCACAGAATGAAAATCTTTATTTCCAGATCCGTGCAATTTCAGTTAGCGAAGGGTTTGAATCGACGCTTGTTTGAAAAGAAAGTTCTCGATGACTCAGACAATGGATGCCCTGGTGGCATTTCGGATAGAATGGAGACCAGACAAGAGAGATGCTTGGAGACTTGTAACAGATAAGAATCTTCAGGTAGTTGTCTTGTCTTTTAAGAAAAAAAAAAAAAAAAAGGTTGAACCAAAGAGAAGAAAAGATTGAAGGCTATGGGATCACTGTCAGCGGACACCTCACCCGACCTCCTCTCTCTAAAGTTTCCAAAGGTTATTCAATGGAAATGTCAGCCACTAACCACTCGGACCCATAGAATTCTACTGTGCTACAAAGAGCAACGGCCACACGGCGCTCACATAAACAAGTCATTTATCACAGGTCCACTGTAAACCATTCTGAAATACCCAGGAGGTGAGTGTTATTTCCAGCATAAATCATCCCTGACGTCACTCGCCGTGTCTGACAACTGTGACTTTCCACTGGACAATGGCAGCTGACTTGGACTTGGGGGGTCAAAGGCTGGGAGCCAGCAGCTTCCAAAGAGGGGGAAAGAGAAGGAAAAGGCTCACGGTTGACCAGGAGCGCCATCTAGGGGATTTAGAAGGTAAAACTTTTCTTGGGTGTGTCATAGCATCCTCTGCCTTGGGCCAAGCTAACGTGAGCCTCGACCCCCAGACATCTTGTCATCTCTCTGGAAAGCCACTTCTTACCATGACTTACCATGCCTCACAAGAGTCCAGAAAAGTTCCAACAAGGCACCTCAGAAGGCGGCCCTGCTTGACTAGCTAGAGGGAGGGAAGAATATGTCTCTCTGTTGTGACATACTAAGGGCACTGCTGTGATTTGGGGAGAGTGCCAGGAAAATATTCGCAAGTTTTCCCAAAGTATCATTCATAACTGGGATAACCGATAATTCCAAGTTTAAACACTGAACTCTTTATTTTAATTTAATTAACATAAAAAATTGTCCTGAGGGCTGGAGAGATGGCTTAGTGGTTAAGGCACTTGCCTGCGAAGCCTAAGGACCCAGGTTCAATTCCCCAGTGCCCACATAAGCCAGACGCACAACGTGGTGCGTGCACCTGGAGTTCGTGTGCAGTAGCTGGAGGCCCTCGCAAGCCCGTTCTTTCTATATGCCTCTTCTCCTCTTTCTCTCTCTAGTAAATAAATTAATTAATTAAATACTTTTAAAAACTTATCCTGATCTGTGGGGCAGAGTGTGACACCTCAATGCATGTGTGGTGGTTAGCTGAAGGCAGTGTGCCTATCTTTACCCCAAACACTGACCACTGCTTTGCGCTGGGGAAGGCCAGCATTTCCTTAGGAACTCTGCATGCCCTTCCAGTTTTTAAAGGATGTGAGTATGAACACTGTCTGACGACGGCGTTGCAGGACCCTACTTCCCATCTCTGGGGGGGAGAATTCTCCCTTCGTGGCTAGGAAGGACGGCCACCAGCAGTGAACAGGGAGGCCAGCAGCAAGGCACGGCCCTTCCTTCACTCCCCTAAGTATGGAGAAGCGGGGACGACCTGCAAGTTGACCTGAGAAAGTGAAGGGAGAAGCAAAAGACCCACTAGCTACCTCCAGCCTGTCTGCTCTGCATCCCTGCGGAAGGCCAAACCCCAGGCTTCTCAGTGTGTCTGGTTTGAGGCTTTGGCTTTGAGGAGATGTGATGCTGATTGAACCCAGGGCCTGGTGCACACATGTATACATGTATGACATTATCAAAACATTCTTAAAACATTATTTACTTACTTACTTACTTACTTACTTACTTACTTACTTACTTGAGGGAGAGAGAAAGAGTTTGGCATGGCAGGGCCTCTTGCCACTGCAAACAAATTCCAGACACATGAGCCACTTTGTGTCTGACTTACATGGGTGCTGGGGAATGGACCCCAGGACCATCAGGCTTTGCAAGTAAGTGCCTTTAACCACAGAGCCATTTCCCCAGCCTTCACTCAGCAGTTAAGGCACTTGCCTGCAAAGCCTAACAACCCAGGTTCAATTCCCAATACCCATTTAAGTCAGATGCCAGACGTACAATGTGGTACATGCATCTGGAGTTTGTTTGCAGCAGCTAGAAGCCCTGACATGCCCATTCTCATTCTCTCTCTCTCTCTCTCTCTCTCTCTCTCTCTCTCCTCATAAATAAAGAAATAAAATGTAAGCCCGGTGTGGTGCCACATGCCTCTAATCCCAACACTTGGGAGGCAGAGATAAGAGGATCACCATGAATTGAACTACATAGTGAATTCCAGGTCAGTCTGGGGCTAGAGTGAAACCCTACCTTGAAAAACCAAAAAAAAATTATTTATTATTTATTAACGATAAAAACAAAACTTTTAAAAACTTGTGCTGGTGGTAAGAAGAATGCAGTGGTACAGCCACATTAAAAGGCATTTTCTTTAAAAGAAATTGAGGAGGACTTGAGAAAATGGAAAGACCTCCCATGCTCCTGGATAGGCAGAATTAACATTGTGAAGATGACAATCCTACCAAAGGCAATATACAGATTTAATGCAATTCCAATTAAAATCCCAACATTGTTATTCACAGAGATAGAAAAAATGATCTCAAATTTCATATGGAGAGGCAGAAGGCCTCGGATATCCAAGCATATCCTCAGCACAAGAAATACTTCTAGAGGTATCACCATACCTGATCCAAAGCTATATTACAAAGCCATAGTAATAAAAACAGCATGGTACTGGCATAAAAACAGGAGTATAGACCAATGGGATAGAATTGAGGACCCAGACTTTGGGTCCAGCAACTACAGCTGCTTGATATTTGACAAAGGCCCTAACAATACAGGCTGGAAAAAAGACAGCATCTTCAACAAATGGTGCTGGACAAACTGGATAACCATATGCACGAAATTGAAACTTGATCCACACATCTCGCCATGCACTACACTCAAGTCCAAATGGATCAAAGACCTCAATATAAGACCAGAAACTCGACTACTACTGGAAGAAAATATAGGAAGAACTTTCCATGATATAGGAATGGAAAAAGACTTCCTGAACAAAACCCCAGTACCAGTAGCTCACGATCTTAAACAGTCACTCAATCAATGGGATCACATGAAGCTAAAGAGTTTCTTTACAGACAAACATACAATAAACAAAGCCAATAGATTACCCACAGAATGGGAGAAAATATTTGCTGATTTTCCAACTGACAGAGGCCTAATCTCTAGAATCTACAAAGAACTCAAAAACCTAAACAATAAAAAGTCAAACAACCCACTCACAAAATGGGGCAAAGAGCTGGACAGGCAGTTCACAGAGGAAGAAATACAAATGGCAAACACACACTTAAGAAAATGTTCGTCATCCCTAATCATCAGGGAAATGCAAATTAAAACAACTATGAGATTCCACCTTACCCCAGTAAGGATAACAAACATCAAAAAATCAAATGAAAATAAATGCTGGCAAGGATGTGGAGAATTAGGAAACTTCATCCACTGTTGGTGGGAATGTAAGATAGTACAACCACTTTGGAAAGCAATATGGAGACTCCTGAAAAAGCTGACTAGAGAGTTACCAACAGACCCGGGTTATTCCCTTACTGGGCATATACCCTAAAACCTTTAAACAACAGTCCAGAGAGATTTGCTCAACCATGTTTATAGTGGCTCAATTCATAATAGCTAAGAGCTGGAGTCAACCCAGATGTCCATCACTAGAAGAATGGATAACTAAGATGTAGTATATCTACACAATGGAATTCTACACAGCAGTAAGAAAAAAATGACACAATGAAATTTAAGGAAAAATGGTTGAACCTGGAAAAGATCATTCTCAGTGAACTTACCCAATCACAGAAAGATAATCGCCACATAGTCTCTCATCTATAGCACCTAAGCTGAATCTACCCAAGATGCTGACATACCCAGCAAGCATTGTGAGGACTAGACAATAGGGTGGGTGGGGAGGAGAGGGGGGCAAGGGAGGGGGTGGAAGACACAAATCTATACCCAAACAACAATGGTACAATTCTACATCCTAAAAGGCAGACCAAATAGTTGAACCTTCACCAGGCCCTTAGAGGGAACACCTGAGCCACAAGACACTAGAGAGGGTATGATGAAGGGTATGAATCTTCTACAGCCTCTCTGTCTCTCTCTGTCTCTCTCTCTCTCTCTGTCTCTCTCTCTCTATCTCTTATATTAGTTATCTTTTTCTTCCTTTTCTCAGTGGGCACTGACCTGTAACTCCCAGTACCAGCATGTGGCTATCATCCACAACGAGCTTTTGAAGGTTTCCTAAAAGAAAGACAGATTTCTGTCAGAGTACTTGATGACCCACCAAAGGTTAGTGGTAAGACCATACTGCTGAAGACACCATCTCCAGTTGACACGTAAAATAGAATGGCATGGCTGGAAGCTGAAGAGAGTCAGTCCCCAGACAGTCAGAGCATCTAGTGCCAGATGGTGCTACATGGGCGACTGGGGGAAAATGACCAATATCTGTCCAAGCAACTCATGGTCTAACCTACTTAGCAGCAAATAACCTGTTGTGATGCCCACACAAGTGCAATAATGTCACACAGCCATGGTGGGAAACCAACTGCTCTTGATTTGGCTAACTGATCCCCTCAGTGGAACAGAACCCATAGCTGGAGCTGGGAACACGTCAGAACCATATCCAAACATGAGCCCGCTCTCCATTATCAAGCTACCACCAATCGTGGGCTACAAGAGGGCCTACACCTATAAAATTCTCTATAAAAACATAAGGGTTATCTCATTTTTCTGGTGCTAACTTTACTCTCCATTGAAGAACCTGCTTCTCTTTTTCAGATAGACGCAGATCCTAAGGAAAGAACCACCCCATCATACCTCCAAAGGGCCCCAGCTGAAACTAAGAATAATTGGCAAAACAAGCAAGGGTGCTGTTTTCTTGGTGAACCGGGTACCAACACAAGGGTGAAGGAGATCGACACAGAGAACAATCAACTCCTACCAAATCAGATATCCAGAGACCAAGAGGCCCCCAACACCTCATCACTGAAGCAGACCAAAAATGAACCCAACATGGTTCAGGGAAATTTTACAGAAGAGGGGGCAGAAAGAATGTCAGAGCCACATGTTGGGTCGTGATATGCAGAGACATTTATCCTACCCATAACTGTGGGCTAACTCCAGAATGCATGGCCCATATACCACAACAAGAAGGGGTCAGGGGGAGGGGGTAGGACATGGATGAGCCTAACAATGGTACCAACTTGACTGTATTCACTGAGTACAAAACTAATTAATTTTTTAAAAAGGCATTTTCTTACAAAACTCAGCATGTCTTACCACACAATCCAGCAATTATGCACCTTTATACTTCCCTAAGAGACCCAAAAACTTATACATGTACTTGGATGTTCATAACAGCTTAATTGCCAAAAGTTGGGAGCAATCACTCTATCCCTCAATAGGTAAAGGAACAAAGTGTAGCATATCCAGAGAGAGGAATATTATTCAGAGCTTTAAATAAAACAAAAAAGTAGCTTCAGTGCTAAACGAGACATCTATATCACCCCACCCAAGGCTCGGGGGCATTAAAGGAGGAGTGGAAAGAAGGTAAGGGCAGAGGACGGGGAAGAGAGCTGTGGGTGTGCTTCCAGGTGTGGCATGGCCAATGCGTTCATGACCTCATAGCAACCGTCATTCATGCGCGCTCCCTCTCTCTCTCCTTCTCTCTCTCCCTCTCTCTCTCCCTCTCTCTCTCTCTCCAATAAATAAAATCTTTTTTGTTTGTTTGTTTTTATTTATTTATTTGAGAGCAACAGACAGAGAGAGAAAGAGACAGAGAGAGAGAATGGGCGCACCAGAGCCTCCAGCCACTGCAAACGCACTCCAGATGCGTGCGCCACCTTGTGCATCTGGCTTACGTGGGTACTGAGGAATCAAGCCTCCAACCAAGGTCCTTAGGCTTCACAGGCAGGCGCTTAACCGCTAAGCCACCTCTCCAGCCCTTGTTTGTTTTTTGAGGCAGGGTTTCGCTCTAGTCCAGACTGACCTGGGTGGGATTCACTATGCAGTCTCAGGGTGGCCTTGAACTCACAGTGATCCTCCTACCTCTGCCTCCTGAGTGCTGGAATTAAAGGCGCGTGCACCATGTCGGACTCATAAAATCTTTAAAATAAAAAATAAGAATGAACGTGTGTCTTTGAGATTTAAAGATTTCTTCTTGGCTGTCCGATTTCACACAGCTAAGAAAGGGCTGAAGCGTGGTTCCAGCTGAGCCCTCCAATTCTGGACACGGGGTAGGAGCGCCTCCCAGTGGGGTGGGTGGAGTAAACGCTTAATTTGTAACTTACTGGTGGAGCCGGCATCGGCTCCCCAGGCAGAAGGCCGGGTCCTGAGAACTGTCACATGGCACCTGAAGCAGAAAAGACAGGCCGAGAACACTGCGAAGTCTTCTCTGGAGAGACGGGGAGACACCGCCACTGCTAAACGTCACAGACGTGACCCTTTGTAGCCCTGCTCCAGCCCCCAGCTCAGTTTACTACGCTTCAACTGAAGGCTGAGGACAGAATCCAGCCCTGACCACTCCTGTCATGTAGCCCAGATGTGGAGGTTGCTGGCCTGGGAGACCTCGCTTGCTCTTTGCCCAGGATTAAAGAAGGTTCTGGGCCAGCTCCCTTCTCCAGGTGGACCTCGTTGTGGGCCAGCTCCCTTCTCCAGGTGGACCTCGTTGTGGGCCAGCTCCCTTCTCCAGGTGGACCTCGTTGTGGGCCAGCTCCCTTCTCCAGGTGGACCTCGTTGTGGGCCAGCTCCCTTCTCCAGGTGGACCTCGTTGTGAGAAACCAGCTGCAAAGGAAGCTGGTGTGTGGCGCAATATGGCCAGAAGAGGGCAGTGTTTGCCAAGTTTCCTCATTTCTCTGGCAAAAAGGCTTTCTTCATCTAACAGCACTGTCAAGGATTTTTTTGTTTTTGTTTTTGTTTCTGTTTTTGTTTTTGTTTTTGTTTTTTGTTTTTTGAGGTAGAGTCTCACTCTAGCCCAGGCTGACCTGGAATCTAGAATTCACTAAATTGTCCCAGGCGGCCTCGAACTCACATGCCCAGAATGGCTTTTTTTTTAATACGAAAATACCAAAACTTACCCATAAGCCCATCACTTGTTTCGATTACATAAAATTCACTCCACCCATCCAAACACACTGAAAGTTAGTGACTATTAATATTTGGTTTGCATAGGGTAAACTGGTGCATTTACACACATTTACACATAGAACAAACTTTTTTTCCAAAATGTGGCATATAAAATATTGAGCCCAGGGTGATGATGGCAGACACGGTGATCAATAAAAACCCAGCAAAGCAGAAATCCAGAGGCTACAGAGAATTCAACACTAAATCATACTGCCAACCGGCCTGCCATGGCTCAGGGGACACTGCAGAAAAGGGGGCAGAAAGACTGAAAGAGCCACAGAGTGGGTGACAATACTCATTACCCCATGGGGACTGGCTGAGGCCTTCATGACCCCACAGTGAATTCCATAACCCCCCTGAGGAGGGCCCCAGGGAAAAGGGCACAGAGATGAGGGAATAAAAGATCTGTTGTTATATATGTTAACTATATACATTTAATATATATTTATATATGCATACAATAAAATAAATTTTTTAAAAGGTGTGAGACCACAGATCACATTTTTCACTTACATAAATATATTATAAATATCTTTCTTCCAAACTCACCCTTTTTAAAGGGGCCATGCACCATTCCATTTCATAATCATAAAAATATGCGCTGATGAAAACTTGAAGCTTTTTCAGCTATAAATGCTGATCTGTTTTCCATTCCGGGATGAAAATCTTTATGTAACCCTGAAATTAATTTTGGAAAAAAATGCAAAGAATCTAGTCCAAAGATATTATGATTTTTCTTTATTTTTTGTAATTATTCTCTGTACTTTTTTTTTTCAGTGATTTATTGAACCCAGAAACACGACATACTGGGTGAGTACTATGCCACTAAGCCATGCCTCACTCACTCCTTGTAGTCCTACTTTATATCAAATTTTGAATAGTTTTTAAATATTGCTTGACATGTAATGAGCATTTTTAAAAATTAAACTGAATATCCAGAAGCTAGTTTTTTTAGTTTATCATCATTTTGGTAGGAGTGGTTGTTAAAAATGGTTTGAGGGCTAGAGCGAACACCTACTGGTTAAAGTCACTTGCTTGAAGAACCTGATGGCTGTGAGTTCAATTCCTCAGTACCCACGTAATGCCAGACGCACACAGGGATATATGCAGCAGCAGGAGGCCCGGGGAACACCCATAACTTCTCTTTCTCTCCCCCCCCCTCCCTCTCTCTCTCTCTCTCTCTCTTTCTCTCGCAAATACATAAATAAATATTTTTAAAGTAATGAGTTTGACTAGTTTCCTATTTGCAAGTACTTGTGACAGAAACTTCTTTGAGGCCACAAATCTACATACCGTTGATACAAAAGAATGTTGTCTTTAAAATACTAACGAGACAGGGCGTGGTGGTACACTTTAATCCCAGCACCTGGGAGGCAGAGGTAGGAAGATCGTAGTGAACTGGTAGCCACTCTCAGACTACATAGTGGATTACATGTCAGCCTGAGCTAGAGCAAGACCCTACAGAAAAAAAATAATTTTTAAAAAAAAAAAACTAAACATCAGGTTGGAGAGATGTCTGGGCAACAGTTAAAGTGCTTTCCTACAAAGTCTAAGGCCAGGGGTTCAACTCCCCAGGGCCCTCATAAAGCCAGATGCACAGAGTGGTGCCTGCATCTGGAGTTTGCAGCCACGAGAGGCCCTAGTGCACACCCATTCTTTCTCTTTCTCTCCCACTCTTTTCTCTCTCCTTGAAAATAAACAAAAAAATATTTTTAAAAAAATTTTAAATACTATATATCTATCTCAACATGTTTAAAAAAAAAGATGTGTGCCTTTGGTGTCTTACAAAAATATTAATAAATGTTCCCGTTTTCCCTCACAGTACTTAGAGACAAAACCGAGCAAGTAAACAGGGTCCTGGCCGCCTCATGCATTACTTCTGTTCAAAACTCCCAAAGCCCTTCTCTTCTGATTATGATAAAAGGAATTAGTTAGCTAAATTACTCCCACTGAACTATCAAATTGGAACCCAGGCACCAGAGTCCAGTAAAAAAAAAAAAAAAAAAAAAAAAAAAGGGATCTATCAGTGGGGTAGGGAATAAAGGGCGGGTCTTCCAACAGCTTTGGGAGTGATGTCACTCTAGCCACGACAAACAGGTGAGACTAAAACAGGTAGGTCCAGGGCCTCCCCTCCGCTGCACCCAGGCTGATGGAAGGAAGATTCACAACCCGGAAAAATAAATCTGTGGTTTCTTGGGACTCCCAGCAGTAGTGGCAGGCAGAGAGAAGCAAAACTAATTCCGAGTGCCCAATCGGGCGAGGAAATTTGTAAGATACTGAGATACTGTTGAGCATCCAAGCAGAGGGCCGGTGAAGTTTGTGAAACCAAGGCTGAGCAGTGAGGGCCTTGCAAGGGAGACCCAGAGTGGTCCCTTAGGGAGAAGGAGAGGAGCTCCCTCTACCGGTCATATGCTGAAGCTGCAAGAGCTTCTGTCTGGCATCCCCATGCTGCTCAGATTGGCACAGGACTTGAGCTTCCTAACCGAAATCCAAATTCTTGTTCTTTGAAGTCTGATATGTAAAAGAAAAAAACCTTTGAGATACAGTACATAATGAGCAAGATAAAGTTTGTGTGACCTCCGCATCATTTCTATCATCACTGAACTATAAAATTTGATTTTCACTATTTCTCTTGCACACAAACTTTTTAAAATGTAAACATTTTTCTGGTCAACAGATAGACCACTCTTGGAAATGCACATGGCATATAAGACGCTATATCCTACCACACAAAGCTATATACACATCCATGGTTATCACTACCCTATTCACAATAGCAAAGAAATGGAACCAGCCTAGATGTCCACCACCAATGGAATTATATTCAGCCATAAAGAAAAATGAAACTGTCAGAAAAATGGATGGAGCTAGAAAACATTAAGTGAGGAAACCCAGACTCAGAAAGATAAAAGTCGCATGTTCTCACTCAAATGCAGATCCTAGCCTATGATGTCTGTGTATGTTGTTGAGCTGAGACTAGGCTACAAAGCTAGAAAGGAGACCACTAGAGGGAAGAGGTGTTAAGGAACCGGGTAGGGCTATAGAACACATGTGACATGAGAGTGGAAAGGAGGCTAGGAAGAGGGGAAAAGTATGAGGAGGGTCAGGGAGGTGGAAAACAGAATTAACAAACACAAAGTTTGAGCTGGGCAAGGTGGCACACACCTTTAATCCCAGATAGGAGGATCACTGTGAGTTCAAGGCCACCCTCAGACTACATGCAGAATTCCAGGTCAGCCTGTGTTAGAGTGAGACCCTACCTGGAAAAACTGAATGGGGAAATGTCTCAGTGGGTAAGAGGGCTTGCCATGAAGTATGAGGGCCTGAGACAGCCCAAGTTCAATCCCAGCACACAAGTAAAATGTTGAACGTAGCCATGCATCCCTATAAATCCCAGACCTGTAACATGCCCAGCCCAGTGCCCAGCTGCAAGAGCAAAGACCAAACAAGGGGATTTTCCAACCTCATCAAACCTGTAGGGGAGACCTCAGAAATCAGCTAAGGAGCTGTTGAAAGGGACACAGGTGGGACCAGCTGAGCAGTTCCAGTACAACTCCAGCTTCCTGCACTCTCCCATCCCCCAGCCGTGAACCTCTGGAGAACGCATTCAGCCCCCAGCAGCAGGGCATCCAGCACAGCTGATCAGAGCACCAGCTCCACAGCACAACATGGAGGGATGAAGGTGGGCACTCAGCATTGGTGCGAGTGGAAGGCACCCCAAAATGTAATGAGGCCAACTGACAAAAAAGCTTGTACACAGCACAAGGGTGAAAGGAGAAAGACACAGAGAACACTCAACTCCTACCAAACCAGATATCCAGAGACACAGAGGCTCCCAAGACCTCATCACTGAAGTAGACCTAAAATGAACCCATCATGGCTCAGGAAAATTCGCAGAAGAGGGGGGCAGAAAGATTGTTAGAGCCACATGTTGGGACTTTATGCACAGAGATATTGCCTCTTACCCATAACTGATGGCTAACACCACAAGGTACAACCCACATTCCCCAAGGACGAGGGTTCCTGTGGAGGGGGGAGGACAGGGAGGAGGCTAATGGTGATGCCAACATGGATGTATACACATTGTGTACATAGCTAATAAAAATAAATAAGTAAATAAAAGTGGGTATATAGACATGCACAGGAAGTGCTAATCTCTCTTTCCATGTCAGGGCAGGTTATGGGTTACATGTTCCTGGTTGGCTTTACCATTTTCAATTAAGCTGTATTTAGGGGTTGACTATTGTTGCCTTTGATGCTTTCAAATTCATAGGGCCTTTGTCTTTTTCTTCTGTCATTATTAGGGGCAGGGTCTGATTCAGACCCAGGTTGACCTGGAACCCATTTCAGAATAGAAATCTCAACCTCTCAGCAGACAGTATTAAGGGTGTAGAGCAACACACACCCTTAGGGATTTTGGCTTTATAAGGTTATTTGTTTGTTTCAATCCCCACACTTGCATACTCTGTGCTAGTTTTTATTGAATGTATATATTGCTCAGTTAAATTTTAGAATTTTTCCAGTAAATTCCTCCACCTAGCCCACTAGAATACTTGAATAGCAGGCAATCTCACCACCTAGGATTACTTCTGCAGTTGGATTGGAGTACAAGAGCTACACTTGGCACCTTAAACTCCTACTCTGAAGGTACATAAAGTTGGATTTCCAAGTCTAAGAGCACTGCAGATAATTAGAAAACCCAAGCATCAAATCAACTCAGTATCACTACATTATAATACAAGAAACACAAAGAATTAAAGCAATACAACCCTACCAAAAATTATAAATCCATCAGAAGTGACCCCCAATGAGACTGTTTTAGATGAAATGTCTGACAAAGGTTTCAAAAAAATGATTTTATTTATATGCAAAGAAATCAAAGGAATCAAAGAAAACAAAAGAATTAAAGAAGAAAACAAACTCCTGAAGGAATTCCAAGAGAACACAGGAAACCATCTTAATGAAATAAGGAAGTCATTACAAGATATGAGTAATGCAATAGAAATATTAAAGAAAAACCAGACAGAAATTCTAGCACTGAAAAACACAGTTAGTCAAGTAAAAAACTCTGTGGAAAGTCTCACCAGTAGAATGGATGAAGGAGAGAACAGAATATCTAAACTAGAAGACCAGGTAGCAAATCTAATACAGTTCAACAAAGAGAAAGACAACCTCATAGGAAGGTATGGATGGAAATTTCAAGATATTTTGGTCACTATGAAAGGATCAAATATAAGAATTCAGGATATAGTAGAAGGAGAATTTCAGTCCAAAGGCATAATATGCATTTTCAACAAAATCATAGAAGAAATCTTTCCCCAAATTGGGAAAGAAATACCAATGCGGATACAGGAAGCTTTTATAACACCAAACAGACAAAACCTGGAAAGAACCTCTCCTCATTATGTTATAATTAAACTGCTAAACATGCAAACAAAGAAAATATATTAAAAACAGAAAGAAAAATCAAGTCACATATAAAGGCAAGCCCATCAGGATCACAGCAGATTACTCAACACAAACTTTAAAAGCAAGAAGGGCTTGGAATGATGTATTCCAAGTTCTGAAAAATAACAGTCAACCAAGATTACTCTATCTGGCAAAGCTATCTATCCAAATTGAAGGAGAAATAAGGACATTCCACACACACACACACACACACACACAAAAAAAAAAAAAAAAGGCCTACAGGAATATATGACAACTAAGCCAGCTCTACAGAAAATTCTTGAAGGAATCCTTCATGCTGAAGAGAAAGGAAAACATACACATGAGAAAATAGGAAAAAAATTAACCATACTCAAATAACAGTTAAAACAAGAGAGTAAAGGGAAATTAGGAAGCACCACAAAACAAAAGCACGGCGAGAATAAACACATACCTTTCAATAATAATAGCAGTGGCCTCAATGCCCCAACCAAGAGACACAGGCTTGCAGACTGGATTAAAAGGCAGGATCCTGTTGTTTGTTGGCTCCAGGAAACTCATCTCTCAATAAAAGATAGACAGTGTCTTAGGGTAAAAGGATGGAAAATGATATTTTATGCACATAGGCCTAGGAAACAAGCAGGAGTTGCTATCCTAATACCTGACAGGATAGACTTCAAACCAACATTACTGAGGAAAGATAAAGAAGGTCACTTTATACGGATTAAAGGAACACTCCAACAGGAGGATATTACATTCCTAAATGTATATGCACCTAACATGGGGGCTCATAATTTCATCAAACAAACACTATTAGAATTAAGGTCACAGATAACACCAAACACAATTTTAGTGGGTGATTTCAATATCCCACTCTCATCAATTGACTGGTCAGCCCAGCAAAAAATAATCAGAAAGACATCTGAATTAAATGATGTCATGAAATAAATAGACCTAACAGAACATTCCATCCAAATGCTGCAGAATATACATTTTTCTCAGCAGCACATGGAAACATTCTCTAAAATAGAGCATATATTAGGACAAAAGCAAATCTTAACTACAGGAAAACTGAAATAATCCATTGTACTCTATCTGACCATAATGGAATTAAACTATAAATCAGCAACAAGAAAAACTACAGAGCATATAGAAATTCATAGAGAGTAAACAGTACACTATTGAACGATGAATGGGTTATTAAAGAAATCAATGAATTCATAGAATCAAATGATGATGAGAATACAACATACCAAAACCTTTGGAACACAATGAAGGCAGTCCTAAGTGGAAAATTTATAGCTCTAAGTGCCTATATTAAGAAATTAGAGGGGCTGGAGAGATGGCTTAATGGTTAAGTGCTTGGCTGTGAAGCCTAAGGACCCCAGTTTGAGGTTCAATTGCCCAGGACCTACGTTAGCCAGGTGCACAAGGGGGCGCACGCGTCTGGAGTTCGTTTGCAGTGACTGTAGGCCCTGGCATGCCCGTTCTCTCTCTCTCTCTCGCTCTCTCTCTCGCTCTCAAATAAATAAATAAAAATAAACAAACAAAAAAGAAATTAGAGAATTCACAAGTAAACAATGCTTCACCTTAAGGCCTTGGAAAAAGAAGAACAAGGCAAACCCAAAATCAGTAGATGGGAAGAAATAATAAAGCTTAGGGTAGAAATTAGTGAAATAGGAACCAATAAAAAAAGGAATCAAGCCGGGCGTGGTGGCGCACGCCTTTAATCCCAGCACTCGGGAGGCAGAGGTAGAAGGATTGCCGTGAGTTCAAGGCCACCCTGAGACTCCCTAGTGAATTCCAGGTCAGCCTGGGCTAGAGTGAGACCCTACCTTGAAAAACCAAAAAAAAAAAAAAAAGAAAAAAAAAAAAAGGAATCAATGAAACAAAAAGTTGGTTCTTTGAAAGGATAAACAAGATTGATAAGCCCTTAGCAAATCTGACCAGAATAAAGAGATAAGAGACAAAAATCAATAAAATTACAGATGTAAAAGGTGCCATTACAAAGATACCAAAGAAATTCAGAAAATCATAGGGATATACTTAAAGATATATATGCCTCTAAGTTTGAAAATTTGAAAGAAATGAATGATTTCCTTGATTCATATGACCTACAATAATTAAATCAAGATGAGATAAACTATTTAAGTAGCCCTATAACAAGTATGGAGATCCAAGCAGGTATAAAAATATCTCCCAACAAAAAAAAAAAATCCAGGCCCAGATGGACTGAATTTTACCAGACCTTCATGGAAGAACTAACACCAATGCTTCTCAAAACTTTTCCATAAAATAGAGAAGGAAAGAATCCTACCAAACTCCTTCTATGAAGTCAGCATTACCCTGATACCAAAACCAGGCAAAGATGGAACAAAAAAATAAAATTACAGACCAAGCTCCCTCATGAACATAGATGCAAAAATTCTCAACAAAATATTGGCAAACAGGGGCTGGAGGGATGGCTTAGTGGCTAAGGTGCTTGCCTGCAAAGCCAAAAGACCCAGGTTCAATTCCCCAAGACCCACAAGCCAGATGCAAAAGGGGCCAAATGTGTCTGGAGTCATTTGCAATGGCTAGAGGCCCTGGTGTACCCATTCTCTCCCTCTCTCTCTTTCGCTCTCTCTGCCTCTTTCTCTCTGTCAAATAAATAAATCAATAAGATGTTTTTTAAAAATTGGCAAACAGAATACAAGAATGTATCAGAAAGATTATTTACCCTGACCAAGTAGGCGTTATCTCAGAGATGCAGAGAAGGTTCAACATACGCAAATCAATAAATGTAATACACTATATAAATTGACTGAAGGACAAAAAAATCACATGATCATCTCAATAGATGCAGAAAAGGCATTCGACAAAATCCAACATTCCTTCCCAGAAACTTGGAATAGAAGGAACATACCTGAACATAATAAAAGCTATTTATAACAAACCTACAGCCAACATAATACTAAATGGGGAAAAATGTATAGCTTTTCCACTCAATTCAAGAATAAGACAAGAGTGTCCACTGTCCCCACTTTTATTTAATACAGTGCTGGAAGTCTTAGCTATAGCAATAAGGCAAAAGACACTCATAAAAGGCATAGAAATTGGAAAGGAAGAGATCAAATTATCATTATTTGCAGATGATATAATTCTTTGCATAAAGACTCTACCACCAAACTGCTAGAGCTGATAAACACTTTTAGCAACATAGCAGGATACAAAATAAATACATAGAAATCAGTAGCTTTCCTAGATATTAACAACAAACATGCGGAGGATGAAATCGAGGAATCCCTCACAATCACAATTGCCTCAAAAAAGAATAATAATAAAGTACCTTGGAATAAACCTAACCAAGGAAGTAAATATTCCCTATAATGAAAAGTTTAAAACACTCAAGCAAGAAATTGCAGAAGACACTAGGAAATGGAAAGACATCCCATGTTCTTAGACTGGAAGAATCAACATTGTGAAAATGTCAATCTTATCAAAACCAATCTAAACATTTAAGGCAATCCCCATTAAAATTCCAATGGCACTCTTCATGGAAATAGAAAAAAAAAAAAAAAAATCCTAAAATTCATTTGGAAGCACAAAAAACCTCGAATAGCAAAAACAATTTCGAGCAACAAAAATAAGGCTGGTGGTATCACCATGCCTGATTTTAAGCTATTTTATAAAGCCATAGTAACAAAAATAGCATGGTACTGGCACAAAGACAGACACATAGCTCAACAGAACAGAGTAGAGGACCCAGATGTTAATCCAGGCAGCAACAGCCATCTGATTTTTGACAAAAATGCCAAAAATATTCATTGTAGAAAAGACAGCCTCTTCAACATGTGGTGCTGGGAAAACTGGATATCTATATGTAGAAGGATGAAAATAGATCCTCGTCTTTCTCCATGCACAAGAATCAAGTCCAAATGGATCAAGAAACTTAATATCAGACCTGAAACTCTGAAATTGCTAGAGGAAAAGGTAGGGGAAACCCTTCAACATATTGGCATAGGCAATGACTTTCTGAATATAACCCTGATTGCTCAGGAAATAAAACCACTAGTCAGCCACTGAGATCTCATGAAATTATGAAGCTTTTGTACAGCAAAGGACACTGTAAATAGAGCAAACAGACAACCTACAGAATAGGAAAAATCTTTTCCAGCTATACATATGACAGAGGATTAATATCCAGAATATACAAAGAACTCAAAAAACAAAACAATAAGAAATTAAACAACCCAATTAAAAAATGGGCTATGGCTGAGCATGGTGGCACATGCCTTTAATTCCAGCACTTGGGGGTCAGAGGTAGGAGGATCACCATGAGTTCAAGGCCAGCCTGAGACTTCATAGTGAATTCCAGGTCAGCCTGGACCAGAGTGAGACCCTACCTTGAAAAACCAAAAAAAAAAAAAAAAGGTGGGGGGCTATGGAACTAAATAGAGAGTTTGCAAAATAAAAAACACAGATGGTATATAAACATCTAAAAAAGTGTTCTAGCCGGGCGTGGTGGCGCACGCCTTTAATCCCAGCACTCGGGAGGCAGAGGTAGGAGGATCGCTGTGAGTTCGAGGCCACCCTGAGACTCCATAGTGAATTCCAGGTCAGCCTGGGCTAGAGTGAGACCCTACCTCAAAAAAAAAAAAAAAAAATAAAATAAATAAAAAAGTGTTCTATATCCTTAGCCATCAGGGAAATGCAAATTAAAACTACTTTGACATTCCATCTCACTCCTGGCAGATTGGCTGTCATCAAGAAAACAAATAACAATAAAAGTTAGTGAGGATACAGAAAAAGGGGAACCCTTCTACACTGTTGGTAGAAATGTAGTCTGTGGAAATCAGTGTGGAGGTTCTTGAGAGAGCTAAAAATAGATTTACCATATAATCCAGCCATAGCACTCCTAAGCATATATCCTAAGGACTCTTCTCACTACCTTAGAGATACTTGTTTATTGCTGCTCTATTCACAATAGCTAGGAAATGGAACAAGCCTAGATGTCCCTCAACAGATTAATGGATAATAAACATGTGGTACATTTACACAATGGAGTTCTATTCAGCAGTAAAGAAAAATGAAACTATGAAATTTGCAGGGAAATGGGTGGATGCAGGAAAGGATTATACTAAATGAGGTTACCCAGGCCCAGAAAGCCATATGTCACATGTTCTCTGTCATCTGTGGATCCTAGCTACAAATGTGTAGACTTGTGTGTGAGGTGGAACCAAAAATCAGTAGCAGAGGCCAGTAAGCTAGGAAAAGGCTATAAGGGAGGGAGGAGAGGGAAGGACTTAAGGGGATGGTATTGTATATATGCAAGTAGAAGAACAGATTACAGAAAGTGGAATGGCCTAAGTGAGGCCAAGGGAAGAAACTGAGTAAAAGAAGGAGGTTGGGAGGGTCAATCAAAATTCAGGATATTCTGAATAAGGCATATGAAAACCTACTTTTTGGATAATGGCACATCCAGAAGCCATAGATTGTTACTAAAAAATTTTCAGTGCCAGGGCTGGGATATCTTCCAGTGAGTTGTTGGCTAGGGAGGTCCCTGTTACCTCCAAAACATTATAGGCTAATGCCAAGGCCCTTGGTTTCCCATGAGAAACAAATGGTAAGACCCTAATGCTGAAGACTTTACATGCCTAGGTGGCAAGGTCACTGAGACATCAAGCTGGGACTGAGCTGAAAACCTTCTCTCTGTAGCCCAGCCAACTGAAAGCTGGAAAAAGCTGCACTGTATGCAGCCTTATGGGAGACAGAAGGCATCAGCGGTGAAAACAATGGACACTGGAAGCCTCAAGTTTGGCCAGACAGGCAAAATGACCGAATGGGTGCAGTAGTGGAATATCTATTATGGAGGAAAGAAACTGCTTTCTGATTGGACTGGAGGCCTGCTCCAAGGGAGGGAATACATGCATAGTACTGGAAATCTAATCAAAAGCCTATGGCAGGCCAGGAGTGGTGGCACACGCCTTTAATCCCAGTACTTGGAGGCAGAGGTAGGAGGACCGCCAAGGGTTCAAGGCCAACCTGAGACTACATAGTGAATTCCAGGTCAGCCTGAGCTAGGGAGAGCCCCTACCTCAAAAAAAAAAAAAAAAAAAAAAAGTCTATGTCAGGGGAGGTCATAAGCCTTAGGGGTATAAAGCCTACTCTTGTCTGGACAGCTGTATATATTATTCTCACCAAACTGCCCCGTAAGCACTACACTTAATCTTCATATTCATATATTAATGCTACTCTCACTTTTTGTTAGAGAAGCTTCTCTTTTCAGATGGTGGTGACCACTGGGATGACCCAAAAGTCAACATAGCGCTGAAAAGAAGTGATGGAGGAGTGTCCAGCACTGAAACATCTCTATCACACCCTCCAAGGCTCAGGGTCCATTGCGAAAGAGGTGGCAGGAAGAATGTAAGAGCCAAAGGAAGGAGAGGACTGCTTACAATGCAACTGCCAGACAGAAATTGGCCTCGATATCTAGGACCTCACAATGCCTAGCAATACCTCGCATGCCTTTAATCCCAGCACTCGGGAGGCAGAGGTAGGAGGATCGCCATGAGTTTGAGGCCACCCTGAGACTACATAGTGAATTCCAGGTCAGCCTGGGCTAGAGTGAAACCCTACCTCAAAAAAACAAAAAAAAAAAAAAAGAGAGAGAGAGAGAGAGAGAGAGAGACTAATGGAAAGAGGGAGGGGATATGATGGAGAGGGGAGTTGTGAAAGGGAAAATGGGGGAGGGGAGGGAATTATCATGGTTTACCGTCTGTAAGTATAGAAGTTGTCAATAATAAAATTATACATAAGAAAAGAAAACATAACACGGCTGGGGATGTGGCTCAGTGTTGGAGTGATTGCCTAGTATGTGTGAAATGAAAATCAGTAACAATGGTAAAGAATTTGAAAGGTTTTTCATCCTCCTGCTTTTCAATATTGACATTTAAGGACTTTGTAAAATATAAGGTAGAAGCTGTTGAAAAGGTGTGAAGACGCAAACAAGATACCATAGAAATTTTAGAGGTGTCCCTCCAGCCCCCATCATGCATTTCTTATAATTGTCTTGCTAACTTGAGATGGAATCTCAATGTCACTTTTGACTTGTATTTCCCTCGTGGCAAAAGACGTTGAGCATTTCTCATATACTTGTTGCCCTGCTGCATTTTGTTTTCTTTTGAGAAGTATCCAGATCTTTCTCCCCATTTCTACTGGACTCCTCATGGGGTTTGATTGTTGTTAGTGGTTTTTGCCAATTTCTAACTTCTTAAGATGAATTCTTAATTCATTTACTTTCAGCCATACATCTTTTCCACCATAAACATTTAGAGCTAATAATTTTCTTCTATGTTTTGTAGGTTCTGATATGTTTTTTCCTAGTAAGATTTCACTCTACCTCAATCTGACCTGCAACTCACTCTGTAGCCCCAAGCTGAAATTGAACTTACAGCCTCCTGAGTGCTGGGAGGCTCCTAATATGGAATATATATATATATTTTTTTTTGGCTTTTCGAGGTAGGGTCTCACTCTAGCTCAGGCTATCCTGGAATTCACTTTGCATTCTCAGGGTGGCATCGAACTCACGACCATCCTCCTACCTCTGCCTCCCGAGTGCTGGGATTAAAGGTGTGCGCCACCACACCCGGTGTTAATATGGAATATTTTTATGACAATCTAATCATACATATTTTCTCATTTTTATTTCAATGCGCTTTTAAGCCTATATTTTTTATAAATCATGCTATATACAATAATATCTGAACAATAATGAAAGAAATAAAACTGGCCTTAATCCAATACTCTAGGGCTCCACCTTGAAAGCAAGCTATCTTGTGAATAAACAGTCAAGTTTATTCCCAGCTAAGACCAGCACCCTTATTTTGTGGTGAAAAATAATCTTTCTTAGAGAATAATATTATTATCATCATTATTGTTGCAAGGGAGAATGTCATCGTGAATAGTTTAAAATCTGTGGGAAAAAAATCCACTGTGATATCTAAAACAGCCTTCCTGATTTTATCTGCCTTTAATTGCCATCGGATGATTTGTAATTCCATATTTGAAGATATATGACTTTGTCCATTGAAATGTAAATTGGTTTGGTCCACTTGAATGTAACTGATTACTGACCCATTTTGCATCTATTCAAATTCCTATTAGCAACCTTTACTCTCATGTCTGCTTCTGCCTGCAGGTGCCTCTCAGTTGTCTTTGGAAGGATTTGTAATTTCTTACTGCTTTCTCCATTAGTTAATGAGTGAAATAAAAAGCTTAAATCAGCTGTAAGAGATGTAATGTTTTATGTAAATGTTTTACTCTGAACGTGGATTTATCCATTTCCCCTTGTAGATATGGTCATTTTTGTTCTATTCGTTTAAAATTATTAGATATATCCAAGTATTATCCCTTCCTAGGAAACTTTAAAGTTCTCTCCTAGTGTTCTATGACTGCCTGCTTTCTCTAAAATACTTCAGGACTCAGTCCTCTAGACAGTAAATGACAACCGTGAGTCCATATGTGGTCACTTTCTCTTCCAGCCTTGACCGTCACATGGTTCAGGTGCCTTCTAGTGTTTATACTTTAGATGCATTGCCTGGTGAAATATACACTTAGTAGACAATGGAATTTTGTCTTCATATACAGTTTGAATGCATATCCTTTGATACAAAATATGGATCATTTACATTTATGCTATTTGTTGATGCATCTGCATTTATTATCTTTTTCTTTTGGAGAACTTCTGGGGTAGCCTAGTCTCACCTCACACTGCAGCTCCTCCGTCTTCAGCCTCCTCAGTGCTAAGATTATAGGCATGCCAGGCGTGGTGGTGTGCACCTTGAATCCCAGAACTCCAGAGGCAGAGGTTGGAGGATCGCCGTGAGTTTGAGGCCAGCCTGAGACTACATAGTGAGTTCCAGGTCTGCCTGGGCTAGAGTGAGACCCTGCCCTGGAAAAAAAATTTTTTTAATTAAAAAAAAAAAAGATTATAGGCATGACCCACAACCTGTGGCTCACTTTTATGATATTATTTTATGTTCCCTACTTGTTTTTCTTTTTTTTTTTTCTACTTTGTTTCTCTTTTGTCTTTCTTTTTTATTCTCTTCTTCTCGTTTTCCTTTTCCTCTTCCTCATGTTTTGATTTGTTTACCTCTTTGCTTTTTTTTTTGAGACAGGGCCCACACTATATAGCCCAAGCTTGCTTAAACCTCAAGGTTCCCCACCTCAGCCTCTCAAGTGAAGGAATAATAGATGTGTGTCAGCATGCCCTGCTAACGTATTTAGGTGTAGATTTCTATTTTAATTTTTAATTTTCAGTGATTGGAAGTTCTTGAACCTCTGAATGTCAGAATGATGTCTCCATCATTTTGGGAACATTGCCAGCCCCATCTCAAGTGCTACTCTGTAGGTCTCATTCTCTCTCCTCGCCTCTGGGAACTTGTACCTCTGTGATGAAATGTATGTTACTTTTGCTCTATGTCATCTTTCCTAGTTCCTTTCTTTGTCATGCTAGGTCCATAATCAGTCATCTTTCTAGTGTCCAAGTTGCTATTAAACATGACCAATGGATTTCTAGCCTTTTCTTTATGCTTCTTTCTTTTTTAAGGTAGTCATGATTGAATCCAGAGTCTCATGCATGTTTATCAAGTGAGCTATATCCCCAGCCCTCTTTGTCTTCTTCTTTTTAGACAGGGTCTCATTAAGTTGCCCAACTGGCCTTGAACTCCACTCTGTAGCACAAGCATACCTTGAACTTGAAATCCTCCCACCTCAGTTCCAAAGTAGCTAGAAGTAAAGGCGTGTGTCATCAAGCCCAGCTATACTACTCAGAGTACTACTATTTATTTATTTATTTATTTATGAGAGAGAGAGGAGGAGGCAAAGCGGGGAGGGGGGGCGGAATGGGCGCACCAGGGCCTCTGGTGACTACAAACTAATTCCAGACACATGTGCTACCTCTTGCATCTGGCTTTATATGGGTACTGGGGAACTGAACCAGGGTCCGTAGACTTATGTAGGCAAGCACCTTACCCACTGAGCCATCTCTCCAGTCCCTATTAATTATTTTTCAAAGAGACATTATCCATGCTGTCCAGGCAGAGACTACAGAAGACATACCTGTGGTTAAACAAGTTGAGTTTATTACCCTTGCAGTGAGAGGGATGCACAGTCTAGGGAAAAAGTAAAAAGATGGCTCAGTGGTTAAATGTGCTTGCTTGTAAAGCCTGCCGGCCTGGGTGTGATTCCCCAGTACTCACATAAAGCCATGTGGTGCATGAATCTTCATTTGCAGTTGTAAGAGGCCCAGTGCACCCACATTTTTTTCTCTCTCTCCCTTTCTTCTCTCTCGCCTCCCTTACTCTTTCTCAATAAATATATGTTTAAAAAATTTTAAATATGTGATTCTTTGGTTAAGTGACTTAGGGGAGTTAAAAAAGAAAAACAGTGGTAAAATGGCTGCATATGAGTCACACCAAACCAGCCTAGGGAGGGATTTAAGCAAAACCACAACAAAACACACTTTTCTTCCGAAAAGTAAAGGTGTATAGGTTTTTAATGGCCACAGCGGAGAAGCAGGAGAGACCAAGATCTATCGAAAAGGAGGAAACCAACCAGAATCCGCAGAGGTGCTTGCAGCCCATGTGGATTCGCGTGCCAGCCAGGCCTGGTGCCCAGCTGCAGGAGCCAAGAATAAACAAGGCGGTTTTCCAACCTCATCAAACTCCAAGGGGAGACCGCAGAGATCAGCTAAGGAGCAGCGGAACAGGCTGAGCAGTTCCTGTACACGCCAGGCTTCCTGCACTCTCCCATCCCCCAGCCCTCAGAAGCACAGCACAACGCAGAGGGATGGAGGTGGGCACTGAGCACGGGGGAGATCTGAAGCCACCCCAAAAGGTAACGAAGCCGACTGACAAAAAAAGCAGGTACATACGTCTACACTGGAAGTGCTAATCTCAGTGCTAATCTCTCCTTCCATGTCAGGACAGGTTACGGGTTACATATTTGTGCTTGGATTTACCATTTTGAATTAAACTGTATTTAGGGGTTGGGGATTGTTGCCTTTAATGCTTTCAGACTCTTAGGGCCTTCATCTTTTTCTTCTGTCATTATTGGCAGTAGGGTATGATTCAGACCCAGGCTGACCTGGAACCCATTTCAGAGCAGAAATCTCAACCTCCCAGCTGACAGGATTGAGGGTGAAGAGCAACACCCACCCTTAGGAACTTTGGCTTTATAAGGTTATCTGTTTGTTCCAATCCCCACACTCGCATACTCTGTGCAGGTTTTTATTGAATGTGTATATTGCTCAGTTGAATTTTAGAATTTTTACAGTGCGTTGCTCCACCCAGCCCACTAAAATGCAGGCAAACTCAACACCCAGGTTTACATCTGCGGTTGGACTGGAGTACGAGAGCTACGCTCGTTACCTTAAACTCCTACTCTGAAGGTACGTAGAGTTGGATTTCCAAGTCTAAGAGCACCACAGATAATTAAAAAACCCAAGCATCAAATCAACTCAGGATGCAAAAATCGCTACGTTATAATACAAGAAACGCAAAGAATCAAGTTAAAAAAAAAAAAAAACAGAGCCCCATGTTGGATGTATACAGGACGTGGGAATGATGTTATGTCTGCGTATCCTAAATCTAACCTAGAAGGAAGAAAGGCTTGATCAAGAGTAATGACAGAAGGACAGCAACTCACACCAGCCACGACAGGCGTGTTCAGTTAGGGCTGCTGCGCTCACGTCTTGAAAGATGTGACCTGAATGTGGGGGCTCCATTCCCACAGGCCCAGGCCTCTGACGGAACAGAAAGGGGAAAGAAGAAAGCGAGCCGATTTACCAGCATCACCTCTGGGTGTGTTGCTTCCTGAGGGCAGACTGGACGCAATCAGCCACTTGGCGTTCCCGCCACCGCAATGGACTGGATTCCCTAAAGCTGCATGCCAAAAATAAACCCTTCCTTCCTTAATGAAGTTTCTTCCGTCAGGTGAAGTGCCTACATGATGACACTTGCAAGCAGGATGGCTGTACGGAAGCAGAGTGGGACACTTTTTGCATGGCCCTAGGCTAGCCAGGCTGTAAGATAAAACCCACCCCGACCAGTGGAGAAACTGCTAGCGTCAAGGAATAACTTCATACGTGCGCCTACAGGACATCAGACGACACCGTGGGTGTCCTGTAACAGAGGAAGTGTTCCCTGCTTCTCTCTGCCCCTCCAAAGCAGGTGGACCAGAACTGCTCAGTCAGGGACCTTGGACTTGGTGAGCCAATGTGACATCGTCCCTTGGTTTCCTCGGGACCAGAACAAGCGGGCTGCAAGGATAGAGGCGCCTCGTGTCCCTCGGCGGTAAAGGCAAAATCGCGGGGCGTGTGTGCAGCTCCGGCGTGGGGTGGAAGCCCATGAGAAGAACAGTGGGGGAGCATTTACCCGTCACGGCTCCAACGCGATGCGTGTCTGCAGGCGAGGTACACGGTAAGCGTGCGCGCGCGTACCGCAGCGAATGCAACCACACAGCCTTCAGACATTTACATTTTCTCATGATGCTCCGATCAGCTCGAGTTATGCGTTAAATAATAGCAGGAAAGTGCCGGGCACCGAAGGCCGAAACAACAGTGCCATTAAAGTGCCCAGCGAGGACGCTCGGGAAATGCCACCGTCGCCCTTTCCGAGCGGGAGAAGATGGATGGGGGACCCCGCTCCCCAGCCCCGCTGTCGCCGGTTATCTCCAAGTCTCCGTCCACGTGGAGCGACGCCGTCTCGGGGGCGCCGTGGGCTCCACCCGCGCTCGCGGACCCCCCGCGCCCCCCGCCCCGGCGCCCGCCGGCCCAGCGCCGTCAGCGGCGCGAGGTGTCGGGTTGCCGCCGGGCGTCGGGGCCACCCGGGGAGGCTCCGTCGGAATGACAATGACTGCCCCAGGACCAAAACAAACCAACCCCACCTCCTGCGGCGCCACGAGGCCCGGACCCCGGCCAGACTGAAGGCGCAAGTGAGGGCGCAGGGCGGGGACCCGAACTCGGGTCCCGATGGGGGCCCCCGGGGCTCAGCGGAGCGGCGGGAAGAGCGGCTCCCCCCGCCTCGCCGGGCTTCCAAAGCTGTCCCTTACGCTTACTTTAATTCATTAACTGGTTAGTTGATGGATTTAGAGACCGGGTCTCTATTGCTCACGTGGACCTGAAACTCACTAGATAGCCCAGGCTGTCCCCAAACTTGAGACAAAAATCCTCCGGCCTCAGCCTCCTGGAATCCTGAGATCAAAAGTCTGAGCCACCACGCCCAGTTCCTAAGAGGGTTTTGTGCTCACTCTGTGGGCACAGCTTCCCCACCACTTGGTCCGCCCTCTGTCAGGACAAGACCACCCAGCTTCCAAATGTCTCCTAGGAATTTGCAGCCACGCTACAGAGAGATGCAAAGCGGTGCCCTGTGGTGTTGGGGACTCGGCCTGCTGCTTCCTCTCCTAGCCCGGCTTACAGGAGCGCAGGTCGGTAAAGACCAGAGCAGCCACAGGCCCAGTCTACGGATTGTCGCTGTCACGTGCAGATCCAGAGTAAAGTTGGCTAAGAGAGAAGGAACAGCTTGCTTTGCAGGAGGTACGTATGGTACGCACGTTTCGGCACAGAAGTTCAAGGTATATCTTTCAAAATGTACGCTTAAAAGTCTGGCTGTAATTATATGACAGTATACGATGATTCCGTTGAAATAAAAGAATGTAGTGTGTGAGATGCAAACGACATTATTTTATTTTATTTATTTATATTTTTTTGCCATAACAGCCATCAACTTTACATTTTAAGATTCCAGTCATCCAGCCAGTTCTGCCTTGCTGTGAGCCCGCCTCCTAATTGTTGATTCTTGGTGCACCCCTAATTTCACTTCACAACTCTTTCTGTCACTCCATTCCCAGCAAGACGCGTGGTAGGCAGACCCCTTCCTGGAGAGGCACCAAGAGAGCGAGATCCAGCCTGAGGGGGCCCCGGGGGTGTGGTGTAGAACGTGGGCGCATCTGGCTCTCAACTCTAAACACTCCTGTTTTGGGGGCAGGGTCTTACTTGAAACCTTCTGCCCCACCCTCCAGCGACTGGGGATGATGGGTCCTTTACTCTGTTGAGAAAAGTTTTACTAAGAAAACAAACACAAATAGCTACATAGATACGGTCTCACCAGTGGTGATTAGCTCACTTAAAGCAGAGGTGCCGATCAGCTCAATCAATGGCATCCCAGGCACTATTTCCGGCTGAGTCTTGCACTTCCATTCCCGCCCAGGTAAATACAAATAAATATAAGCTGAAGTGAAGTGAACCCTTTAGGATCTCTATTAGAAAATAATGTGATGTCGTGGTTCTTATCAGAGCTCGCTTAATGGTAAATACGCGAAAACAACAAAACTTTTCACTTCTCCGTCCTCTCACCAGAAAACAGTGATGGCTCCCTTAGACTCTGCCCTAAATAACCTCTCTATCACTTAAAAAAAAAAAACCCTACATGTATATAAAATACAGAAAACATCCAAAAAGGTATAAAACGGCAATGCCAAACTTAATTGTTGTAAAACACCAGGACACCCACCCAGCTCAGGAAATGTCAGAAACTCACAAGCCACCTTGGGATCATAACCTTTCCCTGTCTTGCTTTCTTGGTAGTAACGCCACCCTAGCGTTGATGGTGTTGAATTCGGCTTTCCCATTTTGTCGTTTAATGGTTGCATTACTGAGACATCCCTGGGGGGTGTACAGTAGTGTGACTGCCGTTAACACACCGTGGCAATGAAATCATTTACGATGTGTACTGATGGCATTCTGTTCATCATTTTACCTTTAGCCACCCTGCTGTGATTATCCACAATTCATTTATTTTGCTACTGCATGCTTTTTACTTATTATTGCATGCATATTCCTCTCCTTTGTCATTCCACTGTAACTGTGACACAGTTGATGCTTAACCCTTGAATTGTCTCTGCTTTGAGGTAATTGTGAAAGATTCTACTGTGAGTGAGTGAGTGTGTGTGTGTGTGTGTGTGTGTGTGTGTTAGCACACATGTTCACACACCAGTGGGGTTCAGCATGCATGGCATTGTTGGCTCATAAGATAATTATGCTGCCAGCGTTGTCAGATATTGTCGTACAGATTTCCAATGTTCTTGCTATGCAGGAGACGTAGGGAAGAAGGTCACACATCACTCCTGGAAGCATCTATTTGAGAATCTCTGAGTCATTTCTATATACATATTTTTTTTTTCTAGTAGGATTCACCCAGCACACCTGACTTCTCTGGGAAGAATTGATGTCCGTCTTTCTTCCCCTCCCCCCCCCCACACGCCTTTTATAAAGAAACAATTTTAGAAGCAAGACAATTGTGGAATATAGGAAAACATCAATGTTACCTATGAAAGGGAAAGCTTGACAGAAACCTAAATATCATACCAAATAATCTAGCTTTAAAAATTTAACATAAGCATATACTATTTCATGTTGTTATTTGTATAGTCCTCAAAATGATGGCAGGATTGAAGATATGTGATTTTCTCACAACATTTAAAAGGCAAGCTAGAAAATTAGATAACCAATCCTTGTTGTTTCGAAATAAACTGATTATGCATTGGTGCAAAAACAGCACGCAGATAACATCAGCCTATCCCCATCTGAACAAATCCACTCTGTGAAACACAAGCCAGTTCCACTGTTTGCTGCATGCAAGGTCGTTTGAATATACCGTGGTAACTCTGATGACATATCCTGATGCAATGCCCAGGCTCACTCCCACAACTCATCCTACATAAAGACTACAAGAGAAAGAGACAGCCAGAGAGGGAGAGGGAGAGGGAGAGGGGGGGAGGGAGAGAGGAGAGAGAGAGAGAGCTCCCTGGGTGTGGAAGCCCTGCCTCTGAGGCAGTATGTCCATCCTTTGGGTTTAGTCAGCAGAGGGACAGTCCCTCCACTGGCAACCCAACTGCTCTGCCACGATCACCAAGGATTGTTTCACACAAGATTCAGACTCACTGGATGTACCTCCCATCATTCTTATTCCCTCCTTCTTTACAAGCTTCCTTCACTGGGTTTCCAGGCCACCCACCACCCTCCCTGTCTTTCTGCTCCTCCCTACAATATCCTTTATCTTCTCTCAACCTTTTTTATTTCCTGTTTTTTAACTTGAAATTAAGGAAAAATGAAAGAAAAGTGCAAGAAACACCTATATATCCTTCTACAAGTCACCTATTGCCATTTTCCCACACTACTTCTGCCTCTGGTCACCAAATTCTTCCAGTGAAATCACTCCACTCTTACCAAATCTAAGAAAATTAACATTGATACTTAGCTAACGCTTTCTCAGATCTCTCCAGTTGCTCCAAAAAAAAAAAAAAAGTCTTTTTAAAATTGTTCATTTATTTATTTGCCCATGGGGAAGGCAGTGCCAGGACCTCTTGCAGCTCCAAAGGAACTCCACATGCTTGTGCCACGTTTTGTGCCCAGCTTATATGGGTGGCTTGGGAATTAAACCCAGGCCACCAGGCTTAGCAAGCTAGCACCTCTAAACTGCTGACCCACCTTCCCAGAACCTCCCTCCCAAAATGTCTTTGTGGCTACATTTTTAACTCGCTATCCAACATCCAATCCAGGTTCACAGTGTACTTGGAGTCCAAGGATCCTTTACGCTTTGTTTGTTTGTTTGTTTGTTTTTGGTTTTCCAAAGTAGGGTCTCACTGCAACCCCAGACTGATCTGGAACTCACTACGTAGTCTCAGGGCGGCCTCGAATTCTTGGCTATCCTCCTACCTGCTACCTCTGCCTCCCAAGTTCTGGGATTAAAGGCGTGAGCCACCCAGCACGCACAACCCTTTATGCTTTTTTTAAAAAAATTAAGATTTTATTTATTTACTAGAGACAGAGATGGGGGGAGAGTGAGGATGGGCACGCCAGAGCCTCTAGCCATTGCAAATGAACTCCAGATGCATGCGCCACCATGTGCATCTGGCTTACGTGGGACCTGGAGAAACGAACTGGGGTCCTTAGGCTTCACAGGCAAGCGCCTTAACTAAGCCATCTCTCCAGCCCCCCTTTACACTCTTTAAACCTGACTTAGAATATGTTGGCCTGTTGGCTTGTGAATGGCTTTTCTCAGAATCTCTGGCCTGTCAGCCTGCCTGAGAATCGGGTTGTGAAGCTTCTTTCACATGCAATGATTTCTGGGATAGTGGCTTTGAGTACTTCTATATGCTGACAACCAACTCTCGAATGTTTATTTTCAGCCCAAACTAGTCTCCTACAAGTCCAGATCCCAAATGCTGACTATCTCCTGATAGCTCCCAAACGTCTCACATCTTGAAACTGAATTCCTAGTATTCTCTCCAAAGCATTCCCTTTCTACAGTGCTTTCTTCCTCAGTTAATGGCAGCTGGTAAGGGTAATTTGCTCGGATCAAGAACAGTACAACGCTCCTTAGCTGTCCTTGCCCTTCACTCCCTGTCAGTCTGTCTGGCAATCCCTTTTGCTCTCCTTTAAGATACCCCCTGAAGCTGAGCACGTTTGATCATCTTTGGTCTCCACCTGGGTGTGGTCCTCACCTACTGTTTAGACTATTTCAATAGCCTCCAATGAAGCCTCCTCCTGAAGCCATCTACCCAGCGCACAGGAATCAAGAATCTGTCCCAACACCTTCCAATACTCTCAGCTTCCCACTCAGGGAAAAACTAAAGCCCTTCACTAGCCTTACCTCCCCGATGGGATCTCCTTACTACACCCTCCCCAGTCACTGCCCCACACCCATTCTCAATACACAAATGCGGCAAGCACGCCCTGGCTTCAGGCCTTTCCTCTGGCTGTTTGCACCTGCTCTGAACACCAGCACGGCTCACCCCCTTACGTAAGCTTCTTCTCTCATTGCTGTGACCAAATACATGATGGAAACAACTTAAGGGAGGAAGGATTTATTCTGGCTCACAGTTTGAGAAGGTACAGCCCATCATGGTGAGGGCGCATGACAGAGTTCAGAGGAGTGTGAAGCTTGAATTCATCATACCTCTGTGTACTTGGAAGCAGATAGTTCCAATGGAGCTGGGACAGGGCTACAACTCATAAGGTCCCAGCCCCTAGCAACACGCATCCTCCACGTAGACTCCACCCCCCAAAGATTCCATAAGTGCCACAAACAGCACCACCAGCTGGGGAGCAAGTGTTCAAACACATGAGTCTACTGGGAGAGTTTCACGTTCAAACCAAAATACTCTCTCACCACTGTAGGGCCTTTGCTCCAGAGGTATCTTGGCAATGAGCTTGACTATAAAATATGCCCCACAGACTACGAGGTTGAATGTTTGGTGGCCAGTTTAGGAGGTTCTGGCAATTTAGAAGGTGGGGCTTAGCTGGAGGAATTAGGTCACATGCATACCTTTGAAGGTTATACTTGGTCCCATGTCCCATTCTTTCTGCTTCCTACCTGCCAGGAGGTCAGTAGTATCTGCATATACTCCCACTACCATGACCTGAGTCCAAGGACTATGGACTGAGATCTCTGAGACCATGAGTTAAAATAAATTCTCACATCCTTCAGGTGTTCAAGCCAAGCATTTGATCACACTGATTTAAAAAAAAAAAAAATCTTCCTAACAGAGAGGATTATAGAATGTAACCTTCTTTCTTAAAATTATAATCACTTGTCTGTGTATACACATGTTTCTGGTGCTCCTTACACTTTCCTCCACTTCCCATATGACCTCCTAGCATGCTAGGTAATCTCTTTTAATTGAACCATATGACCTCCTAGCATGCTAGGTAATCTCTTTTAATTGAATAGATGTGTTACATCTATTTTTTTTTCTGCTATCCTGATCCATGAGAGTTCCCTAAGAGGAGAACTCAAGATGGTTCCAGCAGAGCTGGAGACATAGTCCAGTGGATAGAGCACATGCTGTGTCAGGATGACTACTTGAGTTCCGGTCCCCAGAAGTCATGAAAAGCAGGATGATGTAGTACTATCTACAGTCCCAGAGTACCTGTAGTGGGAAGGGAAGGGGAGACAGGAAACTCTCCCATAAGCCTGTGGGCCAGCTAATCTGGTGGACACACAGCTGAACAATAAGAGTCCCTACCTCAAACAGGGTGGAAGGCAACGATTAACACCATGTGTTGCCCTCTGATCTCCACGTGTGTGGCATGGCACACTCATGCCCACACTCACACTGGAACACACACACATCACACACTAATGCACACAGAGAAGATGGCCAGTGTAAGGTTCAGGACTGACCAAGACCACAGAGACCACTCAGAGGCAAAGATGGAAGTTTTTATTGGGGGTGGGGGACACGAGCTGCCAGGACTGACTCTCAAAAGCAGAGCAGTCAACTTGGGGTTATAGATATAAGAGCTTTCATAGAGCTCTTCAGTTGGGGGAAGGTGAGGAAGGGGAAGAAAGTAAAAGAAAGGTTTCTTTAGGGGAGATCTAAGATAGCCAGGGTGTGACACCAGAACAGTAACCTGGTGTCCTGAGAGATAAGGGGCAGGACACCTAGACCTGGGGCATTGCTAAGCAAGGAAGGGATAATGGCTGGGTGGTTCCTTGAGGAATGTGGATGACCCACTCCCTGGTACCTGTGGCCCTCCTGCTGTCCTCAGTGACTCCATTTTGTCCTGACCTAACAGCCAGAGCACAGACTGGAAGAAGTCAAGGCAACATTGGAAGGAGACCTCGGTGCAGGTACAGGATTGTATGAGCACACGGGAGAAAGGTCTGTGTAAAACACAGTGTCTGGCAAGCATGGAAGGAGTACTGACCATTATTAATACTGACTTCAGCCCTTCATTCAAAGTGGAAAACAATGCTATGGGTTTAAATGAAAAGCTACTTCAATAACATTCACTTAGAGCTACTTGGCAGGAAGGCACTGGATAGGAGAGAAAATATCACATGCAAACACAGCACATGCCTAGGAGGCCGAGGGGACTCTGGATCTCCTCCCAACAGAACCCCTGGTCTTTAGCTTCCAAGGCTGCTGTCAGCCTTGCTGCCTTGTCTCTCAAAGCGTCTGTTCTGTGTACTTTAACACACGCAGTTGCAGCGCCTCCATTCCTGTCTGTTCCCAGATGCCCAGCCAAGTAATGTTGTTAAGATTTGGATATTTAAGCCTGGCGTGGTGGCACATGTCTTTAATCCCAGCACTCGGGAGGCAGAGGTAGGAGGATCGCTGTGAGTTCAAGGCCACCCTGAGACTACATAGTGAACTCCAGGTCAGCCTGAGCTAGAGTGAGACCCCGCCTCGAAAAAACAAAATTGGATATTTAACAATTGCATAATTAATCAGAGCCAAACTGTTTTGTGTGTGAGTGTATGTGTGTGTGTGTGTGTGTGTGTGTGTGTGTGGTGTGCACATATGTGTGTGTGCATATTCACGTGTGTGCATCTGACTGTGGAAGCCAGAAGTCAATGTCATTCAACCTTCACCTAACTTTTTTGAGACAAGGTCTCTCACTGAATCTAGAGCTCAGGAGTAAGCTAGCCAGCCAGCAAGCCCCAGGGATCCCGGGCCTCCCCCAGAGCCTGCACCCCATGCTGAGCTTTTGTGTGTGCATGCTGGGAAGCCAAAATCAAGTGTTTGCGGAGCAAGCACTTTCCTCCCTAAAGGATCCTGTCAACCCAGGACCAAACATTCTGTAACCTTCTTACTACCCCTGTTCCCTGATCACTCCAAATTGCCAGAACTTAGGAAAGAAAGACCGAAACCCAGCTTGACTTGGAGTAAATTTGCTTCCCTCTCATCTTCTGCCTTACCCCGGACCCTCTGACCACACATTCCAACCCCCAAACCTGGTCCAGGCACCCAGACCCTGAAGGGAACACAAACGACAAGCGAGTCCACAGAAGTCCTGCTAAAGGGCACAGAATGTCAAGCTGTCCAGGATAAGTTGGCCCTGTTGGAGACACGAGACCTTCCCTGGGCTGGCCTGAACTCTCCAAAGCTTCCTCTCAGCGTCAGACTGTCTGGCAGGAGATGGGAGGGGAAACACGCTCGGCTATCGGGATAATTTATCTAAAGGGCACCAAATACCAACATGCGCCTGCTTGCTCTATCTTTGTCCATGTGATGTCCCACCCCCCCCCCCCCGCAACCTGACGCTGAGACAGACAGGACAGTGGCCACTGGGGACAGAGAAATGGACTGTTACTCTAGCAGCTCTGTAACACAGGGTCCTTTTCCCTGTGGCTCTTCGGGTTTGTTGTTTTCAGGAAGGATCTGCCCATGTCACCCAGGCTGGCCTCACGCTCACAATCCTCTCACATCAGCTTCCTGAGTCTAGGAACTACAGGCAAGTGCCATTAAGTTCTGACTTCCTTCCTGTGCTTTGAGGGAAGTGTCCCCAGGTGGAGTAGGGGACTCTCAGACAGGTTTCCACTTTCCCTGGTTTCCAGCACCTATACTACAAATTAAATTCCTTATATGTAAGGCACTGGATAGGAATTGGTAGACCACAGATGCTTGTGAACAGGGTTTTTGTCTCAGGGGCAACAGACAGACGGGAGGCCTCAGGACCCCACCATGTGTGTAGAGGAAAGGTATTCTAAGCGATGGCCTGGTGCCCGCTCACACTTTCACTCAGCCAGGAGGCTCCAGATCTACACGATTGGTATCTAATAGGGAAACTCACTTCACAGTCGCTCATAACTCTCTTAGAACTGCTTCCAGTCGAGCCAGGCCTTCATCACCTTTGCAGGCGTCTAGGTTTCCGAAGAGGTGTGCTTAAATCGTCTGTTGAAGATTACGTGAGCAATTGATGTCTGGATTACACAAAAAGTTCCTAGTTAGAAAACTAACTCAGAACACTGGACTGTTTCAACCAGACAACAGAAAGTCCCAGAATGGTTACAGATGGAAATAGAGAGGATTTGGGTGTTTAGTTAGGGGGAGTTTATTTATTTATTCATTTGTGTGTGCGCGCAAATGCACGCGTGCGCGCGCGCGCACACGCACACACACACACACACACACACACACACACACACCAGGGCCTCTTGACACCAAACCAACACCAGACATGTGCACAACTTTTTGCATTCGGCTTACATGGCTGGCTTGGGAATTGAACTAGGAGACAACAGGCTTTGCAAGCAAATACCTTTAACTGCCAGCCATTTTCCCTGTCCTTATGGGGATTTTTTTAAAACTTAGATTCCATTTAAAATGTCCTTAATAGGCTGGGCTTAGCAGTGTACCCCTATAATTCCAGCTACTCTTAAGCAGAAGGATCACAAGTTCAAAGCCAGCCTGGGCATGTAATCAAGATCTTGTCTCAAACTAAAATTAAAAGGAGGGAGTTGGGGATATAGGGCCATTGTAAAGCACTTGCCTACCTCCCTCCCCAGCCCTACAAAAAGTAATTAAAATAGTCTACTGTAGACCCCTCCCACACATATATTCAGTTATTTGTACACAGACAGATGTTGCCATCTTGTACATTCGCAGAGAGTGACAGTAATGACACTAGAGACCCACTACTCACCGCAGGTTGTTAACCTCCTAAGGAGATACAACACGGAACCCTACCCTCAGCTGTCTAAGGACCCCAGGTCAGGCCTGTCGCTGCCCCCTCAGTAGGCTGATGGACATAAACAAGTTACCAGGTCTCTTTGCAGCCTCAACATCTGGTCCCTGGGATGGCAATAATGGCAGGATGTCCGCCCTGGCTTATCTCAAAGGGGCACCTGATGAGCTCACCGAAGCCCAAGCTGAGCCACGCATCAGATACTGCGATCAGCTGTCTGAAGAGCGGAACTCCCCTCTCCAAGGCTCTGGGGGCACAGGGACAGTCCTGTGAGCCGCCCAGGCTTTGGAGACTCACAAGGGCTCAGCGAGATCAGTCTCTATTTCAAAGAGCAGCAGCGCTGAGACTCAGTGTGACACGGATGTCTGTTATCCTAGCCCTCCAAAGGCAAAGGAGGGATGGTGAGCCCCCAGGCCAGCTGGGGCTACCTTATAGCAAGACCCTGTTTCAAGAGCCCCAGCTGCATTCAGCCGGTTCCCCTGAGCTGAGAGCTGCAGCCAGCCTTGGCCTGGAGCATGTCACTGCTCCTTGGCTTTGGGCTCCACAGTATCCCCACATTGCCTGGCTAGGCAATGCTGCAGGGACCTTCAGCATCGCCTTGAGGACGCCCTGTGTCTCCGATCTGGGTACACACACGCGCACTCATGCATGCACACAAGCACCAAGTCTAGAGTTTATTTTTCCAGGAGTTGAGACAGGGTTGGTGGCCTGACTCTATCAGCAGCGGGGTGGAGGGCACTGGAGCTGGAATGTTAATTGAAGCCAAGCTGGGGGCCGTCACAGATAAGGGTCCTCTCTCTTTCTTTCTCTCTCTCTCTCTCTCATACACACACACACACACACACACACACACACACGTGCACACATGTGTACACCACACACATATACACACACATCACCCCTGGCTACACAGTGGAGGCTACATAGAGAGCCCTACCTAAGAACCTCTGGACTGAGCGCTGTTCTGCTCTCAGGTGAGTGAGAATACTAGTCTCCCCAGGGCAGTCAGCCGGCCAGCCGTTGAGGCATCCCCAGGTGACCTAGAATGACTGATTAGAGCTCCGGGTTTCAGTCTCTGGCAGGCAACTCCCAGTGTGCCCTGGTCCTGGAGTGGTAGGATGAATGGTGGACAGGGGACCCCAAATCTTGAGACCTCAACTGAAGAAGGTGACTCTGGAAACAGAAACCCACCCCCTACCCCAGCAGCAGACAGGGAGTGGAGGGAGCTGAGTCAAGAAGGTGGAGCCTCCCCCCACCCTGCCCATGGTGGAGGCCATCACAATGGGGGGGGGTCTCATCAGGTGGACACCATAGCAGTCCCCTGAGCTCACGTGCTCAAGAGCCTGAGCCCAGGCAGCCGTTTCCCTTCTAAGGATGTGGGTTCGCACCACTCAGAAGGGTTTTCTTGGCTCAACTCTTATCTGATTCCCATAGTAAGCCTGGAAGGCAAAGTGATTTGAACTCAAGGCTTGTGACCTCATGTCCCTTCCTAGGTGTCCTAGATTTCCCCAGAGCACACCCCTGGCAGGGAGAATCCCACCCCAGCCAAAGCTCTGGCAGCTTCTGGCTTTAAGGTTTTCATCTAGGGGTCTCCCCAACTTCTCCCCGCAGACCCTAAAGGGCCTGCACTAAACCCATCACATCTTGGGATCCCAGGAAGGACGGGTGGGGCGTCAGCCAGAAGTTCTTTCTGGTCTAGGGGGAGCGGTGCCTTGATGTAAACCCCCACTAGGCAGATATTTTCATGCACCTCGGGAAGGAGCTTAGGGTAGGCTCCATTTTCAGAGGATATCGCCCAATGATGGACTAATGAACATTAAAATAGCTCATTAATATCTTTTCACATATGTAACCTGAGGAAATAATGAAAAATATGGACAAAAATGATGGCGCAAACACGAAAACACAAAGAGCCCCATTTACAGTGGTTAAAAGAAAAACAGGGATAAACACAGCCTGTTATGGTCCATCTGTAACTTTGACTTTTACAACTGTACGTCGTGCTTAGAAAAATTAATGAAGTACTAGACATGCTCATAATGTAAATTTTAATATATGCAAATTAGAGAAGGAGGTGTGCTAAAAATGTTATCTCTGGATGCTTTCAACATTTTTCTAAGGTGTGCAAAATAACTCTTGTGATCAGAAAAAAGGGAAAATTTTTAAATGTTTTAGTTATCACAAGATTTTGAAGTTTCATAGGGCAAAGGATGTCTACTAAGAAAAGAGGAAGGGAGAAGGAAGAAAGAGAAAAGGAAGGAAGAAAAAGAAAGGCAGTTAAAAAAAAAAGTTTACTGTTTGGGTGAAATGCTATCTGAATACTACTGCCCAGAAGCAGGGCCACCCCAGAGTCACCTCCCACTCCGTCCCCTCTCACATCTCCACTCCTGACTGAAAAACAAAATCTGGAAGTATTTGCGAAGTATAGCTTCATTGTAAAGATTACGTGATACAATGCACATGGAATAGTTACGTGGTTGCTTGATAACACAACGAAATTTGCTTAAATTTTTTTAGTGAATTTTGTGCCCTCTAGCTGGGGAGTTCTGTTTGTCTGGATTTTAGGAAATAATAAAATAAATCCAAACGGTTATTGTAATGTTGAATCTGAATAAGAAAATGTGAGAAACATTCGATCTGAAATTCCCGGAAAGAACTCTAATGAGATCCTATTTTTATTTCAAACGATTAAAAAAAATCTTTCCATTCTGGGCTGGGACTTTTTAACTAAACAGTTGTTTTCTTGATCTGGTAACAGCCGCAGCGAGCATTCGTTGATAACTACATCCACCTTATTCCAATATTCTGGATCGTTCTATGATTTTTACCTCCACTTACGAAAACGAAGCTCGGAGAGGTTAGCACTTTGTCCAAAAACCCACAAGTAAGGGTCTCATCTGTCCCCTCTTTCACTGCGTTCCTAACCACTGTGCGCACTGCCTCGTGGTTCTGGGGACCCAAGTGTGCCCCAAACTTTGCCCGGCGCCGCACTTTTAGGTGCTTGCCCAAGGCATCCACTTTTAGGAAGGAGAGAGCGGGGACTAGGGAGAGAAAAAATAAGTGGAGACAAGGTGAACCGCTCTGTAACCGGCTCGCGGGCCTGAACGGACTTCTTTCCTCCTTCCCAACCATTCTGGAGTCGACGGGGACCCCCCCCCCAGCCTCGCGCCTCTGAGGCATTTATTTTTTCCTTCCCGGTGGTCTGAGGCCCTACAGCTGGAGAACGGCGAGTCGGGGCTCCGCCGAGAGACCCCGAGCTCGGCCCTCGCTGGACCAGACTCCCTGGCCCGGCCCAACCCGGATGGACGGGCGCCCAGCCTGCACCGCACCGCACATCGCGGGGCTCCCCGCAGCCTCTGGCTGGGGTTTCCTCTGCCTCGAGTCCAGTGTGAGCTAAGATCACGGCAGACGGACCGGCTCGGGCTGCACAGAGAGGACCCTTCCGTCCCATTCTGCCCTCTGGGAGGGTCCCGCTCCCCTGGTACCACATTGACCTAGATACCAGAGTCGCTGCAAGATCTCTCCAACTCCTCTCTGCCTGGGGCGAACTGCCGGTAAGAAACCCAAGTTCCCCAGAAGGTGACCGGGGTTGGGGGGCGGATTAGAAAGGAAAGCCTTCACCGTGAGGGGGGTGGTGGGGGGAGAGGGAGGAGGGTTAGCACGTGGTTTCTGAGGGAACCAATGGAGAACCGAGATCTTATCACCCAGCCGGGTCCCCCCCCCCTCACCCCAGCCTACGAGGATGGCCCGGAGCTAGGCGCCAGTCCGGCCCGAAGCGAGCGTGCCCACGGCGGGGCTGCCTCGCAAGCCTGCGCCCACGCGGGGGGGGGAAGTCCGGGGCCCTGCAGCCCGCAGGGACCGGGCACTCGGGCTCCGTCCGGTCGTCCTTCGCGATGCGCCTGGGCCGGGTCACCTCCACCCCCTTCTCCGTGAATGATATCCTGCGGCTGGAGCGCGAGCAGAGCGGCCGCGGGGCCTGGTCGCGATGGGGGCTGCCCGGGATCCCGGAGAACCCTCAGTTCCTAAGCGCGGACCAGGAGCCTCGAGGGTCTGAGCTTCACCACGCCGACGGTGGGGACTACGGCGGCGGCGGAGGGCGAGATCCAGCAGAGCCTCCTCCGGGTTCTGGGGTGACCGCCACGGAGATGGGGGAGTCGCGTGAGTAAGCGCTCGGCTTCCTTTCTAAAGAGAGGATATTGGAAAAGGGGGGCGGGATCGTTACTGGTGGGGGGAAATGCATCGCCCAGGGTCTCACGATCCCTCATTGTTTGGGGAGCTCAACAGACAGGCCTGGAAAGTAGTAGGAAGGGTCCCTCTTCCCACGGCCGCCCCTCTAGTTCCCACAGATCAGCACCCAACTCACGGCCACAGCGCCAAGGCCCCTTCTTGCCTCTCCCAAAATGTCTGGGGTGGGGGAGAGAAAAGGCTGTGATGTCTCCCATCAAAGCAACGAGAGCCCAGCTCTCTAGCCAGTCCCCACCCGTAGCCCTTTCCCAGCGCTGGAGAGTAACGTGAGTATCCCCCCAGCCCCCCACCTTCTCCGCTGCAAAACTGAAAAGCGGGGCTGAGGTATTTAAGGACTCGGAAGTGGAGAGCCCCGAGTGGGCTGGCTTCAGGAAGCTTGGGGGAACTGGGCCTCTCGGTTCTGGGAGGTGAATGATTCCAGCGGAATCCAAAGGCCTCCTTGTAGATACGCAGTGCTGGGCTAGCAGTGAGACCAACCGAGCACCTGCCGCTGGCTAGGAGGAAGGGAAGGAACAGGGACGGGCCTAGAGCGTGTGCAGCCCTGGCAGCGGTAGAGCCTTAGGCAGAAGAGACCTGCCATTGTGAGGAAGGAAAAAAAAAAAAAAGTCACCTTCCCGCAGTCCATCTCTGAGCAGAGTACCCTAGCAGAACCCACTACCAAGCCTTGACATGGAACCTCCAATCAAGGCGCAGTCTAGCCAGGTAAAATAAACGCACGTCAGGGTTCTTTGCTAGCGGCCCGCAGCGCATTGCATTTTTTGTGCGCTCAACAAGAGACTTCAGCGTTTTCCTACAGTAAATTCCCTTGGCGCTGCTCGGTCAACTTGCCCTTCATTTAGGCTCTACTGCCAAAAGCTCACAAATCCTAGGACTTACACTGTCGCCCTCCCCCACCCAGCCCCAGGCGTGCATAGCGCCACCCCAAATTGGCAAACTCTTTGCCACTGCCTGGGCTGGCAAGGTCCCTGTTGCAGGCCAGACACCCACCGGCTGTCCCTTTGAGAAGGGACCTTTCTGGTGCGTTTCACCTCTTCCTGCGTCCCTATCCAAGGCATTGGGCCTTCTAGAACTCAGGGCAGGGAGGACCCCAGATTGTGACATCGGGGGCACAAGATGCTTCGGAGGTTCCTGAAGAGCTGCATATGTAGTCAGCGACTTCTTGTTTATTTGGATTTTTGAGACCAGGGCTCAGTGTATAACTCAGACTGAGCTGGAGCGCACTGACATCAAACTTGTAGCGACCCTCCTGCCTCTATCTGGCCGGTAATTTTTAAATGGGGTCTTGCTTGCTGAAGGCTCACTTACTTGCGTTTAGATTTATCAAGGAAGCCGCCCCTTTTATTTTCCCTCTTTTGGATGTCCTATGTCGAAGGCAGATGCCTCTGAACGATTTTCTTTCCTCAGACTTTAAAAATGCCATCACCACCCGCCCCCCCATTCCTCCAGGAGACTATGCAGGGGCAGCTGGGAACTGACAGCTTGTCCTGGCGGAGAGGCCCTAGCAGGGCGAATCCTGAGGGGTCTCGCGGCACGGGAAATAGCGCTCACTCCCAGCTCCTGGAGTTTGCCTTCCTGGTGCCTCGAGATGTGTCTGTCTCCTGGGGAAAGTTCCCATAAAACTCACCATTTTCTTCCTACCCACCCACGGGCAGAACAGGGCCAAGCCAGGAGCAGAGGAGCGGGCATGGTGCACGAAAAGCTGCATTTAGGTGGGCTGTAACAGAGTCACAGTGTGGAAGCACAGGGGCCGAAAGAACACTTGGGGGTGACCACAAGGACGGCCGCTTGTCAGAAAGACCCCATAGCAAGAAGAGGCTGCTTGTTCAAACGTTAACGGGGGTGAGGGAGGGGGAACTGGAGAGGTGGCTTCGCGGTTAAGGCGCTTGCGTGCAAAACCCAAAGATTGGGGAGCAATTCCCCAGCACCCACGCAAAACCAGATTCACAAAGTGGGCAATTTATCTGGAGTTCGTTTATAGGCGCTGGAGGCCCTGGCGCGCCCATTCTCTCTCCTCTCTCTCTCACTCACTCTCACTCTCTCTTTCCCCTTGCAAATAAAAATATTTTTTAAGCTTAAAAAAAAACTCAACTTCGCATAGTCTTCCAGAAGAATCTGTTTTTTTCCAAGCGAAGAGCTGGGGTCCACCAGCCCATGTGGTCATAAAAACCATGCATGTATTGCCCGCACTGATGGTGGGTCCCCGCTTGGGTTTTTTTTTTTTAGCTCCGGCTCTGGGCGCCGCCTCGCCCCTCCGCGGCGGGACCGGGACGCTGGAGCGCGGCGTGCGCGGACCGGAGCAACCCAAGGCCCGCGCGCGACGGAAGCCGCGCGTGCTGTTCTCGCAGGCGCAGGTGCTGGCCCTGGAGCGCCGCTTCAAGCAGCAGCGGTACCTGTCGGCTCCCGAGCGCGAGCACCTGGCCAGCGCGCTGCAGCTCACTTCCACGCAGGTCAAGATCTGGTTCCAGAACCGGCGGTACAAATGCAAGAGGCAGCGCCAGGATAAGACCCTGGAACTGGCGAGCCAGCCCCTGGCACCTCGGCGCGTGGCGGTGCCCGTGTTGGTGCGCGATGGCAAACCCTGCGTGGGCCCCGACGCTCCGGCTTTCGCGGGTCCCTACGCCAGCGCGGCCACCGCCGTCCTATTCCTGCTACGGCGGCTATGCGGGCACCGCCTACGGGCCAGGCTACGCGGGGGGGTACCCCGGGGCCAGCCCCGCGCCACTCACGCCCCTGGCCAGCCCGAGCGACACCACGCAGGCCCAGGTGTCCGCCGCGATGCAAGGTGTCAGGGCTTGGTGAGGACCCCCACCCCTAGGCTCAGCTACGCCCACCAGGGACCTGGTACTCGGTCCTTCCCCCAGGCCCCCTCGCGGATCTTGGGGCCGATGGGGGTCCTGTCGCCTGAGATGGAAAAGATGGCCACACGACGGATGGATCACCAAGGACTGATCTGATCGCACCGCAGGCCCTTGGGCGCAGTCACCTCCGGGCTCACCCCGGGCCTTGCGGGCGTCCGGGAAGCCAGCCCGAGAGGCTAACAGTTGGAACGATTCCAAGGCTCGTGGTTTGGGGGCGCAACCCTGGCCGCCAGAGTGCGCAGCTGCCCTGAGGCCTGGGGATGGTGAAGGGGCTTCGCTTAGGGAACCCCCATCCTCTCTAAGGAATAGGTGGGAGAAAGATTGAGATAAGAGAAATGCGAGATCTAATAAGAGGAGGACCCTAGAAGTTACAAAGGTGGGAGGGGGACTCTAGCCACGCCTTCCTGCTGTCTTAACGAACCTCGTCCTCAGAGCACCTGCCTGTACTGGGGATCCGATGGAGATGTCCAAGGGCGGCTGTTAGTGACCTCATTGTATCTCGTCCAGTGACTATACTAAACGTACTTGGTACGTTGGTGTTGGTATGCTATGACCCGCCGCTAGGACCTGTTCTCTCTTCTCTGAACAACATCCAACACAGCAGTTCCCAGCTGGGCACGGCGGAGCACTTCGGTGATCTCAACCCTTGGGAGGCTGGGGCAGGAGGATTAAGAGTTCCAAGCCAGCGTGGGCCACCTAACAAGGCCATCTCCAAAAATAAAATAAAATAGCTCTAGGGAGATAAAACTGATTCAGGGCCGGGCGGGATGGCACACGGCTTTAATGCTAGGACTCACTCTGGAGGCAGAGGCAGAGGTAGAAGGATCACTGGGAGTTTGAGGCCAGACTGAGACTATACAGTGAGTCCCAGGTCATCCTGGGCTAGCGTGAGACACTACTTTGAAAAGCTAAAAAATAATAAAAAAAAAACCCACTGATTTGGCCCTGGAGGTAGGTCACTACCTACCTCCAGGTAAGATTTCTCCTTACTCTCCCTTCCTCCCCTGTGTAGGCTTTCTGTCCCCATCAGGAAAGGCACACCTTTCACCTGCCTCTGAGGAAAATCCTTAACAAATTAGGAAGAAACTTAAAAGTTTGGTAGAAAACCTAACCTTAGTATCTCTAAAATTACGAAAACGTGACATCCTTCCGCCACATCTGAGGTCATTGAAACTGAAGACTGACAATAGTCAATTTATTAGTGGAGACATGGGATTAAGTAGGAAATTATTGTTGGTGGGACAAATATAGAAGAAAATTGAGCAGCAAAATGTTGTGTTTTAGTTGGGCAAGAAGGCGCAGGCCTTTAATCCCAGCACTTGGGAGGCAGAGGTAGGAGGATCACTGTGAGTTTGAGACCAGCCTGAGACTACATAGTGAATTCCAGGTCAGCCTGGGCTAGAAACCCTACCTTGAAAACAAAAACAAAAACAAAAAAAAGAAAAAAGAAAGAAAGAAAAAGAAAGAAAGAAAGGAAGGAAGGAGGGGGAAAGTATGTAAGCCTTTTGTTTCCTTGGATAACAATTATTTTAGACAGGGATTGAGGATTTCTCTCAGTGGTACAGTGCTTGCCTAGCACACATGATGTCCTGGGTTTGATTCCCCGATACTGGGTGGGGAGAGAGAAAGAAAGAAGAGAAGAGAGAGAGAGGGAGCAAGACAGGAAGAATTTTCTTTTTAGATTTTTAGACAACGGGAACTGTGGTTCTTTAATCCTCTAGACAAACTGACTTTTCAAAGATTAAACTGAACAAATTTTCATGTTCAATTGAAATGTGCTGCTGTGCATTTTCCCTGTTGAATACACCCAGGTGGCTTCCACTGCGGTGCTGGGAAACCCTCTGCTGTGTTCTCTGTACATGATGCTTAGCCACTGACTGGCAGCTCTTGCTGCTCAGGGTTAGGACATAAGCTGCAGGAAACAAAAGTAATGGTTCCTATTTTGCATTCACTGTTACATCCTCACGTTTCCCATTTCCTTTTGTCTTCAGCACTTCCTTTAATTTCTCCATTTTCACTGTGAATAAAAGTGTATTTAAAAATACATCACAGTGTCTTTCAATTAGTGCTTCCCCTGCCCCCCCCCCACAAAATACACCAGGGGCTGGGGATGTGGTTTTAGTTGGTGGAGCGTTTGCCTGGCACACACAAAGCCCCGGCTCCGTCCCCAGCGCCTCATTAACTAGGCACAGTCGTGGCCCAGTCTGTAATCCCAGAATTTTGGAAGGTGGATGCAGAAAGATCAAAAATTTTAGGGCAGGGCTGGAGAAGTGGCTTAGAGGTTAAGGCACTTGCCTGCAAAGCCAAAGGACCCAGGTTCAGTTCCCTAGGACCCACATAAACCAGATGCACAAGGGAGCACATGCATCTGTACTTTGTTTGCAAGGGCTAGAGGCCCTGGCACACCCATGCTAGCTCTCTCTTTCTCTCCCTGCCTATTTCTCTCCCTCTCTCTCTCAAATAAATAAAGGAAAATAAAATATTTTTTTTTAAAAAAGTTCAAGGGCAAAGCCAGGAGTGGTAGCATACACCTTTAATCCCAGTACTTGGGAGGCAGAGGTAGGAGGATCACTGGGGATAGATCATGATCGCTGTGAATTCGTGAGTTTGAGGTCACCTTGAGACTACATTCCAGGTCAACCTAAGCTAGAGTGAGACCCTACCTCGAAAAAGAAAAAAAAAAAAATCAAGGGCAATCTGAACTACATAGGGAGTTTGAGGCCAGCCTAGGCTACTTGAGACTGCCTCAAAAATAAAAATAAAAAACAGCCCTGCAGTATTGTATACTGCTGATTTGGAAATCTCAGTAAGAGATTTCCTCAGCGAAACTAAGCAACATCAGAGATCACCTGCTAAGATCTCCAGCCCCTGAGGAGTGTCAGCATTAGGGGTACACTTCACTTCTTTTACCTTGGAAGGGCATGTGTCCTAAGAGGAGAGGACACCAGAACACTGGCCTTAGATTCAGGACAGGTGGCTTTCAGCCCGATGTTGCCGCTGAGTCACATCAAATTTTTCTCAAAGATCAAATTCTAAAATAGTATATCTTCTTAAAAACCCATTCTTGAGTGACACCCCCTACTCTGGATCTACAGGGTATCATATTACAGATCCTTCACACACAGTAGGAAATTAATGCGTGACACCTTTCCTCCTTCCCTCCCCTTAACCTAGCCAAGTCACAAAGGAAGCAGGCCTGGGCCTCGGCATTAAAGAAAAAGACTCCCTCGCCCTCTCCACACCTGGGAAAGCTCTGGAAGAAAACACATAGTCAGCGCTCTGAGGAAAGGCGGAAACAGGCCCACATCTGTCCTTTCAAGGGCCCAGGAACCCTCTCTGCTCATCACCCTGGTGCCCTCCTGGTAGGAGCACAAGAGAAACAGAACATTTGGCTGATGCCTTTCAGGGATTTATTATCTAACTGGGTTAGCCCAGACCAACACGAGCGAGGTCTAAAAATACCAGGTGATAATACTGCATGTCAAATAGGGCAGACACAGCTCCTTTTAGAGAAAGGGGAAACTGCGCGCGCGTAGGGAAGGCTGCGCAGAAGAGATGGGGGAAACGTGGCGGTGATGAGTGTGGGAGCGAGAGGGGTGTGGGAGCGAGAGAGTGACACTGTTTACCCGGAGAGGCCCAGGGGCTTTGCAATGGAGACAAGCAGAGGGGCGTCTGCTAGAACCCAGTTTTCCACTGTCTGAGATGCAAAGCGAGGTGAAGCCCATGCTGGCTGTGTAGTGGTGCGCCCAGAGCAGCCTCGCCACACAGACCCTGTGCGCCTGGGAATTTCTGAAGTGCATTCAGTTACTTGATTGACTTGGCTGTTAGATGGACCATCTAGGAAAATCATAGCCAGGTTTGAAGGAGGCACTGCTCAGAAAATAGCATGAAGCCGCTGCCCACCATAAGCACAACTTTTGATATGTTTTCCAGACTGCTGCGTCATCCCTACCTGAAAAATAACAGCAACCAAAAGGAATCCATGTACAATTCAGGTGGGTTCCGCGCACTCAGAAAGACCCAGCCTCAAATGACAGACACCCAAGATTCCTTTCCTTAAGGAAAAGACAGGGAAAAAGAAAAACTCTCTCTCCCCATCCCACCATGCCTCCGCAGGATCCCTCTCCCAGCCTGGCATGCTTCGAACCCTGTCTGTCAATCCATCTCTTTCTCCCTAATTTCCCCTGGCATCGACAGCTGCCCCCTTTGCGAGTCCCCCCACCCCCACGGCTTATCCTCCTAGGCCTTTTACCTAGAAGGAGTCGCTCTGTGTAAGCAATCTCAGCCTTATCTACATCATTCAGGCCCGTCACTCCAAGTCACCTCTTAATGTTCACAAGTCCCCCAAATGGGAAGTAATTGACCTCTAAGCAAAACAAAACAAAACAAAAAGCTCTCAAGGAGATCGCAGAGGTTCTTTCCCTGATGGTCCGTCCAGGGGACAGATTTCACCTAGGCCAGGTGGGTAAGTCAATACTGTCCGCAGACTTCCTGACTCCCAGTCTTTCTTCTGCAGGCCCATCCCCCTCTAGCCCACTGGTTCCCATGGTATCTGCCAATGAGATGGAATGCCAGTCTAGGTGGAAGGGTTTGCTAACTTTTTTTTTCTGTAATGTTATCAGTAGTATAATTCTGATTTGAGGGAACACATTTACAACCATTAAAGCTTCCATTTAAAAAAGACGTCTAGAATATCTGCTCACTAACTGGCCTTTTATTCCTTCTTTGTTATAAACATGGGAAACCTCAGTCTTTGACTTAGTGTTTTTCCTTCTCAGTCCATGGAGAAACAGCCTTGCTAAGCAGGGCAGGAGTTGAGCTAGGACATGCCCCATTCTGGTTCTGGTTCCTTTAGGAACATGCTCACGTACCTAGAGTCTTTTTTGTTTGTTTGTTTTGTTTTTGTTTTTTCAGGTAGGCTCTCACTCTAGCCCAGGCTGACCTGGAATTCACTATGTAGTCTCAGGGTGGCCTCGAACTCACAGCGATCCTCCTACCTCTGCCTCCCCAGTGATGGAATTAAAGGTATGCGCCACCACACCCAACTAAGTGAAATTTCTAACCTCTCTAGGTTTATACCCCTGCATGTCAAACTAAGAAGCTAGAATTCTGAGATTATTACTCTGACTTTAGGTGGCTAATTTTTTCAATGTTTATTTTTATTTATTAGAGACACAGAGAGAGAGAGAGAGAATGGGCACGCCAAGGCCTCCAGCCACTGCAAACGAACTTCAGATGCATGTGCCATCTTGTGCATCTGGCTTACATGGGACCTGGAGAATCAAACCTGGATCCTTAGGCTTTGCAGGCAAGCACCTTAATAGCTAAGCCATCTCTTCAGCCCCAAGGTGGCTAATTTTTAAAATTAGAAGAGGGCTGGCGATATGGCATTTGCCAGCAAAGCCAAAGGACCCAGGTTCAATTCCCCAGTACCCAGGTAAGTCAGATGCACAAGGTGGCACGTGTATCTGGAGTTAGCTTGCAGTGGCTGGGGGCCCTGGTGCACCCATTCTCTCTATCTGCCTCTCTCTCCCTCCCCCCCTCAAATAATATAATAAGTTAGGAGATGCATAGAGCATACATCCAGAAACTACATAAACAAACAGTTAAAGGATACAAGTAAGTTATTCCCACTCAAGAGAAAAAACCATAGGAGCTGGAGAGATGGCTCAGCAGCTAAAAGTGCTTGCTTGCTTGCTTGCTTATAAAGCCTGATGGCCTAGTTCAATTCCCCAGTCCCCACGTAAAGCCAGATGCACAAAGTGGCACATGCATCTGGAGTTTGTTCACATGTTTACAGTGGCGAAAGGTCCTGTGGCACCCAAATCTCTCTATCACACACACACTCACTTTCTCTTTCTCTGTCTCTCATATATATGAGAATATATGTATATGAGAACATATATATGTATATAAAGTAATCTCCTATAGAACCTGCTTTTCACACCCCTTGCAGTGTGCAAACCCCTCCCATTTTTGTCCCAAAGGAGGTACCAGCTGTTCTGACCCAAGATAGCGATTCTCAGGCTTTCTGCTGTGGGTTTAGTCTTGTGGTCTCATCGCTTAGCTGTGATTTAACTGTGTGTGGGTCTGCAGGTTAGGAAGAAGGACCCCGCTTATAGGATAGACCCGTGCCGTGTGTGGGTTCAGCTGGCTTGCCTTCACTGCTGCATCACGTGGCCTTAAATCCTTGTATTTCCATGTCTGTGCTAACAGGAAGTAAGGCTCATCACGAACCCCCTGCTAGCAGAGCGTGACCTTCTGACAGGCACAGCTGTATTCTACAGCTGAGGTTTGTCCTGAGCGCTCTCTTGTCACTATGCAAGGATCCATCTGTGGTAATTTATGTTTATTTTGGAGCAATCATTTTTTTTTTTTTTTTGGCAGTACTGGGAATTGAACTCAGGGCCTCACACTTGGTAGGCAAATGCTTTACCACTGAGCTATATTACCAGTGCTAAAATTCTACTTACACCAACATTGCACTGGTCTGCCCTTAAAACTACTGTGTCATTTCATTCTAGATTCATCACCTCCCCTTGACACCACTGAGTAAGCCCCTCTACATCCATGGATTGAACCAACTTAAAAATTGTTTTTTGTTTATTATTTATTTATTTGAGAGGGACAGAGAGAGAAAGAGGCAGATAGAGAGAATGGGCACACCAGGGCCTCCAGCCGCTGCAAAGGAACTCCAGATGCGTGCACTCCCTTGTGCATCTGGCTAACGTGGGTCCTGGGTAATCGAGCCTCGAACCAGGGGTCCTTAGGCTTCACAGGCAAGCGCTTAACCACTAAGCCATCTTTCCAGCTCTCAACCAACTTTTAAAACATTACTTTAGAGGCTGGGGAGCTGGGAGAAGTGCTTGCTATGTAAGCATGAGGACCTGAGTTCAGATCCCCAGTGCCCACGTAAAAGCAGGAAATGATGGAGCTTGCCTGAATACCATTTTACATAAGGGACTTGAGCATCCACGTTTGTTTACTTGTTTGTTTTTCATGAGGGGGGGGGGAGAGGAGTGTCCTGGAGCCATTCTCAAACAAAGATACAGAGACAAAGATATGGAGAGATGACTGCTCCTATCCCCAGAAGCCATGTCTAAAAGCCCCAAAGGTATTAGCCTCACTAAAAGTTAACCATGGAACTGGAACTCTTTGACTCTCCAGCCTCTGCTCCTGGGCTACTTTTACTGAGTACTCAACAGGGAGTTCAGGTCTTCACTTCATACCGTGAGTGAAAAACTTACAAGAGAGCTCTTTGGAAACTTTTGAATAGATAAATTGGGTCGGGGTGGTGGTGTAGGTCAGTGGTAGAGTGCTTGCTTAGCATGGGTGAGGCCCTGGGTTTTCAATTCCCAAAACCAAGAAAAGAGAAAGCAGAAAAATTAAAAAGGGATGATTCAAAGCAAGGTGCCACAGTGGGTGGGAGAGGTGGGAGGCATACCACAGCCCTTCCAAGTCACGGGAGACCATATTTGAAGAGTCTTCTTTTTCTACTCGCCTCCTCATGTTTGCCCACATTTTCTGCTGTGCTGTGAACTTCCAGAGACACAGACTTAGGCATTCAGTGGCCTGCTCTTGGGAGTGGGAGCCCTGGGGCCCTGGACTCTTTCTCTTCCTCAGCAGCCCCCTCCAAGCAGGGAGAAAGCTTCACCGGAAAGCACGCTGCCTTCCTTCTGGCTCGATTTGGACTTGTCTAGAAACCCCCAGGACTCGCCACCTCACCCTTTGAGAAAGACAGACTAGATCTTGGTGACATAGTCCAGATTCCAGTGTAAGGAAGACAAGGGAAGGCCCAGCAGCTAACCACGCACCTCACAGCACTTTCTCGCTCTCCAGAGGCCGGTCTTATGAGCTGGTCTCTGTCAAGCTAACCTCCTCTTCACCCATCTGTGGGACTCCTATCTCCTCCTGTCATCAGCCCTAATTGCCTGAACCCTGTAGCCCAGGAAATTGGAATCATAAGTGAGGACTCCAGTGGCCCGAACCTTTCTTCACATGGCTCTTGCCTGCAGTCCTTCTCAACCTCTCTCCTCCCCTCCCTCCCACAGCCCCCAGGGGAAGCCTGTCTTATGGTCCATAGTACTCGTAGAGCACCAGGTATAATGCACTCACCTCCATGTCCTTTCTAAACAAAGAGCTTCCTCCAGGCTGGGCGGTGCGTGTTTCCAACACACCCTGAGCTTGTCTTAGCCCCATTCACTGATTACCACATGGTTGAATGAATGCATGGGTGGATCCAGATTTCTTGCATAGCGCTAGGAGTTATGCAAAAAAGACCGAAGCTGGACCTTGATATTCAGAGTCATGGAGAAGAGTTTTTATTTTCCTCTCTGTGTGAACAGGGGTCTGGTTTCTATTATGGCTTGTCTGAGCCCCAATAAGACTCTAAGAGTTTCTGCCAATCAGAGGCCATAGCCATAGACTGAAAGAAAACCTCTTATTTTATGTTTTTGGCTGCTCTGCGTTAGGTCAACCTCAATTAGCAAGAATCAAGGATCTTCCAGCTCTGCATTGTGGGTCAGGGGAGATACTAAAAGGCAGGGTCTCACTCTAGCCCAGGCTGACCTAGAACTCCCTCTGTAGTCCCAGGCTGGCCTCCAGTTCACAGTGATCCTCCCACCTCTGCCTCCGAAATGTTGAGATTAAAGCTGTGCGCACCTTTCTTTCTGAAGTTACTGAACATTGATTTTTTTTTCTTTCTTTCTTCTTTTTTTTTTTTTGGTTTTCGGAGGTAGGGTCTCACCCTGGCCCAGGCTAAATTGGAATTCACTATGTAGTCTCAGGGTGGCCTTGAACTCACAGCGTTCCTCCTACCTCTACCTCCCGAGTGCTGGGATTAAAGGCGTGCGCCACCACACCCGGCTTGCAACATTGGCTTTTGTTACAGCAACTGAACATAGATCTCAGCCAACAAAGGACACAGGCAGTAACAGAAGAGCTGCTGATGTGAGTGAAATACATTTTGCAAGTCAAATAAATCAAAGCCAAGTGACGCAGAAGACACCAGCAAAGAGAAGGGGTTTGTGATGTGTCCCCTGGGAAGGGGGAGTGGGACTTGGGGGAATGGAGGGAAGGATGGGACATCTACTCAGAGGAGTGCAGGGGGGACACAGAATGCAAAGCACATAGAAGCCAAGGACTTGGGATGAGGGGACGTAAGCTCCCAGTTAGGAAACTCTGGGCCCAGGATGATTAAAAGTACACCCTGGGGCTGAGGCTGCATCTCAGTTGGTAGAGTGCCTGCTTATCATGCACAAGGCGCTGGTTCAATCCTGAGTGCCACATAAACCAAGGGTGGTGGGTGGCACTTACCTGTAACCCCAGTGCTCGGGAGGAGGAGGCAAAAGTATCAAAAAGTTCAAGGTCATCCTCAGCTACGTAGCAAGTATGAGACTAGCCTGAGCTACATGAGGGCCTGTCTCAAAAAGAAATAGAATAGAAGAAAATGCCTCTCTCATTCATGTGTGTGTGTAATTCATCCCGAACCAACACCATGAAGCAGTCCCAAGTCCACTTGCTTTACTCGTTTACTTTCCTTCATACTCTATGCCCTACTTGTAACCTTTGCAAGATGCAGCTTTTGATGTAAGTCAACTGCCCGCGCACTCGGCTACATTTCTCAAGGACTCAGCATCCAATACCTACTTCCTGTCGGACCCTGTGATTTTTTCATTCTAGCCTCTAACAGTAAATCCTACAGAAAACGACTGACTCTTCAGATGTCTGACATATGTAAGATCTCATAGATGCCCGTGGGACTCCCATCCCCACTCAGGATCACCTGTGGTGAGAACCAGTCTTATAAATTCACTGCACAGAAAGGTCCCTGACAAGGCCATCTTTATTATTACTTGGGCTGGTGACAATAGACATTGCCTGCAGCACCTCTATAGACCACCAGGGGACGCCATTGATTTCATTTTTCCCCCCCTTAAGGACAAGGAACTCCCTTGGGATTCCATATTTGACCATGAGCAAGCTTTCCTGTTTCTCCTTCATAACAAATCCTTAGCCTTCCTGTATGGAGACTGATGATTGTAAATGACCAAGACATCAAGCCTATAGCCAAGGGTTCCATAGACACAGTGGTTTCAGGGTAAGGAGAGCAGTGGGTGCTTTTATTCTGCACAATGTCCTTCATAAAACCTCACGCTTAACAGCTTGAGAAAGTACTGTTCTGATAGGTGATGAAATTAGGGAAATTGAGCTTCTTACCTGAGGTCACCCTGCTTTTATTATTTATTGGTTTTGTTTTTGGAGGTAAGGTCTCGCTCTAGTTCAGGCTGGCGTGAAATTCACTATGTAGTCTCAGGGTGGCCTCGAACTCACGGCGATCCTCCTACCTCTGCCTCCCGAATGCTGGGATTAAAGGCATGCGCCACCACACCTGGCCACTCTGCTTTTAAATCCATCAGACTACACTCCCAAAAACCCTGTTTGCAGGTCTTCTGTCGGCGGGTGACTTTATATATAGAGAGAGAATATAACTGTTCTTTGTTGCTAGTTTGTCTCAATTCAGAATTAACTACATCGTGCAGGCTGGCCTTGAACTCATGATAGTCCTACTTTAGCCTCCTGAGTGCTGGGATTACAGGCTTGTGCCTCCAGATCCAGCAAAGATATAACCATGAGGGCTGGGGCGATAGCTTAGTGGATAAGAGTGCTTGGTGCTAAACCATGAGGGCCTCTCTGGCCAGATTCCACTTCCCAAAGCACCCAGTCTGCAGGGGCAGAGACGGGAGAATCACCAGGCGCACTGATGGACAGCAGGTCTGGATTGAAGAAGAGACTCATCTCAAGGGAGAACACGATGACCAATAAGAGAGGGACACCTGATGTTCCCCTCTGGCCTCCACGTGCACGTGCATGAGGTACGCTGATCTGTACACACACATGCATGCACCACGCATCACACAAGCCACCCATTCCTCCCCCACACGCACACACAAACACACAACGATGTGTTTAGAAATAATCTCAGAAGGGTTTGTGCAACAAATACTACCAATAAATCTGTCCGTGGCTCAGCCCGCCTTCTCCTTCCTGTCTAGGCTCAGGCATCCCTGTAGGGAAAAGTGTCTTCCGGATCAATTTCTTACCAATGAACTGTTCCTGACTCGGGTTTCTAACTGACCTTTGGGTTGAAGACACGTTGAGAACCACTAATTCTGCTGGATGCTGGCTTAGCTCCATCACTGAGCTTTGTGACAGCAGGTACTGATTCTCCCCAGGCTTTATTGCTAGGGTGGGTTGTTAAAAAAAAAAAAAAAAAAGCCGGGCATGGTGGCACACGCCTTTAATCCCAGCACTTGGGAGGCAGTGGTAGGAGGATTGCCGTGAATTTGAGGCCACCCTGAGACTCCATAGTGAATTCCAGGTCAGCCTGGGCTAGAGTGAGACCCTACCTCGAAAAACCAGAAATAATAAAAAATAAAAGGAGGCTTATTTGGCTCACAATTTGAACGGCTGAAAATCCAGAATCAGGTGACTCTCCCCACTTTGCTTGGTCTCTGGTAAGGACCCCCTTGACTTCATCATGTGCCTAAGTGCAGCTTGAAACCGTGCGCTAGAGAGAGAGAGAGAAAGAGAGATAACATCGTGAGCCTGGAACCAAAAGGGGGTCATGGGCTCCTTCCTTACTTCCCTCTCAGGAATCCACTCCATGAGATCAGCACTAACCCTGCGAACATACCTTGACAGACTTCTCCTTCTCAGTTACCCTGCCCCCCAAAGATTCCATGACCTCTCACATCGCCACAGTGGGAGCAAAGCTTCTAATGCATGAAGCTTTTCTGGGAATAAACTCAAGCCATCCCCAGAAGAGAGCACCGTGGCATGGAAAGGAAAAGCGCAGGACAGCGTCCTGATGACTGACACTTTCTTTGCAAGCAATGCATGAAACAAAAGATAGCAAGCATTCTTGCTCTCTCTCTCTCTCTCTCCCTCTTCCTCTCTCTCTCTCTCAAATAATTAATTCAATAAAATATTTTTTAAAAGGGCAAGAGAGATGGCTTAGTGGTTAAGGTGCTTGCCTGTGAAGCCTAAGGACCCAGGTTTGATTCCCCAGGACCGTAGTAAGCCAGATGCACAAGGCGGCGTGTGCATCTGGAGCTTGTTTGCAGTGGCTAGAAGCCCTGGCTCACCCATTCTCTCTATATATATCTGCCTCTCTCTCTCTCTCTCTCTCTCTCTATTTAAGAAAGATAATGAGGATCTTTACCTTTCCCTGCCTCCCTATTTTCAAGTATCTTTACCTTTTCCTTCCTTCCACTCTCTATCTCTCTCCTCTCTTTTTTACTGTTTGAAGCATTTGAGCCTGGTGTGGTAGCAAGCACCTATCATCCTAACCCTTGGGGTGGAGGTAGCAGGATCAAGGGTTCAAAGTCATCCGCAGCTTCGTAGCGTGTTCCACACCAGCCTGGGAGACAATGAGACCTTTGCTAGAGGTGAGGGGTCCAGGGAGCAACCCGGAAGGAGAGAAACAGGAAACAAAACAAAAACATTTGAGAGTAAGAAAAGAAAGCTGTGTAAGAAGAAATAACGCTGGCCTGCGCATTTACAGCTGGGGGCCAAAATTCTGACTTGCTCACTAATGTGTAGTTGTAGGCGAGTCTTTAACTCCCTGAATCTTGGTTTCCTCTCTTCTAAAGTGATTTCCAAGGCTTCTCCCTAGCTAATCCTGCTTATTTTTAGGTGGACACTTCGTGTTTCCTGTTTCTAGACGTATCTTTCCCCCTTATCTCCTGTTGCCACGCAAGCCTCCAGTTTAGCCCAGCCTTCCAGCTTCTTCTCTCTCTCCTGCCTCCTCCTCAGATCCCCGTGGGGGAGGGGTGCCTGGATAAACACATGAACAGGATGGAAGATGTTGTCCATTGTCCCGGGGCATCTCAGATACCAGGGCCCGGCTGCAGGGTGGTCTCGTTGGTCGGCCCTTCCATCCTTCCCACCACGCTGGGTGGCCACTTCCTCCCAGAGCTGTGAAAACACTAGCCAGGGGTGGCTTGTCCCACCTTCATCCTTGGGAGTCACAGACCTTGCCTCTGGGCAGAGACCAACTCCAGGCCTCTGTGGGCCTCCGTTGGTTGTGCCAAAGAATCCTACCCAGCAGGTGTGGAAGAAAGCAGTTATCTTTTTTTAAAAGATTTTTTTGTTTATTTTTATTTATTTGAGAGCGACAGACAGAGAAAGAGGCAGACAGAGAGAGAGAGAGAGAATGGGCACGCCAGGGCCTCCAGCCACTGCAAACGAATTCCAGACGCGTGCGCCACCCTGTGCATCTGGCTTACGTGGGTCTTGGGGAATCCAGCCTCGAACTGGGGTCCTTAGGCTTCACAGGCAAGCGCTTAACCACTAAGCCATCTCTCTAGCCCAAAAGCAGTTCTGTTTTGCAACAACTCTGCTGGGTGACCAAGGCTCTGACTAGGTCAAGGGTCAGTGGAACCTTCTGGAGAGCCAAGCAGTGTCATGTCCTCATCTAGAAAATGGGTCTGCTGCCTTCTCAGATGGTCATTAACACCAATAAGGATAACTAAGGCCAGGCTCTGACAACATGCTGGGCTTCGTGGGGCGGGGTGGGGGGTGGCTCTGAGAGCTGGAGGAAGGGTTGAGTGCCCTTGTTCAGGGGGAAGGTCAGAGGCCCCTCCTCTAGACAAACAGCCCCAATGTGTCTCCCAGGTGAAGGTTTTCTGCTGAGCGGTTGAACAGACTAGGCGCACAAGGACCGTGGCCACCCAGTTAGAGGACAGGGACACTTCTGCAGATGTGGCCCAACAGCTGTGGAGAGGGTCGAGGGGGGCTGGTGACCAGGGCACGGTTAGGAAAATACTCCTGGGTTCCAATTGCCCAATAAATCTTCCCTCATGGCTTTTCTTGGGCAATAACCACGGATGAGGGGCATCATGAAGTGAGTTATTATCGGCCCATTGAAGTTTCCCAAACTTTTAGTTCCCTGGGCCACGCAGACAGGTCTTCAGGGAAAACTGGTGTGCCCAGCCTGAGGGCCGGAACACTGCGGGTTGAAAGGGGCCTGGGATGAAGGGAGAGAGGCCTTGGGGCAGGTGTGGGATATGAAGCGTGCCTGACTTTAGAGAGAGGCCTGGGGCTCCTCAAGTGAAGAGCAGAGACCATCACATGGGCCCCACTCCCTCCACACGGTGCCCTCTCCCTCACTGACCTCAGCCAGCTCCCCCCCCGCCTTTTCGAAAGTGAGGGTCCCCGCAGTACCACTGGCCTTGCTTGGGAGCTTGCTGCAAACGCAAACTCTTAGGGACCACCCAGACCTGCTGAGTTGGACTCTGCATTCCAACAAAGTCTGAGAAGGGCTGCTCTAGGAGCTCTGGGCTGTCTCCCTGTGCCCACCAGCCCTCCCTGGCTGATGTCGCCTCCAAACCTCACATCGAAACGTGGCCGCCGTAGTGGCAGTATTAAGAGGAATCTTTAAGACATGGTGGTTCGTGAGGTCTGTGCCCTCAGGAATGGATCCACGTTGATACTGTGAGTCGTGCGATATTGTGAGTCATGGCTGAGCCTGGCTGTCTCCTTCTTCCCTTCCTCTCTCCCTCTGCTCTCCCTTTCTCTTGCCATGCGATACTTTCTGCCACATTAGGAAATGAACAAGAAATCCCTTGCAGATTTGGCCCCTTGATCTTTATATCTTAAACTTCCCAGCTTCTAGAACCATGAGCCAAATACACTTCAACTGCTGATCATTTTCCCAGTCTGTGGCATTCTGTTATAGCAGCAGCACAGTGACTAAGACAGCAGCTGGCTTGTCTGTGCTCCAGCTACTCCCCGCTTCCCCCCACCCATATCACCTTGTCACGTGGTTTCAGTCACTCTTCTCATTGCTGTGAGCAAACACCTGACAAGAAGCAGCTTGAGGGAAGAAGGGTTCATTTTGGCTTACTTTGAAAAGATCTTTTTTTTTTTTTGCTTTCAAATTTTATTTACTTGTTTGAGAGAAAGAGGCAGAGGAGAGAGAGAGGGAGAGAGAATGAATGGGCACACCAGGGCCTCCAGCCACTGAAAACGAACTCCAAATGCATGCACCACCACGTGCATCTGGCTTACGTGGGTTCCTGGGGGAATCAAACCTGGGTCCTTTGTCTTTGCAGGTAAGCACCTTAACCACTAGGTCATCTCCCCAGCCCTTGGCTTACATTCTGAAGGGACATAATGGGCATACAACAGAAGTGGGAGCAGGCGGCTGCTTGCTCACATGCAGGTAGGTCAAGAAGCACAGAGGAGGCTGGGGAGACGGCTCAGTGGGTAAGAGCACTGGCAAGCAAGAAGGCCTGAGAGAGCCGAGTTCAATCCTCAGCTCCCATGTGAAAAGGAGGGCATGGCCATCCATACCTGTAACCCCAGCCCTGCTCGGAGCCGAAACAGAAGAGTCACCAGGATCACTGGTCCACCGGTCTGCCTGAAAAAAAAAAAACCCAGCAGCTCCAGGTTCAATGAGGAACTTCACCTCAAGAAAACACCGTGGGAAAGCTATAGAGGAAGACTCCTGAGGAACTGCTCTGGCCTCCACATGAGTATGCACAGGGTGTATGCACCTGTATAGAAATGTATATGCACACAGCATGCTACATATGTATGTTATACACACAGGACACCATACAAACTACACACAGCTCCACCCCACTACCGCCCCCCCAAAAAAAAGCAGAGAAAGGGAACTCCTGGGCTCATCAGACCCCCTCCTTTTCCTCTCTCATTCACTCTGGAGCCGCAGCCCTGGGGATTGTGTCTCCTAAGCGTTCAGGGTGGGTCTTCCCTCCTCTCTGAAAACACCCTCACAGGTGTGTCTCCTAGGTGATTCATGTCAAGTTGACAGGGAATCATCACACATCCTGTGGCCCTGAGCTCTCTGTCAACCACCAGCTGCAAAATAAAAGTCAGACTAACTCACACTTCTGGGTGGATGGCTAAGGGAATACCAAACTCCTAGAGGATTTTTGCATTAACAGACGCAATAATTCTAACTTAAATGCCACATGGAAAAATGTAGGGCCCATAGTGAAATCCAGAGGGAAGAAATCTCCTTGAACCACGACAGGGAGGCAGTTGTCTATGATGGAGGCTAGCCTTTCAAGTGTGGGTTCATTGACACCCCTCCCCGATCCTTGTCCCTCTTAAAACAAAAGCAATTTTATTTATTTGAAAGAAAGAAAGAGTCAAAGAAGGAAAGAGGCAGATAGAGAGAATGGGCATGCCAGGGCCTCTAGCCAATGCAAAGGAACTCCAGATACATGTGCCACATTGTGCATCTGGCTTTACATGGGTCCTGGGGAATGGGACCTGGCTTTGCAGGCAAGCACCTGAAGCACTGAGCCATCTCTCCAGCTCTTGTCCCTCTCTTTGATGGCTCTGCTCTCATGCTCCCTCAGGAAGCTAGTGAACAAGAGAGAGAGAGAGAGAGAGAGAGAGAGAGAGAGAATAGATCAGCTAAGCCAGGAATTCAGAGCAATGGGAGTGACCCCTGGTCCCAGGGGACTTCCTGCAGCTTGACTGGCTATTCCCATTCTTGGAAACTGAAACTTATTTTCACTTTCCCCAGTGTCAACCAAAGCAACTGAACTTGGGCTCTGAGGCAGCCTGATCTGTTCGCAACACTGTTTCAGGATGGCCCAGTTGATGGGTACATATTAGATGCCTGCTATGTGTGAAATGGGCGGCACAGGGGGGAAGGCACCAGTTTCAGAGCCAGTACCACCTGGGTTTAGCTACGAGGCCTGGGCCTGTGACTTTTGGTCTTCAAGCCTCAGCCTCTTTGCAGAGAAGACCCCATGGGCTGCGGTGTAGGCCGAATCTCTGTAGGATGCTATTGACTCACTGGAATGAGTTGAGAATGTGCCAGTTTCCCTCCGCTTTCCTGGCAGGGTGTGAGAAGAGGAGAAGCTGAGGCCCAGCGCCCAGGCTTTTATGAAAGGCTCTGGCAGCTCGCCCTCCCACCTTCTGACTTGTGCAGACACACACAGCTCCTCCCCTCCGGAGGATGCGGCCCTAAGGTGCCATGTTGGGAGTGGACAGCAGCTGTGCTGGAGACCACAGCTGTCCGCACCTGGAGCGTAGACTCCCACGTCAGACGTGACTGCGTCTTCCTGCTGTCGGAGAGGGCACCGTGAGGTGTCGCCAGAGGGGACCTGAGGTACAGTTACTCCCTCATCCCACTCTGGGTCCAGAGCACTTTTGTGCCCTCAGTGTTCACAGTGGCTTGAATGTAGCCTCGTCACATAGCCCTGTGACTAATCCTCGCACTTAGCCCCTGGCTGGTGGAGCCTTTGGGAAGTGCGGCTTTGCTGGAGGAGGATGTCACGGGCTGTGGGCCTTGAGGATCATCAATCTAGCCTCGCTGCCTGTTCAGAGCCACTTCACTCTTGCCGCTGGTTTTATGCTGCTGTGGAGATGTGAAACCCAGCTGTCTGCTCCTTCCGTGCGTTCGCCACCACGGTGGTGAAACTTCCCCTTGAAGCCGTAGGCCCAAGTGAACCCTTTCCTTCCATAATAATGAGAAGGCGACTCCTACAGAGAGCCGTCCATTTGGCACACTATGGATTCCAGGGGAGCTCATGTGCCCCCTACACTGGGATCTGAAGCATTGCCGTTCACCCAGGCTTCTTGGGATGCTGAGCCCGTTCATCCACTCGGTCCTCCCTGGACCTGAGGCACTGGGGCATTCTCCGCAGCCCTCTTCTCTCCAGCTACATCAGAACCACGAGGTCTGGACCTCCAACTTGTCTGTCCTCTGCACACCGGCCCTGGGAAAGACAAGTGCGACGTAATCAGCTGGGACCAGATGCAAGCACCGTGAGGAGAATTTGCCCATTTTGCGGTGCACTCTGTTTCCAACCTCTGCTGTGCTTCTCCATGAATGGTCCTATTCCTCTCAATAATCCTTGGGGTCATGTTGTCTTTCCACTCATTTTTGAGGAAGGTGAGATCTCTCTCGGGATAAGCAGCCCCTCCCACATGACCCCAGGACTCCAAGCCATGTTGAACCCCCTGAGCTCCTTCCACATGATTCCCTTTTCTCCACGTGGGCTGCAGCCTTCCCTTGAGAGATGACATGAGCTGGGGAAACACACAGGACCCTTTTAGTGAGGAGCAGATCCTGAAGTTTAGTATTCCAGGCTAGCTCCAAAAGATGACAAAACAATAAGTCTCAACTCCAACAATACACTGAACTTCCAAGAACTCTAGGAAAATGTTCCCCAACCCACCCCCGAACATCACAGTAAGGGGGTCTGTCTGGCACTATGCCAGGAGAGTTTCTTTTATGTTTTTATATTTTACTTATTTGAGAGAGAGAAAGAGGGAGAGAGAGAGAGATAGAGAATGGGAGCGTCAGGGCCTCCAGCCACTGCAAACACACTCCAGACGCATGCACCTCCTTGTGCATCTGGCTTACGTGGGTCCTGGAGAATCGAACTGGGATCCTTTGGCTTTGCAAGCAAATGCCTTAACCACTAAGCCATGTCTCCAGCCCCACAGGAGAGTTCTTTATGTTGAGGACAATAGGGTCTCTGCAAAGACACCCTCTCTTGAGAGCCAGCCAGCTCCCGGGAGAACTGGGACCTGGAACAGTGGCTGCAGTGGAGAAGGGGAGAGGGATGAGAAAGAAAAACAAGCTGTCCGTGCCACGAGCCTTGGGGACCTTCTAAGACAGCTACACATTGGCTTGTGCCTTCCTTCCTGCTTTGACCCAGACGTGGTCAGCTGAGACTCTGAGGCCTCGTGATCGCCCATCACGAATGGATGGCTTCTCACAGTCCTCCCTCCTGTGATCCTTTCACCTTCCACCTTCCTTCTTCCTTTCTGTCTCTGTGAACGAACAAAGGACTCCCACAGGGCTGGAGAGATGGCTTGGCGGTTAAGCAGTTGCCTGTGAAGCCTAAGGACCCGGTTCGAGGCTCGGTTCCCCAGGACCCACGTTAGCCAGATGCACAAGGAGGCACACATGTCTGGAGTTCCTTTGCAGTGGCTGGAGGCCCTGGTGCACCCATTCTCTCTCTCTCTCTCTCTCCCTCTTTCTCTCTCTGCCCTCACTCTTAAATAAGCAAATAAATAAATAAATAAATAAATAAAATAAACAAAGGACTCCCACAGAAGACATGTCACAGTGTGTATGTGAAGCATGAACTTGGTGTGACTATCCTAAGAAGGCCTTAAGAGGGTTCTTGTTTGTTTCATTTTCCAGACAATTGATTCAGTTTTGCTATTGGCATATCTGCAGGGTTTAAATTTATATTTTGAAAAAAAAGTGCCATGATGTAGAAATGTGTGCATATTCTACCCACCCAACACATCACAGACATTATATAATAACATCTGGAAGAATTAAACTTTGCCTTGACTGGCAACCTGATTGCCATCTTTAATTTACAGTGCAGATGTTTTGTGCTGATATGTTTTGGAAATATTAGATGTATTCTCAAGATGCTATTGTTTTTTAATGTTTTATTGACAACTTCCATTCATATAGACAATACCATAATCATAATCCCCTCCCACCACTCTCATTTTCCCCCTCGTGAGTCCCCCCCACACACACACACTGAATCCCTTCTTTCCATCTAGTCTCTCTTCTGTTTTGATGTCACCGATCTTCTCCTATCCTATTATGCAGGTTGTGTGTAGCTTGCATCAGCCACTGTGAGGTCATGAACACCACTGCCCTTTTGTGCAAAGGTGTTTTAAAAGATAGACATGGGCTGGGGAAGTGGGTCAGGAGTAAGAGTGCTTGCTCTGCAAGTATGAGGGCGTGAATGGGTCTGAAACTGTCCGGGTTTTCTCCCCAGCACCCTTGTAAAAATGCTGGGTATGGACTCATATGCCTGTAGCCCCAGTTCTGGGGAGTGGAGACAGGAGAATTGATGGAGCTTTGCTGATGAGCCAGTCAGGCTGAAAACTGCTCCAGGTTCAACCAGAGACTCCCTCTCAAGGATGGAAGAGGATAATGGAGGACACCAAAGCACACATGCGCATGCATCATACATGCATAAACTACATACACACGCAAAAAAAGTTAAAAAAAAAATGAAAAAGAGCAGATATGTGCTGCGAAAATGATGTAATCTAGTGAAGCACTCTGTACTTACCATGCTTTGTTTGTTAACAATATATATATTTATTTATTTATTTAAGAGAGAAATAGGAAGACAAAAGAGAGTGAGTATAGTCACACCAAGGCCTCCAGCCACTGCAAATGAACTCCACGTGCATGCACCACTTTGTGCATCTGGCTTTACATGGGTACTGGGGAATTGAACTAGGCCCACCAGGCTTTGAAGCAAGTGCCTTTAACCACTGATCCATCTCTCCAGACCACAGTTCTATTTTTACAAATATTTTTATTTAATTATTTAAGACAGAGTGAGGGTGAGAGAGACACAGAGTGAGATGGGACCCAGGACCCAGGACCTCGTGCTTCTGCAGTCTAACTCCAGATGCACACATCACTTTGTGCACCTGGATTTCTGTGGTACTGAGGACTGGAACCCAGGCTGTCAGTCTTTGTAAATAAGCATTTTTTAAGTTAGTTTTTCAAACCTGGGCGTGATGACACACACCCTTTTTACTTTATTTTTATTTATTTATTTGAGAGAGAGATACAGAAATAGGCAGGGGAGAGAGAGAGAGAGAGAGAGAGAGAGAGAGAGAGAGAGAGAGAATGGGCACGCCAGGGCCTCCAGCCATTGCAAATGAACTCCAGATGCATGCATCCCCTTGTACGTATGGCTTATGTGGGTCCTGGGGAGTTGAACCTGGGTCCTTTGGCTTTGCAGGCAAGCACCTTAACCACTAGGCCATCTCTCCAGCCCTAAATAAGCATTTTAAACCACTAAGCGATCTCTACGGCCCTAAATTTGTGGCTTTAAATCACACAGATTTATTATCCTAAGTTCTGGAAGTCATAGTCCCAACAGGGTCTCACTGATCTAACGAAGGTCAAAGCAGAGCTGAGTTCCTCCCGCAGGCCACCGCGGGTGGCCATTTCTTTCCTTCTCCAGCTCCACGGTGCTGTGCTGGGATGAACATCCAAACACGACACAGCTCATGGGAAGAAGGGATTTATTTGAAGCTTGCAGACCCAGGGCAAGTTCCATCTGTGGCATAAGAAGCTGGCTTCCTTTCACAGATGCAAGCAGAGAGACACAGCCAAGCAGCCAGCACCCCAAGAAAGCACAGCAGCAGGGACACAGGCCAGAGGTCAAAGCACTCTGCACACCTTCAGGTTGGGAATCAGATCCACCCCCAAACACACCATGGGGCTGGACTCCAGGATCCACCCACAGAGACACCTCTGCCAGCCAGGCAGCTAGAAATCCTAACTGCCTGCTTTAATAGCACACCTGAGTCTATTGGGGACATGGACTTAAACCACCGCACACATCTTACTCTAGCCCAGGCTGGCCTCGAACTCACAGTAATCCTCCTACCTCAGCCTCCCAAGTGCTGGGATTAAAGATGTGCACTACTATGCGTGGCTCATCTAAGATTTTCTTTAAAAATAGAACGTTGGGGGCTGGAGAGATGGCTTAGCGGTTAAGTGCTTGCCTGTGAAGTCTAAGGACCCCAGTTCGAGGCTCGATTCCCCAGGACCCACGTTAGCCAGATGCACAAGGGGGCGCACGCATCTGGAGTTCGTTTGCAGTGGCTGGAAGCCCTGGCGCGCCCATGCCCTCTCTCTCTCTATCTGCCTCTTTCTCTGTGTCTGTCGCTCTCAAATAAATAAATGAAGAAAAAAATTTAAAAAAATTAGAATGTTGGGTTTTCTAAATGGAGCCACTGGTTATTAGCTCATTCATGATCTTATCAGGAAACAGGACACACGCACAAACCTCTGTATGAATGTGTATAGCAATTTTACCCACCACACCCCAACACTGTGACCAGCTTAGGTGTTCTTCAGTGAAGACAGAATGGAACTAACTCTGGCGCACACAACGGAATGGCACTCAGCATAAAAACAGCTTGAGCTATTAATAATACAGGTACCTGAGTGGGGCTTGGGAGTGCGGTGTGTGGTGAAGAAAGCCAGTCCCCAAAAGGCTATATGCTATACGATGTGGGAGTCTGCTTGCACAACAGTCCCTGGGTCATGAAGCCTTTGGGATGGTGCACAGATGCGTGGTTGCTGGACTCAGGACTCGAGAAAGGGGCCAGATTTACAGATGCAAAGAGGCAGTTTGAGTTAGGATTTTTAAAATACTTTTTGTTTTTATTTATTTGAGAGCAACAGAAAGAGAGAGAGGGAGAGAGAGAGAGAGAGAATGGGCGTGCCAGGGCCTCCAGCCACTGCAAACGAACTCCAGATGCGTGCGCCCCCTTGTGCATCTGGCTAACGTGGGTCCTGGGGAATTGAACCTCAAACCGGGGTCCTTAGGCTTCACAGGCAAGTGCTTAACCGCTAAGCCATCTCTCCAGCCCTGAGGTAGGATTTTTGAGTTTTGGTTGTGATGGTCACGTGAACCTACACCCGAGATACAGTTGCATACAGGTACACTCCCACATGTGTGCACACAAGTGAATTTGGGCTTTTAAATGGTGAAAATAAAATGAGATCTGAGATCTGTTTGGGAGCAATATACTGACGTCCATCTTTTGCTTCTTACGTCATCATTCAGGTGTATGAATTAATGGAAGACACTAGACTTATTATTTTTGCAACTCCCTGTGAATCTATATGCATTTCAGAAAAACTGCGTTGTTTTTTGTTTGTTTGTTTTGATTTTAAAGGAGAAGACGTCTAGGGAAAGTGAGAGAAAAAACTAGCTTCGTTTCTACCGCCATGCCACCCTCCCCATGCGCCTAAGCAGGGTTGGGCCTGGCTAGTAGTTGGATGGGAGAAAAATTAGCTTCGCTTAGTTCTCTCCATTGCCCACTGCAGTTGGCTTTGGCAGCTCCCCTATCCTCAATGACTTACTCCCTTTTCCACCTCCGAAACACAACACTATCTTTTTGAAGAAAGTCCACTTGGATACAAGGTACCTTAGCCCCACGACAGACACAAGCTGCGTGTGAGCAGTTCAAAAGAATATCAGCACAGGTTTCTCCTAGGCTCGTTAATTGTTGATATTTTCGCCCATTTGTTTTATCACATGGAGTGTATCAAACTCCGTCACTGTTCCTCAACCACCAGAGGGCTAAGTGACACACATCGGTACCTGTGCACTTACAACCTGGGTGTTTCTTTCCTAATAATGTTCTCCTACGCGACCACAGTACCTGTCCAAGTTCAGTCCCCTTGGGGTACGAGAGGGCGCTGAGAACCGAACCCAGGGCCTTGTGTTTGCTGGCAAGCGCTCTTCCATTGAGCTCACTGCCCGTGTCCAACTTGAGTAAAATGTTACACATCACTTTTACTTTTGGCTACCGCTCAATTAATGTTTAGCTGGAAATCCTGGCTGTCATAGCTCAGGGACCCTTACGTCCCATTAGCCTTGCTCCTTGATCTTGCTCCTGATCTCTTCTAGTGACAACCAGAATTCTAGGGTGAGCGGCAGCGACTGGGCTGCTTATTACAACTGGGAGAGCAAAGGCGCTTTGAAACTGTGCCCGAGAGCCGCGTGAGCGCTTTCCCTCGCAGCCCCCTGCCTTCCTTCTTAGGCGAGTGGATTGGGGAGAAGGCTTGGGGGGCGCGGGGAAGGCAAGGCAGCGAGCAGAGAGGGAAGAAGCTGAGAACTCGCCTTTTCCGCCCGGGGTCACCTGGAGCGCGCGGGAACCAATCCGCGGGCGCGGCCTGGTCGCCGCAGCCAATGGGAAGGCGGCGCGGCGCGCGCCCCGGGGCTATAAGTGCGCGCGGGCGCCGCGGCCGGAGCGCAGCCGCCGGGATGCTCAGGGCTGCCGGGCCTCGGCCCCGGGAGGCGGAGGCCGGCGTTGTCCCGCCGACGCGATCCAAGCCGCTCACCTCCTTCCTCATCCAGGACATCCTGAGGGACTGCGCGGAGCACCGGGACACCCCGAAGCCCGGCCGCCAACCCGATCCGAGGCGGGACCCCGAGCCCGAGGCAGGAAGAGACCGCGCCCGGGCACCGGAGGACCAGCTCGGCGCCAGACCCCGTACCGTACCCGGGGAGGCCGAGCCAGGTAAGCCCGTGCAGCCCGGGACTCCAGCGGAGACCGGGCAGGCCCGAGGGCTGATCCAGGAGCTTAGGATGCAGGGATGGGGCGGGGGGGGGGGGGACCAGCTGAGACCACTCACGGTTCCCCCGCCTCGGGCGCGCCCCGGAATCAACCCTGGAGCCCCAAAGCCGAATGGCCAAGATCTTGACTGGGCACACCCACTCCGAGGGGTTCAAAAGCCGATTGCCACGAAGCGATTAGAATTAATGATAACTTACTGATATGCATCAGCCCGGGTTGATCACTGCGGGCTCCCTTTTTCGTCTTGAGCTCACTAGCGGGGAACATTACACCTGGAGTTCTTTGAGGTCTTAGGGAGAAGCAGCACCCAGTAGGTTTTGTGCTCTTTTCCCACTGCTTCTCTTGCAGTAACCCAACGTTTAGAGAAAAGGGATTAATGTGCAGGGGGAGCCCAGGCCTCCTGGCCCGGTGCAGCCTCATTCGCCCACCAGCACGATCCCTATCCCGGGACGCCTCCACGACCTTCTTGTAACTTCTCGGCTCTCTTCCCCACCTCTCCCCGCTGCACACGCCCACGGTCCTTCGTTGACCTCGACAATATCGCGGAACGTTCAGCCACTGTTCGCCGTGACTCCAGGTTCCCGCCACTGATTGCTAGAAAACTAATACAAAATAATAAAAATGTACTCCCCTCCTCCCTCGAGAGCGTTCCTTCGTCGTGCGAAAAAAGTGAAATGTATCCGAGACAACAGTGGGTTGTTTGTTCGCTGGTTTAAAAACATGTCAGAGTGGAGTGAACGCCGGACTAACGTGTAACTTTTGTCTTCCTATTCCCCTCTACCTCCTCCTCTCTCTCTCTCTCTCTCTCTCTTTGTTTTTCTTCTCCAGATGGACACTTTGAGAGTTATCTGTTGGACTGTGAACACACACCAAGCCTGGCCCAGACTCCCAAGCGGCCTCAGAAGCGCTCCAGGGCTGCCTTCTCTCACACTCAGGTGATAGAGCTGGAGAGGAAATTCAGCCATCAGAAATACCTGTCTGCCCCTGAAAGGGCTCACCTGGCCAAGAACCTCAAACTCACCGAGACCCAAGTGAAAATATGGTTTCAGAACAGACGTTACAAGACTAAACGGAAGCAGTTGTCTGCGGGCCTGGGAGACTTGGGCAAGCACTCATCTTTGTCTTTGCCAACCCTGAGAGAGGAGGGCTGCTCCGGTCCCTCCCTGATCTCCATGTACAATAGCTACCCCTACTACCCCTACCTTTACTGTCTGGGCAGCTGGAGTCCCACTCTGTGGTAATGTCAGCTCAGATGGCACTGCCCTCCCCCAGGTATCCCTGGCAAGGAAGAATATCTGGGACCAAAAAGTGCTGGGGAGCAAGAAGTGTGCAGACCCGAACTGTTGGGAGTGTTGCAGGAGAAAGCTGAGGCAGCGACTCTGTTAGCATCTAAATAATTCCTAAGGCGGATGTGGGCTGCTGGTGTGTCTCCCTGTCTGAAGGAAGAGCAAGAGAGAGAGAGAGAGAAAAAACTCAAGTACTGTTTCCAGCATTGTGTATACTTTTCCATGTGACCCCTGTATCCTTGCTATGAATTCTGTTGCTGAAACGCCACCCTGGGGTAATGGGGTGTCTGCTCTGAAAGGACAAGCAAAGTGGGTAGGGGGAGGGACACCCAAGATGAAGATGTCACCTACTGAAGTAAACTTAAGTTCAAAAGATTTTTTTTTTTGTTGTTGGCTTTGGACTATGGCCAAGGTTTCTCCCTGTGCTTGTAAAAGTGAGGGCAAATAGAGGGTCCGGGACTCCAGGCAGGTTGGCATAGGACTCGGAGGGGGTTGGAGGCGAAAGTATTAGCCTGTGATTCCTCTTCAGTCATATGCCAAGTGAAGTTTCACAGGACGGTACACAGAGCTGGACTGCAGAGGGTGGGCTAGCCTGCCTGGGTGTCTACAGAGGAGAAAGGCCTGTACCATCCCCGCCAGCCCGCCTTGGCTGGAGAAAGAGAGGTTCTTGGAGTTTTCCGGCTAGAGTTTGTACTTCATTACGACAGAATCTATTATTATTATTATTTTGGTTTTCCAAGGTAGGGTCTCACTCTAGCCCAGGCTGACCTGGGATTCACTATGGAGTCTCAGGGTGGCCTCGAACTCACGGCGATCCTCCTACCTCTGACTCCCGGAGTGCTGGGATTAAAGGCGTGCGCCACCACGCCTGGCCCGTAGTCTAGTTTTATTTTTTGCCAGTGTCTTTCCTTCCCTCCTGTTAATTTCTTCTTGCTTTTCTACAGCTGTCACCCACAAAAGGAATCCCTCCGTGGAAGCTTTAAATCCATGCATGTCCAGCTCATTTCGCCTGGTATCTGGCCTCCCTGCCCCCTTGGAGGCTTTATCTCTCTTGTCTCCTGGTTTCATCCTTTTTTTTTTTTTTTTTTTTTTTTGGTTTTTCAAAGTAGGGTCTCATTGTAGCTCAGGCTGACCTGGAATGCACTATGTAGTCTCAGGGTGGCCTCGAACTCTCGGCGTTCCTCCTACCTCTGTCCCCCGAGTGCTGGGTTTAAAGGCGTGCGCCACCATATCCGGCTTCATCCTTTTTTGTTTTTTTTAAATATCAACTCCTATTATTTTCCTTTACAAACAGGACAGAGCTGGGAGAAGGCTCGGCAGTTAAGAGCACTTGCCACTTAAGCATGAGGGCCCCTCGAGTTGGAGCCCATCCAGTTGGACTCCCCAGAACCCATGTAGAAAGCTGAACATGGCCATGCGTGTCTGTAGCCCCGGGCAAGGTGAGGCTGGTGAACCACTGACAGACAGGACAGCATCTTTGGGGTGACGGAGACCCGATCTCAAGGGAATAACATGGATAAGCAATGCGAAGGACACCCGACATTCTCCTCTGGCCTCGACACAAATACGTACGGGTCACGTGCATCTGCACACACGTGCATACACCACGCATCACACATGCAAATAAAAAGAAAACCCACCCCAGCATTAAATCCCAAAGTCCAGTTCAAGAACTGACAGCTGAAGGTGGTCATTACAGCTTTTCTAGGACTTTCTGTGGCTGTGTTTACAATTCACAGTCTGACAGCCTGGGATCCCTGCAGCCAGAGGAGGTAAGGAGGGTCTGGTTTTTCACACAGAAGGAAGGCTCTAGTGCAAAGTACCACAGAGGGGCTCAGGGGAGACGAAGGGTCCTGTGGAGGGTGGGGAAGTAAGCTAGCCAAGGCCAACCAGCAAGCCCAGAGGCAGAAGGAGAGTGTGTAAAGGAAACCATCTTCAAAATGCAACGGTATGGCTTGCGTCAACCCCCCCCCCCCCCCAATAAGCTGTCTTAAGTGTTTCGGGACAGTGTTCAGTGACTTAACAATGGGTTGTCTCCCAGAGAGCAAAAGAGAAATTTGCCCTTCCATTTCTATCCTGCTAACTCGGGTGACCTGCCAGACAGGAGACATCAGGGAAAACCCCCCACAACTATTACTGATGAGATTCTCTGAGGCCCGGAAATCTCTTGATCCCACTATTCAATTCTGTGCAGTAAGAAATCTTCCAATTTCCTGCTATTAAAAGGGCCAACTTACTGCTGATGGCAAAACTGCCAGAGTGAGCTGAGAGAGAGTGAGAGTTGGCCCTTTTCATCCCATTTTTCTACAGTGTGGGCTCCATCTTCAATGCCACAGGCTGCTGACCCCCCACCGCGGTGTTAGACCACAAAAGGCAGAGGCGCCTGAGTCACTTTTCTCCTTTTATGTTTTTTATTTATTTATTTTTTTACTTTCTCCTTTTAAAAGCCATGTCAGGGCTGGCTTTCTATTCAGTACTTTCCTTCCCACCCTCTGAAATGAATTCTTTCAACTTGCGCTTCAGCCAGGGTTAAACATTTTACTGCGATGCATATCATGTTGCAAAACAAAAGTTTGCGTTTATGAATTTGGTTTATGAGTCCATCTTGCTTTACGTTGACTGAAGCTAGTTCCCTACTTAATCTGATCTGGTGGAAAATGTCTGAAGAACTAGTCCATTAGTCACTGACAGGTGAGTGGGACCGTTTCACCCCGATGGCCTGCTTCTGTCCTGTTTAATAAAGTAGTTAACACACCCCACTTTGATCTGTAATATGAAAGTCTGTGACTTGAAGTTTGGTTAAAAAAAAGAAAAGAAAAGAAAAAAATTATTTTTCTATGTATTTTTTGCAGCATGTGAGCAGTTTTTTTAAAAATAAAGTCTATATGTCTTTATTGGACATCTGTTTGTGATTTTCAAGACTCCTAAAGACTGAGACCTGTTCAACTTGCATACTTCTGGTCACAATGTTCTCTCGTCTGGCCTGACTCAACTGTGGCCACCAAACCGGTCAAAGCTGTAGTGTGCCCAACAGCTTCCCCATAGCAATGGACTCTTCTCCCATCCCGGTTAATCAGGGGAAGGAAAACACATTTCCGTCTCCATTCTAGTGATCATTACAGCCAGATGGGGTGGTATACATATGTCAGTCATCCCAGCACTGGGGAGGTGAAGGCCGGAGGATGAGAAGTTCCAAGTCATCCTCAGCTATATGAGTTCTAGGCCAGCCCTGGCTATATAAGACCCGGTCCCAGAACCCTCCCCTTTGGGGAAAAAAAAAAAAAAAAACACCTGCTTCAGTTCCCAGACACCTTGTGTGACCATCAGCCATTTAGAAATATTTCTGAAAGATTCTAAAGGGAACAGGGAGACCAAAGTGATTCTTCAAAAAAATCACCTTTCCTGTCCTACCTGCCACAACCACCTCCCTGGCCCTCCCAATCCTGCATCTCCCTAAAACTCCAGAGTCCCATTAGCCTCTTGCAAGACACACCTCTGAGGAGTCCCACATCTTGAAAATAAGTTTTGTTATTGTGCTGAAATAAATCAATAGCACACCCTGTATCTCCCTGCACCGACATCTTCGTTAAGTCTCCCACGTTCCTCGTGCACCTGACTCGGGAAATTGGTGCACCCCTCCCTCTGCTTCAAGGAAATAAGAGATTCAAGGTGAAGATGCTTACCTTGGGTAAAACATATCATAATTTCAAAGTGTGCTCTAATCCCTTAAGTACATTGTACACACAGGCGGGGCTTCTCACCGCGGGCTCACAGCATAGGTTTAACCCTGCACAAATCTGCCATCTTCCCTCCCTTCTGAAAGGCCAGTAGCTATCCAATTACAAAGGTTCTTAAAGTGAATTAACAGATGTGGGTTTTTAAATAAACCATTTAAAAGTAATCCAGGAAATTAAAGTCTCTCATCTCTTTAAAAAAAATAATAAAGCCCCCTCTGCCTCCTCCTTTTGTCCCCTTTCCAAGTTCCCCTAATGCTTGTAACTAATCTTTCAGCCATCTTCCCCAGAAGTCCCCTTCGACACACCACAGGTCATAGTATTTGGCACTTTTTGTCACTCGACCTTTCATTTTACTTCTGGAATAAGTTTTTACAGTCACAGATGTGGGGGTACTTTTTTTGGAGGGCGCTGCGTGTGTACATGTGCGTGTGCATCTTACACATCAGTGTGCATGCAGGTATGCATGTAGAGATCAGAGGACAACCTTGAGAATCACTCCTCAGAAACACTGACCCGTGTGTGTGTGTGTGTGTGTGTGTGTGTGTGTGTGTGAGAGAGAGAGAGAGAGAGAGAGAGTGCAGGCCTGCCTGTGTGACGGCACATATATGGAGGTCAGAGGACCACTTTCCACTCAGACCTTGCCCCCCCCCACACCTATCAGGCAGGCCTTCTCTCGCTGGGTCTCACTCTGCTGGTGTTCTTTGCTGCACTCACCCAAGCTTTGGGGACATTTTCCTGTGTCCCATCCCTTTGTCAGCGTATGTGATTACACACAACTGTCTGTCACAGCTTCTGATTTTTTTTTTTTAACTTGGGGTTTGGAGAGGATCAAACTCAGATACTCAGGCCTGAGCTGAGAGCACTCTATCCACTGAACCACTTCCCTAGTCCCTCCTGCCCCTCATCTGCCTCTTTTTTAAGAAATATATTATCATTTATTTATTTATTTTACACAGAGAAAGAGAGAGAGGATGGGCGCACCGGGGCCTCCAGCCGCTGCAAACGAACTCCAGATGCATGTATCCCCTTGTGCATCTGGCTTACATAGGTCCTGGGGAAACGAACCTGGGTCCTTTGGCTTTGCAGGTATGCGCCTTAACTGCTAAGCCATCTCTCCAGCCCTCATCCACCTTTTTTTTTTTTTTTTTTTGAGAAAGGGTCTCTCAGCAGCCTGGAGCTCATTAAGTAGCCTAGACTGGCTGGCCAATGAGCCCCGGGGATCCACCCGTCTCTGCTTTCCCAGTGCTGGGGTTATAAGTGTGCACTACCATGTCCAGTTTTTACGTTCATGTGGGTCCTGGACATTGAACTCAGGTGCTCACGGCTGCCTAGCAAGTGCGTTGCCAACCGGGCCACCTCCCCAAGCCCTCCGGCCAGTGCGTTGTCCCTTCTGACGCTGCTGCTTCTCCCTCGGTCTTCTTTACAGACTCACTGCCGCGAAGAGGGGCGATGCGTGTCAAAGACACTTCCCGTGACTGTTGTCCTTCTAACCACAAAGCCCATCACTTTTCTGGGGTGGTGCTAATTCAGTGTATGACAAAGCTCACGTCGGAGGGAACGGTGGCCACGAAGAACAAGTCCACTCAGCTCGTGTGTCCTGGAAACAGACCACAGGAGGGTGTGAGCTACGCACGGAAATCGCATTGCCAGCGGCTCCGCCTGGAGAGCACCCGGAAGACAGGGTTGAGAGAAATGGATTCACGCCGCACCCGCTGCTTTACACACCTCCCAAGAGAACGTGTCTCCCTCTGAGGAAAGCAAACTGAGCATCTGATCTCAGGACCAGCTGCCTCCCGATGGTGGGAGCCACCTTGAGCGGCGCGAGTTTTTTGTGCGCAGAGCGATGCCCGTCAAGGGACATGGTGACAAGTCATTGCCACATTGCCACACACCAGTGGTAACTGGTGTGTGTGTGTGGTGGGGGAGGGAGCTCTGTTCCATGTGGGGAGACCCAGCGGAGCACCATGGAATGTAGTGCGGGATACCAGAGCCTTCCCCTGGTCACCCTCAAGGCTGTGGTCACCGCCACGTTTTGCAGTGAGGACATCTGTGTCGAGTGGGTCAGGCCAGGGCTGGAGCTCTGACTTCTGCACTCAGACATCCAGACTGTGCTCCTCCCAGAGCCATCGGGAACGTGTCACCCAGGCATGTTTTCTAAAGCCAAGAGAAATTTACTGCCCAAGAGAAAGGGCAGGAATGAGAGTCCTGGGACACGTAGGACTCCTAGTTTAGCCATGGACTTGGCCTCCCAGCAGACTTTCCCAGACACAGTAGCCCAAGAAAAGGCTTATCTAAAGTCAGCACTGGAAAAAAAAAAAAAAAAAAAAAAAAAGAATGCCAGTTTCCATGGCACATCCTCCCCTCACCTCTATAAGCCTCCAGGCATCACCTAGACTATTGTCCCGACTTGTGCTGGGTGGGACAGCGGGTTGAGGATAGAGATTCGAGAACCGTCCTCTGGGTAGCTTCTTTCAGCTGGATAGTGTCTACTTTTTATTAGCTTGTTCACTTATGAGAGAATCCTGACTGGAGGATACTTGCTGGACCCCACAAATGCTCATGTTCGAGAAAGTCGGTGCCCAGTGTGGCAGGGTCAGAGTAGCAGCAGTGTCAAGAAGCAGGTGCCGTGAAGGTGGCTGGGTCAGGGGAGCTCTGCCCTCACGAACTAACGCTGTCTCCAAGGAGAAGGCCAGTGTGGTGCTTTGGTCCTGGCCCTTCCTATTTCCTCATGTGACCTCAGACATGCTCCTGCCACGAGTACCTCACTGGAAGCCAAGGGTGGCACCGTACTCTTGGGCCTCCAAAACCGTGAGAAGAAATAAACTTCCTTGCTTTATAAAGTACCCAACCTCAGGTATTTTATAACAGAAACAGGAAAAAATATTAAGACGGTACTTTTACTGACTTGTTGGTGACTGAGTCTCACATAGCCCAAGCTGGCCTTGAATTGGCTAGGTAGCTAGAAGATGACCTTGAACTTCTGATTCTCAAGCTTGTCCTCCCAAGTGATAGGATTAAAGGTGTATGCCACCATCTTTAGTCAGACACAGTAAAAATAAAATAAAATAAAATAAAATAAAACATATAGATATAGATATATTTAAGAGAGAGAGACAGAGAATGGGCATGCCAGGGCCTCTTACTACTGCAAATGAACTTCAGATGCTTACACTTTGTGCTTCTGGCTTTACGTGGGTACTGGGAAATCAAACCCAGGCTGTTAGGCTTTGTAAGCAGTGTCTTTAGCTGCTGAGCCATCTCTCCAGCCCCCAGTCATATTTTTAATAGCCTGGAAATGCATGGTGATACCTGGGAGGATGAATGCTGGGTTTTGCCTTCCAGCAGCATTTTGTCTCAAGTGACAGTAGTGCCCACACAGTCCTGTGCACTGTCAGGGTGTACCCAAGCCCAGCACCTGTCAGCATCTCCTGCGAGCCTTTGGGAAAAAAAAAAAAAAAACAGACAAAAGTCCAATTCACACCCACTATGAGGTGAGTCCTGGGAAGCAGGACTCAGGTGTCCGTATTTGTAAAGTTTTAATGCTAATCTGCACAGTGACAGCCTTACCACTGGATTGGCTCTTCAATGTCTCAGCTGTAGTGGTACCAGGACAAGAGAGAGCGCCCTCCACACACCCTCCCACTGGCTTGCTCTTGGAGCAGGAGCACCCCTTCACCTTCTTTCTGAGCACCCCACATTGGAATTTCTTTTTTAAATAGTTTGTTTGTTTGTTTAAGAGAATAAGAGAGAGAGAGGGGCATTTAAAGAGAGAGAAAGAGAAGGGTGTGCCAGGGCCTCTAGCCACTGCAAATGAGCTCCAGACACATGTGCTACCTTGCCAACCTGGCTTTATGTGGGTACTGGGGAACCGAACCTGGGTCCTGAGGCTTTGCAGGCAAGTGCCTTAACCACCAAGCTATCTCTCCAACCCCTCTGCTGGAGTTTCTGACATCACTGAGAGGCCTTCTATAACCTGCCCATTCCAGCAAGTCTCTCACTCAAAGGTTAAGGGACCCAGGCTGTGCAGGTGTTTTGCTAACCTGGGAACCCAGATGCACTCACGATCCATCTCCACCCCGAAAGCACTCAGAATGACAACACACTCTTTGTCTCTTGAAGGAAAGAAGAAGAAGAAGTCCCACCCGCAAGTTTCCCCTTTCCTGAAGCCACACAGCCTTGTTTGCGCATGGCTGGGGACAGCAGGTGCCATTTATCCTCTGTCAATTAGTGTCACGCTTCCCTGACAACCCATCTATCAGGATTAAAATAGCATCTTAGCACTGACATAACATTTACACTTTCCTCTGCCAAACCGGTATTATTCAACTTCTTTTTTCTTAAAGCATATATGCAGACATAGATATGGGTGGAGGCCATTCAAGAAAGGGAAGGAATATGCCTGTGGCCCTGTGGTTTTTGACTAAAATTTGCATGTAGTACAAATGCACAGTTGGCATTGAACTCCAGCCTGAAGCCAGAAAAGCTTTAACTTGACCTAAATGACATCTGAGGACCAGAGTGATAGAAATGAGTTAGTGCCTGCAAAGTCTTTTATTGAGAGGAATAAGGGGAATATTCACAGGGGATGGGGAGGGACCAGCATCCTCCCATGGAAAAGTTTGGAATCTCTCTGTTTCTGCAGGCTGGGAGTTTGTTTATAGTTAGGTCTGTCCTGCAACACATCAAAAGCTAATGCATTCAGGTTCTTGTGACTTACCTAGACTTGGATGTTGAGGGAGCATGAGAAATGGGTGCCGGGGATTATAAAGGCTTTTAAGTGTGGGGATTGCTGCGAGTGAAGCCACATGCAAAAGGACTTAGCTTCAGCACAGCTCCAGTTAAATGATGTTCAGCCCCTTTCTGTGTGTTGTGGGGGGAGGGGAAGGAGAATCAAAGTCATAGACATATAGCAGATAGATTTTTAAAAAATACTTTTCATTAATTATTTGCAAGCAGAGAGGGAGAAAGAGAAAGCCAGGGGGCTTTGCCACTGCAAAGGAACTTCCGATCTATGTGGCACTTTGTGCATCTGGCATTACATGGGTACTGGGGAACTGAAGCTGGGCAGTCAAGCTTTACAAGCAAGTGCCTTTAACTATGGAACCATCTCTCCAGATCCAGATAGACTTTTGAATTTAATTAGAGAAGCAATTTACACATAAGTCTGAGGCATGTATCTGGAGTTCATTTGCAGTGACTAGAGGCTGGCACACCCTTTCTCTCTCTCTCTCTCTCTCTCCCTCCCTCTCTTTCTCTCTCTCCTCTCTTTACCTCTGAAATAAATAAAAACTTTAAAAACTTTCTCTGAATTACAGGAGCAATATTCTTAGAGGCCACAGTTGTTTGCTGAGTTGCCCCTCAGGTCCGCGATGGTGGAAGCTAGGGCAAGGTCTCACAGTTCCCCATATGACTCCCACATATTAACTCTGCGTTTTAAATTTTTCTCATCTGTAGTATGGAGAGATAAGATCCCTGTCAATATGAAAACTGCAGGCTGGAGAGATGGCTCAGCAGTTAAGTGCACTACCTACCCATAAATGAGGGCCTGAGGGAGCCTGAGCACCCAAGTTGGAATTGCCAGATTTCATCTAGACATCTGGACAGAGGCACTTGTGTCTGGAACCCAAGTCTTGCAAAGGGGAGCAGAGACCAGGAAATGGAGCTGCACCCCGACATTCTTATTTAGCCTTTGGGCACATGGGGCCCTGCAGGGGCGCATACATGGCACACATCATACACACAAGCAAAACAATGTGCAAGTCACATGAAGAAATTCTTGTGGGGGCTGGAGATATGGCGTAGCAGTTAAGCACTTGTCTGTGAAGCCGAAGGACCCCGGTTTGAGGACCCACGTTAGCCAGATGCACAAGGGGGCGCACACATCTGGAGTTCCTTTCCAGTGGCTGGAAGCCCTGCTGCGCCCATTCTCTCTCCTTCTGCCTCTTTCTCTCTCTGTCTGTCGCTCTCAAATAAATAAATAAAAATTAAAAAAAAGAAATTCTTGTGGAAGGAGCAGTTTAAACAAAGAAAAGAAAGTCAAGAATGGTGTTTCACTCCTTTAGTCCCAGAATTCAGGAGGCTGAGGTAGGAGGATTCCTGTAAGCTTGAGGGCAACCTAGGACACAGAGTGAGATCTGCCAACAGGGGCTAGTATGAGCCAGAAAGCACACATTAAAAATACAATCAAGGGCTGGAGAGATGGCCTAGCGGTTAAGGTGCTTGCCTAGGAAGCCCTAAGGGCTGAGGTTTGATTCTCCAGGACCCACCTAAGCCAGATACACAAGGTGGTGCATGCATCTGGAGTTTGTTTGCTGTGGCTTAGAGGTCCTGGTGCACCCATTCTCTCTCTATCTGCCTCTCCTTCTCTCTCTCAAATAAATAAATAAAGTTTAAAAAATACAACCAAAGCTGTGCGCGGTGGCACATGCCTTTAATCCCAGCACTTAGGAGGCTGAGGTAGAAGGATCATCTGAGTATGAGGCCAGCCTGGGGCTACAGAGTGAGTTTCATGTCATCCTGGCCTAGAGTGAGACTTTGCCTCAAAGACAAAAAAAAAAAAAAAAAAAAAAAAAAAAAAAACCAAACCAAATAAAACCCACATAACCAATAATAGAGACTTCAGGGCTGGGCAGCCTCCTCACTAGAGTTGCCTTTGAGGCCCTGATTTCAACTGAGTCTCCGGCTGTTTCTTTTCTTTCCCCCCCAGGCAGTTCAAGTTCAGGAGCAGAACAAAGGAGAGGGAGGTGTCTGAAGCAAGGGGGAAGGACTGGCTGGGTAGTTTTCCACGGGCTCTGGCAGCATCTTCATACACACGTGAGTGAGCTCACGACTCCTCTGCTTGGCTCCCAGCTGACGCCTGAGTGCACCATGGCTCCGCGTCCTGGAGATTAGGTTTTATTAGAGACAGGCCGGGGGGCATATGCCAACGTTGGCTTCAGGAAGGAATGAAAGCTGGAGTGGGATCTGAAGAACGGTATCCAGGTTACAACCCCCATGGGTTTTATAAGGTCCCGTACCGGCACACATCCCGGAGAAGCAGGGGGGCTTTACACAGACACCAGGCCAGCGTTGCACGCAGAAGCAGCTCGCTGGAGAACGAGGCTCCAGATTTCCCAGGAGGCTGTGGGACAGGACTCAGAAGAGCCACTTGACCAGAAACCCCAGAAACTATGGTCGATTTGATGATGAGCAGCAACTAAAAGTATCTGATGTTCTGAGCAAGGAGCTAAGCACCCCTTCCCTACTCTAACCAATCAGACAGAAGCTCCACTCTGAGTTACTATGTGGCTGCTGAATGAATGAGTCCTGACCATACCTGCGATTGCTTCTGGGCACCTTATTTTCAGAGACACCCTGGCAAGTTCAGAGCTTCACTGGGATGGTGGAAGGGCTATGAGAGCGAGGCATGAAGAAAGAGCTGAAGAAACTAGTGCCACTTAACCTGGAAAAGGGAAGCCAGGACCCAGATGTCTCTTCTATGTCTTGTTCCAGGTGGCTCCTCAAGGTGACAAAGGGGTCGCATTTGCAGCGACTGCAAGATCACTGGGCTGCTGTCGCTGTGCATTTCTGTCTTTGGGATGGCCATCTGGGGAGGTCAAGAGATGGGTGGGTGTGCATGACACATCTCTAAGATCCTTGCCAGTCCCCCCCACCGCCCCCATTCTCGGATTCTGCAGAAAGAAAGTCCTTGGGCTCTGCCTGAGCTCCATCTACTCACTGTGAGATGAGGCAACCCACCTCCCAGCTTCTCAAAGTTGTTATGCTATGTTAAAGGCACAGTTCCATCCTATGGATGGTCATTAAACCACACAAGCCCTGCAGCTTTTACCTCTGACTATAAGGGTAGCAAACCATCGACTGAGTGGCACCACACCTACAGATCGATCCTTGAACCTTAACAACTCATCTTTGGATCAAATATGAATATCCCTGGGAGAAGTAACGAATTCAACAAAATGAACCATTTACCTATAATATGAATAAGTTTACTAATTTCAATACACACAGCACATGATTGGATAAGAGGCCCCACTCAGTGGGAGGGAATTCTCACCTGATATAGACAATCAAACCAAAAACTTGTGGCTGGGATGGAGCTATGGCTTAGTGGTTAAGGTGCTTGCCTGCGAAGCCCAAGGACACAGGTTTGATTCCCTAGTACCCACATCAGCCACAGGCATAAGGTGGCATATGTGTCTGGAGTTCGTCTGCAGAGGATAGAGGCCCTGGCATGCCCATTCTCTCTCTCTCTCTCTCCCTTTCTCTCTTTCTCTCTCTCTCTCCCCTCTCTGAAGTAAATAAATAAAAGAATTTTTAAAAATTTTAAGAAAAGAAATCCTATGGTTTGGAAGGCCATAGACCTCGGAGGGAAACTTCCATTGTCATTTGGTTAAACAGAGACATTATGCCCATCAAAAAAACTTCTAAATGTGTATGTTCAAGCCCTTTTCACAGACGGCAGCAGATACCAGGAAGACCCAAGTCTCATAAAAATGACAAGAGGAAAAGGCCCAGGGCTTAACACTGGACACATCACCTCTGTCACACCTGCCAGGGCTCAGGGGACCCTGCAGAAGTAGTAGAGTGCAAGTTCTGCTCTCACTGTGAGCCAGAGAACCATTTCTACGGGGAAGGTGATGGACACTGAGGAGACAGAACCCATCCAAGCAGAGAGTCAGAGGCTGCTGGGAGCTCACCACTAAAGGAGATTTCTCTCATGCCCTTCAAGGCTCAGGGAAAATTGTGGAAGAGGGGGAGGAAAGAATGTAAGAGCTGCAGGGTGTGCAGGCACACTTTAGGGTGCTGTTCTCCTGACATGAGCCAACTGGTGCATTCGTGACCCCACAGTGGTTACTGCTAACCCCAAAGACCCGTCACCATTGTGACATGGAGGACAGAGGAGGCCAAAAGGAATGAGACAACGAAACAGAGGAAGGACTATCTTTAAAGGGAAGGGTCCTCACTGGATGCAGGGTGGGGGACAGGGAACAACAACAACAACAACAACAACAACAAAAAAGATAAAGGAATGGGAACATAATCAAATTACTGAATGTTCATATATTAAAGTTCTCAATAAGAAAAAAGAATGCTGGAGGCTAGGGCAGAATAAATAAATAAATTTCTATTTCAGTATGTCATTTAAGCTTAGCCCTGCTAAACTAGAAGTCAAATAATTCTTGTTGTCTTATTGCTTAGTCTTACATTCCAAGCTTCAAATTTTGCCCTCGTACCTTAGAATCCTTATAACTTTAGAGCTCAGAACATGTAGCCTGTTGCCTGGGAGAAATGACTATCCCAAGAGAAGCCCACTGTTGTAGAAGCGAAAGGCCAGATGGGGATGATGGCTTCTCTGTATTGGACAATTTATATGAAATTGCTCCTAACTCAGAAATGAATCATCCATGGAGGAGTGCAAATATATCCTCACATATACATTTTTTATTCTATTTTTTAAAATATTTTTTATTAGCCAGGCATGGTGGTGCACGCCTTTAACCCCAGCACTTGGGAGGCAGAGGTAGCAGGATTGCTGTGAGTTCGAGGCCACCCTGAAACCACATAGTGAATTCCAGGTCAGCCAGGACTAGAGTGAGACCCTACTTCGGAAAACAAAAATATATATATATTTTTTTTTTTAAAGAATTGTACTTTTGGCATGCCGGGCACAATTCTATATTTATTTTTTTTGTTTATTTTTATTTATTTATTTGAGAGTGACAAAGAGGCAGATAGAGAGAGAGAGAGAGAGAATGGGCACGCCAGGGCCTCCAGCCACTGCTAATGAACTCGAGACACGTGTGCCCCCTTGTGCATCTGGCTAACGTGGGTCCTGGGGAATTGAGCCTCGAACTGGGGTCCTTAGGCTTCACAGGCAAGCACTTAACCACTAAACCATCTCTCCAGCCCCCCCCAAATATTTTTATTAATTTATTTGGGAGAGACGGAGGAAGATATTACAGGCATGCCAGGGCCTCCTGCCACTGCAGATGAACTCCAGAAGCATGCTCCACTTCATGCATATGGCTTTACGTGGGCACTGGGGAATGGAACCCAGGCTATCAAGCTTTGCAAGCAAGTGCCTTTAATTGCTGAACCACCTCTCCATCCCTGTATTTTCATTTTTAACCTCAAGTGCTATTATTCTAAGCCCTCACCTAAGTCAATATTTGTACAAGTCTCTCTAAACGTAGCATGGCATGATGTGAGCATGGATTCTCCTTTCAGAGCCCTGGGCCGCCCTCTTGCACCTTCAGTTCGTTGTGTGACTTTAGACTCAGGGTCTTCCTCTTCGCGTGGAGATGGCAGTGTTTATTTATGGAGTGGCTCTGACCGTTCAGTGAGGTAGGTGGAGTGTATATCAGATCATCAGGAGTTGCCCGTTCCCACTTGAGGTGACTTGAAGATAACTCTTATTCTTCTACTGGCCTTCCATGCCCTCTCCCTTTAACAAATATATGCCTTTCAGATTTTGTAAAACCTCCCTAAAGTTCTACGGGTGGATTGAATTGTACTGCTAAAAAAAAAAACTCACAGTTCACTTTTCTTTTTCTCATTATTTACTTTATCTAAAAATATATTTTTTATTAGATATGGGCATACTTAGCATGTAAACCACACATGTTGGTGCCATCATTTCCTTCCTCCCTGTCCCTTTTCCAAAGAGACCCTCCTTGTTGGGGACGCAGGTCAACTGCATGGGGATTGTGGGTTGTGCATTGTAGGGGTAGCCATCAGTTATGGGGAGAGGCAACGTCTCTGTGCATAATGTTCCAACCTGTGGCTCTAACAATCTTTCTGCGCCCTCTTCCACAAAATTCCTTGAGCCATGTTGGGTGCATTTTAAGTCTACTTCAGTGATGGGTTCTTAGGAGCCTCTGGATATCTGGTCTGGTCGGTGTTGAGTGTCCTCAGTGTCTATCTCCTTCACCCTTGTGCTGATATCTCACTTTTATTATTTGAGAACGTGCACAAACTTTATCCAAATGTATGCATATCCCTTACTTTATTAAATATATAGAACATCCAGCTAATATATTTTAATGGAAGTTTGAAGTCTGGCATTTTGTGTGACCACTCAATATACCAGGGAGTTAATACTCCATCATATACAATCACCATGTGATTGGACATGGGGGTGCAGATAAGTAGACAGGTAGGGAGATGGATAGATTTCAAAAAGACTCAGGAAGAAATGCATAAAAGACAAAAACGTTGTCATGAAGAGAAAGGTAGACAGATACCCATGCCACAGTGACCTCCCCTGGGCTGAGCTACAACTCCATGGAAGGACTTGTCCCCTGAGTAAGTCCATGTGGGTCTTTCCCAGAAGGGAAGGACTCATCCCCTGAGTTTAAATCATTAGCTGGAGACCAGAGACTAGAGCTCCTTGCCTCCATACCCAAAGCTGAATTACAAAAATACAGACAAAGAAAATAAATCAACAAAAATAGCTAAGAGGCATTTCTAAACATGTCTAGCTTCTGAAATTTATGGCTATTAGCTCTTGGCAAAAGGTCCTTTCAGATAAGACCACTATTTATACAGAAAACAAAAATGAAACACATATCGATTGGTTTTCAGCTGACTCTCCAAGTCCTAGGAGGGGCGCGAAGTAGGAAAACCCTGTCTCCAGCTTGCCCCTTGCTGGGATCTCACCTGTGGAAAGTGCCCCCCCACTTCCCCCCCCAAAAAAAAAACTGTTTTTTGATCTATACAGAGGAATTCAGACAGAGCTGAAGTTCAGGGTTTCATGACCTTGTAGACCATTTCTTTTTCTCCATTTCTTCATTGTTTTATGAAGGAGGGGAAACCGTCCACAGACATAAACATTCCTGGCATTTGTTTGATACTGTGGGAGGAAGCAGTGATTCACGCAGACATTCTTCTAGGTCCACTAACTAGACTCTCCAGAGGGTGTGCGCAGTGCGACACATTTGCCAACATTACAACTCAGAGGTCTGGGGTGTCGTTATTTAGTAAAATAATGGTTACTTGAACACAAGCCCTGTAACAGTGGATCTGATAACTTTGTGCAGTTATGAAGTGACTAACAGTTGGGTGGCATATGCAACCAGGACGCACTGGACAAAGAAGTGGCTCATGTCCTGAACAGATTGGAGTATGGCAGCCCCAGATTGCATCCTGCTACTCAGAATGGCAGGCAACTTAACATTTATTAACTTGTTGTGGATTTTCTATGTACTATTTTTGGGCCATAGTTGTCCTTAGGTAAGTGAAACCTCAACAAGGGAAACTAAGGATGGGGAGGAACTATTATAATATGAAATATCTCCATTTTTGCAGCATGATACATAAAGATGGTGAACCATGTTACTAAGTCATAGGCTAAGGCTTTGAGGGAGACATTTTGAGACACTTGGTTCATGATGGACCAGATAATCTGCTCACACCAACAGTTATCCTGGAAAGGGAAAGGGCAGTCAGTGTCTCTCGAGTGTCCCAGAGTTTCTCCTAAAATAAGAGAGAACTCAGGAAATTTGGAAGTGGTGTTGGAATGTTCTAGATGTCAGTGGGCAGACAGAGAACTCTAGCTCTCTGCAGAAACGTTTGAGTCAGAGAAAGGTAGAGGAGCTCTATACCCAGAAGCATGGGAATGTATAAGGCTGAGGGGAAATGAGGCACGAGTGACATCTACAAGGCACATTCTATGTCTAAGCAATGTGTTTAACTCAGAAGAATCCCCTGGGTTAATCATCATAGCCTGCATTAGGGAGGCAGAGTACCTGAGGACCATTGTCATTTCTGTTTTTGTAAAGAAATTAAGTCTCGGGGAGTCTTAATACATTTTCAAAAGTCCTTAGCAGACCAGCAAACAGTGGAGCTAGACACTCATCTGTCTCCAAACTCACCCTCTTCAACATAACACTCTCCTCCCCAGAAGAGCGGGCAGGTCAGAGGACTTGTGACCACGAGGGACTCTAGTGAGGTTGACAAGGCTGTCTGTCCTCAGCTGTACTTCAGTGTGACTTGGCCAAGCCAGAGAACATGGAGAGCCCTGCAGCATGTGGTCAGCTCCTCCTTCCTAGCTCAAGCAGCAAAGCTTTTGCTAAGAACACATTCCCAGGACAGTGGTTTGAACCTGTTGTATCAAGGCCATCTTGATCCCCTCTGTTTATTCTCTCTCTGAGCCATTTCCTGGGCAAACTGGCTCATGTACCCATCCCTGTGCATTCTTAAACCAGTTACCCCCCCCTCCCCCCGGCTACCTGCTCCATGCTCTTTCATGACTTTGCTGATGAGCAGGGCTCATGTTTCTGTCTGAAACATTGCTATTCTGGGAGTAAACTAAGACCCCAGCATGACCCGGAGTACCCAAGGTGGGATCAAAGACCCCACACTTGCCAGGTAAGGGAAACTTGCCTATACTCCTATCCCCTAGGTTGTTTTTCTCCCAAACTCCCTCGGGTTGTTCTTCAGGGATCCATGGATTTCTGAGACCTTGGGCTCACGTCTTCCTTTAAATCCCTTAAACAAAATGATGCCTTGGAAAAAGGATAAACCCAATGACTTTAACACTTCAATGACTGCTTCAGACTTTCTATGTGAGCTCTGCCGGTACGTGACAGAAAGCAAAGTCATCCGGCTTGTACAGATAGCCCCAGTGGGAAACAGTGACCATCCAGGCAAGGATGATCAGAGGAAATGAGCAGTTTGTGAGCTGGGGTGTCCTGCAAGTGTCAGTCTCTACTTAGGCTCATCAGGGCAAGCTCAGGCCTTGGCTTTAAGAAAGAAGCATGCTGTAATTGAAAATATAATTGTACACACATTTCGTTTCAACAAAAAGTTTCATCGTGTAGACAATTTATGTCTACTCAAAAATACGAAGCAGAGAGATGGGGAATGCCGCTCGATGGTGGAAGGCGTACCTGGCACACACAAGCGTCTGGGTTTGATCCCCAGCACTGTAAAAACCAATCAAACAAATATCAACTAAATGAATCTGAGCATTGATTCAATAAGAACAAGCTCTTGAGATTACTTTGGCAGAACACAAGTTTCCTGACTTCAACTAACTTAGTACATGGATGGGCTCTGTATCTGAAAACAGTTGCATTGGGAGCTTAAGGGGCTCAGTGTATAAGCACCCTTTAACACTGAGCAATAGCAAAATATGTCATACCAAAACTTGTAAGTAGGGCTAGAGAGATGGCTTAGTGGTTAAGGCACTTGCCTGTGAAGCCAAAGGACCCAGGTTTGGTTTCCCAGTACTAACGTAAGATGCACAAGGTGACACATGTGTCTGGAGTTCGTTTGCAGAGGCTGGAGACCTTGGTACACCTGGTCTTTCTCTGTCTCTCTCTCTCTCACACACATAAATAAATAATTTTTTTAAAACCTTGTAAGTATAACCCATTGGAATAGAGAGGTGTTTAGTTTAAAAGTAAATAGTGAGAAAAGACAATAAAAATGTCAATAACCATTGACTTTACATCTGGTCTAGAATATAGAAAAAGTAAAACAAAAATACCAAAGGAAGAAGAAAGATATAATAATAACAATAATAATAATAACAATAATAATAATTAATACTATGATTCAGTAGAAGATCCACAAAACCACAGGTTGTTTTCTTTGGGGGGGGGGAAACACATGAAAATGACAAACCTCTGGGTGGATGGATCACTAAAAATTCAAGAAGGAAACTGAATATACCAAAAAAAAAACAGTGATATTAGGTAGAAAGGGAAATGTGACTGTAGAAGCTGCAGGGTCTAAGAAGATATTAATGGAATATTAAGAATAAATTTATGTCAATAAACTTAAAACAACACATTTCCAAAACAATCATTTTACAACTCTGTCAAGAAGAAAGAGAAGCCAGGCGTGGTGGCGCACGCCTTTAATCCCAGCACTCGTGAGGCAGAGGTAGGAGGATTGCTGTGAGTTCAAGGCCACCCTGAGACTCCATAGTGAATTCCAGGTCAGCCTGGGCTAGAGTGAGACTCTACCTCGAAAAACCAAAAAAAAAAAAAAAAAGAAGAAGAAGAAAGAGAAATCCTATACACATTCAAGGAATGTCAATGACTAAAAATTATTTCACACACACTTCCTCAAAGCATCAACATCAGATTCATATGATTCTCTCAAATACTCAAAAAGGACTTCATGTTCACTTTTGTTTTCAAACTTTTTGTCCATGTGGTTCACACAGAGATAATTTTTATACATGTCTCACTAGCCTGAGCCTGAAGTCTAATGACATGTGTTGGCCTTGTAAGAATCCAGCCAGTTAGCAGAACTGCTGTATCCAGTTGATCTTCACATGAATCAACTGATCACATTCATTTTGATATCAACCCATATAAATAAATTAGGAAGAATTATTTAGTTTTCTTCCCAGACTAATAGTGATGTTCAAGTATGATGTTTCTTTTAAAGAGTTGCACCTTCAAAACATTTTGGTGAGGTCATTTTCTGCATTTATCATTTTATGCTACTGCCTTTTATAAAGAACTAGTCTGTCTTTGGAATAGCACAAAAATGCAAACTTCATAATTGTGAAAGCTATGACTAACTCAATGTCTTCAGATCTAACAGACTTAAAAATATTGATACTTCAATATTTCACTTATTCCCAGGAAAAAAAATCTTTTGTAAAAGGGAGGAGGATTTTTGCATACATTTTTACTCTTTAAATAAAGACACTTATACTATCATTATAACAATTATGTATTTCTTTGTGTTTTTTGTAATTTTACATAAAAGTTATTTTCTATTTTTACTCAGATAAAAATATTTGTGCATAAAATGTAAAAATAGTAAATGAGAAAAATAAAACTATTATACAATAAAAAAAGGACTTCAGCCTTAACCAAAATTATTCAGAATATAGAAGAAAAGAGAATACTCCTTAAATCATACTAAGAGATTACCATAATGAAAAAATCAAAACCTGAGAAAGATACCATGAGAAAGGGAAACCTCAGATAAATCTTATTCATAGGTATAGTTTTGTGAAAAAGTAAAACTGGCAGCAACTTAGCAAATAAGCTTTATAAAAAGAAGATAATGGGGCTGGAGGGATGGCTTAGCAGTTAAGGCATTTGCCTGCAAAGCCAAAGGATCCCGGTTCAACTCTCCAGGACCTACATAAGCCAGATGCACAAGGAGGCGCACACATCTGGAGTTTGTTTACAGTGGCTGGAGGCCTTGGCATACCCATCCTCTCTCTCTCTCTCTCTTTCTTTCTCTCTCTCTCTGCCTCTTTCTCTCTCTCAAATAAATAAATAAATAAATATTTATAATTATATGTATTTATAATAATTAATTATAAAACAAATATTTGTGATAGTTATTTATATATTAATAATATACATATATAGATAAAGAAGATAATGCATCGTGACCAAGATTAGTTTATCCTAAAAATCTGTGGTTGGATTAACATTAGAAAGCCAAGGAATATAATTCACAGCACAACAAAATAAGGGGTTGAGAAATAGCTCGTCATCCCAATACATGCAGAAAAGATGCAGCAGCTTAACACGTCCATAATGAAAGTTCAGCCAACTAATGGCATGAAGGAATAGACTTCCCCGAGTAAAATGAATCCTATAAAGGCAAAAGGCCAATCGTAAACATGAAACTTTGACATCTTTCTCCCCGAGAGATGCAACAAGAGTGCTCATGTCTATAGAGCACAGCAAACAACAAAGGGTATCCATGTAAAGCCAGATGTGTCTGGAGTGCATTTGCAGTGGCAAGAGGCCCTGGCACACCCATACACACACGGGCAAATAAATAAGTAAATAATATATTGTAAAAACAGTCCGAGATGTACCTCAGTGGTAGAATTTATGCCTAGTATGTTTGCAGTCCTAGTTTTAATTCCCCGTACCATGAGAAAGAAGAAAGAAAAAGAAAAGGAGGAAAAAAGGAAAGAAGCAGGAGTGGGAGAGGAGAGAACTACATTGACAGATACATGGTGTTTGTAGAGAAAAAGAACTGAGAGCCCAAAGCATGTCTTCGAATATGATGATTTGATCTTTGGGAAGTCAATGGACAGGAAACAGCTTACCTGTGTGTGAAGAACAACGCGGGACTTAACCTCTAAACCTCAGGAATCAATATAAGCAACATGACAGTGGATAGGAAATTGACAAACAGAACAAATAACAGAAACTTGATTCAGGAGGAAATTGACTCTGCAGAACAACGGGGGTGGGGGTGACGGTGCTGAGTGGATATTTATAGGGGAAAAAATTGAGAGTGGACCCATGTCCCACATGATTCACAAAAATCAATTCCAGGTGATTAAAGACTTAAAATGAAGGGCAGAACTATAACCTTCCCAGGGGTACTCATGGGATAACGTGTGCGTTGCCTCAGGACAGGGGAGGCTTGCTTAAAATAGAAGCAAAAAGTACAAACCAGAAACACATTGACATCACTAAAAGCTGGGCATTGCCATGCACGTCTGTAACTCCGGTCCCGCAGGGAAGCAGGGATCGAGTGGAGCTGGCAGGAGAAAATCTCAGGCACCGGTAAGAGACTCTGGCTTCAGTAAGAACAGGCTGAGGCACCGTGGAGCAGAGCGTCCAGGGCTCTGGCTGCGAGCAGGCGCCCCAGCCACAGGCCAGCACATGGGGCGCCACAAGGGCGGCTACACACACACACACACACACACACACACACACACACACACACCACTCATGCCACATAACACACGTATGCACACAGACAAGAGAGAAGAGACATTCCCACAGTATCAGGTAACGGAATACATAAGTGTGCATGTACAAGTGAGCACAACCCTGAACCCTGCACTGCTTAGGGCTTCTACTATGTTTTGTAAAACTAAGAAAAAGCAAAAGATTTGATACAATAAAATTTCCAGGTTGTACTCTAAGTGGTAAAAAAAAAAAAAACCTAGATATGATTCAAAAAGATGTATGGAGGAATTTCAAAGATGAAGGCTGAAGTATTTTTTTAAAATTATTTATTTATTTAAGAGAGAGAGAGAGAGAGAATGGGCACACCAGTCCCTCTTGTGGCTGCAAAGAAACTCCAGATACACGTGTCACTTTGTGCATCTGGCTTTATGTGGGTACTGGGGAATCAAACCTAGGCCACAGGCTTTGCAAGCAAGTGCCTTTAACCTCTGAGCCATCTCCTCAGCCTATGGCACTATTATTATTATTATTATTATTATTATTATTATTAGTTTTTCGAGTAGAGTCTCGCTCTGGCCCAGGCTGACCTGGAATTCACTATGTAGTCTCAGGGTGACCCCGAACTCACAGCGATCCTCCTACCTCTGCATCCAGAGCGCTGGGATTAAAGGTGTGTGCCATCATGCCCAGCCAGCTTTGTTTTTTTTTTTTTTGAGAGAGAGAGAGAAAGAGGCAGAGAGAGAGGGCAAGAGAGAGATAATGGGCATGCCAGGGCCTCCAGCCACTGCAAATGAACTCGAGATGCATGTGCCACCTTGTGCATCTGGCTTACGTGGGTCCTGGAGAATTGAACAGGGATCCTTTGGCTTTGCAGGCAAACACCTTAACCACTAAGCCATCTCTTCAGCCCTGGCTTTGTTATTTATTTTTAATTTTATATTTATTACTTATTTATTTATTTGACAGAGAAAGAGGGAGAGAGAGAGAATGGGTGCATTGATATTTTTAATTAAACTGTTACAGATAAGATTTGGCATCCATTGTACATGTTTATTTCTATATCCATGTAACATACTGTGTCTACCTTATGTTCAATTATAAGTCAATGAAAAGTAAATATTCATTTGCATTCCCTGGTTGACTTGATTTTTCAAACATAACAGTGATACAAAGGTGCTAACCATTCGGTAGAAATTGCACTTTGAGTTGTGAATTTTGATCTTTCTCTGGGATTTATAGTACTATCCTCTTGAGATACAGGGCAATCTGTAGACAACTACCACCCTGTAAGGTGTCATGTTGCTAAACTGTAATGCTTGGAAGGTCAGGTATAGAGATCGCATTACTCCTCACATACTGCCAACATATGATAGGTTAATCAGGACATCACCTCATGTAAACCAAAGAGCAGTTGTACCAAGTCACCACTACATCCCAGACACTGATGCCTGGCACTCACGTTATAATACCATTATTGACTATTGGCAATACCATTATTGACTAATTCGTCCCTCTCTACCGATTTTAGTGCCACTTCTAGCACACAGTAAATCCCATATATTCATAAGACTGTTTCCAGGTTGTCCATCATAGACAACGACCATCCTGGTGCCAAGAGCAAAACAGTTTCCATAACCACAACCTTCCGGCAAGCTCAATATTTGATAGAACAAGCACGCTTCCCCCCTTCCTCCCTCTTGTTTGCTTTTTGGTCTTTTATTCTTCAGTAGGAATTTATAATCCTCTTGCTAAGTTTGCAGAAAACTTAGAACCCGTATCAGTGACCTGGGCCTTCTGGAATACAGAGTCTCAAACGGGGGAGCCGAAAACTTCAGGATCTTGTTCCCGCGTGTGTCAGGAGTCTAGGTGCCGCACAAGGGCCATCACTAGATGCTGTAGTTACCTTCGCATTGCTGGGATAAAGCACCCTACCAACAGCACGTGTTGGGAGGCAAGTGTTTATTCTGGCTAACAGTCTCCAGGGGAAGCTTCATGATGGCAGGGAAGAGGATAGAGCAGAGGCCGGACAGCACCTCCGTGCTACAGCAGGGGAATGAGCAGAAGTTCGGCAAAGGGGCAGCTGGCTCTAACACCCCAAAGCCTGCCACAGCAGTACCTCCTCCAAGGCTCCGCCTCCCAAACTGCCACCAGCTAAGAGCGCATGCAAAACACATGTGACGCAAACCACCGTACTAAGATTGAGTCTGGATCTTTCCAGAAAATGTGTCAAGTCCTGCTCTTCTCTGTCACTAACCTGGTTGTAATCTGACTGACTCAATTCTGGGACTTGATGCACAGTTGTACCAGGCTCTCTTATTGGATTCCTGCAAGACTGAGCACTTCTTGAACTCTGGCTTGTCTTGTCTTCCACACAGAAATGACCCCAGGAAGTTCTCTGATGCCTGAAAATGGTCTTCTGTTTGCTCTTGCCCTTTGTGATAGTCCGGGGCCGCGCTCCAGTTAAAAAAAAAAGAAACACAAACAAACCTCAGGCTGGAGAGATGGTTTAGTGGTTAAGGTGCTTGCCTGTGAAGCCTAAGGACCCATACTTGACCCCCACCAGATCCCGCGTAAGCCAGATGCACAAGGTGTCGCATGGTCAAGATCACACATGCGCACAAAGTGGCACACACATGTCTGGAGTTCAACTACAGTGGTTGAAGACCCTGACATGCCAATTTTCTCTCTCTCTCTCTCTCTCTCTCTCTCTTTTTCTCATAAAAAAGACTAGTGTGTTGGGCTTGCCTCAAAAAACAAGAGCAAACTTCTAAAATTTGCATAGCTCAACCCCAACACTTTTTGGTCCTTGTTATTGTTGCCAAGAAATGGCAGATAAGAAATCCAGTGTCAAGGCTGGAGAGATGGCCCAAGGGCCAAAGGCACATATTTGGAAACCTGATGGCCCGGGCTTCAATTCCCCAGTACCCACATAAATCCAGATGCACAAAGTGGCACATCACATGTACCTGGAGTTTGTTTGCAATGACAAGAAGCCCTAGCCTGCTCATTCCCTCTCTCTCTCTCTCTCCCTTTCCTCTTTCTCCCTCCTTGCAAATAAATAAATAAAAATATTTTTAAACAATAAATTTTGTGCCATCCTGCTTTTTCACTCATTCTTTACTCACCTGAGCACTTTTCCACAATCCTTTTCTGGGCAGGCTTTTGCATCCTGAGGGCTCATATCTCATTTTTGTTCTAGATAATTTTCTTCACTTCATAATATAACTATATCTTCCCCCTTGCCTCTAGAACCATATTTTAATTCCCATGAACATGTCCTCTCTCTCTCTCTCTCTCTCTCTCTCTCTCTCTCTCTCTCTTGTTTTTTCGAGGTAGGGTCTCACTCTAGTTCAGGCTGATCTGGAATTCACTATGTAGTTTCAGAGTGGCCTTGAACCCACAGTGATCCTCCTACCTCTGCCTCCAGAGCTCTGGGATTAAAGGTGTGCACCACCATGCCCAGCTCCCATGAACATATTCTTGATTTAATTTTTCCTGTATCCTGACTTTAGTGGATAGGGACATTAATTTAATCATAGCTCTTTCCCAGGTTTGAATTTGTAAGAAGTTTCTACGTTAATTGTCTTTAAAATTTTATATATTTATTTTCACGTGTGTGTGTGTGTGTGAGTGTGTGTGTGTGTGTGTGTGTGTGTGTGTGTACAAGCACAGATGCACTTGCCACTGGAAACAAATAGCAGATTCTTATGTCACTGTATCTAGCTTATGTGGGTGGCTTGCGAATTGAACCAGACTTTGCAAGAAAGTGCCTTAACCACTAAGCCATTTTCTCATCCCCTACATCCAATCGAAAGGGTATATCTTTAGTGCCTTAGAGTACATACTACTGACCACTAACCAACAGATTAATATACAGTTTCCTTCTGTTGGATGGTATATTTTTAATTTTAAAACAATAATTTTAAAATTAAATTGGATTCCATTTTTATCCTCTGATTTGGATCAAGCAGTTAAGATGGAGGGATCATTTTCTGGTCTAGAACCACGCTAAGTTGACTGACCTCACTGGGGACTGAATTCAGGATTTTAGCTCAGTAATTCTATACTCACCTCCTTCTGCCCTCTTGCCTCTCCCTAGCCAAACCTCCCTTCTAGAGCATTCTTAATTGCCATGCCCCTTACTGTGAAAGCAGCTACTCTCCCTCCCTCACCATCTCTCATGCCATATACTGATTTTTTTCTTACAGTGGTGACACTTCAAGTCTCGTTCAGTACAGGAAAGAGCGTGCAGATTAAAGGCCAAAAAAATGTGGGTCAGCTCTCAGTTCTGAACACGTCATTCCTTTAAACTGGCCATCTATTCATCGTAAGTGATATATTACCCTCAGCAACCATTTGCTACTTGAAACGCAGCCCTCAACCCGCAGCATGAGCCTTATCTGGAGTCTATTAGACACGGAGTCCCTCAGGCTCCGCCCCAGACTTAATGAGCCAGGATCTATTTGAAGATCACCAGGTCAATTGTGAGCATATTAAAATTTGAACAGTGGTGACTGAGTCTAAATTTTCTTCAAAATGAGAGGCTCAGCCCCTAAGTGATCTTATTGTTCTGAAATCCAAAAAGTTTGAAAATGCGGGGCTACGTTAAAATAAAAGGCTTCTATAGAACACATGAAAACATAAACAACACAAAAGGCAGCCGTGGATAGAGAGAAAAATCACAGAACAAAGCCCAAGAATGAATGCAACTTCTCCAAGGCACAAGAGATTGTGAGCCACTGGGGTGCAACTGAAGGTGTAACTCTACTTGAGTTCATCTGACACAGAAAGTTCTAGAATTTGGCTCACAGATTATTTATTTACTGGAGTTTCCATCAGCAGTAGGTATGTTTCTTGCTAAATCACTGCTCCCCTTTGGTTAGCAAGTCTAGCTTAGGAGCTACCTGTAATTACCTTGTGTTATGGCTTGAATCTGAAATGTTCCCCATGGGGCCAGGTTTGGAAAGCTTGATTCTCAGGGTTTTTTGGTAGGTGGTAGTGGGGGGGGGTAGGGTTTCAAGGTAGAGTCTCACTCTAGCCCAGGCTGGCTGGCCTGGAATTCACTATGTAGTTTCAGGCTAGTCTGGAAATCACAGCAATCCTCCTACCTCTGCCTCCTAAGTGCGCCCCCACACCCAGCCCGTTGGTTTCCAGGTTCTAGCACTATTTTGGGAGATTCTAAAAACTTTGTAAAAAAAAAAAAAGATGGGTCCTATCTACAGAAGTAGGTCACTAGGAGAGGGCCTTTGAAGGTCAGGTCCAACCTCCCTAGTTCCTGTCACACACTCTCTTGCAGATCCACCATGAACAGCTTCTTCCATGAACTGAGCTGCTCCGTCCTGTCTTATCTCACCCCAACATGGACTGCAACTCTCTGAAACCACGGAACAAAATAAATCTGTCCTCCCTGGGTTGTCTCTGTCGGGTATTATGGTCACAGCAATAGAAAAGTAACAGGCTGAGCCAGTTAAGCAGTCCCCAGTTGCAGCCTTACTTCCATTCCTGAGTTAATGCCCAGATGTCACTCTAAACCCATCAAACCATGTATGGATGGACAGATGGATGCTGGGGGCCTCTCAGTGCAGGTAAGCAGAAATCGAGGGCCTGTGGATGAGCAGTTCTAGGCGCCGCAGTCTATACCAGCAGGCCAGGCAGAGAGCCACAAACCTCCAACACACCGGAGAGCAGCCTTCCTACGTCTTGTCTACACGCCGTGAAACAGAGCCTGGTGACATGTCCCACCCTCTACACGAAGCCTGAAGAGAAAACAAATGTATTTACTTGAACAAGTCCACGTCAACTATTTCTACAAACCAATGTGACATGCCATGCACAGTGTCCCATGCCTTGCTTTTGTTTCATTATTAAATTTATTTTTATCAGCATACAGAGAATTCAGTAGGTTTCACTGTGTTGCGCTTTAAACAAATTGTGGGTTGTTTTTTGTTTGTTTGTTTCTTTCTTTCCCCTGCTCTCTTTTCTCCCTCCCCCTCCTTCTCTGTCTTCCTACCACCTTAGCTTCTGCTTCCATATGACGTGTTTCCTTCCGTCTTTCCACCACCCTTCCCACCACATCTTGTCCTTCTCATGGGCTCCTATTGTGATTCATGGTCTAAACTCACTCTCACATCCCCTTATTTACTTAGGTGCAAATGTTGAAAGTCAGGATCTTCACACGAGAGAGAACATGTGAGTTTTTGTCTTTCTGGGCCGGGTTGCCTCACTTGTATGATCTTCTCCAGCTCCTTCCATGTTCTTGCAAATTTCATAATTTCATTTTTCTTTAGAGCTAAATAAAATACCCTTGTGTGTATGTGCCACATATTCATGATCTAAGCATCCGTTGATGGACATCTAGGCTGGTTCCATTTTCCAGCTGCTGGGAACACAGCAGCAGTGAGCGTGGATGTACAGGGATGGCTCTGGTAGGATATCATGCACATTGCTTCTTTATCTTATATTTTTGTCTGGCTTTGCAATTGTTTCCCACTCCTACACCTAGATAAGCTTCCTGAAGTTTTTTCATTTTGCTTTCTGTTTTGCGGTTTAAAATTGTGACTATTTCAGCAGATTGAAGTACCGTAATTTAAACGTTCTTTAACTGGATGGTAATGTAGGCTGTGTTACCAAACCTTTTGATATTTGCCAGTCCTTCAGGTAATAAATGATAATTCAGGATAGTTTGACTTTGCATTATCTTGTGGGTAAAATTGAACACCTCACATGCTCAAACACGTATCTCCAAACATATTTAACTTCCTGTGCATTAACTTTTAAAAATTCATTATTATTTTATTTCACTTCATTTATTTATTTTGGAGAAAGAATCTTACTCTATAACCCAGGCTGACCTTGAACTCATGATCCTCCTGCTGTAGCTTCCCAACTGCTGGGATTACTGATGCTGCATACAGACTGGCTTTATCCTTTCCCATGTCTTTCTTTTATTATTGACAGGAATCCAATGTCTAACTTGGGATGCTAAAAACAATGGAATTAAGAGTTGTTAAAGGGCTAGGAAGATGGCTCAGGGGTTAAAGGTACCTGCTTTCAAAACCTGCTGGCCCAGAGTTCAACTCGCCCACTCACGTAAAGCTGGATGGGTGTTCATGTGCAGCTGCAAGAGAGCCTGGCTTGGGCATGCATACACAAACACCAACAAATAAATAAAAATAAAAGCTGTTAAAGGCCATAATCCCTTATTGTTAAAGTAAAGTACGTGATTAACTTAAGTGCGCAGTCAATGAGCCCCATTGTTCTAACATGCAGGATTTAGGTTTTTAAAACCTCCTCAAAGGAAGCTTAACAGAAGGAAAACACATTGTTATTTCACAAAGTCTTAAATTGTAAGAGTGAAAGAAATCTTCCAGAGAGATGACTTCACTGCCTGCATTGCATTCATAGAACCGGAAGAGAACAAGGCAAGTCCGCTAGCTCGTAGACTAGATTAGGACAGCCATCTTTGAATGTTACTTTGTTGCTCCTTTGAATCAGCTACTTGGAGAAAGCAGAATTGTCTGGCCTTGCTGAAAACTCTCCTTTCAGAAGACATAGGAATCGCTAACACCAAACCCATCCACAGAAGCCTGGGGCCTTGCTGACCTCCAACTTTGCTCCTGGGGCTTCTAATACCCAGGCCATTGTTCTCCCAACCTTGACGTTAAACAGCTATAAAGGGAAGAATTCCGCAATACTGCGTAGACAAACAACTCTTTTGGATTTCTCCCCACTGATAGATAGATAGAAGAGAACTAGGCAGCCTGGGCTGAAGCCAAACTGGGAGAACTTTCCAGAGTGACACACCGTGCTGAACCTTGTCATCCTATATAAGCATGTGGCTCTGCAAGATTTCGGGCACTTGTCTACTAACCCTTTATTTCTGCTTCCCCGTAAATGAGGAGCAATATTTGATGAGCGAGAAAAGATTTGAGCAAGCTACATAATAAACCATCCTGCGATTAGATGGAGGAGTGCAGTTCTTTGACCCCAGATCAATAAATGATATGAGGAACAAAACTTCAAAGGCACAAGAAGACTCTAGCAAAAGCAGTAGATAGGAACAATGGCCTCCTACCTACACCTCTAGGCTTCTTAAGGGCAGACCGAAGGGCGAGGAAGCAGGAGCCACACTCTCTTGTTTAAGGAGAGAGAGAGAGAATGAATCAGGTCATGCCTATACACCTTTCTCTCGGCATCACAAAACAGACCAGGTGTTCCCAGACAAGGGCGGGAGAAAGAGTACCTTGATGGGCTTGGCTGAGTTGTGCCCTAAAGACAAGAGAGTAGCAGGACAAGGCCGTCTTCGTGGCATCCAGGAGAGAGCGGCCTGCATGCCCAGGGCTTCTCCACAGGCTGGGCAGTGTGTGTACTATTCAGGGGCTTTGCTCGAAGGAGAGCAAGCCGGGGAGCAGAGCTGTGTACAAAGAGGCTGACCTTCTCAAGGGCAGCTGCAGGCTGCTTCTACCTAGTAGGAGCCACCAGGTTCAAATGCAGGCAAAGGTGTCACACAGATTGCTCTCAAAGCATATCCCAGAATCACTCCTCAGAGGCGGTAAACGGCCAGCACAGCTTGTCATACAGTCCCCCCAAAACTTACCCCTCCCACCCACTCAATGTCCGTTGCTCATTGATGCAAACAGATTAGACTCTAGGCAGCCCATTGTCCCTCCCTCCATTTCTCTCCTTTCTCTGCCTCCTTCTCTTTCTCCTCCTCTTCCCCACCCCCATCCCTTGCTCTCACTCTAATTAAATCATTAACTCACTTTACTAGTCACTGCTAAGTGGCACTCAGCCTATAGGAACAGAGATAAGTCTGAAGACCAAGGTATTGAGAAAAGACTCCAAAATCAGTCGGGCGTGGTGGTGCACGCCTTTAATCTCAGCACTCGGGAGGCAGAGATAGGGAGGATCGCCATGAGTTCGAGGTTACCCTGAGACTATAGAGTGAATTCCAGGTCAGCCTGGACAAGAGTGAGACCCTAGCTCGAAAAAACAAAAAACAGAAAACAAACAAAAAAAAATCCAAAATCCAAAGGCTTAATCAGTGAAGTACAGCTTGCTGGCTAGCTGCTATCACCAAATCAGTGAGCCCCATAGTTCAGTGAGAATGATTAAGGAAGACACCTGATGTTGACCTCTGGGATGCATACATGCATGTGCCCCACCCCCATCATGTGCATTTAAAAAAAAAGCCTGGCCACAATGCGTCCCCCTGGAGTGGCAAGCATCACTTCACACTGTCCCAGTGAGCTGACCGTCCTCCAGAGAAAAGCTACTGAGCACTTCTCCCCAGCATCCATGTCTAGCTCCTTCATTCTGCATCCTCTCTCTCTCTCTCTCTCTCTCTCTCTCTCTCTCCTCCTTCTCCAACAAGGGCCTATTCTATCTTACACAAACGAATTCAACTTTCCTAGCTCTCCCTGTGAGACCCAGAAAAGGGAGACAGTGGTGAATAATGTTCCCAGTAAGCTTTGGAGGTCTGGAGCTCAGGCCAAGTTGAGATCTTCTTTCATTCTTTTTAAAAATATTTTATTTATGTATTTAAGGAAGAAAGAGAGAGAGAGAGACTGGGTGTACCAGGGCCTCTAGCCACTGCAAACAAGCTTTACCTTGTCCATCTGGCTTTACTTGGGTACTGGGGAATTGAACCTGGGTACTTTGGCTTTGCCAGCAAGCACCTTAACCACTAAGCCATCTCTCCAGTCGGAAATTATTTTCATTCTTATACTGGATAAGAAGAGTGAGAGCTGGTCAAGGGAGAGGGGAGCACTAGTCATTCTGTGGCATCCCGCCAGCCTGCCTGTGCTAATGGAAGATTTGGACTTTGTATTCATGCGTGTTTTCCTCTGGCCTCACTCCTCTTGCCTTGATGACCAGGAGGGGTTTTGTTTTGTTTTGTTTTGTTTTGTTTTGTTTTGTTTTGTTTTGTTTTGTTTTGTTTTGTTTTGTTTTGTTTTCCCAGAGGAAGTCATGGAGAATGAAGGGAGAAACTTTTCAATAGAGGGAAGCTAGAACTAGCCTGGGGCCACTTGTCTTATTATTTTGGCACACCACTCCTCCTTCATTCCCTTTGGTAGAAAAGCAGGATGGTGCCAGCCATCCAGCTGACACATAGGGGTATTAAAAGAACCAAGTTAGGGGGCTGGGGAGATGGCTCAGTGGGAAAAGCACTTGATACGCATGCATGAGGACCTGACTTTGGATCCTGGCACCTACAGAAACTCTGGTCACGGCAGTGTGCGCCTGTAACTCCAGTACTCAGGAGACAGAGACAGGCAGATCCCCTGGCTAGCTAGGCTAACTGAATCTGTGAGCAGTGGGGTCAGTGAAAGATTCTATCTCAATAAATAAGGTGCTTTCAAAGCCTCATGGTCTAGTTTCAATTCCCCATCACCCATGTAAAGCCAGATGCCCAAAGTGACCCATGTATCTGGAGTTCATTTGCAGTAGCAGGAGGCCCTGGAGTACCCATTCTCTCTTTCACCTTGCAAATAAATAAATAGATTTAAAAAAAAAAAAAGAGGACTGGAGGGATGGATTAGCAGTTAAGGCACTTGCATGCAAAGCCAAAGGACCCAGGCTCAATTCCCTAGGACTCACATAAGCCAGATGCACAAGGTGGCACATGCATCCGGAGTTTGTTTGCAGTGGCTGAAGGTCCTGGCGTGCCCATTCTCCTTCTCTCTCTATCTGCCTCTTTCTCTGTCTCTTTCCCTCTCTCTCAAAAAAATACAATAAAATAAAATTTTACAAAGAGAGAAAAGAAAAATAAATAAGGTGGGGAGTCACAGAGGAGGCACTGTTCAGAGGCTGGAGACCTACAAACTATACAAACAAAACTGAGTGGTAAGTAGATCTTTGCATATTTGGTTGGTTGGTTGGTTAATGTTGGATTGGCTTGTTTTTTTTTTTTTTTTTTTTTTTGAGATAGAAGCTCACTACATAGCTCAGACTAGTCCTAAACTTGTGATCCTCTTGCTTCAGCCGCCCTATTCCTGGGATTACAGAGGCATACACCATCACACCCTGTGATAAAGAGCTGTGGAAGAGACAGCGGTTACGATGAGCTGAACTGCACCTCCGGAAAAGATATGCTGAAGATTTAACCCCCAGCACTTTATTGGAAAACAATATCCTTGAAGGTATAATTAGGTAAGTGATGTCATACTTAATTAGGATGTGTGCTTAATCTAAAACAATTGGCATCCTTCTCCATCGTGACTTTTCTTGTTGCTGTGACAGGTATCAAGGCCACTTAAAGAGCGCACACACTTTAAGGTTGCAAGTCTACGATGACAGGGGAGTCATGGCAGCAGCAACCTGAGGCAGTTGGTCATGTTTCATCCACAGTCAGGAAGCAGAGAGGTGAATGTTGGTGCTCAGCTGCCTTTTTCACTTTTTTAGAGAGACGTGTATGTGTGTGTGTGTGTGTGAGAGAGAGAGAGAGAGAGAGAGAGAGAGAGAGAATGGGCATGCCAGGGCCTCTAGCCTCTGCAAATGAACTCCAGACACATGTGCCAACTTGTGCATATGGCTTTATGTGGGTCTAGGGAATCGAACCCAGGTCCTTGGGCTTTGTAGGCAAGCACCTTAACTACTGAGCCATCTCTCCGACCCTCTTTTTCATTTTTATTCAGTCTGGTACCCCAGACCATGGACTAGTGCCACCCACAGTTCCTACCTCAGTTAAGATAATCTAGAAACTTTCTCAAAGTCATGTGACATTGACAAGATTAACCATCACACCTTCTAAGAAAGGTTGAGAGCGACACAGGGGCAAGTATACCATGTGAAGGCAGATAAACGCAGGAGGAAGGGCATATGACAGAGATTCAAATGCTGTAGCTGTAAGCCAAGACAGCCAATTACTGTCAGCAAGCAGAAGCTATGAAGAGGCCAGGAAGCTTTTGGGGGTAGGGGGGTGCTCAGCACTATGGATGCCCTATTTCCAGGCAAATGGCTTCCAGAATTAGAAGACAGCATTCTGACTCTTTTAAGATACCTCATTTGTGATTCTTTTTTATTATTTATTTGTTTAGTTGAGAGAGAGAGAAAGGGCACCAGGGCCTCTGGCCACTGCAAACAAACTCAGGCACATGTGCCACCTTGTGCATCTGGCTTATGTGGGTCCTAGGGAATTGGACCTGGGTCCTTTGGCTTTGTAAGCAAGTGCCTTAACTACTAAGCCATCTCTCCAACCCACATTTGTGATTCTTTGTCACAGCGACCAAGGGAACTGATACAGGCATTGAAAAGGGCCTTATAAGCTGTCCCATATTCCCAAAGGCAAATGGGACAGTATCAGAGTTGAAAGTGAGCTGCCCTGGGAGAGTTAACCCTTCGTCAGGATGCTCTCAGACACTGAGGAACAAGGCTCCTTCCGGATCCCATCAGCTGTTTCTGCTTCACTCAATTGTCCTCAATGCTCTCCTAGCTTTGCTACCTGATGTGTTTGGTTTGGCTGTACAAGTTCTTTTTAACTTACTTTCCCTTGCCTATTATCTATTTATTGCCCGTGAAGAATCCTGCTGACCTTGTTCTCAGGGTTCTGTCAAGGGGGGGGGGTGTTCACCATATGTCTGTGAGCACGTGTGCATGTATGTTCATGTGCATTAGAAAGCCAGAGGCTGACATCCGTGGTGGGGAAGGTTTCTTCCTCAGTCACACTCCACCTTATTCTTTGAGAAAAGTTCTCTCGCTGAACTCGGAAATCACCATTTCAGTTAAGCTAGGCAGAGAGTGTGCCCCAGGGATTATTTGTCTGTCGATGCCCCCTGAGTGCTGGGATCACAGGTGCATTTCACAATGGTGCTGGCGGACCATACTCAGGCCCTCGTGCTCGTGAAGCAAGCAATCTTAGTGGGTCTCTGTATGGCACCCAGTATCATTTTTAGGGCCAAAAGACTTGCAGTCAGTGAAAACACGTATCTTACATTTCTTCACATACTTCAACCTACCTCCTCTTACAATATAAATTGTCTTAAAGAAAGATAGAAAAGCCGGGCGTGGTGGTGCGCGCCTTTAATACCAGCACTGGAGAGGCAGAGATAGGAGAATCACCTTGAGTTTGAGGCCACCCTGGGACTAGTGAATTCCAGGTCAGCCTGGGCTAGGGGGAGACCCTACCTCAAAAAAAAAAAAAATAGATAGAGAGATGACTCAGCATTCATGTGTGGCTCCTACATGAGCATGAGGGTCTGAGGGAGACTGAGACTCCCTGGTTTTGAATCTCTAAGACCCACATAAATAACCAGGTATGGCCACGCATGCCTGTAACCCTAGGCCTGTGGGGAGCAGAGACCAGGCAATCACTGGGACTTGTGAACAGCAAGCTGTAGGACCAGGAAGAGACTCCTCCTCCGTTGTGAGCGGGTGAGTGATGATGAAAGAGGAAATCAGATCTTCTCCTCCGGCCGCCACAGTGAGCACGTGGGGCTCTGCATCAGCACATGCATGGGCGTTCTACACACAGACCCACCACATAGGTGCCCACCTTCTGAAAACAGAAAAAAAAGATAGAAGGAAAGAAGGTGACATGAACCTGGGTGGCCATACTCTCCTTAGTAACTGATACACAATTAACTGTCATCCAACTCGGGCAACCAATGCCAAAGTTAATATCTGTCCAGACTGAAGATGCCCAAGTAGAGGAACTGGCCTCCCATCAATACAACTATAAACATATGGAACAATAGTCTTCAACCGCTGGGCAGCCGTCATCTTAGGACTGTGAGTTACAGAAAATAGAACTTTAACGGACAGAATCCAATCCTTGATGGGTCTGGGCTTGCAGGAAAAGGATTTGAGGGGTCATGCACAAGAGTATAAAGAAACTTTGCCATTAGTGGAGATGTTGCCTTCCTTCCCTCCTTCCTTCCTTCTTTCCTTCCTTCCTTCCTTTTTTGTTGTTTGGGTTTTTTTTTCCAAGGCAAAGTCTCAGTATTTAGCGCATCCTGGACTTGAACTATGATCTTCCTGTCTCCGCTTTGCTGGAATTACAGGCACGTAGCACCACACCTGGCTGAAATGGAGTGTTCATTGAACATGGAAATACTTCTGTGTCATCTGTCAACCTTTATCAGACTCTTATTTTCATTGTGAATCAATCACACCTCAATAAAGCAGATTTAAAAGTGTTTGGGTTCAAATTAGCAAATTCCCTAGTGACAACGCTTATTCTAATCTTATTCCTCTAGATCTCCTGGTTCTCTTCCTTAGCCTGGAAATACCTCAGTACAAAGGGAGACCTGTAGGACTGGGCCACATGTCAGCCTGCTGGAACCAGGCTGTGGGTGGGTGTCCACTAGAGTTTGCCAAATGGAACATCTCAGAGAAGTTCAGAGCTCCACCCTCCGGGTTCCCAGCCCAATGGGGAGGGCTCAGTGTGGCTGGGCCTCTTTCCTTCTCCTTCCTGCTTTTGCCACGTAAATGTTTATGGTTGGATCTTATTTTACTTTCTCCTTGCTGTGACAAGATACTTGACAAAGGCAAAGGAAGGAAGGAAGGAAGGAAGGAAGGAAGGAAGGAAGGAAGGAAGGAAGGAAGGAAGGAAGGAAGGACTCTGGCTCATGGTTTGAGGGTACAGTGCATCACGGCAGGAAAGTCCCGGTGGCAGAAGCGTGAGGCGGCCGGTCACATTTCCTCCACAGGCCAAAAGCAAAGAGAGAGATAAACACTGGTGATCAGCTCACTTTCTCTCCTTTGTATTCAGTCAGAGACCACCAGCCCATGGAATGGTGTTGCTCACTTTTTTATTATCATGTATGTATTTTAGCTATGGACATGTTCAGTGTGTAAACACCACATGTAGGTACCATCCTTACACTCATCCCTGTCCCCCCCCCGAAGGGACCCTCCTCATTGGGGATTCCAGTTATCCCCATGGGGATTGTAGGTCATACATTGTGGGGTAGCCGTCAGTTATGGGGGAGAGGCAATGTCTCTGTGCATAATGTCCAACTTGTGCTCTAACAATCTTTCCGCCCCCTCTTCCGTAAATTTCCCTGAGCCAAGTTGGGTTCGTTTTAGGTCTACCTCAGTGATGGGCTCTTGGGAGCCTCTGTGTCTCTGGATCTCTGGTTTGGTAGGAGTTGAGTGTCCTCAGGATCTACCTCCTTCACCTTTGTGCTGATATCACGTTCACTAAGAAAGCAGCACTCTTGCTCATTTTCCCAATTCCTCTATGGTTTCAGCTGTGGCCCTGGTGAGGTGCAATGAGCTGTTCTTTTCCTCAGGTTCTGCATCCAACAGAGAGTGAAGTCAGCACGGTTAAATGGGATAACCATTCTGAGTTTAGAGAGAATTTAATAGGTGCAGGTGCAGGCCCTCTCGCAGCCCAAGATTGGTGGCAGCTTGATACTGGAGAGCAAACTTGTTATTTGGATATGATTCTGACTTGTTTTCCTGTTCCAGATATGGGTTCCTTTCCACTGAGCAGATCTGTTAGCCAACCCAAGAGCAGTTGGTTACCCACCATGGCTGTGTGCCACTATTGCACTTGTGTGAGCATCACGTCAGGTTGTTTGCTGCTGAGTAGCTTAGACCTTGAGTTGCTTGGACAGATGTTGGCCATTTTCCCCCAGTAGGTCATGTAGCACCTTCTGGCCCTAGATGAACTGACTGTCTGGGGACTGACTCTCTTCCAGATTCCAGCCAGATCTCTCCATCTCACTTTTTTTTTTATTTGGTTTTTCGAAGTAGGGTCTCACTCTGGCCCAGGCTGACCTGGAATTCACTATGTAGTCTCAGGGTGGCCTCGAACTCATGGTGATCCTCCTACCTCTGCCTCCCGAGTGCTGGGATTAAAGGCATGTGCCACCACGCCCCGCTCTCCATCTCACTTTTAAGGTGCTCTTACCACCTCAGTTAACCTCACCTAGAAACTCCCTCCCAAACCTGCCCAGAAGTTTGTTTCCATGGAGACCATAAATCCCATCAAATTGACAAAATTAACCAGCACTGACCTCCTGGAACAATTTCTCTGGCTCAGTGCAGGAACATTAACTCATTCATGAATATAAGTGATAACAGCTGTATCCAGAGGAAGACAGAGATAACAGATAAGATTTTTATAACTGGTCTGAGACTAAACATTAGATCAGGTTACTTTACCTCCCTTAACTTCCATATCATCCTTCCTAAAGTAAGGATGGAAGATGCCAGAAAGTGCTTCCAATAAAATCAACCCCTTACTTGTCCACAGGAGGAAGACTCCAATACAAACACCACTCCTCTGTCCCATTAATGCCTAAAACTGCTCATCTGCTTCCTGTTCCTAACTTCAAGTTCGTGTCTGTCACGTTTGTTTCCAGTGATGTCCAGGCCAGTAGATTTCACATCACAACACCTCATCTCTCTAATCATCAGTCCTCTTGGTTTCTTAAGTCTCCAGAATCAGAACATAAGCTGAGAATAAGAAGGAAACAGTCTGAACACTATTTAGACAACTTTTCTAAAGAAAAAAACAACCCACAGACTTACATGGGGTTAATTTGTTGGTCATTTTATATGCAAACCTAGTAAAACGAGTTTGTTTGTTTTCAAACCCACAATAGATAATTATCAACAAATTGAAAAGTACATTGGTAACTGACTACAAGGGAAGAGACAGAAGAACAATAAAATACAAGCACAAGAACATATACATGATGTCGGTGTAGAAAATGAACTGTCTTCTACACATGCTCCAACAGACCCTTAGGAAGCTGCTGTATTGGAGCCAAGTACAGTGACCAATATTCATGAAGGCAGCCTTGGGTTTTCTTTTAGATATCTTATTTCTTTCTTTCTTTCTTTCTTTCTTTCTTTCTTTCTTTCTTTCCTCCTTTCTTTCTTTCTTTTTCTTTCTTTCCTCCTTTCTTTTTTTTTCTTTCTTTCTTTCTTTCTTTCCTCCTTTCTTTTTTTCTTTCTTTCTTTCTTTCTTTGAAAGACGGAGAGAGAAAATGGGCACACCAGGGCCTCCAGCCACTGAAAACGAACCCCAGGTCCATGCACCACCTTGGGCTTCTGGCTTATGTGGGTCCTGGAAATGGAAGCTGGGTCCTTTGGTTTTGCAGACAAATGCCTTAAACTTAACCACTAAGCTATCTTTCCAGCCCTGTATTTGGTTTTTTTAGTTTATTATTTATTTATTTATTTTTAATTTTTTTTTTTTGTTTATTTGAGAGTGACAGAGAGAGAAAGAAGCAGAGAGAGAGACAGAATGGGCGTGCCAGGGCCTCCAGCCACTGCAATCGAACTCCAGATGCATGCATACCCTGTGCATCTGGCTAACGTGGGTCCTGGGGAATTGAGCCTCGAACTGGGGTCCTCAGGCTTCACAGGCAAGTGCTTAACCGCTAAGCCATCTCTCCAGCCCCTGTCTTGGGTTTTAAGGGACAACCTATCAGAAAGCTTAAGTCTCCAGAATGACTCAGTCTTTGGCAACTCTAGAAAGCTGATGTTTACCATGGTATGTTTAGCTGCTATGCCCTGTGTGTATATGTTGTCTTTTTACATTTCTACATTAGAGCCTGGGGAAGGGACACTGAGGTAAGGAGCCCTATCTACATCTTCTTCTAAGCTGTAATAAGAACCTAGATGCCATTATTTTCCTTTGAACAATTTAAGAGTCTTTCTCTCTATATAATTAACGTAATCTCTGGACTCTCACAAGTTCCCAAAGATTTTTCTGATAGTCCTGAAAGAGTTTGGTGGATTCTCTCAAGTCCCATGAAAGGCTGGGTGGATGCCAAGCTTCCCAAACCTCCATTTTATTCTCTTCTCAACATGTCCCTGGCGCCTCACAGTCAGCCTTTCTCTCACCCCTGACTCGTATTCAACGTGAACCACTTGCAGAGTGGGTTTGGTACTGACATCCTATTGCTTTCTTTCTCTGTCTATGCTCTTACCATATGGCTGTTTTAGATGACATATTTTAGTGTGTTGGTACATCGTATCTTTATAATTATTTTTACCATTTCCTATGAACAATTAGGTGCTTACAATTACCTTAAGAAATGTGAAATAGGGATTGAAGGATTCAAATACTTCCAGAGGAATGTTTTCATTGGATGTTTTCCAGTAACAAAACATTTTAAAATGGAAAAAGCAGTATATTAATTTGTGATTGACTCTTTTGTAAAATGCTGGAAGAATCCAACAACTCTGCTGTATGCCTCCTATATAGCTAACCTGGGGCTATGAGCTAGGGGGTGTCAAGGTAAAGGAATTCAAAAGTCCATATAAACATTTCTCCTGTTTAATTTGCCCTGGTATGAATCAATATCACAACGTAAAGTGTGATATACACTTTAAATCCTTGAAAATAAAAATAATAGGAAGAAATCCCCCATATTCCCACCACCTTAATTAAACCATCTCTACAGTCTTTAGAAGCACAGTTCCGGGGTAGAGGATATATTACCTGCCTGGGAGGATTTTTAAATCCTGGTTGGAGAAGACAAGTGTTCGATGGAACATTTGCAAAGAACACAACTGAGCCTATTGTGTTTGCCTTGGAAGTCCCGCAAGATACTAGACCCGAAATGGGAGAAAATGTCTAATTAAAAAAAAAAAGCCGGGTGTGGTGGTGCACGCTTTTAATCTCAGCACTCGGGAGGCAGAGGTAGGAGGATTGCTGTGAGTTCAAGGCCACCCTGAGACTACATAGTGAATTCCAGGTCAGCCTAGGCCAGAGTGAAACCCTACCTCGAAAAACCAAAAAAAAAAAAAAAAAAAAAAAGTTACTTCTGGTGACAGCAGGGTATTAGGAAAGGAGATTGTCCCTTTTCCCTCCCTGGCTTCCACTCTCACCGTATAATACCTTTGCACGTGGTGGCTTCTCTTCTGGTGACTCTGCCATATGGGGGTGCAGTCATGGGCCCTCACCAGAGGACAAGCAGATGGGACTGTCAGAATAGAGTTTCAGCCTCCAGTCTTGCGAGGCAAATCAACCACTTGTCTTAACAATGTGCCCAACGTCAGGCATCGGGTTATACATGATACAATTCCTGCTTTGTCTTAGCTTTCTCAATTTAGAAGGCAGAGTCAGATAGAGAGACTTAGCATGGAAGAAATGGAAGGTTCGTAGGTTTATTCAGTCCACCCATTACGAGAGCCGTCGTTCAGGTGCTCAAGCTACGAGGCTAAGAAAAGGGAGCCAAGATATTTTAATAAGCTGTCCACTAGACGCACCACCACTTAACAATGAGTGCCCTTTCAAATGTGCCACCTCACTGGGCACTGGTGCTCAGCTTCGCCCTTTGTGTCAACATCCCTGTCAGTCATTTCTTCCTTGATTATTATAGACATTAAAGCAGTGCCAGATGGATGAGGAATGGAAGTTCTTGCTAGAAGAATCCACAAAGTCAATCACACTGGTATTGAAGACTGCCCAGTCACGAGCTGGTACATCTGTCTGAAATAGATAATGGAAGAAGAGAAAATGGTAACTATGGTGACATAAATTACTTCAAAAAAAAAGAATGCCCTGGGCCAGGCGTGGTGGCACACACCTTTAATCCCAGCACTCAGGAGGCAGAGGTGGGAAGATCGCTGTGAGTTTGAGGACACCCTGAGTCTACGTTGTGAATTCCAGGTCAGCCTGGTATAGAGTGAGACCCTACCTCGAAAAATTAAAAAAAAAAAAAAAAAAAAGAATGGACTGGGCTGGTGAGATGGCTTAGCAGTTATGGTGCTTGCCTGTGAAGTCTAAGGACCCATGTTCGACTTCCCAGATCCCAGTAAGCCAGATGCACAAGGTGGCACATGCGTCTGGAGTTCGATTGCAGTGGCTAGAGGCCCTGGTGTGCCAATTCTCTCTGTGTTTCACTCTCACTCTTGCTCTCACTTTCTCTCTCTCATTAAAAAAAAAAAAAAAAAAAAAGAATGGCCTGAAACTGAGCATGATGGCACATGCTTGTAGAAGTCGGAGGATCAGAAGTCCAAGGTCATCTTTGGTTACATAGCTAGTGCAAGGCCAGCCTTGGCTAGAGACACTAAAATACAAAGTTTTTTAAAAGGTTTGAGTATCTTTAAATACAGGTCCTTAGAAAAATTGATTAAAGTATTGAATATTTTTTCTAAAAATGCTCATCTTGAGTATAAAGCTCAAACAAGAAGTAGATATATAGTTTTTATAGCATATAGTTTTTCCAAAAAAAAAAAAAGTCACACCACAAATAAGTCACTACATAAGCCATACTTTATTTTTGTCTTTTTTTTAGAGGGAGACAGAGAGAGAGAGATACTTGTACCACATAGTGGGCAGATGCGACCTTGTGCTTGCCTCACCTTTTCTGTGTCTGGCTTACATGGGATCTACAGAGTCAAATATGGGTCCTTAGGCTTCGCAGGCAAGTGCCTTAACCGCTAGGCCATCACTCCAGCCCACCATACCTTATTTTTAAGAATAAATATTTCAGGGGTGGAGAGATGGCTTAGCAGTTAAGGCACTTGTCTACAAAGCCGAAGGACCTTGGTTTGATACCCCAGTACCCATGTAAGTCAGGTGCACAAGGGGGCACATGCATCTGGAGTTCACAGTGTTTGGAAGTCCTGGCATGCCCATTCATTCTCTCTCTCTCTCTTGCTCTCTCTCTCTCCTCTCTCTCCCTCTTTCCCTCTCTCAAATAAATAAATAAATAAAATAATTTTTAAAAAAGAATAAATATTTCTATTTAAATGTGTATTGTATATACAAACTTAAAAACCTCTTATTCAAGATATAGTCTTCACTGATTTTTTTAACACATGCTTGGGTTGCTAGACACTGAGAAATCAAGCTGGAGCTGAGATAGAAGCATCCTCCCTGTTAACTAGCTGTCATGATGTGAGAAAGAGCTATGCAGCCTGTGGGGGAGAACAGTCATCAATGGTCTTAACCATCAGTGGACTCTGCAAGCTGGGCAGCTGGGCAGCTGGACAGCCAGACCAAATGCTCCAACTAGTGCAATGGTGCAATGTCTGTAATGGGAGGGAATTCGTGCCTGGCACTGAAAACCTAGTCTAGATTCTACAGCTGGGGAGATCCTAAACCCTAAGGGGGAAATGACTGCTGTTGTCTGGATGAATGGACGCACCATGCCCACCAAACTTCCCTGTAAAAACTTAGGCTTAGGCCCATATATTAATGCTACTCTCACCTTTGTTAGAGAAGCTTCTCTTTTCAGATGATGGTGACCACCGAAGAGACTCAAAACTCATCAAAGTGCTGAGAAGAAGAAAAGCGGAGTGTGCTCAGCACTAACTGAGACATCTCTATCACAACCTCCATGGCTCAGGAACCATTGTGGAAGAGGTAGAAAAAATAATGTGAGAGCCAAAGGAAGGGGAGGAGTGTTTTTGACACAAGGTGGGCATGGAACTCATGACCTCACAGTGGTTATTACCTACACAAGACCTACATGATAGAAGAAAAAATATATCAAAACAGAGGAGAGACTAATTGGAAAGAAGGAGGGCTGTAGAGATAGCTTAGTGGTTAAGGCACTTGCCTGCAAAGCCAAAGGACCCAGGTTTGATTCTCCAGGACCCATGAAGCCAGATGCACAAGGTGGCATGTGCATCTGGAGTTTGTTTGCAACAACTGGAGGTCCTGGTGTACCCATACTCTCCTTCCCTCCCTCTCTCTCTCTCTCTCTCTCTCTCTCTGTCAATAATAAGTAAAGATATTTTTTTATAAAAGGAAGGGATTGAGTGTGGGGGGTGGTAGGGAAGGAGAAAAAGGAGGTTGGTAAGAGAGGATTATGACATGGCATATTGTCTACATGTATGGAGGCTGTCAATAAAATGATTTTAGGGGGCTGGAGAGATTGCTTAGTGGTTAAGGCACTTGCCTGCAAAGCCTAAAGACTCATGTTTAACTCTCCAGGTCCCATATAAGCCAGACGCAAAGCGATACAAGCACACAAGGTTGCATATGCACACATGGGGTAGGCACATCTGGAGTTTGATTGTATTGGCTGGAGGCTCTGGCTTGCTTAACCTCTCTCTCTTTCTCTCTCTCTCAATCTTAGAAAAAAAATAAAGGCCAGTCTATTGGGCTTGCCTCAAAAAGAAAAAACAGAAAAAGAAAAAAGTTTTTAGGGATGGAGAGATGGCTTAGTGGTTAAGGCACTTGCCTGCAAATCCAGAAGACCCAGATTCAATTCCCCAGTACCCACATAAGGCAGATGCACAGGGTGGTGCATGCATATCTGCCTCTCTCAAATAAATAAATGCTAATAAAAAATTTTAAAGTTACTTAAAAAATAAAAATATATAGTTTTCATCAATTTTAGTATGGATATGCCTTCTCAAGTTAAAAAAGGTTTTGTACCCAGTAATAAAGACCACCTGTACTTGTAGGGGTGAGGGACTGAGACCCAGAAAGTACAGCATAATATCCTTTATAAAGTCACACATCTAGTAGTGATAGATTTAAGTCACTTAACACGCCCATCACCCAAAGATCGCTAATCTCCGTTCAGAGAGGAATGGAATTCATGTTGCACTTACCGTGGCTTTTCAGGCTACGTAAGAAGATGATGGCAGAAGAAATAAAGACACTGGGGAAAGAGCTTGTGGAAGATCAAATAAAATTTGTTTTCCCTTCACTTTAGCTAAAGAAACGGCATGCCTAAAACTGATTCTAATCCAAAACGTGCATTCCAGGGATAAGACTTGCCCATTTTAAAGTGTGTGCTGGTGCAATTAAGAGATACACTTAAGGTAGGGATTAACTTTAATTATTCTGCATAGGGTTCTTTTTAAAAGAGAAAGTACATAAAGGAAACCTCAGCACTCCCAGGGCCCTCATGCCTGCTGCCTGGCTTCTCCCAACATGTGACAGGGTGAAGCCGCCAGGAGACCCACTGGAGATGGCTCCGCATTGCTGGGGTGATCATCCAAAGCAGGCACAGTTTAGGGGAAGAAGGGGTTTATCTTAAGCTCCAGGGGGCACGTTCCATCCATGGCATAAAGAACTGCTCCCATACATCTAAGCAAAGAGAAACAGCCAACCAGCCCGTACAAACCAAAAGCAGCAAGCGTGGAGGGGCACCAAGCAGCAGGGACCCCTCCAGAGCTCAGATGCCTCTGCATGCCCTTGGGCTGGAAATCAGATCCACCCTCAGATACACCCTAAGACTGGACCCCAGGATCCACCCCCAGTGACGCCTCCTCCTGCCAGCCGGGGGCCTGGAGATCCAAATTACAAGCTTTAATGAAACATCTGAGTCTATGGGGGACACACACGCAAGCTACCACAAGTTCCCAGGTGTGAAAGATTTGATTCTCTGTGTCTCTCTGAAGTTCATGGGCCTTGGACCCGTCCAGTGCAGTGGAAACTAAAGGTGAGAGCTCTGGGAGGTGACTAGGTGTAGATGGGGGTCATGAGGGTAAGGTTGTCTTTTAGATGATTCTGCAACAAAATACCAGAGACTGGGCAACTGATAAGGAACAGAAATATATTTTTCTTTTTTTTCTTTTTTTTTTTTTTTTGGTTTTTCGAGGTAGAGTTTCACTCTAGCCCAGGCTGACCTGGAATTCACTATGGAGTCTCAGGGTGGCCTCGAACTCACGGCGATCCTCCTACCTCTGCCTCCCGAGTGCTGGGATTAAAGGCGTGCGCCACCACGCCCGGCTTATTTTTCTTACACTTCTAGAAGTCCGAGATCTAAGTATTGCTGTTGAGTGTCATCTGGTATGGATTGAAACTCTACTTCAAAGACATCACCTGGAACAAAACATGTTTCAGAGGAATGAAACCCTGTAACATCACATGGCAGAATGCAGAAGAGCAAGATGGGACTGTCTCCATGAAGCCATTTTATAAAGGCACTTAATCACTTTATTACGGTTCTCTAGAGGAACACAGTTGATAGAATGAATACACACACATATATTTTATTAATATATTATATATTAAAATGGGTATGCCCTTTCTCTCTCTAATAAATAAATAAATAAAAATTATACATATATATAACTGCTAAGCCATCCCTCCAGCCCATAGGGTGAGTTATTTTAAATACGGGAAAGCACACAGTATGACTGTTCTGGTCACTGCTGCCGGGGGCATATGGCTGCTCTGATTCTCAGTATCCATACATAGGGCAAGCTTTGCCATCCCCTCCCAGACATATAAAGGAAGAAGGCAGTCTCCATGCTCAAATGACACTCACTATTTAGAACACAGAGTGGAAGTATAATAAGGCCATGGAATGTAGCTCCTCATGGTGGGGGAGGGCCAGTATCCCGGCAGGACTCTGAGGAGGAGATTTCCCCAGAGATACTGGGAGCTGCCAAAGGAATCATAAGCAATGAGAAAGATAAGAAGACGGTAGACACAGAAGGCCATTCTTGAGCACAGAAACCCCAAGAACCAAAGGGATTATCAGAGTGCCAACGAACAGAGCTCAAGTCAAAAAGTTAATGTTTCAGAGGAATCGAGCTGGAGCTGAGCCGGAAGCCTTCTCCCCGTTGATTAGCTGTCATGTGCTGGAAAGTACAATGCAGTCTTCTGGGGGAGAAAAGTCATCAATGAATTGTCTGAACCACCTGTGCAATGGTGGCACGTCTGTTTTGGAGGAAACTAACTGCTCTCTGGTTGGGCCTGAGGCCTCTTCCATGAGAGGAAATTCTTGCCTGAGGCAAAAGTGAGAAGTCTTCAGGGAGGCGCAGTAAACGCTGTGGTCAGAGGTTCTGAACACTCAGGGAGAGCTCCACTTCTCCCATGCGCGTCCTTGACGGGCGTCTGAAATCCTGCCACGGGGGCTCCGCTCTGTAGACCTTTCTTGTGGCTTTCAACATTTCTCTGTACTCTTCTGGATGAGTTGTTTCTAGATACCCTTGAGTTTCGCTGTTGAAACAGATGCTGCCTTGTAGCCTCACAAGGGAGAGATGTAACATTTCCATTCAGTCATATCCATAAATGGCTTCTCTTCCCCTCCTGGCCCTCTCCACCCAGTCACTGCCCATCTCTGTCTCTGCCCTTCATTCTTAAAAGCGTTCTGTGTAGCCTACTCGTATTTCTTCTGTATGCACATGATATACACACACACACACAAAAAAAAATATATATATATATTCTCATCCTCACCCCAAATTGATATTGTAGTAGGTATTTTTATTTTACTTTTGTTCATTTTATTTTTTGTTTCTAACATAAAAATAGATGTCTGACACCCTTCAATATCACAAGATTCCCTACTATTTAAAAAATTGAAAATGAGCAAGAGTGCTGCTTTCTTGATGAACCTGGTATCAGCACAAGAGTGAAGGAGACAGACACAGAAAACACTCAGCTCCTACAAAACCAGAGATCCAGAGACACAGAGGCTCCCAAGACCTCTCAAGTAGACCTAAAACAAACCCAACATGACTCAGGAAAATTCACAGAAGAGGGGGTGGAAAGATTGTTAGAGCCACAAGTTGGGACATTGCACACAGAGACAGTGCCTCTGCCCCATAACTGATGGCTACCCCACCACGCACAATCCACAATCCCCATGGGGATAACTGGCATCCCCAACAAGGAAGGTCCCTTCAGAGGGGGGGGGGCACAGGGATGAGGGTAAAGATGGTACCAACATGTATTGTTTACATACTGAGTATGTCCATAACTAATAAAGAAAAAGAAACTGAAAATGGGGCTAGAGAGATGACTTAGCAGTTAAGGCATTTGCCTGCAAAGCCAAAGGACCCAGGTTCAATTCCCCAGGACCCACGAAAGCCAGATGCACAGGATGGCGCATGTGTCTGGATTCATTTACAATGGCTAGAGGCCCTGGCATACCTATTCTCTCTCTCATTCTCTCTCTGCCACTTTCTCTCAAAGAAATAAAATAAAATAAAAATTTAACAACTGAAAACGAAGGAAAATATTTTCAGATGTAGGCATTAGCACAGACTTTCTAAAAGGGACTTCAATAGTGCAGGAATTGTGCCTATGAATTGATGAATGGGACCACATGAAATTAAAAAGCTTCCATACAACAAAGAAAACAATCACCAGAGGAGACAGTGAATAGAATGGGAAAAAGGGTTTTGCCAAGTACACATCAAACAGGAGATTAATATAATATATAAAGAACTATAAAATTAAACACCAAAAAGGATCATATAATCTGAGGCTGGAGAAATGGCTGAGCAGTTAAGGTGCTTGCCTAGAAAGCCTAATGACCAGGTTTTGATTCCCCAGCACACACATGTAGCCAGATGCACAAAGTGGCACATGCATCTAGAGTTCATTTGCAATGGCTAGAGGACCTGGCATGCCCATTCACTCTCTCTCTCTTCATTCTCTATCCCTCTCTCCACCTGCCTCTTTCTCAAATAAATAAATGAGTAAATGAAATACTTAAAAGAGGAAAACTAATAACAAATGCTAGGAAGGATGTGGACCACAGGAACCCTTAGTCACTGCCGGTGGGAGTGCAAACTAGTTCAGCACTATGGAAGTCAGTAGGCAGGTTTCTCAAAAATCTAAAAATAGGGCTGGAGGATGGCTTAGCGGTTAAGCGCTTGCCTGTGAAGCCTAAGGACCCAGGTTCGACGCTCGATTCCCCAGGACCCACGTTAGCCAGATGCACAAGGGGGCGCACACGTCTCGAGTTCCTTTGCAGTGGCTGGAAGCCCTGGCACGCCCATTCTCTCTCTCTCTCTCTCTCTCATCTGCCTCTTTCCCTCCCTCCCTCTCTCTCTCTCTCTCTCTCTCTCTCTCTCAAATAAATAAATAAAAATGAACAAAAAAATTTTAATCTAAAAATAGATCTTTCATGTGGCACACTATGCTACTTCTTGGTATTTACCTGAAGGACTCCAAGTCAGCATGTCACAGAAATACTTGCACATCGATGTTTATTGTAGCACCATTTACCACAGGCAACTTACGGAACCAACTGAGGTGTCCAACAAGAGGAATGAATGCTTAAAGAAAATATGGCATATACACACAATGAAATTTTCTCAGCCATAAGGAAGAAAAAAGTTGTTCACAGGAAAATGGGTATAACTTGAGTCAATCCTAATAAGTGAATTAAGCTAGTCTCAGAAAGACAAATATGTTTTCTTTAATATGTGGTTCCTAGGTTTTATATACATTCATAAAGTCATGTGTATATCTGGCATAAAAGCAGAAGCATAATTATCTAGAGGGACATAGGAACTAGCAGAAGGAGGAGGAGAGGGGGGAAGATATGCTCAACATGCAAAATATACTTGTATGAGCAGCCGGGCGCACACCTTTAATCCCAGCACTTTGGAGGCAGAGGTAGGAGGACTGCCACGAGTTTGGGGCCACACTGAGACTACATAGTGAATTCCAGGTCAGCCTGGGCTAGTGAGACCCCTAACTCAAAAAACCAAAACGAAAAAACTAAGATAAAGATACACTTGCGGGCTGGAGAGATGGCTTAGCGGTTAAGCGCTTGCCTGTGGAGCCTGAGGACCCCGGTTCAAGGCTCGATTCCCCAGGACCCATGTTAGCCAGATGCACAAGGGGGCGCATGCATCTGGAGTTCGTTTGCAGTGGCTGGAGGCCCTGGCGCACCTATTCTCTCTCTCTCTCTCTCTCTCTCTCTCTCCCTCTCTCTCTCTCTCTCTCCCTCTTTCTCTCTCAAATGAATAAATAAAAATTGAATTAAAATTAAAAAAAAAAAGATACACTTGCATGAAATTGTCCACAAGCAGCACAGTCCGTGCACAATGAATATATACTGTGACAGTTTTTAAAATGACATATACGGACACAAAAATTTGCTCATAGATGATCAGATCAGCTTTATTCATAATCGCCCCAGCCTACCAGCACCCCGGAAGAGGCACAGCTGCAGAGCAGAATGATCTGTCCAGGGTTCAGGGTAGAAGGTGACGAGATCGAGGCAGCTCCTGGAATGTTGGGGGGGGGTGGCAGAGCAACTTTGTGCCTTGATTATTGTAGTGATTACATGACTCTCTGTAACTCGAAATTCAGAACCGAAGACAAGAAGGGTGGGCTCTTCTTTTGTGCATTGCATGTGTATGTGTGTTCATGGGCGAGGGTGTCTGTGTGATTGTAGACAGATGTGCACGTGCGTGTATGTGTGCATTCAGAGGCCAGAGGTCAACCCTGGGTGCCTTCCTCAACTGCCCTCCACTTTACTTTTTGAAACGGGGTCTCTTGCTGACTCTAGGGCTCACAGATTCAGCTAGATTAGTTAGCCAATAACCCACAAGGACCTTCTGGATTGTCTCTGCACTAGGGTCTCAGGTGTGTGCGTGAGTGCTGGGGAGCCGAACCCAGGTCTTCACGCTTTCATGGCAAGTACTTTACGCTCAGAGCCATCTCCTCAGCCCAGGTGAGCTATTCTTTATGAAAATATAATTTTTCTCAGTTGAGCAATCATAAACTTTCAACTTCGTGTGTCCTTCCCTTAAGTCAATATACACAGTATCTAAAGATCTGAGTGCAAATTGAATGCTCATAAATTTAAATATGTAAAGATTCATACAGGGAGCTTGACTTTTTAAGTGATCATTGTGTGAACTCTTTTGCAAAGTAAACCGGGGTAGTGCATTTTGATACTTCTGTTATCTAAGTAAACAGACACTCTGGATTTCCTCATCTGTTTAGAGTGAGATGTCATGGCAGGAAGCGGGGGGAAGAAAAGAGCTGAAGCACTGCTGGGCATCTCCCCCTGAAGAAACCCAACACGCTCTAAGTGGGTAAGAAGGATGCCGGGAGGTGGGCCTTGGGGTCCCAGGTGTGCAACGACGTGTCCCTTTTAGCCTGTGCTCGCAGCTTAAGGTCACCGGGTCTGAGCCTCAGTGAGCCCGATCACAGCCACATCCCTGCTATTTCCCTGCCAGCCTTCGAATGCCCTGATGTCGACTGCAAACATCAAGTTCATGAGAAGGAGGAAGTCGCCTTTGTCTCAGCTCTGTGCTTAGTGATGTATGTCAGAGATGACACCTGTTCAATAGGCCTGGTAAACTTGACCCTCCTGTTCCTGGCTTCTTTCAGGCCCTGCAGTTAGCTCAGGTGCTCCATGTGGCCAGGTTGCACATCCTGGTCACATTTCCTGGGGCCTTGCCTTCTCCCCCCACACCCCCCCCCCAAGCTGTGTTTCAGGTTCAGTGGTCTCTCAAACACTCGAAGACAACCCTGCCTCGGCCCCTCCTCAGAGGGTGTTCCTCACTTTGCAGTGACTTCCTGCAAAAACAATGGAAGTAAATCTCATTGTCACCAATCATAATAAATGCCCAAGGGAGTTGCTAATACAGCAAACCCAGTGCGGTTCCTTCTACAAATTAAAGTCTCCTTTTGTAAAGAAACAATCCAGCCCCCTTCCAAACCGCATACAAGTATGCGTGCACACGCTTGCCAATCCCTCGAGCTACTAAATCCGCGTTGGCACATGCTGTTTTGGGTCTGCTAGACGTTCTGGTGATCACTCAAGCACATTAAACTTATGAAGGCCTTAGTGGCTGGCTGTCAGAACCACTTCTGGAAGCCCCAGTAGTTTCGCAGGCACCTCCTCTTTTCTCTGTACTGCACTCAGTTTCTGCTCTTCTCCTTCGACCCAGCAGCTCTACCCAAGACTCCCCACCCAGAGGATGCATCCTTCACAGAAGGAAAATGGGACTGCAACTCCATCTGGAGATAACATACTTGAAGTATAGAGTTAATTTAAAGTAAATTAGCCATTGGTAGTCATACCCATGTTTATTTTCTTTTTCTGGGAAGCAAGGGCATATCAATGAACACTGCTAAACATTTAAAATAACATGAAGCCGGGCGTGGTGGCTCACGCCTTTAATCCCAGCACTTGGGAGGCAGAGGTAGGAGGATCACTGTGAGTTCGAGGTCACCCTGAGACTACATAGTGAATTCCAGGTCAGCCTGAGCTAGTGTGAAACCCTACCTCAAAAAAAGCCAAAAAAATAAATAAATAAATAAATAAATAACATGAAGCCAAATAAAAATTGTTAATGTTCTTACTTTTGAGAAACCAAGGGATATCTACGACCAAAACTAAGAATCCTCAGACCAATCACCCCTTCTGTTCTTCTGTCTCTGGTAGACTCTCTGCTATGGTAGGAATGCTTGCTTCCCTTTATAATCCAGCTTTATTTACTTATTTATTTGCAAGGGGCTCTTGCCATGGTAAATGAACTCCAGATGCATGCGCCATGTTGTGCATCTGCTTCACATGGGCACTGGGGAGATCGAACCTGGGGCTGTCAGGATTTGCAAGCAAGTACCTTTAAGCACTGAGCCACCTCTCCAGCTCCACCTACAATTCCCATGTTGACACCTAAACCATAAGGTGATGGGATTGTGAAGTACATTAGGCAAGGTTCTCTAGAGGAATGAGATACACACACACACACACACACACACACACACACACACACACACACATACAGAGTGGAGACTGCTCAGGCCAAGAAGCTAGAAGCCTCAACAGTCTTAGTGCAAGGCTGAAGGTCTGGAGAGCTGCCCACTTTGAGTCCATGTTGAGCTGGAAGGCTGAAGAAGCTGGAGTCTGATGTCTGCAGTGGGTGGCAGTGGTGATGGACTGAAAACACACATGCCCTGGCTCCCTCTCCCTCCAACCTTCCTCCTTCTGCGCCTTCTTTATCCGCTGGAGGGCGCTGCCCGCGTTCAGAGTCCGTCTCTCTCCTCCCCAGTTACTGCGCCACAGGTCAGGCCTCTCTTGAAACGCCTCCACAGAAACGCCCAGAGGTTTCACTTCACCTGCCCAAGAAGTCTCTCAGTCCAGTCAGTCTGACAACCAAGACCAACCATCACAGAAGGTGATGCGGTTGAGAACGCCGAGCCCTTACCAGTGAGATTAATGTTCTTTCACAAAAAGGCCCAAGTCACAGTCCCCCGCCACTCTCCCACTGGGACTGACTGAGGCCTTCATGACCCCACAGTGAATCCTATAACCCCACAGAGGAGGGCCCCAGAGAAATGGGAACAGGGGAGAGGGAATAAAAGAGAATACTCTGTTAGAAAAATAAAGAAATAGGACTGGAGGGATGGCTTAGCCGTCAAGGCGCTTGCCTGCAAAGCCAAATGACCCAGGTTCAATTCCCCAGGACCCACATTAGCCAGGTGTACAAGGAGGTACACGCTTCTGGAGTTCGTTTGCAGTGACTGGAAGCCCTGGCATACCCATTCTCACTCTTGCTCTCTCTCTCTCTCCCTCCCTGTCTCTCTGACTGTAATAAATAAATAAAAATAAATAAGTAAAAATAGTCGACCTGAAGTGTTTCTTTAAAAAAATAAAAATAAAGAAATAAAAATTACTTTGCATGAAAAAAGAAAAGACCTGAGAGGTTTGTTTATCTTTCTACCATGTGAAGACACAAAGACCCATGTATGTGGGCCCTCACCAGGCATGAAATCTGCTTGGTTTTGAACTTCGCAGCCTGCAAAATGGTGCAAAATAAATTTCTTATGTTTCTACCTATGCCCCCCGCCCCCCAAGTGTGCTGTTCTGTGATGACAGCACTTGTCTTCTCTACCGTCTGCGTTTTCACATGGTTGTGTGTGTCTGTATGCGTGTTCACACATTTGTGGGTGCACATACGTGTGCAGGCACATGTTCACATGTGTGTGGGGGTCAGAGAATGACATCAGGTGTCTTCTTCCATAGCTCTCCACCTTTTGTGTGTGTGTGTGTGTGTGTACGTATGTGTGTGTTTTTTATGAGAGAGAGAATTGGCACACCAAGGCCTCCAGCCACTGTAATCGACCTCCAGATGTGTGTGCCATCTTGCGTGCCTGGCTCATGTGGGATCTAGAGAGTTCAACATGGGTCCTTAGGCTTCGCAGGCAAACGCCTTAACTTCTAGGCCATCTCTCCAATCCTCCACATTATGATTATGATTATTATTATTTTTATTTTTTTTTTTGGTTTTCTGAGGTAGGGTCTCACTCTGGCTCAGGCTGACCTGGAATTCACTATGTAGTCTCAGGGTGGCCTCGAACTCACAGCAATCCTCCTACCTCTGCCTCCTGGTGCTGGGATTAAAGGTGTGCACTACCATGCCCCGCTCCACCTGATTTTTTTGAGACAGGGTCTCTCACTGGCCCTGGAGCTCACTGATTGAGCTAGACTACTGAGTAAACCATAGGGATCCTCCCATCTCTGCCGCCCCAGTGCTGGGACTAGAGGCGGGCACCATTGTGGCCAGCTTTTTCATGGTGCTGTGGGCCTGAGCTCAGGTCCTCATGCTTGGGTGGCAAGTGCCTTACCTACTGAGTCACATCTCCAGCTCCCTTTGTGACCTCTCTCTCTCTCTCTCTCTCTCTGTCAAATCAATAAAAATAATTAAAAATAACTGTCAAGGTAGGATGCATTAAAACACAGGGAAAACTCACTGAAGCAGCTTGGGAAGACACCAAGGAGGAAGGAAGTGCCAAGCTCAGAGCGAAGGGGCAGAACAGGAAAATTCAGCATCTTTGACTAGTAAGTTTCTGCCTAGCAACTCCCTGGGAAAACATCTGTTCTGGAAAAGGAATTTCTTCTACAGCACAATTCAGAAGCAATCCCAAGCAAAGAAAGACCTGACAACTCAGCACTCAGCCCAGCCAAGCTTCGGTGACTTCTCTGAACCAGGAACCCATTTCCCTGTTGTGAAGCTACATCCAAACCGACTGAGCATGCTCCACACCTTGTGTCTGTCCTTGACAGCTGGGGTCGTCTCCTCCTGCACAAAGTCTACTCTGTTCTATCCTTCCACTCCCCCCCCCCCCCCGCCGCAAACACCTAGGAGCATCCCCTTCCTGTGAGATCGGAGGACTTAATGCAAAGCTGAAGGGAAGGGAGAATAGCTGACCAAGGACTCATTCTTTACGTTAAATATTTGTATTTATTTACTTGCCACTGCAAATGAACTCCAGATGCATGTGTGACTTTCTGCATCTAGCTTTACATAGGTACTGGGGAGTTGAACCCCAATCAACAGGCTGTATAAGCAAGTGTCTAACTGCTGAGTCATCTTCCCAGCCCAAATGTATTGTTGGTTGGTTGGTTGGTTGGTTTCTTGAGACAGGGTCTCATGTAGTCCAGGCTGGCCTCAAACTCACTCTGTAACTGAGATTGGCTTTGAATGGATCCCCCCACCTCCATCTCCAAGGTGCTGGATTAAAGGTGTGTTCCCCCGCCCCAACCTCCCCACACACATTCTCAAGATGCATTCTGAGCTGGTTCTACCTTGAGCAGTTGGGCTCCTCTGAGCAACATTCCCAAAAACTGAGGAGAAGGTAGGCTGCGGCATCAGCTCTTGGAATCCTGCCCCGTTGTTACGACCACCCTTGCAGCGGCCAGTGCAGGCTCTTTTGTGCTTGCAGGTCCCAGCGGGGATATGGATGGGTTTCACCTCTTCACTAAGACACAGCTCCCTCAGGTTCAGAGAAGCCCCGAGGCAAAAAAAAAAACTAGCCAGATAGGCCTGGTCCACAACAAGCCACTATAGGACGTGGTGCGTGATCATGTGTGTGTTAGCAAGGTAGGCCTGGTCCACTACAAGCCCCTATAGGTCGTGGTCTCGTGAGCATGTGTGTGCTAGCAAGTTCCCATTATGTGGCCCCCCAACACAGGGAGTTATTAAAAACATTGAAAATGCATGTGCAGGCCTTGAGATGGATATGACTAACCAAATATAAGTCTCCACAGCAAACACAAGTTAACTCAGTCTCCTAAGTGCTACCCTTTAAAAAAAAACAGTATTCTGGTACAATAGGACCTAGACGCTGAGGCACAAGTGAGTTTCCAAGTTCAGAGGTGAGCTATGAGGCACAGGATTCAAGCTATAATGAAAAGAAAAAAGAAAAAAAAATCAGATGCCACCTTGTGGCCAGAAGCAGAAATTCAGGGATTTAGCTTTGAAAAGGACAGATTGTGAGAATTTAAACATGATTTCATTCCGCAAGCTACAAGTACCATTCCAGAGAGAACAGAGCTCTACCACATTAACCCTACAATGTTTCCTAGTTCTATAACCTCCTTACTGTCACAGTTCTTAACACACACCTGACGTGCATAAAGCTCCTAGCTCTGATCTACAGGACTGACTGTCACTTCCACTAAATCTGTGTCGATTGGCCCCTGTCAAACTCTCAGGGAAGGAGAAAGTGATGTCACAAATGCTTTCTTGGCTGTGCAGTGCTGTCATGAAGAATGTTAACTAAGGGCTGGAGAGATAGCTCAGAGGTTAAAAGCTTCCTCTGCAAGCACGAGAGCCAGAGGAAGCCTGACAGACCTCTCAAGTTCCAATCCCAGGACCAGCTGGACATAGCTGTGCACATCTGTAATCTCACTCCCATAAGGCAGCAGAGACCCAAGGACTACCAGAGCTAACGATAACAACAACAACAACAAAAAAAAAACAGCAAGCTCTGCGATTAATAAGAGACTCTACCTCAAGTAAGAATGGGCAGAGAGTGACAGAGGGGACATCCAACTTTCTGCTCAGGTCAGCGCAGATGAGCGCACCCTCCACAGGCAAGCACAGGGGGCACCACGCAGGCATACGCACGTGCGTATACCACATGCACATACGCGCACACACATCACTACGCACATGCAAAAAAAATTATTGACCATGTGAAGTGATCTTTAAACCGTTATTCTATGGTAACACGTAAATGATCGATTTTGGCACTGCTGGAACATTCTTGATTTCTCTAAAAGCAATCCAGAGCTGTTTGAGCCAGGTGTGACGAGTCTTCCTCATAACCCAGCGCTGAGGAGGTTGAGGCAAGAGGATCATCAGCTCAAGCCCACCTTGGTCTACATAGCAAGACCCCATCTCCAAAAAATGTTATTCAATAAAAATGTGATTATTGACATGATTATGCCTTGCTGTAGATATTATCTATTTGGATGCAGTTTTTAAAGTTTAAATGTACAGGGCTGGGGAGATTGCACAGTGGTTAAAGGCACTTGCCTGCAAAGCCTACCAGCCTGGGGTTCAATTACCCAGTACCACATAATGCCAGATACAAAGTGATGCATGCATCTGGAGTTCATTTGCAGTGACAAGAGGCCCTAGCACTCTCTCTCTCTCTCTCTCTCTTCTCTCTCTCTCACACACACACACACACGCACACTTTGCAAAAAAATGAAAGTTAAAAATTGGCTCAGGGAGCTGAAGAGATGGCTTAGTGGTTAAGGCACTTGCCTGCAAACCCTAAGAACCCAGGTTCAATTCTCCAGGTCCCACGTAAGCCAGATGCACAAGGTGGTGCATGTGTCTGGAGTTCCTTTGCAGTGGCTAGAAGCCCTGGCACATCTATTCTCTCTCTCTCTCTGTCTCTTAATAAATAAATAAATATTTAAAATAATTTAAAAATTGGCTCAAGGAACATTGTGGAAAAGAGAGCAGAAAGATTGTAAGAGCCACAGGGTGGGAAAGAGTATACAGAGGCATTGCCCCCTCCCCCGCCACACACACACCAATGACTGTTGCTCTCACAACTCGTAACTCCATGGTGAATACCATCAACCCCACTGAGGAGGGCCCTCCGTGGAATGGGGGTGGGGAGGAGAATGGTAGCAACACATGATTTATCCATACAAAAATTCTACTCAATACAAAATTTTAAGTTTAAATGTACAATCCAAAGGTAGAAATTGTCAGCTAGAATGAAAAGTGGGACCCAGTTGTATGTTTCTTATTTAGAAAAAAACACTTTAATTTTTATTTATTTACTTATTTGAGAGAGGGAGAGAGAGAATGAGCACACCAGGGCCTCCAGTCACTGCAAATGAACTCCAGACGTGTGCACCACTTTGTGCATCTGGCTTACGTGGGTCCTGGGGAAATAGCCCCTGGGTCCTTATGCTTTGCAGGCAAACGCCTTAACCACTAAGCCGCCTCTCCAGCCCCTCCCCCCAAAAAACCACTTTAAATATGATGGATTTATAGATTAAAAGAAAATGGGCTGGGTGTGGTGGCGCACACCTTTAATCACAGAGCTCGGGAGGCAGAAGTAGGAGGATCACCATGAGTTCGAGGCCACCCTGAGACTACATAGTGAATTCCAGGTCAGACTGAGCTAGAGTGAAACCAAAAAGAAAGAAAGAAAGAAAGAGAGAGAGAGAGAGAGAGAGAGAGAGAGGAAGAAGAAAGAAAGAAAGAAAGAAAGAAAGAAAGAAAGAAAGAAAGAAAGAAAGAGGAAGAAGAAAGAAAGAGGAAGAAGAAAGAAAGAAAGAAAGAAAGAAAGAAAGAAAGAAAGAAAGAAAGAAAGGAAGGAAGAAAGAGAGAGAGAAAATGGTTGGAGAAAAGAGAAAAGATATTTTGATGTAAAGAAAATTTTTTTAAAAAAAGCAGAGTTAACTATATTAACTCAGAGCAAACTGAAAAGGAAAAACATTCTTAGTGATAGAGGTATTACAAAATGATAGAGACAGAGAAGTGAGCTATTAAATTTGAGGACTTCAGCATCCCTAGGTCAGAAATGGAAGCTACGGGAGTCAACAGAGACACAGCTGAGCTCAGCAGTGTGCTCACTGGACATAATGCCTACTTCATCCAAACGGCCAAGCACACGCTCTTGTCAAGACCCTTTCCTATTCTAGGGGCTGGAGAGAAGGCTCCGCCGTGAAGGGAGCTGCCTCTGGGCAAGGATGAAAGCCGGAGGGGGCCCGGGACTGACAGAGTTAGAATCGCCAGTGCCCACGTGAACAACTGTAACTCCAGTCCCACGGGAAAGCAGAGACTCGGACACCACTGGAGGTCACAAAGAAACAGAAGTTCTGGGATCAGTAAGAGACTCTGGTTCAAACAAAACCAAGTGGGGGGAGAAAAACGTGAAAGGCTGATGGAGCAGGACACCTGACTGTGCTCCGGCCCCTGCAGGACAGCACACGTATGGTGCCTCAAAGGCACACACACATGCACGTGCACACGCACATGCACATGCACACACACACAGAGACCCCATTCAAAGCCATGAAACGAGTTTTAACAAATTCAAAAGAATAGGGCTGGAGAGATGGCTTAGCGGTAAAGGCATTTGCCTGCAAAGCCAAAGGATCTCGGTTTCTTTCCCCAGGACCCACGTAAGCCAGGTGCACAAGGGGGCACATGCATCTAGAGTTTGTTTGCAGTGGCTAGAGGCCCTGGCATGCCCATTCTCTCTCTCTGCCTCTTTCTCTCTCACCAAAAATAATTTTTTTTAATTCAAAAGAATAAAGATCACACAATGTCTACTCTCAGAACACAATGAAATTAAACTAGAATTCAATATTAGAAAAACAGAAAATCCATAATTGGGCGACACACCTTGAATTAACACTTGTATAAAAGAGGAAATCTGAAGATGTTTTGCAATATTTTGAATAATAAAAATTAGCAGGACTGGAGAGGTGGCACAATGTTTAAGGCTCTTGTCTGCAAAGGCTAAGGACCAGGGTTCGATTCCCCAGTACCCATGTAAAGCCAGATGCACAAGGTGGCACATGCGTCTGCAGTTCATTTGCAGTGACTAGAGGCCCTGGTGCACTCATTCTCTCTATCATCCTTCTTTCTCTCTATATATCTTTCTCTCATAAATGAATAAATAAAATGGGGCTGGTACAATGGCTTAGTGGTTAAGGCACTTGCCTGTGAAGCCTAAGGACCCATGTTTGACTCCCCAGTGCCCACGTAAGCCAGATGCACATGCATCTAGAGTTCATTTGCAGTGGCTTGAGTCCCTGGCATGCCCATACCCTCTCTATTTTCCTCTCTCTTTCTCCCCCTCTTAAATAAGTAAATAAGATTTTAAAAGTTTAAATTAGCATACAATTATCAAATTTGCAAGACACAACAAAAGGAATGCTTTAAGAGAAATGCACAGCCTTGAGTATATGAGCTGGATAAGAAGAATGATCTCGGGCTGGAGAGATGGCTTAGCAGTTAAGCACTTGCCTGTGAAGCCTA